>JAMWYP010000010.1:2346482-3571011 GCA_025563575.1 Acacia pycnantha | reverse complement strand
GCTTGCTCACCGTTGCTCGCCCCGGCATCCGAGCCAGACCTATCTTCGGAGATAAAGGCGGAGGAATAGAACACCATCTTGGAAGCGGGAGCGGCATCCATACCCGCCACGTTCGGTTTACCCACAGGTTTTAAGTACTCAATCGACTAGGGCCATCTCGAAAGCAATCAGAGGCGGTTTTCCCTTCCGCCGCCACCGCCTTATCATGGCGATCTTCTCCTCCACCGGAGGGCCTCGGACTTCTTTGCAGCCCTGGCCCATAACTGCTACGTTGCTCGTAGCCGTTTGACCATCCATGGAGCATAGTGTGGGAGGACTTGATTCCGTCGAGATTAGCCGGCTTCGACCCGGGACGAGTTGGCGGCCAATTGCCGATTAACCTCCGCCCCGGGAGATTCTGATGTGCCTCAGTCGGCATGGGCTTGCGTCGGCGCTGGTGGGTCGTGAGAAAGATCCTCATGGCTTTGTCGCGGCGGCAGGAACTTTTAAGTTCGTCTTGACTCCTCCCTTTTACCTCAACCTTCTCTTTCTCTTCCGCCAGCCTGTTTCACCTTTGCTCAAAATTCCGACTCTAAATTTTCCTTGAGTTCGGGACTCATGACTCGAGCATAATAACCATGGAGATGCGGTAAGGCCTCGAGATAATCCAAGAGGCCGGCTAAGATGACCGGACATATAAGGGAGTTCATGAAGGTCGCTGCCTGCGAAAGAGGTTGAGGAGACAAAAGCCGACGTGGCGGGAAGAAGGCCATGCCGATCCCCTCAGAAACGTCCCCACTCCAGGCCGCTCCGCTTGAAGCCACTTGGTGAGGCAACGGTAGTCGATGGGCGCAAATGAGAAAGCGAGAATCGAGACGAGAACTCATTTCGCCTTTTCCAAGGATGGAGGAGATGGGTCGGAACGTGGAGATGTTCCGGCGGCAGTAGAGACGCGGGCGAAGAAGAGAACTACTACCTCGCCTCGGCTATCAATGACGGAGAAGAAGAAGGTAACACTTCGGGAGCAAATAAGCGCGTAGCGGTCGAATCCCCGACCTTGGCCCTCTTGCGCGAGAAGGCTTTGGGACCATAGAAGGCTGCGGGAGCTCGCTTCCTAGAAGGCTCGGCATTGGACGTTTCCTCGGAGCTTCCTCTCTCCGGCTTCAGCAATGGCAGTATACTCAAGATAATCGGGGTTGATTCATAGCAACTTGACTGTTACGAAGCATAAATCTAATGTCGGATGCTAGTTAGATAACAAAAGGCGAGCGCGAAAAACGTAATTAAGTAGCAATAAAGCCATACCGGAGGCCGAGCCGGATGACTCACTGGCCTTCTTAATATAGAAGGCCGCTCTCTTGACACCATGTTCGGCAACGTAAGACACCAGCCGAGCGGCATACTCTCTCTCGTCTTCAGAAAGGTCTTTTAACGAGAATTGGTAGGTGGAAGAAGAGAAGATGGTGCTCGGAGGACCAATAAAGGGAAGCGCCATTCAACGCGCCGGACCCTCGGCGGCTTTCGAAACCGGGGCACTTCCCGGGGATAGCAACAACTTTGAAGAAAGAGTTTTGAAATGCTTAAAGGAGTCCGAGAAAGAATTCATGAGTTCTCAGGCCCGCCTGTACGAAGAAGTTAGCCCTTTCGAGAGGCGGTTCCTACCGAGGAGGTGAAAGGGGAGAAAATGAAGGAATAAGGCGGTACACGGAATAGCGGGTTCCATTGTCCCGCATAGATAGGCGAACGCCGCGTATAGCTCTCCACCCGTTCGGGTGAAGCCGAGAAAGGAGCCGAGATGAAGGTAGTGTAGGACGGACATTGGAACCCTGGTGAAACTAAAGCGAACACGAGCGGTCATATAATCCCGATAGAAAAGAAAGAAATTAGGAGAGCCGGTTCCCGAAAGGCCTGAGATCGGCTCATCCTCCTCAGGAGGGGAAAGCGACATCCCGATGACCCGGAGATCCCACTTTATCCATATCCGTCTTGGTCATCAGCGAACGTATGGTTAGCATTTCGCTAGTCACCCAGGGGATACTTGGAACGCAGGCGGTGAAGGACTATCGGAGTCCGCCTCCGTTTCGGAAGCTAAAGACGAGGGAAGACGTAGACTCCATTTACCTACAACAAAATGAAATAAAACTAAAGTCGAGAACTAGCACAATGCTACAGTACGACAAATCGAGAAAGGAAGACCCTTGAAGTCCCAGCGCTGTGGCTCGGCTAACGAATTATGCCGACACGAGCCCGGGATGACTTGACCATACCTGGCTTGCCCACTCATGATAAGGGAAGAGCTCTCAAACACAATCCCAACAGGACCGTGATAGCCACTGTAATGACCCAGACTCGGACGCACGATGCGGCTATGTAGCGCTTATCGGCTCGGCTAAAAGAGGCTCGCAGTCTTGATAAACTATGAAAATGCTGGCCTAATAAGGCCGAGTTACGATTGGCCCCAGGTCGGGGAACCACGTGTTGAGCCTCCCAGGCGCCCGCGCACCCGCCCGACCACGGAGGGCTAAAGGCCGTTTCTCCTCCTCGGAGCAGGAGGTCCCTAGCGACCAATAATAACCAAAAAGGGATAACGCTCATGAAGCACCTCATCGTCGTTAGGATCTAAAGGCCGATGAGGAGGCGAAGGATGTTTTCCCTATCCATCAAGAGCTCAAACCTATACAACCAACATAAGAGGGTAAGAAGGGGGAAACAACTAAGAACAGACACTCAAAAGGACAAAACCTATGGGTTCGATAGCTCTACTCATAAACACTCCGCCCAGAAAACCCAGAACACAGGGGCACACCAGCAAAGAAAAGGGGAAGAGGGAGAACTAAAAAGCTAGAACAATATAAAAAGATAAAATACAGAATATGCGAACCTTAGAAAATCGACACAATGAAGGTAGATGAACAATTCCGAACAAGAAAGAAGCTTTGATTCTTCGGAGACAAGCTGAAGTTAAGAACGAGAATCGACTTTGCGCGGAAGAATTTCCACGTGTGGGGAGAGTGAGCGAATTGAAAAAGTGGGCAAAAGAGAAATGCCGGCAGGTATATCGAGAGAAAGGAAGGAGGGAAATTCAAAACAAAAGAAACCCAAACCGACTGAGGGTAACCACGACTTTTCACCCCAAAAGGCCGAGAAGACGTGTAACGTACCACCGAGCATTAAATGCGCACGAAATCGGGGCGGCGGACACGAGGATCAAAGCACCTCCCCAATCTCGGGAAGACAGTGTCATAGGCAATCATGGCAAGATCGAGAGGTTTCCCAAGAGTCACACCGAGGAAGTAACAACGGCTCCCGGAGCTTCAATGACGAGCCTTGGTGCCGAGTATCTGCCTCGGTCGATTGAGTGCCGTGGTTTTGATTACCATCATCTCACGCTTGTAGCTCGTGGTCAGACCCACGGCACTCTCCTCGGACGGCCGGGGGCAACTGTTACTGACCTAGATAAGGCCCAATCACATGGAGGCCCAACCAAGGGTAGCGCATCTCCATCATATCTAACCCTCAACTACCCCTGATATCTAGGAATACATCCATATGGATAGGCGATTCGGATAATAGGCTCGGAATCACGCCAAAGCCGCTCCGGGTAGGTCCTATAAATACCCAAGCAACAACCTAAGGTACACACGCTCTAAACCTAGACTAATCTACATCTTGTCACACCGAGCACACACCCCACTCCATCGGCCAAGCGCCAAGGTTGTGTTCAGTGATCCTCTCTCTGTCTGTGTGCTATCACATTGGTACCCAGACCGAGACACTAGATCCTATATCAAATCACCAGCCCATACACGCGGCTGGACATCTGTGTTCTACACCAGAACAGCATTACTCGTCAATTGCAATCTCTTCATAACATATTCAATTAATAATATTATACTCCTTCCGGTCCTAATTATAGGAGCACATTTTGGAGTTAGTTTTGGTCCTAATTATAAGAGCAAATTTTAACTCTTGTCAATTTTTTTCTATAATACCCCTATTTAGACTTATTATTAGGAGCATTTATATATATGTGTGCGAACATATATATGTATATCTGTGTTTATGTGTGAATATATATGTGTAGATATATATATATATATATATATATATATATATATATATATATATATATATATATATATATATATATATATATATATATATATATATATATGTATGTATGTGTGTGTGTCTCTCTCTCTCTCTCTCTCTATGTATGTAGATAGATCTATATGTATACACACATATATATACATACATATATGTTTATATAGCAAGACCATATTTCAATTAGAAAGCGTATGGAAAGGAAATTAGATCTATATGTATATACATGGCTATATAAAAAGCAACTAATATACATATATACTAAACTAATATGTCATGGATGTCCAACCTAAGGCAAATTAGAAACACTTATAATTAGGACAACTTGTGTCATTTTAAATTTATATAAGGACATTTTAGGAAAATGAGTAGAATTAACTAATTTAACTCATCTCCTTAATTCCTCCAAAATCGGTTAAATAGCTCTTATAGGGAGTAACTTTTAATTCAATACAATTATACCATATTTGAGATCGAACTGAATCATTGTCAGATTGAATTGAGTATAGATTTTCCTTACCAACCTTTGATTTTTTTTTTTTTAAATCTGATTTAAATTATACGATTTTTTAATTTAAAAATATAACAATTGATTGTTTTCTCTTTTTAATATCTGATAAAAACAATCTGATTTAAAGAAGTTTATATATATTTAAGAGCAGAGGGAGGTAATTTATTGTTTAAAAAGCTGGGGCGCTTCAAATTAATCCTCGGATTCACGTGCTTAACAAGAGTGCCGCGCCGAATCATGAAAGGGCAGATCTGGAATATCCTTCCATATATTACAAGGTTCATTGAACCTGGACGGTTTTTCGTAGGCATTGACGTGGGCGCTCACATAATCCTAAGACTCACATGGGTAGTTGCAGAATTTCTGCGGACCCGATTCGATCTTTATTTACTAAATTATTTTAATGTACCTTTTTCTTTTGTTCTTTTTCTCCGTAGATGCCGCTTTTGCAGATTCACTTCAAAAAAGGACAGACGTGGGGGCTGTTAAAAAAAAAAAGGAGAAGAGATAGAAGCCATCACCCAATGACAAGCATTGAGGACCGCAAGATCCTCCACTCCTACAAAGCTGTGAAGGAGGTGATTCTAAAAGGGAGAATGACATATTTGACCTCGGTCTAATCACATATGGTTAGGTAACTTGGGTCTAAGGTTAATCATATTCTCCCGTTTAAAATCATGATTGAAGTCTTTAAAAATATGTTTTTATTTATTATTTACAATGTATAATATAAGTATATAGGAGAAATTTTGTTTCGATTTAAATAAATAAACACTTTTAAGTTTGATAGTCGGATCCCAAACAAACACACTAACGTGAACAACCAAATTGAAGGCACTGAACTGAAACTAAAGTGTTGAAATAACCGAAACCAAACAACTGACTAATTTCATTTGGTTTTTGGTGTAGTTCAATTATTTGGCTTTTTTCTGCTAAAACCCTGTCCAATGCAAAAAAATAAAACAAAACACAAGGAAAAATTCTAACAGCAAAAATAATTAATACGAACCAGTATTTCAGCAACAATTTTGTAGCCTTGTAATTGTAGTGAATATGGTAGTTTGAAAATTAAGTTGAGGACCTCAGAGAGCGGTACTGTGATTACTGTCCCCAATGTTTTTCATTTCAAGCTTGGGAAGAAGGAAAAATCACAAGGACTCTCATTATTCTTGTGACCAACTTCTTGTTCCTCCAGGAAAAAAACAATACAAGAAAAAAAGAAGAAGGAAAAATGAAATGAAGACTAAAAATAAAAACTTTTCTTCATTGCAAATAGAAATGAAGCTCGAGGGTTGAAGATAAAGGGAGGAGCAGGAGATAAAACTCTAAGGAGGAAGGCGACACAGACGGTTGATTAGAACTGAGAACGGCAACACTTCCATAGACTATTAGGTGACGTTGAGGGTTAGGGCAAAGGAAGTCGCATAGAGTTGAGAGGAGAGGACTAGAGGAAGGAATGGATGATTGTTGTACGAGACCATGAGGAGGAATTAGGTTAGACTTGGAAGTAAGAAGTTGGACTTGAATTGAATGAATAATGAAATTAAATGGGCCTTTAAGCCTTTAACTTTTTATGTGAAAAAATGAAACAAGGCTATACTTTTTTATGTAAGAGAAAAACAAAACAAAACATTGATAACTTCGGTTATTCGGTTTTAACCCTTTTTTTTAAAAAAAAAAAGAACCGCACCGAAATCGAACAACCGAAATAAGAGAAAGGGAAAACTGAAAAAACCAAACCCAAAAAACCGAATTTAGTTTGGTTTAGTTCGCTCTTTAGTTTCGGTTTGATTTTGCTCACCCCTAAATGTGAGAGTAGTGGCTCTGTTGATTTATACGGGTAATTGTACATCCTTACGCAGTCAGAAACTGCATGTATCCCAATTCTTCTTCTGGATTCTGCTTGACTGCTTCCACATATTCGCTTCCGTCAACCTCTTTCTCAAGAGATGCTTGGGGGTAATTCACTCATTCTTGGACATCCTCCTTCGACGTTCTAACAATACTTAATGTAAAAGAGTAAGACAAAATTTGTATATCATCTAAAATATAATTTAGACAGTTCGTGTTTAAAGTTTTAATCTTCAATTTTTTTGGACGACAAATTTAATTCTTAGAAAATTACGGATCAAAAGATTTTTTTTTTTAAACCATGTATCTATTAAAATTAATAAAAACATTTAAAATGTAAAAAAATTAAATTGAATATGTACCACCCATAATCAATTTAGATAGTTCAAATGAAGATTAACGGAAGGACGGGCACAACGGATGAGCTCTGGACCATTTAGATATATTTTTTTATAAAAATAATTTTAATGAGTAAAGATCTAAAATAAAGATAATCTATCAGCTAACATTTTTTGAAAAAAATGATTTGTTTCATTTAAAAATGAAAAAGATAAAAAAAAAAAAAAGATCTGAATGGTCAGAAAACTCGTTCGTTACGGACGAGCTCTTCCTATTGGGAAACTAATTCCGAAGATTAACAATGCTTATCTTTTTAATGAATATGGAATGTGCTCCCCAAAATTTTGTACCCTTGTTTGGATGTAACTTTGTCTAGTTATATCCAACAAGAGCATAGGAGAAAATTGGCCGATAAAAGAAAGCACATACTCCTCTCATTCTATTTACTCCCTCCGGTCCTAATTATAAGACAACATTTGGGAGTTGGTTTTGGTCCTAATTATAAAACAATATTATAATAATTGTCTATTTTTTCCTAAAATACCCCTATTTTATCCTCTCAAGTGTGTTTGACTTTTTGTGAGTATATGTATGTGGACGCGAATACTCTTCCAGTCAATGAAATTTTTAGATATATATATGTGTGTGTGTGTATCTATGTATGTATTTATGTGTGTGTCTACACACAAATATCTATAGACACTATAGACACACACACATATATGTGTGTCTACATATATGTATTTATATATATGTGTGTGTGTCTACACACATATATTTTGTGTGTGTGTACACACAAATATGTGTGTGTGTGTGTCTACACATATATATTTTATGTGAGCGCGCGCGCGCGCGCACACATATATATTTGTGTGGGTGTGTGTACATATATGTATATTTGTGTGTTTGTCAATATATGTGTGTACAAATATAAACACTTGGAGAATGATATAGGGGGTGTACTGTGTACACACACACATATGTGTGTGTGTGGGTGTGTGCATACATATATGTAAATTTGTGTGTTTGTCAATATGTGTGTACATATATGTACAAATATAACTAATTTATTCAGATATATACATGTATATTTTTGTGTGTGTGTGTGTGTTTATATGTGTATGGGGGTGTGTGTGTCTATATGTGTCTGTCGATATATGTACATACACACATATATGTGTGTGTATGTATATATAGTTAGACCATTAGTTTAATTAGATAGCATGTAGAAAAAAAAATAGGTTGGAGAGGCGTGGTAGGAGCTATTGATTTACTTTCACTTAGGTCATTTTAAATTTATATAAGGACATTTTAGGAAAATAAGTAAAATTAACTAATTTAACTTCTTTCATTAATCTCCACAAAATCGGTTAAATATGTCTTATAATTAGGACCGGAGGAGTATAAGATAAAGATAGAAAGCTATTTGTAGTTAACTATATTAATAAGTAACACTATTAAAATTTTCATATAAATATATACAATTTTTTCTTTATTTATTATTATATTGATTTTATTAAATAAGAATACACATAGTTAATCAAATGTAAAATTTTATTATGCTATTTATAAATAGGAGGAAGGCAACCTGGAAAAAAAATACAGTGACCCGTGAAAAGAACATAGGGATGGAGGAATCTCACCCCAGCCCCTCATCAGTACGGAATCAGTTTCCTTGCCTAGGAGATCTGGGTGGTCCAGATTTGGACTGTCCATATTCCTGTTTTTTTATAGTTTTTTTTTTTTTTAAATTTTTAAAGTTATTTTTTAAGAACTGGTTAGTATCTTGAAATATTGTTTTAGCACCTGTCAGTACTTTAAAATATTTTTTAAAAAAAATTTACAAATATTTTAGGATATGACGGGTACTAAAAAGATACTTAACATATTGACTTTTTTTTTTCAGTACCCATCATTATCCTCAAATATCTTTTTAAAACTAGTCAGTACTCTGAAATATTTTTTCAAGACCTAAAATAATTTTTTGAGATCCTGAAATATTTTTGAGTAGTGGTCAGTACCCTAAAGAATCTTTTTAGTGTCAGTCATGGTCTACTCAAAAATATTTCATAATCTTAAAAAATTATTTTAGCATCTTAACAAAATATTTTAAGTTACTTATTGATACTAAAAACATATTTTAGCATGCTAACTAGTACTTTAAAAGAATATATAAAAAAACAGAAATATAACAGTCCAGCTCAGATCTCTTAGGCGCTCATCCCTAGAGGGACAAGTGGCCAGAGCAGGGAAATTGGTTCCTCATTAGTACACCCCTGGGGGCGGCGGGAACTCGAAACTTCAAAGAAACCTAATTCAAGAAACGAATAACCGTCCAGGTTCAATGAACGTCACAAAGTAGCAATGGCGTCAAACATAGCTCTTTTGTTCTTTTAGTCTATATATTGAGGCCCCCATTTCTGCTTACTTCCACCATACGACCAGCATTAGCCATCTCCATCTCATTTCTCTAATTTATCTTCCTGCATTTCCTTCTCAATTTCAGAGTAGTTTCAGAATCATCGTCGTCCATGGCAGGCGCAGAAGTAGACGTAGCCTTCATCCAAGAACCCACACACAGACCCAATCCTTCTCTCTCACAAGAGGCCCAAGGCATCCCTCTCATCGACCTCTCCAACGCCGACACCGACGCCCTCGTCCGCGAAATTGGCCATGCCTGCAGGCAATGGGGCTTCTTCCAGATCATCAACCACGACGTTCCGCTGGAGAACCTTCACAAGGTTGAGGAGGCGGGGCGGGAGTTCTTCCAGCTGAGCCAAGAAGAGAAGAGGAAGGTCAGGAGAGATGACCGGAACGCGATGGGGTATTACGATACGGAACACACCAAGAACGTCCGGGACTGGAAGGAGGTGTTCGACTTCTCGGTCAATGAACACACGCTCACCGCCGCCTCGCTGGATGAGGACGATGACCGTGTGACTTACTGGGAGAACCAATGGCCTCAAAACCCGCCTGAACTGAGGTAAGCCAATTTTTTTATTTTAGTGTTATCCGGTATGGCTGCCCCGCCCAACAACAAGGCAAATTTATTATGCTGAACAGTCCTATTTATTATGATGTGAAGTTTTCTGTTAGATCTGAAAGTAACAGTTTTTGTGATGTGAACCATGAAAACAGGGAGGCGTGTCAGAAATATACGAAGAACATGTTTAAACTGGCCATGAGATTGATGGAGCTAATCGCCTTGAGCTTGGGGCTACCGGCGAGGAAGTTTGAGGAATTCTTCAGGGACCAAACCAGCAACGGCAGATTAAACCGGTATCCGCCGTGCCCATCCCCTGAACTTGCTCTCGGGGTGGGAGCTCACAAAGATGCAGGGGCTTTGACAATCCTGGCTCAGGACGAAGTGGGTGGGCTACAGGTGAAGCGGAAATCGGACGGGCAATGGGTCGGGGTAAAACCCGTACCCGATGCCTATATCATAAATGTGGGTGATATTCTTGAGGTATGGACGAACGGGGAATACGAGAGCGTAGAGCACAGAGTGATGGTTAATTCCATGAAGGAGAGGTTCTCGATTCCCTTCTTTCTGCGTCCTTCGCATTACGTAATGGTGGCGCCATTTGAGGAATTCACCGACGGGCAAAACGCAGCCAAGTACCGGGCTTACAATTGGGGCAAGTTTTTCCTGGCCAGGAAGCACAGTAACTTCATGAAGCTGCAGGTTGAAAATGTTCAGATTCACCATTTTACGAATATTCCGACCCAGCGTTATTTACCAGATTCTCCTAGAATTTTCGGTTGAATTATGAAACAGTTTTAATGTATCTCTTTTGTGTTTCGGAAATAAATAAATTTACTTGCAATGTTGTTTTTAGTTAGTGGAGGAAAAGAAGACTGGGTAAAAACCGAAACTTTAAAAAGGGAAATTTTCTCTTAATCCGTATGAAAGAGATTTTATTTTAATTAACTTAAAAAATTCTGACATCCCATGGTATTAAAATGAAAGGGTTTAATATATTTGCTTTTATTGCAGAAATATTTTTTCTGCTACACTTAAGTGAGTGAGCTTCACTAATATTTTTTCTCTCTTCTCTTTACAATAGGATTCACTCACTTTTATGTGAGTGCGATAGAAAAAAATTTCTACAGTAAAAGCAAAAATATTAAACCCAAAATAAAATTAGGTTTTATGATTGAATTGAATAGACAATAATGCCTTTATTTCATTTTTATAGAAATATATTTATAAAACAAATAGAGACATTTATAGGACAAATACGAGTTAACAAGAAAATTAATAAGGAAATTCACAAAATAAATATTATTGCCATTTAATATTTCATATCACCATAATATTTTTAATATGGTATAAAATTTCAATCATTATGAGGGAGGGTTAGTGGAGAGACTTCTTTTCAATTTCATACTATAAATCATGTCATATATTTAGAACTAGAGGAATATTTTATAAATCTTTTTGTTGATCTTATAACATTTTCATTTAGCTTTTAAAAATATTTCACATCTCCCAACTCACGTTGGTAAAAGAACATCTAGCGTAAGATCATAGACTCTATAGAATGAATGAAGGGCAATATAAAAGAAACGGAAAAGAAGAGAGAAATCCTGATCTTAATTACTACCTCCGGTCCTAATTATAAGATCTAGTTGATTTTTTTTAAGGGACTAAGGAAGCTAAATAGAATACTTAATAATTTCATATGTTATGTATTCTTAGATTATAGGGTTAATGTGCGATTTGACCAATAAACTATTGGCTCAGGAGCGCCCAGCACAACAAACTTTTAAAAAGGAGCACTCAGCACAACACCGTTAGAAAAAAGTTAACGTCCGTTATCTAAGGTGCAGATTGGCCAACGAACTTTTATTCTACGAGCGCCCTACACAAAAAAGTTTTACTCAGGAGCGCTTAACACAAAATTCTAAATTTTACTAAATTAAATAAATTTTTTTTCTCAATTGTCATTATTCAAAACTATTTGTATAGATATCTATAGACAAAAATTACTCATTTTTCAATTTTGTCAAAATTATAATTTGCTAAAATAAACAAAAATTTTAATTAAAAATATAATTATATGATTTAAATAAAACTCAATGTGTTTTATAGTTTATTATATATGTTAAACAAAAAAATTTATATGATTTATTTTTATTTTACAAGAAATTTATGTGAGTTAAAAAATTCATTTAATGTTAATAAAATTTAAAAAATCTATTATATCCTGAAAGAAATGAAATGAGTTTAATTTTTATTTTTATAAAAAGAGCTTAATGATATATTTGTTAATTAAATGATCTATTGGTTATATGGATATGGGACTTTCGTAGGCCAAATTGCTCCTTAACCCATTATAATTGTTCCTTAACCTATTATTAAATTGTCATTTCTCAAGACTCTTAAGTTATTTTTTTTCCAACAAGTCCCATATTCATATAATTAACGTTGATATCCATTAAGCTCTTTTTATAAAAATAAAAATTAAACTCATTTCATTTCTTTTAGGATATAATAGATTTTTTAAATTTTATAAACATTATATGAATTTTTTAACTCACATAAATTTCTTCTAAAATAAAAATAAATCATATAATTTTTTTTTTGTTTAACATATATAATAAAGGGTTAAGGTGCAAAAATAAACATGTGCTTTTCTCCGAGGAGCGCCCAGTAGCAAATGTTTTTTTCAGGTGCAAAAGTAACTATGTGGTTACAAATTAGATGCAAAAATAGCGTTTGACCGTTAAGTTTGACTTTTTTTGCTGACTAGATGATGACATGGCATTTCAAAGGTGCAAAAATAATTTTAGGATCTTGAAAAAATATTTCAGGTATTGATCGGTACTAAAAGGATACTGAAAAAAATTTCGTGGTACTGACTGGTACTAAAAGTATTTTCAGGATACTGATTGGTACAAAAAAAAATATTTCATAATTTTGAAAAATTATTTTAAGATCTTGAAAAAATATTTTAGGTATTGACTGGTACTAAAAGGATACTGAAAAAATATTTGAAATGTCACGTCATCGTCCAGTCAGCAAAAAAAGGCAAACTTAACGGTCAAACGCTATTTTTGCACCTAATTTGTAACCACATAGTTACTTTTACACCTGAAAAAAGCATTTGCTACTGGGCGCTCCTCGGAGAAAAGCACATGTCTATTTTTGCACCATAACCCTATAATAAACTATAAAACACATTGAGTTTTATTTAAATCATATAATTATATTTTTAATTAAAATTTTTGTTTATTTTAGCAAATTATAATTTTGACAAAATTGAAGAATGAGTAATTTTTGTCCATAAATATCTATACAAGTAGTTTTGAATAATGACAATTGAGAAAAAAAATTTATTTAATTTAGTAAAATTTAGAATTTTGTGCTGGACGCTCCTAAGTAAAGCTTTTTTGTGCTGGACGCTCTTGGAGTAAAAGTTCGTTGGCCAATTTGCATATTAGATAACAGACGTTAACTTTTTTCTAACGGCGTTGTGCTGGCCGCTCTTTTTTAAAAGTTTGTTGGTATTTTTGGTCAATTTAATAGTTAATTGTGTTGGACGCTCCTGAGTCAATAGTTTATTGGTCAAATCGCACCTTAACCCTAGATTATATATTAGTTTATTAGTCAAACTAACTAATTTGAAGAAAAAATAAAAATAAAAATATTATAAAGTAATTTAATTAGCTTCCTTAATCTTTCCAAAAAAGTCAAATATGTCTTATAATTAGGACCGGAGGGAGTATTCGACACACAATAATTAAAAATAGAGTAAATACCCTTTCTTGTCCCTAACAAAAAACGCGATCCCCATTTTGGTCCCTTACAAAAAAAATGTCATTTTTAGTCCATAAAAAGGACGAATAAGGGTCGATTGGTTGACATTTTGATCCCTCATAAATTTCCAAAATGTCATTTTTGGTCTCTAAAAAAAGACAAATAAGGGTCGATTTTTTTGTAAGGGACCAAAATGGGGTCCGTGTTTTTTGTCAGGGACCAGAAAGGGTATTTACTCTTAAAAATATAATAATAAGTCTTTTTCTCAGCTAAGGGCGGTGGAATTTGTTTAATAAATAAAAAAAAAATCGTTTTTATATTTTGAAATCAACAACTCACGTATGGAAAGAAAGAATTCATAATGTCTTACACTAACAATTAATTATGTAATTATGTAGTTTTCTTGAGTAAAATTGCGCCACTTAAAAATTGGTGTTCTGGGCAGACTAGGGAGGTTATTCATCGTGGCTACTTTTTCTGGAAGAAAGGTTGAAAAGGATGCTTGTGATGAATAGCTGGCCGGCATCAACGGATGTTGATGTACATGATTCATTGAACTTGGACTGATTTTCGGAGCACCTTATTTCATTCAACTTGGACTGATTTTGTTGAATAGCTGGCTGGCATCCCGTTGTATTAAAATGAAATTAAGTTTTATGATTGAATACACAATGATGCCTTTATTTCATTTTTTTAGAATAATATTTATAAAAAAATATAGGCCTTCATAGGACAAATGAGTTAACAAGAATATTAATAAAGAAATTCACAAAGTAAATATTATTGTCATTTAATATTTCATATCACCATAATATTTTTAATATAGTATAAAATTTCAAACAAATAGGAGGGAGGGTTAGTGGAGAGACTTCTTTTTAATTTCATATTACAAATCATGTCATATATTTAGAATTAGAAGAGTATTTTATAAATCTTTTTGTTGATCTTATAACATTTTTATGTAACTTTTAAAAATATTTCACATCTCCCAACTCACGATGGTAAAAAACCATCTAGTGTAAGATCATAGACTCTATAGTATGAATGAAGGGCAATATAAAAGAAATGGAAAAGAAGAGAGAAATCCTGATCTTAATTATTTGACACAAAATAATTAAAAATATAATAATATGTTTTTCTCAGCTAAAGGCGATGGAATTTGTTTAATAAATAAATAAATAATCGTTTTTAATATTTTTAAATCAACAACTCACGTATGGAAAGAAAGAATCATAATGTCATACACTAACAATTAATTATGTAATTATGTAGTTTTCTTGAGTAAAATTACGCCACTTAAAAATTGGTGTTCTGGCCACACTAGGGAGGTTATTCATGGTGGCTACTTTTTCTAAAAAAAAGGCTGAAAAGGACGCTCGTGATAAATAGCAGGCCGGCATCAACTGATGCTTATGTATAGGATTCATTGAACTTAGACTGATTTTCGAAGCACCTTGCATTGTGGAATACATTTTATGCTCGTTTGAGCTCGCTCTTACACCTCATAAAATAAAGTTTTAAGGAATATTCACCTTTAAAATTGAAAAGATTGGGGAATACATTCAAGTGCAAGGAATAGATTTTATGCTCATTTGAGTTCTAACTTACGCCTTATTAAAGTTTTAAAGTGAAAGGATAATTTATTCATTTACTTTTACTGTTGACTTTATTTTTATTTATCAGTATTATATATATTAAATAGAAGTTGAATTGAAAAGTTGTTAAATTTTATGGCAGAATTAATGAAATTTAAAGTTTTCTTTAGCGTGTGTGAAAATGTTATAAGTGCCCCACAAATAACCTAAAACATTCTCTTTCAACTATTTTAGACTTTTAGCACACTTAAACATAAAAAGAAAATATTTTAGCAACCAACAAGTTATTTGTTGAGATGATAAGTGGTCTCACTCTGTTAATGAAGAAAATACAAGTTTAAATACCGAAAAACACACTTTTGTTAGGTAGTACTTTAACTTTAACGTTCTTGACCCAATAGAAATTAAGCCCAAGTCCAAAGTGAATTAAGATACTCTCAGATTAAAAAGAAGAAGAAGTGATTTTATAACCCTATACAAACGGGCACGTCATTGCTCATATATGAAACAAGCAACAACTTCCCTCATACTTTATACGGATGCAATATCTACAACACTTGAAAACAAATATGCCCTTCAGTTCATCAACCTACACAACTTTAACACCATGCAACATTTTCACTTGT
Organism: Acacia pycnantha; assembly: GCA_025563575.1. Classification (NCBI taxonomy): domain Eukaryota; kingdom Viridiplantae; phylum Streptophyta; class Magnoliopsida; order Fabales; family Fabaceae; genus Acacia; species Acacia pycnantha. The sequence goes on along the minus strand of JAMWYP010000010.1, from coordinate 3,555,240 downwards.
AAGGTTTCTCCCGTAACTATTCCGTCCTTTCTGTCAGACATCAATAGTATACCTATTGAATACACCAACCGTCTCTGTTGGGATTGTTAATGTCCATGAAATCAACACACCAACGATATCTACATGAAAAACAGTAAAATCCTACTTCAACCATTTCATATGAGTATTATTGACTTAACAAAACATAATAAAACTCTCACCATAAAAACTAAACTTATTAGGGATCCCGAAACACAAGTCAGACACATTCTTGAGACGAAGACAATAATTAGGGAAATGAAAATCTGTCTAAAAAATTTAGATATTTCCCCAGGATAGTCTAAAAGTGTATGCTTCTAAAAAAAAGTTTGCATACTAACAACTGATATAAGATTTTGTCCCAGGAAATGTCAATCTTGAAAACCAAAAATGAGTGATAAGAATACATTGACTTGAGATATAAAAATGCCTTCCAGAATGCAATTCCAGAAGCACACGGGTGAGTTGGCATGACAATGTTGTTAGTTCTCTATGGGTTTTGATAATAACTAACAATTGTAAACTTATATGAAGTTTGTTTTGGTTAAGTTAAAAGTGTTTGAAAGTTGTTCAAACTTAACCAAAAACTGACTGTCAAAGACAAACTTGAGTTTGCACTTGACAGAGAGTAAGTTGAGTTATTTGAACTTAACTTGACTCGAGTTTGCACATGGAAACTTGAGTTTGAGATTGGCCGGGAGTTTTTCAAAGAATCTTATTTTTGAACAAACTCGAGCCTATTGTTGTGAAACTTAAGTTTATCCTTGACCGAGAGTTCTTAAATGTTTTCTTTCTAAAGTAAACTTGAGCCTATATTTGTAAACACAAGTTTATACCAGACTGAGAGCTTTCAAGGTATTTTGATATTAAAATGACTCGAGCCTATTTCTTAAAACTCTAGTTTGAACTTGTGTACTTAAATTTATTTCAAATTCAAAAAGTCTCAAACTCGAGTTTATCACTTAATGACTTGAGTTTCCGCGATCTCAAAATGTTTTCAAATACTATCGCAATGCACATTTCGAAAGAAGATCTAAACTTGAGTTTAGGTAATTAAACTCGAGTCAGACACTTGAGTAGAATATTCTAAACTTCAGTTTCAGTCATACAGAGACATATTCATTTAAACTTCAAATCTATTTTCAAAGAAAATGTTGATGAGACTCGAGTTTGGAAGGCTAAACTTGAGTTATGAATTCCAGTTTGTGTAAACAAACTCCAGTTTAAAGCGCTATGTTTCGAAATCATCTTGCTCGAAATTGCAAAATCTTTATATATGATCTATGTGCTTCATATCATCGCTCACTACTACTCTTAACTATGTTTAATCAATTTGTTAGTGAATTTCAGATGATCAAACGTGCATTAAACTGAAGTTTAAGCATAAAGCAAAAGGTGATGTCAGAACATTAAATGCTGGCCCAGAAAACTAAGCATCATTTTGGCAAATCGTTCTCTGGACATTCCAATGGTTTAAATGGTTTCTTTCCTCATCTGGAAGCCACATCATCCAACGGATTTATTTCAAGGGAAGTCAACAAGAATGTATGAACATCTGGATTAAATCAAAACAAGAGAGAGAATGGACTTAGTTGCAACCTAACAGCTTCATTAATCTCTCCAACGGTCACATTAATGTTTCCGACAGTCATTTAATGCTTCCATCATATATAAGTTGAAGCATTCAATTCTCAACAATAACCAGATTACAGAAAACGAAAAATGCTCAAAGTCTTATTTGCATTTATTGCTTTCTACCAATCTGTAAAGTATCTTCTGATATATTGAACTTCAATGATTATTCATCTGCTCTTTTAAGAGAGTTTATTATTGATTATCATTCATTGTAAAATCTCAAAGTTGTGGGACTTTGAGATTGGGTTATTAAGTTATAACTTGTAAGGGGAAGTGTATCCTAGTGAGAGGATAACTTTGAGTACAGAGTGTGTAACTGATTGAGAGGATAGTGAAAAATCTCAGAGTGTCTAGGGATTGAACGTAGGTCAAGAGTTGAGACCGAACAGTATAAATCTTTTGTGTCAAGCTTTCTCTTCCTCTCTTTGTTCTACTTTGCTTTAGCGTGCCATTTCTGAAAAATATAGAAAGTGTTTAAAATCCCCAATTCACTCACTCTTGGTGATATTCTGCCATTTACAAATGTTTGTTGTATATTCATATTGGCTATTGGGAGGTAGTGGTGAAGCTCTCTACAAGGTACTTGTTTTTTTGGTCAATCATGAATTTCAGATCTTGACTTTTGATTAGTGAGTATCTTAGATTGTTAATATGATCTTTCAATTTCTTTATTCTTCCATGATTGGAACCCCCTGAACCTGAGGTTTGGGGTTTTTTTTTTTTTTTTAAAAAAAAAACAGAGCATTACGGCATCCTAAATTCTTTTAGGATGCCAAAAAGCACTACGACATCCTAAATTTTTTTAGGATGCCGTAAATCTTACTTTACTACATCTTTTAGATAGACGTTTCCCAAAAATGAGACATAGAATAGATTAAAAAAAGGACGTTAAAACACATTTTTGTAGTAGTGTAGAGAAAGTGACATCAATAATCCCTTTAGCGAGATTACTATTACATAGGGATTGATAGGTTTTAGTCAAACACATGATTAGGGACTAATACTTTAGACGATTGATTGTCTAATTCTGATCGATCATGGTCTAGATGGCAGTTTTTATTTCTTTGATCATCATCCACCTCTTTTCCCAGATGTGGCAGATGATGAAGGAGAATAGATGATTGGCTTATGTTTGTATTTCTCTCACTGGGTGAATAGAATCCAATATTTCTTTATTAACGCCCCTGAATAATTTTGTTAAAATAGTTTTTTTTTTTTTTGCTGTAATTTTGTTAATGATAACAATTATTATTCAAACAGAAGTTTGAATTACAAATTATGAAACTTAACAATTATTTTCAAATGTAGAAGCAGAACACTGAATTTGTAGAAGCAGGATACTGAATTTTGGGTTGAAGGAGTGAGAATGGGAGAGATGCAAGCATTTTTGGAATAGCTAGAACATGAAGAATTCCAAGGTTGAAGAAGGCGATGTTAATTTCAAACAAATGGCTACATGAGCACACATAATTTTATCAGAAGAAATTCTCAAATAGATGTTAATTTCATACTAGCCTTCTCGATTAATTATGATCGATGTGTCTTCTTCAATCCAAATGAATAACGTTCATGACACAATTAGAGACCAAATTATATGGAACCTGTGATACAGTTACTTATGTAACATTATTTGATGTGTGTGAATAAATGAAAGCTTTTATGTGTGAAAGGCTTGTTTGGGACACCTGACTTATAGAAAAATCAGATTGGGTAAAAGTCAATTGTGAAATGTGATTTATGTTTGGGTTGGTGGTAGTATAAGTAGCTTTTGATATTTAAACTTATAGTCAATCTGAAATATTTTTGAGAGTACTGACTGGTACTAAAAATATACTTTAAGATATTGAACAGTACTAAAAGAATACTTCATTATCTTGAAAAATTATTTTTAGTACTAGTTAGTACTCTAAAATATTTTTTAGGGTACTGATAGGTACTAAAAATATATTTCAGGATACTGAACGATACTTAAAAAAATATTTCATGATCTTGAAAAGAACGCCAGAACCAGCTTTGGAAGAGTTCAGAACCATGGCTCCATCAACATTAAGCTTGATCCAATCCAAAGGAGGTAATTGCCAAGAATGAGACCCACTAGAAGTAGGGTACAAACCAATAGAATCAGAAATCAACTCCTGTTACATGGAAAATTTCCTCCAGTTATGCAGAATAAAAATTTCCGGAAATCTAAGCTTCACAAAATTAGGTTCAAAAGCAAAAGAATTATGCCATTTCCATAGCATCCAAACAGCAAAGATGAGACTCCAAAATAACCCCATATCTTTGCTAAGCTTACCCATCCATCAGATTCATTGAAAGCCAATCCCTCAAACCAGCAGAAAAGAACTGGGAGACATATCTTGGTTTAACAAGCTTTAACCACATATTATGGGCATATCAACAGTCACGAAGAATGTGTAAAATACTCTCAAATTCAAAAAGTTGATGGGTGTAAAATATCATGTTTGGCTTATTATTGGGCCGTCTAATTTTTTCAACTGAAACATAAGATCGATAAAAAACTTCTAATTATTTGCATTTGCAAATAGTTGGGTGCAATTCATTTTAGAATTTTACTGTTTTTAATATGTGTCAGTATGTATATATATAGATGTATGAAGGTATATGTACATACACACATAGATACATACATAGATGCACACAAAGTGTGTGTATAAATTAAATATTTTAATCATATATCATAGTAGTACTCCCTCCGATCTTAATTATAAGACAATATTTAAGAGTTGATCTTGGTCCTATTTATAGTACAACTTTCTAGTTTTTGTCAATTTCTTCCTAAAATACCCCTATTGATACTTTCTCAATAATAATTAGACACAATGATAATTTAATATTGCACCTATATATTATATAAAGTAAGTAATGTTTGAAACTTATTAATGTCACATACACCTCAGTCCTACTGTTTTTTTGTGACTTCTTAGAGAAATCTACAGTGTCGGATTGTGTGAGAGCTCGAAAAAGTCCACGATATGTGTGTGTGTGCATTTGTATATATGTGGGTGTGTATTTACATACATACATCTGTGTGTCTACATATATGTAAGTGTGTGTATACATGTATATGTGTGCGTACACACACAGATATAGATATGTGTGTGTGTATCTACACACAAATATGTGTAGACATAGACACACACACACATATATATACACATGTGTGTACATATATATGTATATCTGTGTGTGTTGTAAACATATATGTATATCTATGTGTGCATGTCAATATGTGTGTATCTGTGTGTGTTCATCTATGTATTTGTTACATGTCTATATATGTACATACATAAACAAACACACAGATACATATATATGTGTGTAGATATATGTACACACACATATATATATGTATATCTATATGTATACACACACACACACATATGTATATATAGTAAGACCATTATTTCACTTAGAAAGCGTGTGGAAAGGAAAATTTTAGGTCGGAGAGATATGTGACAGGGATTGTTAATTCACTTTTACTCATATCATTTTAAATTTATATAGGGGCATTTTAGGAAAATGAGTAAAATTAACTAATTTAACTTCTCTTCTTAATCTCCCTAAAATCGGTTAAATATGTCCTATAATTAGGACCGGAGAGAGTATTTGATAAATAGACAAATAATGTTTTTTCAATAATATATTAGTCAGTGAGGGGCCAAACAGAGACCAATGTCACAAATTAGATAAAACATTAATGTAATCATGATCGTTCTTATACTTCCTCTGGTCCTTATTACAAGGTACCAACTAACTATTTTCACAAATTAATAAAAACAGTTAAAGTCAATAAAATTGTCCTACAATTTAAGTAATTTTCAATATTACTCCTACTAATTGCACTAAGCTTTAATATCATATTAATTATTACTCTCACCCACTACCCTTACTAATTATGGGCATACATGGGAAAAACTAATTAATGCTCCTCGGGAAACACAAGTGCCTTATAAAAAAGGACCAAATAAACTTGCAAGTTAGTGCCTTATAAAAAGGACCAAAGGGAGTAGTTAAGAATAATTTCTGTTCTGGTGTAGAACACAGATGTCCAGCCGCGTGTATGGGCTGGTGATTTGATATAGGATCTAGGGTCTCGGTCCGGGTACCAATGTGATAGCACACAGACAGAGAGAGGATCACTGAACACAACCTGGCGCTTGGCCGATGGAGTGGGGTGTGTGCTCGGTGTGACAGTATGTAGATTAGTCTAGGTTTAGAGCGTGTGTACCTTAGGCATTGCTTGGGTATTTATAGGACCTACACGGAGCGGCTTTGGCGTGATTCCGGGCCTATTATCCGAGCTGCCTATCCTTATGCGGATGTGTTCCTAGATACCGGGGTAGTTGAGATATTCCGGGGTTACGGATATGACGGATCGATGTGCTACCCTTGGTTGGGCCTTCATGTGATTGGGCCTTATCTAGGTCCGTAACAGTTGCCCCCCAGCCCGGTAGTTCAAGGTTTTGAACTGCTAGGGGTATATCTTGTTTTTATAAATGTCATCCGAGGTGTTACCCATTTCTGACGTCTGCGTCGGGCTAGGATTTGTTGAGTTCATTTCCACAGGTACGTGGTAGCGGTTCGAGGTCGATGAGCCGGGGTGTCCCTCAATCTCTCATGCGATGTCGTGCTGGCGCCTTGTGGTTTGTAGGCGGTTGGCCGTGGCCGACATCCGAGGAGAGTGCCGTGGTTTGGACCGCCGAGCTACAAGCGTGAGATGGTGCGAATCAAACCTGGCACTCAATCTGACAGGCAAGATACGGCACCAAGGCTCGTCATTGAAGCTCTGGGGCCGTTGTTATTTCCACGGTGTGACTCTTGGGAAACCTCCTCTGATGCTGCCATGATTGCCTATGACACCTGTCTTCCTGAGATTGGGGAGGTGCTTTGATCCTCGTGTCCGCCACCCCGAATTTCGTGCGCATTTAATGCTCTGGTGGTACGTTACACGTCTTCTCGGCCTTTGGGGGTGAAAAGTCGTGGTTACCCTCGTCGGTTGGGTTTCTTTTGTTTTGAATTTCCCTCCTTCTTTCCTCTCGATATAACTTCTTGGCATTTCTCTTTTTGCCAACTTTTCAATTCGCTCACTCTCCCCCACACACGGAAATTCTTCTGCGCAAAGTCAGAATTCTGTTCTTTCCTTCCAGTGTCTCAGAATACTCTGAAGAATCAAAGCTTCTTTCTTGTTCGGAATTTTTCATTTCGCTGTGTCGATTTTCTGCAATCTTCGCGTATTCAGGTATTTTATCTTTTTATATTGTTCTAGCATTTTAGTTCTCCCTCTTCCCCTTTTCTTTGCTCCCTTTTTAGTTATTGGTGCTAGGGACCTCCTTAGCCGAGGAAGAGAAACGGTCTTTAGCCCTCCGTGGTCGGGCGGGTGCGCGAAGCGCTGGGAGGCCCGGCTGCTGTGGTTCCTGGACCCGGTCAGTCGAACTCGGCCTTATTAGGCCAGATTTTCATAGTTTATCGGTCTACGAGCCTCTTTTAGCCGAGCCGATAAGCGCTACCAAACGCATCGTCCGTCCGAGTCGGGGTCATTACCGGTGGCTATCACGGTCCTGTTGGGATTGTGTTGCCGAGAGCTCTTCCCTATTGCGAGTGGGCAATACCGTATGGCCGAAGTCATCCCGGGCTCATGTCGGCATAACTCTTTAGTGAGCTCGTGCCGGACTTCAAGGGTCTTCCTTTCTCGCATTTGTCGTCATCGGGTATTACGCTAGTTCGACTTTAGTTTTATTTCATTTTGTTGTAGGTAAATGGAGTCTACGTCTTCCCCTCGTCTTTCAGCTTCCGAACCGGAGGCGGACTCCGATAGTCCTTCACCGGCCTGCGTTCCAAGTATCCACTGGGTGACTAGCGAAATGCTAACCATACGTTCGGCGATGACCAAGGCGGATATGGATAAAGTAGGGTCTCCGGGTCATCGGGATGTCGTCTTTCCCCGAGGAGGATGAGCCGATCTCGCGCCGGTCGGGAACCGAGCTCTCCTAATTTCTTTCTTTTCTATCGGGATTATATGACCCGGCTCGGTATTCGCTTTCCGTTTACTGGGTTCCAAATGTCCGTCCTACACTACCTTCATCTGGCTCCTTCTCAGCTTCACCCGAACGGGTGGGCTTATCTGGCGGCGTTCGCCTATCTATGCGGGACGATGCAACCCGCTATTCCGTGTACCGCCGCCTTATTCCTTCATTTTTTCTCCCCTTTCACCCCTCGGTCGGGTAGGGAACCGCCCTCTCTGAAAGGGCTAACTTCTCTTCGTGCCGAGGCGGACCGGAAACTCATGAATTCTTTCTCGAGACTCCTTCAAGCATTTCAAAAATGCTTTCTTTAAAGTTGTTGCAATCCACAGGGAAGTGCCCCGGTTTAAAGAAAGCGAGGGTCCGGGCGTTGAATGGCGCTTCCCCTTTATTGGTCCTCCGAGCACCATCACTTCTCCTCTTCCACCTATCAATTCTCGGTAAAGACCTCTGAAGACGAGAGAGAGTATGCCGCTCGGCTGGCGTCTTACGTTGCCGAACATGGTGTCAAAAGAGCGGCCTTCTATATTAAGAAGGCCGGTGAGTCATCCGGCTCGGCCTCCAGTATGGCTTTATTGCTGTGAATTCTGTTTTTCTGCCTGCCTTTTGTTATCTAACTAGCTTCTGACCCTAGATTTATGCTTTTGTAACAGGTCAAGTTGCTATGAATCTGAACCCAGATTATCTTGAGTATACCTTGCCGGCTGTTGGGAAGCCGAGAGAGAAAGCTCCCAGGAAACGTCCAGCTGCCGAGCCTTCTAAGAAGCGAGCTCCCGCAGCTTCTATGGTCCCAAAGCCTTCTGTGTCGAAGAGGGCCAAGGTCGGGGATTCGACCGCTACCGCTTCGACTGCTCCCGAAGAGTTACCTTCTCCTTCTCCGTCATTGATAGCCGCGGCGGAGGTAGTGCCTTCTTCTACGCCGCTTCTACTGCTGCCGGAACATCTCCACGTTCCGACCCATCTCCTCCATCCTTGGAAAAGGCGAAACAGGTTCTCGTCTCTGATTCTGTTTCTCCTTTGCGTCCATCGGCTACCGTTCCTCGACCAAGTGGCTTCAAGCGGAGCCAGGCCTGGAGTGGGGACGTTTCTGAGGGGATCGGCATGGCCTTCTTTCCGCCACGTCGGCTTTTGTCTCCTCAACCTCTTTCAGACGAGGACCTTCATGAACTCCAGAATGTGTCCGGTCATCTTGGCAGGGCTCTTGGATTATCTCAGGCCTGGCCGCATCTCCATGGTTATTATGCTCGAGCTTCTGCGGAATCCCGAGCTCTGAAGCAAAATTTAGAGTCGGCTGAGGAAAAAGTGAAACAGCTGGCGGAAGAGAAAGAGAAGGTTGAGGCTGAAAGGGAGGAGCTGAAGACGGAACTTAAAAGTTCCCAAGCTGCCGCGGACAAAGCCGGCGAGGATCTTCTGTCGACCCACCAGGCGCTGACGCGAGCCCATGCCGACCTGAGGCAGACCCAGGAATCCCTGGCGGAGGTTAATCATAATCTGGCCGATGCCAACTCTCGTCTGGTCGATGCCAACGCTAATCTGACGGAGCCGAAGTCCTCCCACTCTATGTCTATGGATGCGGTCAAATGGCTTACGCAGCAACGTAGCGAGTTATGTATGATTGCTGCAGCAAGTCCGAGGCAACTTTGGCGGAGGAGAAGACCGCCCATGAGAAGGCGGTGGCGGCGGTAAGGAAAACCGCGTCGGATTGCTTCGAGATGGCCCTAGCCCAGATTGAGTACTTAAACCCAGGGGTAAAGCTGAACGTGGCTGGGTATGGATGTCGCTCCCGCTTCCAAGATGGTGTTCTTATTCCTCCGCCTTTATCTCCTGAAGATAGGTCGGCTTCAGATGCCGAAGTGAGCAGCGGTGAGCAAGCCGCAGAAGAGGCTGGACCTAATGGCGACGAGGCCGCTGCGGGCACGGGCCCCTTAGCTTTTGTTGTCTTTTTCTTTTTGCTTTCTTTGTTTTCGGCTTTTGATGCCGATTGTATATTGTACCTCCGAACTTTTAACTTTATGAATGAACATTCAATTAAGTAGCTCGTTACATACTTTTACCTTCATGCGTACAGTGCACATGGGATAGTTTTAGACCGGGCCAGGGTCTTTAAAGGATTAGAGTCCGCTTAGTACTCTTCTGGTGTCAGAAACCAGGTGCATGAGTAGGGGTGTCTATATATACCGCGCTACGAGGTTCGGAGTCGTATTCCGGGATTTTTAACCAGGGTAAGGGTGAATGGTCACATGCTCATCCGTGGTCGTCGTTGGGACACACTTTGACCATGTGGACCTGATCAGGGTCCGTTATGACTATTCACCTTCTTACTTAGGTGTCAATTTCGATGCATCAAAATATTTACTGGGTGTATAGACCTCGGTGTGCATGCCTTATTTAACGAATCATTTTGACCCTCTTAAAATTGAACATTTGGTCAACAAACCATTTATTTATTCAAGAGATGATTAGCTTTATAAAGCTGACAATGAAAGGAAAGTTTGCAGAAGGGAAATGACTGAAACCAAAATAAGCTTGAAATAATAAATCAAAAACTTAACTCGGACATTGGGTGTCCGTTGTGGCATCCTGGTGTGGATCGGGCCCTAACTATAGTAGGCCCTTAATTTGTCGCCATTCCATGTCCTCTTGACGGATTTTCTTGTCGGTGTTTCGAGAACATACGCTCCTTTTTCCAACTTCTCCTTGACTCGGTGCGGTCCTTCCCAATTTGCGGCGAGCTTGCCGTCTGGGCGTTCTTGTTACCGATGTCGGCCCTTCTTAGGACCAGGTCGCCTCGGTCAAATGCCACAGGTTTGACCTTTCTATTGTGTTTCGCCGCCATCAGTTGCTTGGCTGCTATGTCTCGGCAATGGGCCGTGGTTCTGACTTCATCTACCAGCTCCATCTCGGTTGCCAACGCCCTTGAATTCGATGGTTCTCCGTCCTCCAGGGTTTTGAGCCTTCTCCAAGATGGCTGACCAACTTCGACCGGGATCATGGCTTCGCATCCATATGTCATGCGGAAAGGCGTCTCTTGGGTAGCCGATTGGATAGTTGTGCGAACTCCCCATAAGACGTTATAAAGCTGTTCGACCCAACAAAGCCGGCCTCTTGCATCTTTTTCCGAAGTCCATCCAGGATTACCTTGTTTGCCGCTTCGCTCGTCCGTTTGATTGTGGGTGTTCGAAGCGATGCAAAATGATGTGTGATGCCGAGGTCCACCATCATATCTGGAAGTTCTGTCCGTGAACCGAGTGCCATTGTCTGTCACTATCTCGGCGGGATTCCGAAGCGGAGAAAATACTCTGTTGGATGAAGCGCCGGACCCTAGCCGATATGATGGTGGCGAGCGGTTCGGCCTCAATCCACTTGGTAAAGTAGTCCACCGCCACGATTAGCCATCGAAGTTGTCCGGGGGCCGGCTTAAACGGTCCGAGTAGATCCATTCCCCATTTAAAGAAGGGCCATGGGGCAGAGATATACTCAATGTAGTCCTCGAGCGGCTTCCTCCAATCGGTGGCCTCGGATATGACCATTACGCAGTCGGCTCTTCCACCTTTTGTTGTATGACGGTTACGTGGTTGGTCGTCCCTTTAGTGCTAGCCGAGTTTGGAGAGTATGTCTGCTCGGACATTTTCCCTCTTGGTATATGGGTAACCTTTACTTCTTCGAACTCGGCTGGATATTCTTGACTTTGCTAAGATACTTAGCCATTAGAGGCCCTTTAGCTTTGATATGTCCCATCTATCCGGGCGGCGGCGAGTTGTGAGTCGGTGAAGACCGAGACTCTTTGTGCGCCGAGCTCCTTGACTGTTGGAGTCCGGCCAGGAGCGCCTCATATTCGGCCCGATTGTTTGACGTCGGAAATCTAGTTGTAGGGAGTGTTCGATCGTCACTCCTTCGGGGCTCTCTATGATTATTCCGGCTCCGCTTCCTTCGAGTGGGACGAACCGTCGACATATACTTTCCAGAGGTCGATGTTGCGGGGTCTTCATTAACTTGGAGTTAGTTCTCGAGGAAATCCGCGAGAGCTTGTGACTTAATAGCATGTCGTGCTTCGTATGTGATGTCGAATTCGGATAACTCAATAGCCCAACCGATCATTCGGCTGCCAGTCCGGCTTATGGAGTACTGTCGAATGGGTTGGGTGGTTCGAACCGTTATCTTGTGAGCTTGGAAGTACGGGCGCGATCTGCGTGCCGTTATTATTATGGCGAAAGCCAATTTCTCCAACTTCGATATCTTAGCTCCGAGCTTTGCAAAGCTTTGCGACGAAGTATATTGGTTCTTGGCCATTCTTTCCTTCCCGAACCGAGGCGAGCTCACCGCTTCTTTCCCAACCGATAAGTAGAGGAAGAGGGTTTCGCCAGTGTGGTTTCGATAAGATCGCGGAGTGGCCAAGCATTGCTTAATCTTTGAGAATGCGGCGTCACACTCCGGGTCCAATTTCTGTCGTGTCCTTTTTAAGTATTTTGAAGAAAGGCAAGGCGCTTCGCCGATTTGGGCGAAAAGTTACTTAGCGCCAAACGGCTGTCAACTGCTTGGACCTCCTTCTTGTTCTGGGGGCTGCATGTCTAATACTGACCTTACACTTATTAGGGTTCGCCTCGATTCCTCGGCTGGTAAGCAAGAAACCGAGGAATTTTCTGCGGTACTCGAACGCACATTTGCGGGGTTCAAAGAATCGATGCGCCTTAACTTGCTAAATGTTTGCTCAAGATCTTGGATGTGATCATTGGGATCACATGATTTGACAATCATGTCGTCGATATAGACCTCGATGTTATGGCCTATCCGGTTCTCGAAAACCTTATTCATCATCCTCGGTAGGTTGCCCGGCATTTTCAAGCCGAACGGCATGACGTTGTAGCGTAATTTCCCTTCTCCGTTATGAAGGAAGTGGCTTCTTGGTCATCGGGGTGCATGGCGATCTGGTTGTAACCGAATACGCGTCCATGAACGACGAAGTTGATAGCCGGATGAGTTATCTACGGGCGATCAATGTTCGGCATTGGATAGGCGTCTTTAGGGCATGCTTTGTTCAGTCGGTATAGTCGGTGCATACTCTCCATTTGCCATTTGGCTTTGAAACCATCACCACGTTGGAAAGCCATGTGGTATATTGTATCTCCCTGACGAAACCGGCCTCCAATAGTTCGCTTACGTGTTGGTTCGGCGCTACCCGCCTATCTCGGGGCCCTCGCTCTTTTCTTCGGGCTACGGGGTTGACCCGGCCGTATGGCCAATTTATGACAGCAGAAATTGGGGTCTATGCCCGACGTCGCCGCGCTCCATGCAAAACGTCTCGATTGTTGGCCAAAAACTCTTCTATCCTCAATCGCAGTCGGGGTCAAGGCCCCGCCTACTTTCGTACTATGGTTTGGATTGTTTCCAAGTACGAAGTCTTCTACCTCTCCTTCGGTTCGCCGAGGTGTCCCCTTTTCTTCTCGTAGGTCTAATTCGATCATATTGATCGGTTCTTGGATCTTTTGTGCTCTGGATCCGTTGTTCCGGATATTGCTTTTACGTTGATTGTCTCGTTGTAACACCGCTGGACTCTTTCGATCACCCTTGATGGTAACGACTTGGTTGCTATTGCCTATCATTTTTATCTTCGATGCTTAGTAGACACCAAAGATGTCCCAATTGTGGATCGTTGGTCTTCCCGGGATGATGTTGTAAGGGGAGGGAAGTCAGCCACAATAAATCTTACTCGCTCGGATTTGAAACCTTCCTTCGTTCCAAGGGTGAGTCGGAGGTCTATATATCCCTTTGGAGGGGATAATTCGCCATTAAATCCTACGAGAGTGGTTTGGCATGGCTTCAGGTCCTCCTGGTCGAGATTCATTCTCTTGAAGGCATCCCATATGATGATGTCTGCCGAGCTCCCTTTTGTGAACATGAGCTGAGGTCGTTCAATTTTGTCGGTCATGTGTGATTCTTCTTTAAACTTTGGTCGGTCCCTTATTGAAAGAACTTCCCTTAGATATTTTCTCCGTTGGCTCGGCGTATCTCCTCCTCCTCCGAAGGCTCCGCTAATAACGTTGCAATCGAACTCCGTGTCGGAAATCCGCTGTCTTCAGATGCCGGCTTCTTCCTCTTGCCCTCTCTTCTATTCTCAGGGTCCGGACTGTTTGATCGGTCATTCTGCTTTCGCTTTTCTTTTGTGCGTCCCTGCGTTTTTATTACGTATTGACGCAATTTTCCTTCTCGAACGAATTTCTCGATGGCTTCGCGAAGTTCATAGCATTGATCCGTGGTATGCCCTTTACAATCGTGAAAAGAACAATAACGGGACTGGTCCGTGTTGGACCGTTTCCTGAGGGGATGAGGTTTTTCGACCTTCCGCATCTCGGTCGACGCTACTTCCCTCCATAGCTGGGACCGGGGAACATTGAGGGGGGTATAATAGTCAAATTTATTCTTCAAGTCTGTCCTTGGTTTATATTGCTTATTATCAGTTCCTTTCCCGCGGCGGTCTTGCTTGCGACCGTCGGACTGGATTTTATCCCTTGGCGGGGTGTTCTTGTCCGGTCCTTCGCGCATTCGCTTGGCGCATTTGTTCCACCTCAAGATATTTCTTCGACCGTGTCATGAAGTCCTTTAAGCTCTTAGCCGGCTCTTTGAAAAATGATTCGGCGAGTCGGCTCGAATCGTCCGAGCCATCGGCCAGAGGTGGACGTGCACTTCCTCCTTTAATTTCGGACTTGCGGGGCCGCATGATTAAAGCGATCCAAATAGCTTTGGAGTAATTCGCGGGCCGCCGCTCGATTTTGGATAAGGTATATTGAGACTTGGTATTTTCTTACTAGTTGCGAATTGTAACTCGAAAACCTTTGCCAAGTCATCAAATTTAGTTATCGAACACGGAGGCGGGGTTAGTAACCACTTTAGTGGTGGTCCCTTTAGGGTTGTGGCGAAAACCCTACTTATGATTGGTTCTCCAAGGCCTCTACACATCATGATCATCGAAAGTCGTCCACATGAGTTGTTGGATCCTCGCGAACCGTCGTACTTTACTTGAACTCGGTGAGGTTCAGCTTTCCCCGGGAACCGTGCTCGAGGATATTGGGTGAAAAGGGGTGTCTGCTTTAGCCTCGGCATATCTTCCTTGACGAGAATCGTGTGGGGGATGTCGGGTCGACCCTTCGCTCCGGGAGGACTTCCCCCTTTGTGATTCTTTGGTTGAGGAGGCCGACCTTTTAGTATTGTCTATTGTCTTCTGCCGACGGGAACTATGACCTTCCTGGTCGGGTTCCCACGTTTTGTCATCCTGATCATAGCTGGTGCTTTTAGGTTCCCTTCTCCGGTTCCGCTCGTCGATGCGATGAAATTGAAGAGTATAACGTTTGTCCATATTCTCGATGCGTTTCATCATGGCGAGCTGTCCGTTATGGATTGTAAGGAAGTCCGGATTCTGGACCGGGGTCTCCCTCCTACCGCTTCGCTTGTACTGCGGGTGTTAACCCTCATTGGTCAAGGGAATCGAAATTTATCGTTCCCCACGGTCGGCGCCACTGTTCTGGTGTAGAACACAGATGTCCAGCCGCGTGTGTGGGCTGGTGATTTGATATAGGATCTAGGGTCTCGGTCTGGGTACCAATGTGATAGCACACGAGAGAGAGAGGATCATCGAACACAACCTCGGCGCTTGGCCGATGGAGTGGGGTGTGTGCTCGGTGTGACAGATGTAGATTAGTCTAGGTTTAGAGCGTGTGTACCTTAGGCATTTGCTTGGGTATTTATAGGACCTACAGGAGCGGCTTTGGCATGATTCCGTGCCTATTATCCGAATCGCCTATCCTTATGCGGATGTGTTCCTAGATACCCGGGGTAGTTGAGATATTCCAGGGTTACGGATATGACGGATCTGATGTGCCTACCCTTGGTTGGGCCTTCATGTGATTGGGCCTTATCTAGGTCCGTAACAATTTCAATTTCAATTTTTTTAAAAAAATTGAATCATTAATTTTGTTTTAGAGTTATGGTTAATTCCATGAAGGAGAGATTCTCTATTCCGTACTTTCTGAATCCTTCACATTACACAATGGTGGCATCATTGGAGGCGCTTACCCACAAGCAAAAGGCAGTGAATTAATGGGCTTACAATTGTGGAAAAATTGCCCAAACTAGGAAGCGGGGTAATTATTAGAATATAAGGATGTAATTGATTAGTTTGTGAATTAGTTGGGGTTAGTGAGTTAGTTAAAGGCTCTAGTCTATATAAAGGGGTCTTAACTCACGACAAGGGTGTATTACAATATACTCTTTGTAAGAGCATTATGTTCTCTATTGTCAATAATACATTATTCCTCATCTTCTTTTTCCTAATTATCCTCTCCAGTTATACTAGTTAACATAGTATCATAAGCAAGGTTGATTTTTCAACACCAGCTTAATAATCAAGATCCAATCCACGACTCGAGGAGAAAGGCTAAAGAAATCTGATTGTCCATCATTGTTCAATCCAAAGAAAAGAAGTGATCTGCATTGGACTTTTCTACTCTAATAAAGAGACATGCTAGGCTAAAAGAAAGAGCCACGTTAGCCTTAGGCAAAGCCACGTGAATACCCTAGTCTTAAGGGCATATCACGCGAAGCAAGCCTCAAGAAAGAGCACGTGAAGACACTAGCATCAAGAAAAAGAAGAAAAAGACGAGAGACACTACGGAGATACATGATCTGAACGAAATTTGTGATTTTTTCACTATCAAGATCAAGATCAAGATCCGTGAACCCCCTTCTCGCTGAGACACAAAGAAGCACCGTCGAGAAATCTGTGATTTCTCACTATCAAGATCGGTGCAACCCCTTCCTCAGCAAACGAACCAGTTCGACGAACGAGAAGACGGTATACGATTTGGTGTGTCTTCTTGCTCGGCGAACGATGCCACGATTTGAGATCAGAGGAGGAGAACGGTCGACGGAGTTGACACAAGATCGTCGTGGCTATTTGAAGCCAGCAGAGAAACAGGAAAGAATGGTCCGGAAGAATTGAGTAGAGTAGAGAGCATAGACATGCCTCCTCCTCAAGGATGGAATTTCTATTATGCTGAGGATACAGGAACATTCAAGAATTGAGTAGAGTAGAGAGCAGAGACAGGCCTCCTCCTCAAGGTCACGCAATAACATTCGGTGATCCAAGAATTCAATTTTTCATCGGCCCATAATTGAGTAGAGTAGAGAGCAGAGACAGGCCTCCTCCTCCAGGTCCCACAATTCATCCGCACGTGCTCCGTCGAAGCGCGAAATTGGGTCAAAATTGTTGCACAGAGTCTTGAAGATTTAGCGAAAGGTAGAAGAACTCTGTTAAAGGTATTTCCATCCTATTCTTAACAATATGTAAAGGAATTGTTCTGGGTATTTTTCACTCCTACTCTTCACGATCTCTTCAATTCCAAGATTTGGCCTTGGGGTCCTCTTCTTAGTCAATGCCCTGCTTGTGCTCTTTTGGCATTTGTTGTGCACACAGGGCCGATTTGTTCGTGAGAGATGAGAAAATTGCAAGAATTAGAAGCCAAAGAAGTTTGCTTAATTTAGAGACCATGAGATCGAGAGAGCAATAATCAGTAAAACCATTCACATTGCTGTTATTTTGAATCTGGGTAGTCATGGTCCATTTCTTGAACTGAGCAATCGTTGAATACTTCTTTCTCCCTCCATAATTCTACTATTTTTATTATTGTCATTGAATTTGGAGAGAGGGGAGAGAACAACTGGGAGAGAAGGAGAAGCAGATTCTTATCTTAATGATAGCTTCAAGTTTGTTTGGTTCAAGGATCATGAGAGTGTGGTGAGAGCAATATATACAGGTTCTGAGTTCTTAGACGCCATTGACAACTGTGGTGATATTGGTATTGTTATGAAATCTACAAGCTTTTATGTTGAGCAAGGTGGTCAGGTCTTTGATACTGGATCACTTGTGTTACAACATCGTAAGATGTTTGGTTCTATTTTGATGACCATTGAGTTTGAAGTCTATAGAAAGAAGCAGGGAAGCATGCCCTCTTCTTCAGCTACTGTAGCAGTTGAAAAGGCTACCGAGGATTTTCTCATGTTCCTGTCAAATCCAATCAATGAATGCATGGAAGATTTTTATCGACGACCAGTTCACACAGCTTCAGAGGCTGCAAGATGACAGTAGTCCAGATTTTGTGAAAGAGATGATGCTTATGTTCATCAATACAAGGGAAGTAGTGCCAGTATTGGAGCTGCAAGAATTAAAAACATCTGCATGAAGTTCAGAAATTGTTGCGAGAATCAGGACCACGAGGGGTGTTGGAGATTGTTGCAACAATTGCAAAAATGAATATAGTGCCCTAAAGGGCCATCTCATGTACTTGTTCAGGCTGGAACAAGAGTTGAGTTCTGCTGGTGTTGAAATCCCCTCGCAAAGCCATCTCCTCAACCAAAGAATTGAAGAGATGAATGGAAGAATGGAGTGTACACAAAGCCAAACGACATGTTTTGTCAAAAGAGAGTCAAGGAAGTCAAGCCACTAGACACAAACCCCAATAAAGTAGAAGAAAGCAAAGACAAAATAACCTTAAGAAATGGATTCAAAGTTATGTGTAATGATAGCAAAATTGTTGCTACAGTTGCAGATAGTGAAGAAGAGCAAGAGAAGGGTACAGTGACATTGGAAGGGCACCAAGCATACTTCTCGTGGCTCAGTAGAGAATCAGGACTGATGAAATTACTGTCGAAGATTTGTGAACCTTGACTTGAGCTTCTTGATATTTTTTATGTGAGAGAGTTATGAATGAAGCTGCAGATGGAACCATTCTTACTTAAGCAAGCAAAATAAATGATCTCTCTCAGGTCTAGAGGTTGTTGCATTAAGGGGCTGGCTACGTTTGAAGATAAGAAGAACATAGAGAAGAGTGTTGTGAAGAAATCATTGTATAATTTTTGTCGAATGGAAAACTATTTAATTTAATTCACCTTATCTTATCTTGATGATTGTGAAACAAGAGAGAAAATGAGAAGGAGATGACTGCTGCGTATTGTTGTGCGACATTGTGACCAAAGCCGAAGGCTCCAAGCCGGAAAGAGATTTTCTTCTTATTCTTTTTCTTATTTTCTCTCATTAGCTTAATCTAGACCGTTGATTGAGAAAATGAGAGAAAAGTAAAAGTAGTATTGTATTAATTAGACGGATGTGATTTAGAGATTATAAGCAATAATGAAAAAAGGATGATGAGAGAAACCCAACCCATCCAAACCAAGTCTAAGAAATAAAAGTTGCTTGTACAGTGTTGGGTGAACCTGGACGGCTTTCAAAGCAATCGCCTTTACGTTTGTGGTTACATCACCGTGGCTCCTTCTACTTCCAGAACCTTCGTATCCTGTTTCCCCCTCCCATTGTTATATCTGATTAAATTATACGATTTTTTTTATTACAAAATATATATAACAATTGTCTGTTTTCTCTTTTTAATATGATGAGATGTAAACAAGTTTATACCTTTAGCATGAGAGGGAGTAGTTTATTGATTCTCAAGAGATGCTTGGGGTTATTCACCCAAGGACATCCTCCTTCGATTTTTTAACAATACTTGAAATGCAAAAGAATAAGACAAAATTTGTATAATCTAAATTAAAATATAATTTACACGTACAGTTCATTTCTTGAGTTTTAATCTGCAATTTTTTTGGACGACAAATTTAATTTTTAGAAAATTACAGGTCAAAAGATTATTTTTTTTTGTTTTAAACTATGTATCTATTAAAATTAAAAATAAATAAAAATTGAATTGAATATGTACCACCCAAAATCAATTTAGAAAGTTCAAATGAAGATTAACAAAATGCTCATCTTTTTAATAAACATGGAATGTGCTCCCCAAAAATTTATAACCCTTGATTGGATATAACTTTGTCTAGTTTGCTGCCATTCATGTAATTGACCTCACATATAACTCAAAAATGCAACACCCTTTCAATGAGAGCGTAAGAGAAAAATATAGCCGATAAAAGAAAGGGTATACTTATCTCGTTCTATTTATAGAGCAAAGATAGAAATTTTTTGTGTGGTTATATTCATAAGTGTTGAATTTAGAGGGATAAAATTCACTCTATTAAACTCAGTAAATTACATAGGAGCCTTTATATAGGCAGATAGAAGAGAAACTTAGGGACTAAGATAAATTACAATAAAGACTAATAAAGATGATATAATTAGGATCCTATAATTAAGGAGGACAATAATCAAGGGATCCTAATAATAAAGTTGATTTATTTCCTAATATTTTAACACTCCCCCTCAAGCTGAAGAGTATATGTCGATCATGCCCAATTTACCTCAAATCCTTCAAACTTCAAAATCTTTAGGCTTGTACTCTTCTTGAGTCACAACGGCCCATTTATTTTTTTGGGATTGTACTCCATTTTAAGTCTTAGAAGAATCTCGAGTCTAATTCTCTAGAAATCCCAATCGTCCTCTTCCCCTGTAAATTCGAATTGTACAAGATTCACACTGGGGATAATAGAGTTTGACTTATTCTGCTTCTTAAGTATCCTACGAAGAACTTGAAATTCTTCTTGAAATTCTTCCTTGCTCAGGTGTGATCATCATTCTCAAGGGTTGGATTGGAATTTTGAGGAAAAATGGAAGGATCATTGTGGTAAGAAAAGGGTGCGAAAATAGTCGCCAGAGGGCCATGTTCACGCCAACGCTCCTCTGGGTTTTGCCCATCGACGGGCGGGCTCTAGTTCCGTTTGTGGTGGCGGTGATGCGACACTCACTCCCCCTTACTGTAGATCTAGATCGCGCATTCTCAAATCTGGAAGTCGCGCCTTTTGTACTCTCCGTCGTTCTCAATCACGGTCGTCGTTTGGTCTCCCTCTCTCTCTTTCTCATGCTCGCCTCTCCCTCTCTCTCTTGCCTCTCAGGGGTCCTCTATTTTGTGAGGATTAACTTCTGAAGGTAGAAGGTCGGATGTCGTCTGTGATGCCTGGGTGAGATGAGTACTAAAATCAGACCTAACTCTGGTACCATGTTGAATTTAGAGGGATAAAATTCATTCTATTAAACTCAGTAAATAAAAGAGAGTATATAGGAGCTTTTATATAAGTAGATAGAAGAGAAACTTAGGGACTAAGATAAATTACAATAAAGGCTAATAAAGATGATATAATTATGATCCTATAATCAAGGAGGACAATAATCCAGGGATCCTAATAATAAAGTTGATTTATTTCCTAATATTCTAACAATAAGTAACACTATTAAATTTTTTATATAAATATATATAGTTTTATGTTCATTTATGTTTGCATTGACTTTGTTCTTATCAAATATAATACTGTAGATATATATTAAATAAGGATACACCGATACACATAGCAAAATCAAATTTAAAATTTTATTATGCTATTTATAAATAGGTGGAAGACAAACTGGAAAGAAAATTAAAGTGACACGTGAAAAGAAGATAGGAGTGAATAGTATCCAAAAAAAACGGAGAGGGGTGAAGGAATCTCTCCTGGAGGCCGCGGGAACTCAAAACTTCGAAGAAACCTAATTCAGAAACGAAAAACCGTCCAGGTTCAATGAACCTCACAAAGTCTAACATAACTCTTTTGTTCTTTTAGTCTATATATAGAGGCCCCCATTTCTGCTTGCTTCTGGCACAAGAACAGCATTACCATCTCCTTCTCATTTCTCTATTTTATCTTCCTCCATTTCTTTCTCATTTTCTGAATAGTTTCAGAATCATCGTCGTCCATGGCAGGCGCAGAAGTAGACGTAGCCTTCATCCAAGAACCTACACACAGACCCAATCCTTCTCTCTCACAAGAGGCCCAAGGCATACCCTCTCATTAATTGACCTCTCCACCGCCGACGCCGACGCCCTCGTCTGCGAAATTGGCGATGCCTGCAGGCAATGGGGCTTCTTCCAGATCATCAACCATGGCGTTCCGCCGGAGAGCCTCCACAGGGTGGAGGAGGCGGCTCTTCCAGCTGAGCCAAGAAGAGAAGAGGAAGGTCAGTAGAGATGCCCGGAACGTGATCGGGTGTTACGACACGGATCACACCAAGAACGTCCAAGAGTGGAAGGAGGTGTTCGACTTCTCGGCCAACAAATAGGGATATTTATAAGACAAATACATAGAGTTAATAAGAATATTTTAACAATAATAGCAGTTGAAAAGGTGAATATTCTTTAAAACTTTAATTTTATTGTATTCCCAATACAAGGTGCTCCGAAAATTAGTCTAAGTTCAATGAATATTGTACATCAGCATCAGTTGATGCCAGCCTGCTATTCATCAGGACGTTCGTGATGAATAGCAGGCTGGCATCAACTGATGCTGATGTACAATATTCATTGAACTTGGGTTGATTTTTGGAGCACCTTGCATTGGGGAATACATTAAAATTAAAGTTTTAAAGAATATTCACCATTTAGAATTGAAAAGTTGTTAAATTTGAGAATAAGGTTAGTAAGATTTAAAGTTTTTCTTAATGTGTGAAAATATTAGAAGTGCCCTATAAATAAACTAAAACATTCTTTTCCAACTATACAATCAAGAAAGAATCTGAAATAACAATCCTAATTATCTACTATAATCTTGGATTTAATCAATCCCTATAATTATAGGATTCTATATCCACCTCAAGTTGGACTACATATATCTATTATGTTCAACTTGCCAATAAGATATTCAAACTTGTCACTGGGTAGTCCTTTAGTGAGGCTGGATGAGGTCCGTTCCTTAGACAGTATATATCGTAGATCAATGATACCTTTACCAACCTTTTCTCTTATGAAATGTCTGTCTATCTCAACATACTTGGTTCTGTCATGTTGAATCGAATTGTGGGTAATATTGATTGCAACCATGTTATTACAATAAACCTTGATTGACAGATTTATACATTTCCTTAAGTCTTCAAAAACAAGCTTTTTCGATATGCCTTCAAATATTCCAAGGGCTATAGCTCGATATTCAATCTTAGCACTACTTCTTGCAACTACACTTTGCTTTTTTACTTCTCCATGTAACTAAGTTACTAAACACATACGTACAATATCTATATGTGGATTTCCCGTCATATTGATCACTTACCCAATCAGCATCTATAAACAATTATACATTTTGTTTATCAGTCTTCTTGAACAATAAATCATGTCCCGGAGATCCCTTGAAATAATAAAGGATCCCGTACATACATACATGGGGAAAAGTTTGGTGTTGTTCAAACAATGCTAGAAAGATCTAATACCTTGTTTATAGGTATATATATGTTCTTATTAGAGATACTAAATATATGCACTTCTTTTAGCGTAGATTCAAACCTTGATTTATAGGAGGGATTAGCTCATTTCCTAAAGCAAATCGATGTTGGTTCAAATTATATTACATTCTTATTCGATTTTTTTGGGGGTGGGGTTGGTGAGCGAGACACAGCAGTGGAAGTGATGGAGGCGTTGCAGAAAGCCAATGTGTCGTAAGATTGTAAGAATCAACGTGAGGAGTTCCGAAGCAAGATACTACTAGAATGTTGTGAAGCCACTTTTAAAACATTAAGTTTAAAATTGCATGATAAATTACTTTATAATTTCAACTAAAAAACATTTGAAAATGTGGAATGGATTTTCCAGGTGAGTGCATGAAGTGGGCTCTCACGGAGCTTGCGGTGTCTTGTTTTATTTGTGATGCGGCTGAACAGTTTCAATCTCATACTACCTGTTCTAATTATAAAATCAGGGGAGTATCAAATATTTGAATGTATGTACCTTTTCAAAGCTTCAAAGATTCACTTCACTCTACTCATAAAATATTAAAGTAAGGCCATAAAAGGCTCCCAAAAAAACAAACAAACAAAGAGAGAAAAAGAGGAATGGCAGAGGAGTTGGAGAAGAAACAAAAGCAGAAACAGAGGAATGACAGAGTAGATGTAGGAATAGTTGCATTCTTATTGTGTTCAGGTCAAAACAATATGTCAGCAAACCACTTCTCTCAAAATGCCATACATATATTTGGGCATCTCACAGTTCTTTTACACATAAGAAAAATATAATCAAAATATAAATAAAGAGATACATTTATCGCGAACATGATGTAAACACTCAACAACAATGAGTGACCTCGTTTCATGCTCATCAGAAAACTCTAGGAGAATCTGGTATATAATGCTGGGATGGAATATTCTTGAAATGTTGGATCTGAATATTCTCAACCTGCAACTTCCTGAAATTACTCCGCTTTCTGGTTAGGGAAAATTTTCCCCAATTGTAAGCCCTGTAATTCGCTGCGTTTTGCTCCTGGGTAAGCTCCTCCAATGGCGCCACCATTGTGTAATGTGAAGGATTCAAAAAGAACGGAATAGAGAACCTCTCCTTCACGGAATTAACCATAACTCTGTGCTCGACGCTCTCATATTGGCCATTCGTCCACACCTGAAGAACATCCCCCAGATTTATGATGTAGGCACCGGGTACGGGTTTGACTCCGACCCATTGCCCGTCGGATTTTCGCTTCACCTCTAGCCCACCCACGTCGTCCTGAGCGAGGATGGTCAGAACCCCTGGATCTTTGTGAGGGCCCACCCCAAGAACAAGTTCGGGGGATGGACACGGCGGATACCGGTTTATTCTGCCGGAGCTGGTGTGGTCCCTGAAGAATTCCTCAAACCTCCTCGCAGGCAGCCCCAAGCTCATGGCGACTAGCTCCATCAACCTCGTGGCCAGCTCCACCATGTCCTTTGCATACTCCTGGCACGCCTCTCTGTTCATGATTCACATCAACAACCTCGTCACTTTCAGATATAAACGAATATTACATCGCAAGATATAATGTTATGTGTTAAGCATATGGACAAATACTAATCATCAGGTGTCGTTAACAAACTCTTAATATGTTACATTACTCTTGTTAACATTAATCACGTGTCAGTAATTTACCTCATTTCAGGCGGGTTGTGAGGCCACTGATTCTCCCAGTAAGCCACTCGGTCGTCGTCCTCATCCACCGATGCGGCGGCGAGAGTGGGTTCATTGACGGTGTAGTCGAACACCTCCTTCCAGTCCGGGACGTTCTTGGTGTGTTCCGTGTCGTAATAGCCCAACACCTTCCGGGTGTCTCTCCTGACCTTCCTCTTCTCGTCAAGGCTGAGATGAAAGAACTTCCGCACCGCCTCCTCCACCCTGTGCAGGCGCTCCGACGGAACGCCGTGGTTGATGATCTGGAAGAAGCCCCATTGCCTGCAGGCGTGGCGGATTTCGTCGACGAGGGCGTCGACATCGGGGGAAGAGAGATCGATGAGTGGGATGCCTTGGGCCTCTCTTGAGAGAGAAGAATCGGGTCTGTGTGTGGGTTCTGGGATGAAAGCTGCGTTTACCTGTGCCATATATGAAGGATGACGACTGTAAAACAAGAGAGAGAATGAGAAGGAGATGACTGATGCGTATTGTTGTGTGACACTGTGACAAAAGCCTAAGGAACGCCGCTATTTATAGAAGAATCCAAGCCAAGTCTAAGAAATAAAAGTTGCTTGAACAAGGGGTTGGCGAACCTGGACGGATTTCAAAGCAATCGCCATGACGTTTGTGTTTACATCACCGTGGCTCCTTCCACTGCCAGAACCTTCGTATCCTGTTTCCCCCTCCCATTTTTAAATCTGATTAAATTATACGATTTTTTTATTTCAAAGTATAACAATTGTTTGTTTTCTCTTTTTAATATGATGACATGTAAAGAAGATTATATAATATTTAACATGTGAGGGATCGGAGTAATTTATTGTTTCTCAAGAGATGCTCACTCATTCTGGGATATCCTCCTTCGATGTTTTAACAATGCTTGAAATGTAAAAGAGTAAAATATAATTTAGACTGTTCATTTTTTAAGTTTTAATCTGGAATTTTTTTTTTTCGACGAAAAATTTAATTGACCTCGCATATAACTCAAAAATACAACACACTTTCAATGAGAGCGTAAGAGGAAATTGGCCGATAAAAGAAAGAGTATACCCATCTCGTTCTATTTATAGGGTAAAGGTAGAAAACTTTTTGTGGTTATCTTAATAAGTAATACTAGTACTATTAAATTTTTCATATGAATATATATAATTTTATCTCTATTGTATTGATTTTTTTCTTATGGAACATAATACTTTATTTATTGAATAAGGATACACATAGTTAATCAAATTTAAAATTTTATTATGCTATTTTTAAATCGTTGTTGAAAATAACTTTTAACGACTGTTTTTTTTTTTTAAAAACCGTCGTTGAAAGTTTAACTTTCAACGACAGTTCATCTAGAAATAGTCGTTCAAAATTAAGCCGAAATTTTTAAAATGTCACTTCCTTTTTTAACTTTTTTTTTTTAAAAAATCAAACGTTAATTAATGTCGTTAAATGGACTTTTTGTAATAGTGACTATAGATATCTATCATGTTCAACGTGCTGATAAGATATTCAAACTTGTCTATGGGTAGTCCTTTAGTGAGGATGTCGGCAATCTATTCTTTAGATGATATATATCATAGATCAACGATACATTCATCAACCTTTTCTCTTGTGAAATATTTGTCTATCTCAATATGTTTGGTTCTGTCATGTTAAATGGATTGTTGGGTTTATAGGCCATGGCATTACATATGTAAACAAGAATGACACTACTACAAAAAACGACCTAAATAAGACCCAATTAACGTCCCTTTTCAGAGAAACGTCTCGAAGAGGGAAGTCATTTTTCTCACTTTTGGCGTCCTGAATTGTATTCAGGACGTCTTATGTAAGGCGTCCTGAATATAATTCAGGACGCCTCATTTAAGACGTCCTAAAATTAATTTAGGTTGTCTTATGTATGATTTAAGACGCCCTAAAATTAATTTAGGTTGTCTTATGTATGACTTAAGACATCCTAAAATTAATTTAGGTTGTCTTATGTATGACTTAAGAGGCCCTAAAATTAATTTAGGTTGTCTTATGTATGACTTAAGAGGCCCTAAAATTAATTTAGGTTGTCTTATGTATGATTTAAGACGCCATAAAATTAATTTAGGTTGTCTTATGTATGATTTAAGACGCCCTAAAATTAATTTAGGTTGTCTTATGTATGATTTAAGACATCCTAAAATTAATTTAGGTTGTCTTATGTATGATTTTAGCAAAAAATCCTTATTTGGCGTCCTAAATACACATTTAGGACGCCAAATATGATTTTTTTTTTTTTTGGAATTACCTGCTATATATTTTTTCACTGCGATAAGAACGGTTCCAGTTAAGGGTAAATGGTTCATCACACTATCAAAGTTATAAAGAATCAGCAATCAAGTTATGAAATTACCCAATACATAAAGAAAAAAGGGTTAGTACTTGCTGCAAAAGTAAATCAAGAATTAGTCAAACAAGTTATATCTATAGATTATGAGA
The DNA here is from genome assembly GCA_025563575.1 of Acacia pycnantha. Classification (NCBI taxonomy): domain Eukaryota; kingdom Viridiplantae; phylum Streptophyta; class Magnoliopsida; order Fabales; family Fabaceae; genus Acacia; species Acacia pycnantha. The sequence continues at coordinate 3,528,158 of JAMWYP010000010.1, read as the reverse complement.
ACCTGAAGAACCCAGATGCTCAGCAGAGGCTCGAGGTAGAACAACCCAAACCCAATAAGAAACATGGAAAAGTTGCAACACACCAAAGAAAAGCTAAATATCATAAGAAGCAAACCTATTGAACAACAAATGGCTCTGTGTCAAGACTAAAAGGTTTGGTCAAAATAGTAAGAAACCCATTTTAATTTCCAAAAAACAATGTCAGTGAATGGCCGATCACCCACCTGCAACAATATACTCATGCTGAGACATGAATCCTCAAAATATGAAACAAAACTAAGTTAAAATGAGCTCTTCTAAACAGTCATACACCAGTTTACAATGATATAACTTGGAAGACCTGCCAAAACACATGACCTCAGCACATGCACCAATTTACAGCTCAAACTACTCAAAGATTTATGTAGAAACAACAATGAGTGGTAGGGAATTCAGATTGAAACCCAGAAAACTATGCAGCAAATCAGATTTTTTTATTTCAATGAAAATAAGTTTGGTTTTCCTTCTCTCTCTCTCTCTTTTTTTTTTTTTGTTAGTGCAAAATAAGCAATCACCACAACAGACTTGTACTAATGACAATACCAAGTGCACATGCATCAGATTTTCAAAGTTCTAGACAAATCATTCAGCAACCCAACAAAACAGCAGTAGCAATCATGAGATGAGCTAGAACAACAGCCAATCAGATCTAAAATTTCAAACAGAAGTTCTCACCGTAGTAATTACTCACGAACATTTGATGAGATAATCAAGAATTGACTGTGTATCTGTTCAATGCAAAGATTCAATACAAATTCAGCAACAAAAGCTTACTCAAACTGATCAAGAATTCATTTTGTCAATTTCAAACTCTACCAAAACAGAAATCCTTCTAAATTTTCAATTTCCCGCTACGAATGATTTAAACATTTAACCATTAAAACAAATTGTCCATGGAAAGGATACCATTCCCAATGACAGGTATATTAGATATCGATAAACAAAACTTATTATCACCATTGAAGCTTTGATCCAACACAAATGATATTCCCATCCCTATCCTTCATTGAAAAGACATCAGTAACTAAAAGTAATTGAGTAAATGTTTGACTCTTGTTCCTTTCTAAGGTTGGCTTCTAAGGTTAATAATTTGCATTTCCATTGTTGAAATCACAAAGAGAAAAAAGTTCAAGGTTTATGAAATAAAGACTTCAAAGAATAAACTAACAATCCTCCTCCTGAAATTCCCCAGTCTCGTGCGATACAGAAAAATGGCTAATGCCAAAATATATTCATCTAAACCAAAAAAGTTCTAAACAAACTACTTTGTCAATTCTGAACCAACTATAAACAAAGAGGATCTTTAGATAAACAAAGCTAAAGGCATACCAGAGTCAACGCATATTGTATCACAAAATTGCTAACAGCAGCTCCTTCTGGCTGAAAAGTTGTAGCACACATTCATTCAGTACTATTGAGAACTTATGGAACATGAGCAATAAATTTCCAAAAGAAAATTGAATTAAATCAATTCTAATCAAACTGATATGTAGAAATACAGTGGTCAAAACAGAAAAACAAGTATAGAAAAAGGAAGTTAATAATTAGACTATTAATATCCACAAGTCCAGCAGCATTACCCGGCAACCAACAAGCCGATAGAGAAGCTTTGCAGAGCAAGCAACTGTGCCAGTAGCTACTCACTGTCCAAATACCTAGTCCTGCTGCACCCCTGCAAAAGCTTACCAGGAACAAAAACCAGTTGAGTTACACAAAGCCATATATTGTTTAGTTTAAAAATGTGCTTTATTAATAGCAAATCTAGTAAATCTACACCAATCACTGCAATGTTCATAAAAATGTCAAACAGCAACATCAGAAAATATGACTACTTCATGAAATTACCTTCTCCAGAGTCAAATCAATTTTAAAGAAAAACAAATTAAATGAGATAAGGCCAAGTTGAACCAGTCCAGAAATAGGGAAAGTCCGGTCCAACTATGGCAAACACGCAGAAAAAAGATTTTTTATATATGAATGAACAAAAAGAATGCAAATTAGTTGAAGAAAGGTGTTAGCCTTGGAATTGGAAATGGATGATTGTTTCTTTTTATCATTATCTCTATATGATAATCAATTCTTCGTAATGAACCAATCATTTCGAGCTAGTTCAAATGAATTTTAAAGAAAAAATGAATTAAATGAGACTCTCGGCCAGACTGAACCATGCAGAAATATGGAAAACCTAGCCACCTATGAACACCTAAAATGAAGATTTTTTATAAATAAAAGAACAAAGATGAATTGAATATAAGTGTTAACCTTGGAATTGGAACTGGTTGCTCATTTCTTTTTATCATCTTTTTGAGAATCAATTCTCCGGCTTGAGGAATGGCGGCCAGAAGTTCCACCGGTTTTCTTCTTATCTCTAGCTTTGTTGAAGATGGCAGTAAATCCCTCTGCAGAAGCTGGATCATTCACATCCCATTCCCCAAACTTTGGTAAAGGCCTCCCTTGCTCTTGTTGGCGCACAAATTAAACAAAACCCATTCATCTAATCAATCACAAGAGCAACATCCAAAATTCAAATCCAAAAAAACTAACTGGTAGAGATCTATCAATCTTACCGAAGACAATGAAATGAAGAAGAAGGAGGAAATGGATGTGATTGAAATGACAGAAACACAAGAAATAATAAGAAGAAAATAGTGAACAGAGTGAATCAACGGAAAAGCCAACACCTTTCTGGTTTCTAGGGCAAGAAGGAAGGGAAGGACGATTTTTCTGAGTTTCAATAGAGAAGGGAGAAGAACAACAAACCGAAGCAAGAAGGAAGGCCGAATGGGAGGGAAGGAGGGCGGCGGCGCGACGGTGGGAGAGGGAGGGGGAAATGCCAGCGATTTCGATCGAGAAGGAGGGCAGACAACGCCAGGGAACGAGCGGACTGAAGTGTGAGAGAACGCAAGAGGCAAGTGATAATATTGGCCCTTTTGGCGTCTGATTTAAATTTTAGGACGCCAAACAATTTCCTGCCGCCAAATAGTTCCTCAAAATGCACTAAAAAATTAATTTTTGATATCCTAAATATATTTTAGGACGTCTAAAATTTCATTTTGGCGTCCTAATTTATATTTTAAGACACTAAAAAAGTTCCTAGTACCAAAAAATTCCTCAAAATGCGCCAAAAAATTAATTTTAGGCGTCCTAAATATATTTTAGGACGCCTAAAATTTCATTTTGGTGTTCTGATTTATATTCTAGGATGCCAAAAAAATTTATGGCGCCAAAAAATTCCTCAAAATGCGCCAAAAAATTAATTTTAGGCACCTAAAATTTCATTTTGGCATCCTGATTTATATTTTAAGACGCCAAAAAATTTCCTGGCGCTAAAAAATTCCTCAAAATGCGCCAAAAAATTAATTTTAGACGTCCTAAATATATTTTAGGACGCCTAAATTAATTTTAGGCGTCCTAAAATTATATTTAGCACGCTTAAGTCTCAAAATTCAGCCAAATAATTACGAAAATGTCACCGCCTATATTTTTTACTTCCCTTTTTAAAATAAGGACGTCTTTTAGGGAAGTAATATCCACTTTTTGTAGTAGTGTGATAAAGAATGATTTGTGCCAATAAGAGGAACCTTACAGGAGCCTACAATTAGGCCCACCTCTTACATCTAACCTATAGCTCTATTCAGTTCTCACCTGATTTTTTTTTTTTTTTTGAATATTGCAACCATAAGATCCAAGGATCTAAGCAACCATTGATTATTCAAAAACATACATGCAAGCCAAGATCGAGAAAATACGGTTCAAAAATCAAGTTCAACTCACAATAATTTATTTATTCTATCCTTTACATAAAATCTTTCACAAAACTAGTTCTTGATTTGGTTACCAAAACCCCATCCCAAAAAGGGTTCCAAAACGATTGATCATCATAATTCATTTTCCAAATATCGTTCAAAAGAGATTTCACAAAAACTTGTCTCAACATTGTTATAGAAATAATTATACAAAAATTGTATCATATTCAAATAATAATACACATATATAACATGCCAAGTAAATGATTGATGCATAGATAATCCTTATTACCCTTGACCACCTTTATAACTGCTAACTGGAGCCCTAGCTAACAACTAATTTATTCGTTTAACTAGATTACGCATGATTCCAAATCATAAGGCGTCACCTGGCCAAGGTCCCTAGCTTGTCATGATTGGACTATGGCTCCCCTCCTTCTAATGAAACGAAGGAGGTGTTACTGTCCCTTGAGTTGATCCTTAATCCGGCCAAAGGAAGGGTAATACCAAGGGGAAGACATCCGAGACTTGATTTGATTTATCAATCTTGTATGCCTCATTTAGTTACATGAGTATAGGCTAATGTATATTGCCGAACTCTAAGGGCTTTTTATTATAGCTGCATTTTGAATATTGCACTGCATATTGGGGTTTGTACTATGAGCGGAGCCCTTGATATGTTATTTATTATGTGGGCTACTTTATTAGAGGCTGGATCTTAATATTTTCGTGTACAAAAGTATTCTTACTATGGTAGACTTTAATATTGACTTTCTTTGTTCCCTACCATCTTCTTGATGTTATTAAGTTTTTTTAAATGATGATTTATATGGTAATTATAGGAGGCTAATTCACATTTTATCCATATGCCTTCACATATTCCAAGGGCTACAACTTGGTATTCAGTCTTAGCACTGCTTCTTGCAATTACACTTTGCTTTTTATTTCTCCCTGTGACCAAGTTTGTGACATCCTTCATTTTCTTAAAACAATAATCAATTAATGGTTTGATCAAATCATTCATAAAGATATTTCATGTACATAGTTGAACTTTGAACTTTATAAGGTCCAAACTCTTTAACTAGATATTGCTTCATCATTTATCAGAATATCCAAAACATACTAGAGTATGCAAAATGAGTCATGCTGTGACAATATACAATAATTCAATATACATCAAAAATATGAAAGCACTACTGTTGACAAAAGTAGCTTAAGGTTTCGAAGTCTTCCCTAATAGACCCACACGAGAACTATCACCTGAAAAATGTTTATAACTATCAATCCAACTTATTACAAATGCTAATATGTGCTCTTGAGGTGCTAAGTAGAACAGTTTATATAACCAAGTATTAGAAATATAAGTCACAAACTTCCAGATCACAAATTTCATATCTCAATTTCTATATCACAATCTCATATCACGAATTCCATATGTGGAATTATGTATCACAATCTCATATCACAAAGTCCATCTGCCCTTGAGTGTATCCATGTCTCTTAAGGACCTGAGTGAATCTATCAAACCAATCATGTGGAGATTTGTTCAATCCATATAACGACCTCTTTAGCTTGCAAACTTGACTAGTTTTCTTCCTTGGGAACCCTAGAGGTAACTTCATGTACATCTCTTCCTTAAGTTCTCTATTAAGGAAGACATTTTTACATTGAGTTGGTGTAGACTAATCTAGACTGACTGCAATGGATAAGAGGATTCTGATTGTATTTAGCTTGGCCACTGGTACAAATGTTTCAGTGTAATCTTCCCCATATGCTTGCGTGAAGCATGTTGCAACCAGTCAAGCTTTGTATTTATAAAGAGTTCTATCTGATTTATATTTAGGAGTGAATATGTATTTGCATCCAACAGACTTGTGCCCTCATGGTAGATCCACTACATCGCATGTCTTATTATGCTTAAGGGCTTCCATCTCCTCCAAAAAGGCTTGCATCCACTCATGTATACTCTTGGCCTAATCAATTGTGTCTGGTAGCCTAATATTGTTAAGATGAGAGACAAACGCCTTGTATTTAGATGAAAGGGCCTTAAAGGAAACAAACCTTTCAATGGGATTTTGAGTGCATGATATGGGCTTATTTCTTACTGCAATGAGAAGATCAAGGTCAGAACTCTCTGTTACCATTGTTTCCTCTTGACTTGCTTCTGGTTTTGGCTCTTAGTGAGTTATAATAACTCATTCCTCATTACCTCTTTTTTTTATGTCCTATGTAGGTATTACCCCACTTGTTTATGTCTCCCCCTGGAATCAGATCATTAGAGGTATCAAGCTAATCAAAGGTAGGTTTAGGTTCTATTTGGGTAGGTGTATAAATTATAAAGGTCAGGTCATCTTCTAGTGTCTCTTTTGTCTGGAATTCACCATTTCTCTCCCTTTAATTGCAGACAGGGAATAATAGGGAGTATTTTCATGGAATCTGGCATCACAAGTAATGAAGAGACGTTTGGAGACTGGGTCAATTATTGATTTGTTAACTAGAGGAAGTGACATCAATCATCCCTTTAGCGAGATCACTGTTACATATGGATTGACAGGTTTTAGTCAGACACGTGATTAGGGACTAATACTTTAGAAGATTGATCATCTAATTCTGATCGATCATGGTCTAGATGGCAGTTTTTATCTCTTTGATCATCATCCACCTTTTTGCCAGATGTGGCAGATGATGGAGGAGCATAGATGATTGGCTTTTGTTTATATTTCTCTCACTGGGTGAATAGAATCCAATATTTCTTTATTAACGCCCTTGAATAATTTTGTTAAAATAGTTTTCTTGCTGTAATTTTGTTAATAATAACAATTATTATTCAAACAGAAGTTTCAATTACAAATTATGACACTTAACAATTATTTACAAATGTAACTTTCATATTTTATACCATAGGACTGGGTTACTATAGCCCCACCTCCACCCCTCTTAGCAGGGGGCTCACCGCCGTCCTGTAGCTAGAACACTGAATTTGTAGACGTAGGACACTGAATTCTGGGTTGAAGGAGTGAGAGTGGGAGAGATGCAAGCATTTTTGGAATAGCTAGAACATGAAGAATTAGATACATCTATTGCGTTCTCGTTGAAACAAGAGACCAAGTCTCTTAGTTTTTTGCAGAAAACCCGTAGAAATCTGAGCTTTTTTTTTTTTGTTTTTTGGGAGAAATGGGTCCTCCGGGTGTTTTTAGGTTGTATCAAGAGACAAAGAATTCCATGGTTGAAGGTGATGTTAATTTCAAACAAATAGCCACATGACCATACATAATTTCATGATAGCCTTCTCGTCTACTTATGTTGTTTTTTCTTTAATCCAAATGAATCACTTTTATGACACAATTAGAGACCAAAATGTATGGGACTTGTGATACAGTTACTTATGTAATATTATTTGATCGAATTATGTATTTTAACATTGCTAAATTTTATAAGTTAGCATTTTTCACTGTTTTGAAATTTTGATTTTAATTTTTCTTTTATAATTATCTCAAAAATCACATACTATCATCGTTCCAAATAAGTTTCAATTTCACAAAAGCTATTTATACTACTGTCGATCCAAACATAAATCACATTTCACAATCTGACTTTTACTCAATCATTCTTTTCCATAAGTCAGATCGCAAATTAGTCATTTTTCCCAATGCTATTCCAAACACGCTCTATATAGCTCTGAGAGCAATATCATAGGACCCAGCTTTGGTCCTTTTCTTGCTCCCGTCTATCGCTCGTCTTTGTGCCAAAATGCAAAGGAGGGCTGTTGTGCTCCCTTTAAAAAAAATAATAATTTGAGATTCTCTTTGAAGACTGGATCACCACCTTCTACCCTATAGTTTACAGAAGCTTTCTCGCTACCAGAGACTTCAGGTGCCCATTGGACTGATTGATCATATCTTTAGGAGCTAAATTGCCCTGCCCCTTCTGGTGGAATTGCCCTGTACTCCTCTTCATGCTTGGGACCAATACTTTAAGATCTTTCTCGGGGCAAAGCCCTTACGAGGAATCCTAAAAAGTCTTAAAATGAAAGACATGAGATCTATGAAATGCACTCAGATTTGACTGGGTACTGACTAGTACTAAAAAATAATTCTAGATATTAAAAAAATATTTTATGATCCGGAAATAATATTATGAAGTATATTTTTAGTACCAGTCAGTACTCTGAAATTTTTTTCAAGATCCTAAAATAATTTTTCAAGATTATGAAGTATTTTTTGAGTACAGTCAATATCTTAAAGTATATTTTTAGAAAAATAAACATAATTAACTAATCTAACTTCTTTCCTTAATCTCTTCAAATTCTGGTAAATAAGTCATATAATTAGAACCGGAGGAGGGAGTAATAGTTAACTAAAACAAGAGTATTTAATTCATGTCCTCGTAGCTGCTGATTTTTAAAGAGGGGTATTCACGGATCTTTGATGATAAAAAGAAAAGGAGACATAAAAAATGAACTCTTTTTACAATGAGAAATGTGAGTTTTACAAAAAGAGAAACAGAAGAATGACAGAGTAAGTGGAGAGGAAACAAAAACAGAAACAGAGGAATGGCAGAGTAGATGAAGGAATGGTTGGATTCTTATTGTGTTCAGGTCAAAACAATATGACAGCAAACCACTTCTCCTAAAATGCCTTTCATATATTTATGCATCTCACAATTCTGCTACACATAAGAAAAATAAAATCAAAATATAAATAAAGAGATCCATTTATCGCGAACATGATGTCAACAACAATGAGTGACCGTCGTTTCATGCTCATCAGAAAACTCTAGGAGAATCTGGTATACAATGTTGGGATGGAATATTCTTGAAATGTTGGATCTGAATATTCTCTACCTGCAACTTCATGAAATTACTCCGCTTCCTGGTTAGGGCAAACTTTCCCCAATTGTACGCCCTGTAATTCGCTGCGTTTTGCTCCTGGGCAAGCTCCTCCAATGGTGCCACCATTGTGTAATGTGAAGGATTCAGAAAGAACGGAATCGAGAACCTCTCCTTCACAGAATTAACCATGACTCTGTGCTCTACGCTCTCATATTGGCCATTCGTCCACACCTGAAGAACATCCCCAAGATTTATGATGTAGGCATCGGGTACGGGTTTCACTCCCACCCATTGCCCGTCGGATTTCCTCTTCACCTCTAGCCCACCCACTTCGTCCTGAGCAAGGATAGTCAGAACCCCTGGATCTTTGTGAGGGCCCACCCCAAGAACAAGTTCGGGGGATGGACAAGGCGGATATCGGTTTATTCTGCCGGAGCTGGTGTGGTCCGTGAAGAATTCCTCAAACCTCCTCGCCGGTAGCCCTAAGCTCATGGCGACTAGCTCCATCAACCTCTTGGCCAGCTCCACCATGTCCTTTGAATACTCCTGGCACGCCTCTCTGTTCATGATTCACATCAACAACCTCGTCACTTTCAGATATAAACGCATATTACATCGTAAGATATAATGTTATGTGTTAAGCATATGGACAAATACTAATGATCAGGCGTTGTTAACAAACTCTCAAGATATTACATTACTCTTGCTTACATTAATCACGTGTAAGTAATTTACCTCATTTCAGGCGGGTTTTGAGGCCACTGATTCTCCCAGTAAGCCACTCGGTCGTCGTCCTCATCCACCGATGCGGCGGCGAGAGTGGGTTCATTGGCGGTGTAGTCGAACACCTCCTTCCAGTCCGGGACATTCTTGGTGTGTTCCGTGTCGTAATAGCCCAACACCTTCCGGGCGTCTCTCCTGACGTCCCTCTTCTCGTCGAGGCTGAGATGAAAGAACTTCCGCACCGCCTCCTCCACCCTGTGGAGGCGCTCCGACGGAACGCCGTGGTTGATGATCTGGAAGAAGCCCCATTGCCTGCAGGCGTGGCGGATGTCATCAACGATGGCGTCGACGTCGGGGGAAGAGAGGTCGATGAGAGGGATGCCTTGGGCCTCTTGTGCGAGAGATTCGGCTGCGTTTACGTGTGCCATTTATGAAGGATGATGATCGTGAAACAAGAGTGAAAATGAGAAGGAGATGACTGATGCGTATTGTTGTGTACTTGTGTGACACTGTGACCAAAGCCGAAGGAACGCCGCTATTTATAGAGGAATCCAAGCCAAGTCTGAGAAATAAAAGTTGCTGGTACGGTGTTGGGGGAACCTGGACGGCTTTCAAGGCAAGTGCCTTTTTTTGTCGGTCAACTAAAGCAATCGCCTCTACGTTTGTGGTTGCATCACCTTTCATTTTTGACCCCATTAATTATATATTATATTGTCATATTAAATATATGTTTTATAATAGCACCCATTACGTTTGTGGTTACATCACCGGGGCTCCTTTTACTGCCTGAACCTTCGCATCCCATTGTTAAATCTGATTAAATTATAGGATTTTTTTATTTCAAAATATAACAATTGTTTGTTTTTTCTTTTTAATATGATCATGAGAGGCAGTAATTTATAGTTTCTCAAGAGATGCTTGGGGTTATTCACTCATTCTGGGACATCCTCCTTCGATGTTTTATCAATACTTGAAATTTAAAAGAGCATAAGACAAAATTTGGAGTATCATCTAAAATATAATTTAGACAGTTCATTTTTTAAGTTTTAATCTTCAATTTTTTTTAATGAAAAATTTAAATTTTAGAAAATTACAGGTCAAAAGATTAGCTAATTATAAATTTTTTTTTTTCTGAAAATACCCCTACTTAATTGAAAATTACATCAAGGCAAAATTAATAGGTGAAGTAATGTCTATTGTCCATTGCCTCAAATGATAGGTGGATTTAGGGTTAAAATTAAAACATTTATTTTAATTAAAGAAAAGAATGCTCAAAGCATGTGCTAATTCTCGTGATAGACATTTTTTTTGGACAAACAATTCTCATGATAAAATATAAACCTATTGTTAAATTAATTATTTTGAAGAAAGTATTAGTAGGGGTGATATGGGAAAAATATGACAAAATTTGCTCAAAATTATTTTATATAAAAAAAAGTATAATTGAGGTGTATATGACATTAAAGAGTTGCAAACATCATTTACTTTATAGAATATATAGGTATATTATTAAATTATTATTGTCTTTAATTATTATTGGTAAAGTATTAATAGGGGTATTTTAGGAAAAAATTGACAAAATTTAAAACTTAATCTTATAATTAGAACCAAAACCAACTCCAGAATGTGTTCCTATAATTGGGACTGGAAAGAGTAATAAGTAACACTATTAAATTTTTCATATAAATATATATAATTTTATCTTCATTTATTATTATATTGACTTTATTATACATAGTTAATCAAAGGGTTAATGTGCAATTTTACACATGAAGTTTACTCCCAGGAGCGCCCAGCACAACGAAGTTTTTTCAGGAGCAAATGTACACACGACGTTACGTTTTGGGAGCAAAAATACCACGGACCGTTAGTTGACCTTGAGTTGACCGTTAGTTTTTTAACGGCCCGTGGTATTTTTGCTCCCAAAACGTAACGTCGTGTGTACTTTTGGTCCTAAAAAAACTTCGTGGTGCTGAGCGCTCCCGGAGGTAAACTTCATGTGTAAAATTGCACATTAACCCTTAATCAAATCTAAAATTTTATTATCCTCTTTATAAATAGGAGGCAGACCAGCTGGTAAAAAAATACAGTGATATGTGAAAAGAACAGGGATGGAGGAATCTCTCCCCAGCCCCTCACTATTGTGAACCCAAAATTAAACTTCAAAGAAACCTAATTCAGAAACGAAAAATCGTCCAGGTTCAATGAACCTCACAATTCTAACATACTTGTTTTATTATTTTAAAGTCTGTATCTATCTAGAGGCCCCATTTCTCCTTGCTTCAAACACATAACCAGCATTAGCCATCTCCTTCTCATTTTCTGAGTAGTTTCAGAATCATCGCCGTCCATGGCAAGCGCCGAAGTAGACGTAGCCTTCATCCAAGAACCTACACACAGACCCAATCCTTCTCTCTCACAAGAGGCCCAAGGCATCCCTCTCATCGACCTCTCCACCGCCGATGCCGACGCACTCGTCCGCGAAATTGGCCATGCCTGCAGGCAATGGGGCTTCTTCCAGATCATCAACCACGGCGTTCCGCCGGAGAGACTCCACAGGGTGCAGGAGACGGAACGGAAGTTCTTCCAGCTGAGCCAAGAGGAGAAGAGGAAGGTCAGGAGAGATGCCCGGAAGGTGATGGGGTATTACGACACGGAACACACCAAGAACGTCCGGGACTGGAAGGAGGTGTTTGATTTGACGGTTAAAGAACCCACTTTCGCCGCCGCCTCCGTCGATCCTCTTGACGACAGAGTCAGTCACTGGGAGAATCAGTGGCCACAAAACCCAACTGCGATGAGGTAATTCAGTTACCCAAATTAAAGGTGTGTACGTATTGTTGATTTTAGCGTATGTATTATGTTGCCTTTTCTTTTCAACAGATATTCAAGGACAAAGGCAAAATCACCTTGAAACTGCTTAATCCATATGAATGAATCAATGGATTGGTTGGCTCATTAAACAATCCCAAACATATTGTCCTTCTTAAAACGATGTGGATGTGGGTATTTTTTTCAGTTAAAATGACTCAAGTCAATTTAATAGGACTCACTTAATGTTAACTAATCAATGTAAGACTTGTCTTGGTATATTCTAATGTGTATCATGATGTTGAGTTTACTTAAACTTGGAGGTGATGAAGTTTTGTGATGATGTGAACCGTGAACAGAGAGGTGTGTCAGGAATATGCAAGGGACATGTTTGAACTGGCCATGAGATTGTTGGGACTAATCGCTAAGAGCTTGGGGTTACCAGCAAGGAGATTTGAAGAATTCTTCAAAGACCACAGCAGCTCCCTCAGAATGATTCACTATCCACCTTGTCCATCCCCTGAACTTGTTCTTGGGGTGGGCCCACACAAAGATCCCGGTGTTTTGTCCATCGTCAGTCAGGACGACGCCGGCGGGCTTGAGGTGAAACGGAAATCCGATGGTCAATGGGCTGGGGTCAAACCCACACCCAATGCTTACGTCATCAATATCGGAGATGTTCTTCAGGTGTGGACGAATGGGGAATATGAGAGCGCAGAGCACAGAGTGATGGTGAAGTCGGAGAAGGAGAGGTATTCAACGGTGTTCTTTCTGTATCCGTCGCACTACACGACGGTGGAACCCCTGGAGGAAGTGACGGAGGAGCAAAATAACCCAGCAAAGTACAGGGCATACAATTGGGGGAAGTTTTTACTCACCAGGAAGTGCAGTAACTTCAAGAAACTGCATGCTGAAAATATCCAGATTCACTATTTCAAGGTTTAATTAATTTATCCAAAGTATAATTCTGTATCTGATTGTTGATGATAATGTGTATTTGAGTGTTGTGATATGGGCTTGTATATAATTAATGCGAGGTGTATTAGTGTATGTACATACATAAGGCTTTTGTTGAGAGGTCGTTTGGTTTATTGTTTATGTATATATGCAGCTTTACCTCTTTTGTATCGGTGTTATTATTCAATAAACAGGCTTGTAATTATTATAAACATAAGGTTTAAAGGCTAATTCTGTTTCAAAAGTTGTTACTGAGCACAATTTTGTCTTGGAAGTGTTAAAAAGGTAACAATTTTGTCTTAGGCGTTATCTTAGTTAATTTTGACTGTTAGTTGACTAAATATGTTGAGCTAACAATCCACATATCATCTATGTCATTTTTCTTTATCTCGACATATTTTGTCAACTAATGATCAAAATTAATTTGGATAGAAGGATAAAATCACCCCTTTGACATTTCTAGTGCAAAATTACCCCTCTCGTGACATCTTCCACTCAAAATTGCAAGTAGAATCCTGTTATGTTATTAGGAATCTCGTAATTCATCATGATTTCTCAGCGCCGATAACGTCAGTCTTGGTGTGCACGTTCGAGCCTCGCTGTTGATCTCTCTATTGCTCTTTGATGTTGCCATCTTCGTAGAGCCTGTCATCGTAGAACTCATGTACTGGTCTGCCCTGATATGGGATCATCAATTGTCTGCCATAGTCTGAAGGTCGCTCTCTGTCTTGTCCTTGTCGTCCCGTGTCGATTGTCTGCCGTAGTCTGATTTTGTGGTGTCTCAGCCAGTGTGTATTCAGACTGCTTCATCGATCAATCAATGTGCCTGTTTGTGGTTCTCGATGTGTTTTTCAAGCTTTCCACTATTTAATAGCTCTCAGGTTAGATTGTTCTATTTAATTCCTTCAGTATGTCGTCTGAAGGATCTTTCTCTGTTTCTTGGTCTAATATAATGATATCTCTACTGTTTCTGAGAAACTTACTAATGACAATTATCAAGAATGATCTCAATCCACGATCCGCACTCTCTCGATAGAAGGGACAAACTTGAATATATCATTGGTGAAGCAAAAAAGTTCCTTTGGGAGACGATGATTTTGCTCATAATAACCCCATTACCTTCTCCTCCACCCTCAGACGGAAGAATTCCCACTCCACCTGCTCCATCTTCAGTTCTTCACGTCAGGGCAAGAGAGGTCGATGAGTGGGATGCTCTTGCCGTCTTGTATAAGAGAGAGCTTCTTGGATGAAAGCTACGTCTACCTCTGCCATGGACGGCGATGATTCTGATATATAGAAAAACGTAACAGATCGCTAGCTACCCTTCCATACAAATTAGCAGAGATTGTTTGATGGCTAATTAAGGAGGTGTGGTTGGAGATTTCAGCAATTTGTCAGTCACAGTCAACGTTTTTCTCATCATCGCATGCAGACTGGTTCGGGTCGTATCTTAGGGAAGGCCGGTAAATCAGTTGGAAGGGGATAAGGTTACTGTGTTAATCGGAGAGGACAATGCGAGTGGGGCAATTTGTTTGATTTGTGTTTTCTAAGGCCTTACGACTCTTCTGATCTTCTCTAAGAGAGTAATAATCACGCATGAGCGCCATACGACGAGTTGTACCAGATCAGACAACGGTTTTTTAAAAAATAATTAAACAAAATGATATTATAAAATAAATAATAGTATTACGATTCTACTGGGTTCAATAAGGCATAAAAAGAAGAAAACTTGATCAGATATAACATATTTGAGGTGCTAATAAAATATCAATGCTTGCAGACCAGGGGCAGAGGCACACTAGAGCTAATGGGGGCAAGTGAACTTATAAAAAATTTAAAAATATATATATTTTGTGAAGGAATTTCATTTCAATTGATCTGCTTTGGTTAATTGGTTAAAGCTTTGGTCATATGAGTTAGAGGTCCCGGGTTTGAACACGCCTTGTTATCATTTTTTTTGGGCAATTTCATTTTCACACATGCCCACCATTTCCTTTCTTCGATTCAAACCTCACATTCGACATCTTCCTCCTTTCTTCGATTCAAACCTCACATTCGACCTCTTCCTTCGCTGCATCTCAGATCCATATTCCGATCACCTCTCCTCCGCCGACACAGCCATTCTCCCTATTTCCGTCAACGGCTATCCCTGTTTCGACCAACCTTCCACCGTCAACGGCCATCCCTCCTTCTGTCAATGCCCATCCTTATTTCACCCCCAAATCATTCCGCCAATTTCGCCCCCAAATCGATCCGCCATTGGATTTGAATATCTCCCAAATTGTTTTGGCGTCAACAGTGGTCATTGGAGTATTTTGTTTTGGCAGCTTCAGCATTGTGAATGTCAGGCTGCATCAAATTCTGGGATTTAGGTATGTGCGTCGGCAATAATTCTTGGTTCTGATTGCGTGATTAATGCTTGATTATGGGTTCGATCCGCCATTGGATTTGAATATCTCTCAAATCGTTGCTTGATTCTGGTTTCCTTTTCAGAACTTGCGAAGGTGGGATTATGATTTGAATATCTCCCAAATCGTTGCCTGATTCTGGGTTCGGTCCGCCATTGGATTTGAATATTGCGTGTTTGTTGTCCCCGAAGGTATGTGTACGTGTATGTTAGTCCTAGTTGATTTTAATTTTAGAGATGTGGGATTAGGATGTGCACTTGCAAATTGTTAATCGACCCAAAGCATTTCCCCTCCTGATCAAGGTGGGAAAACATCCAAGTTTTCTGTCATAAAAACTCTTGCTATGTGAGGTAAACGAGCTGTAATTAGGGCATAGCATGATTCATCAATAACGACACTAGTTACTGGTTTATTAACTTAAATTAACATGTATTTTTTTCTCAAATAATTTAATTTGAAATAAAGGTCGTGCATGTAGGAACATGGTACTGATCAGAGGGTTCATTGTTTATTCCCTTGTTCCCTGTACTCCAAATCTTTGACCCAGAAAACTCAAATTGTTGTGCTTTCACCCATTATGGGCAAATGATAGAGGAGACTTCAAATTGCTGGCTAATGGGGCATAGTGTGGCCCCCGTGAATTGTTTAAATATATATTGGTTAGCCTCATCATGGACACTGACTAATGAGCAATGGCCAATTGAAAAATATATCCCTCAAACTTTGTTGTAGTTAACCATTTGATGACTTAAAATTTCGCATGAAGTGAAGAATCATTCTTATCTCCTCTTTCTACCGTTTTCCATCTTTTGCCCTGCGCGCGTGAGGCTGAATGCATTTAGTGTTGTCGATGTGCTTACCGGCACCCATGATTTGCATAACAAGAGGAGAGAAAAAATAATGATGTTTGTTGTGCTCCACAACTCATGTGCCCACCAGGAATATTTTGACATTTCTATGAACTAAATCCCACTGATCTTGTCAGTAAGGCAGAGAAAAGAGGTGGATAGATACTAATTTACTCTATTCTTTGTCTATTTCTCTGCACTCTGAAGTCTTAGGATGGTTATCAATAGTCTTAGGATGGTTAACAAATGTTATGGTTCTTTGTGGTGACGTGATTGCTTATACCACGCAGGTCCTTTTGAATATGCTAAAAGTATTTGCATATTACATTGTATAGGTTGGACAAGTAAACTCGCTATTGTTTGAAGCTGCTAATTTGAGTTCGAAAGAACTTGCTTTGCTGGAGGAGAGCAAAAATCTGTTGTCAATCATTACAGCTCTGCAGGTAAATTTTGCGTATGGATCACAAGTATGGAAAGTTACTATACACGGGAGAATCCAGGACTCATTAAGTGGGGGGGGGGGCAAATTGAAAGTTGAATAGGCTATGGATAAGGTTATCATGATGAACTGAGAAGTCTTTGTGAGGGTCCTCCTTCAATTAGATGGCTTGCATTCACTGTCATTCCCATTAGTGAAAGTAATTGACTCTTGCTTGTTTTAAGAAGCTAGATCAATATTGTTGGGTTAGTTTATATACTGAACATTAATGGGTTAGTTTAAACATGTTCCCTAATCTTGTCAAACTTTTTTCCTTCCAGAAAATGTCAACGATACAATCTTAAAGCATTTAAAACTTTCCTTAAAAAAAAATTTCGGAGGCGCTGCCCCCAAACCCCTACACTAATTGTACACCCATAAACTCTAAATCCTGGCTCACCACTGATGCAGACAATATAATTGTAATAGTAATGAAACACTTTTGTAAGTCCCAATTATTGAGCCATCCAGCTTGGGTGTATACTTAATTTTATAAATGACATAAAATCTGTGCTTTATTTCATTTTTTAGCATCAACTAGTAACTTGCATGACATAGATAAATTTAAATTGTTGTAAATCTTGGTTGAGTTCATAGTGAGAACCTAGCTGGCAGCTGCGTAAGCTTTAGAAAGTACACGTTTATCAACTCTCGTGGCGTGGTATTATTGAAGCTTTAAATGCAGTGTTTGCTGCTCAGTTTTTGACGTCACTATGTTTGGTTTGATATTTTCATGACTAACTTATCCTTGTTAATTAACACTGTTATGTTCCGAAAAATACACATGCGTGCATGATCTTGTTGAATAAAAACACAATGCCCTCACATTCATGCTAACTCCCCCTTACTAAGAATTATCTCTAGTTTCTTAATCGCTGTCAGTCTATTAGATTTCTTTTTCCCATGATTTGTAGCTTCGATTTGTTTCTTATTTTAATTTAGTAAAAATTAGTATGAGACTGTAACAAAGGAATGTAATCACAAAAAAAGTTTCAATAATAAGTAAGTATCTTGAACTTGCTGTCATATCCTATACTAGAACATGCTTGTGAGATATTAAGGTGTAATTAAATGAGTAGTTAGTTGGTTGAAACCTTAGTCTATATCAAGTGTTATGGTTAATGTGTTCAGTGTATAGGATGATGAGATTTACACCATGTTAAAAGAGAAGTTAATGTGAGTCTTTCTTGAAAGGGAAGTCCCTTCTAGATCCTTAGAATTATAATTAGTTATTAATCACCGTCAAATGAAAGATAATTATTGTTAAAACTTAAGTGGGTTATAATTTGTATGAACAAGTTACTTTAATATGGTCGATAAATTATTCTTCATCTTCTTCGTATTTTTTTTCTAATTACATTTGTTAACAGTGTCATTGCATGTCACGCATGTGCGGAGACTTTTTAGTGATCATGTTCTTTCTTTAGGACCTGTTTTTTTTTAAAAAAAAGATGTTTTCACCTTCTTTTCCAACTAAATAAAAAATCATGACTTTTTTTGTTGTTGTCCATTCGATATCCAGAACTTCGTCCTGACTAATCCGAATCCGAGTTGCGTCGCATCTGGCTATAGACTTTTGTAGTCCGTTTTGGGGAATACATATATATGGACTTTTTTTTCCTGTTAATTACATAAATATGGACTATTGTGTGGGACAATTGAGACACATGGGGTTAGCCCATGGAGCCCAATATGCCTCTAAGACACTCTAAATGGTTAGAAAGTTCTTGATGGGTTTGGGCCCTAGTCCTGCACTATGCTCGGAGCTTCAATCCCTCTCAGTTTCACTATCGAATTTTACAAGGTTCATTGAACCTGGACTGGCTTTCGTAGGCACTTCTCGGATTCCATTTCCTTAACGTGGGTTCTTGCTTGCATGGTTGTCTGCCTGTGGTAGCATTCACACATGAAAGTGTTGCACTGTGTTTGTTGTCTTGTGGAGTTGTTGGAATTTTGTTCAGGGCAGCTAAGCAAACTAAATTTATAAACATTAGATCTCTTGTAATTTATTAATATTACATGAAATTCAAGACGATATGTTCCTCTTTAATTTTCTTTTTAGATCTTTAATTAGTGGTAATTTTTTGAAAATTTAATACCAACATGAATCCGATTTCTACAGCATGAATCCTCGAACTGTTTCTTCCCTTCCAATTCAAATTTTCTTCTCAGTTTCAGTTCCTATAGTATGTCGAAACAGACTCCAGAAACTAGAGACAGAACTTAATACTTGGGATGTGAGCAAAAGCAGTACTCCTATTTCATTAGCACCATTTCTAATAATAAGATTTATTATTATTGATCAGAGAAAAGCAGCACATAATTTATTGCATGGATGGATGAAGCTAATTAAAGATGGCTAATCCTGAATCGTGAAGTGATGAACCTGGAGATTGTCAACCTCACGCTTCTTGAAATCACCGTAGATTCTGTTGGCATAGTACTTGCCCCAGTTATATTCTCTGTATCTTGCAGGATTCTTCTCGTTTACAAGCTCCTCCGATGGCTTCACCACTACATGCGGAGCTGGGAAGAAGAAGAACGGAAACGAATACCTCCCTTTCTCACTGTTCACCACTGCCCTGTGCTCCACGCTCTCATACTTATCATTGCTCCACACCTGCACAAATAATCCCGAAATCATCACTGGTTCAGAGAGATTCTCTCATGATCTCTATAAATAGATCTGTAATTTGAGCAAAATTAATACCTGAAGAACGTCGGCGACATTGACGATTAGAGCATGAGGGAGTGGTTTAACTGGAATCCACTCGCCGTCTGATTTTCTCTTCACCTCAAGTCCTACGACGTCGTCTTGTGCAAGCAGAGTCAAAGCACCGGAATCTTTGTGCCTTCCGACTCCGAGAGCCAAGTGAGGTAATGGACATGGAGCATAGTAATTGAGTCGCAATATGCTCAATTGTTTCTCCTGGAAATATCCATGGAATCTCCGGGCTGGTAATCCCAAGCTCAACGCAACTAACTCCAGTAATATGTATGCTACCTTCTCAATTCCACGGCCGTACTCTTCCAGTGTCTCTCTAAAAAACGAGATTTAATTATCATATGATTCAAGAATTTTAAGAGTGAAAAATCTGTGTGAAGTTTAATTTGTGAAATAATGTTGAAATTACCGGAATTCAGGTGGGTGTTGGGGCCACCGGTTGGTGATTGTCCTTAATTCAGGGTCTTGGGGATCTGGAGAAGCTGGGAATTGAACAGAGTTTGTGATTAGGTAATCGTAGACTTCTTTCCAGTCCCGGACGTTCTTGGTGTGCTCGACGTCGTAATACCCTAATGAGTTCGATTCGTCGCGTGCGACTTTCTTCTTCTCTTCCAGGCTTTGATCGAAGAATTTCTTGGAACAGATCTCGATCTTTTTGTGTAATTCAACGGGCACGCTGTGATTGATGACTTGGAAGAATCCCCAGGCCTCGCACGCACTGCCGACCTGAGAGACCAGCTGTTCGTTCCCGAGGGAGAGATCGATGACCGGGATTTCGCCGGCGATGGCGTCGGTGTCTACCGTTTTGAGCTTGGGACGGTGGTCTGGGGATTGTATGTAGGCCGGATCGATCTCTCCCATGTCAGACAGATTCGTTGATCTTCCTTCAACAAATTGATGAATCTACCTAGAGATATTTTATACTAATATTTTGGGCAGCGAGGAGCGCAATGTCTATTGGAGCCATTGCATAGAGATTCGTTTTTAAGTATTTTTAAATTTTTTTAAAAAAAAACGTAAAAACAAACGAAACTTTTATTTTATTTTTTTAATAAAAAGGTTGAAATAATTCAAGAGTGAATTTTTTTAAATAAAATTAACATAAATTCAATTTTAATTTAGGGCTGAATATTGTTTTAATTCCTATGCTTTTAATGCATATGTGTTAGTTTTAGTCTCTATAGTGTTTTCATTGTTTTTATATATACATACTTTATGTTCTAAGACTTTTTTACTATAGTTTCATAAAAATTTAAATCTGAATTATTAAGTATAGGGATTAAAAGCAAATCCAAAGTAATAAATGAAACTGACAACTAATATGAAAGA
The DNA here is from genome assembly GCA_025563575.1 of Acacia pycnantha. Taxonomy (NCBI): domain Eukaryota; kingdom Viridiplantae; phylum Streptophyta; class Magnoliopsida; order Fabales; family Fabaceae; genus Acacia; species Acacia pycnantha. The sequence continues at coordinate 3,507,263 of JAMWYP010000010.1, read as the reverse complement.
AGACTGAAAAATCAATTTTTAACATTTGAATATCTTACTTTTGTGTATGATTTTATCAATTTGAGTAGGTGGTTTAATTATTATTATTATTTTGATAAAAGAATTTTAGGAGAGGGGTTGGAGCCCACTTCAGAATAAAGAGTACACATGTCTCTACTTTAGTCTGGGTTACCGTTGTTTCACAGACCTCTAGGATGTCTCTCCCAGCACGTTGACCAACTTCAGGATCAAACCCCCTCCTTTTTTTGTGAGAGTGTCCGACTCATTTACCAGTTGAATTCAAGAACAGGGGTAACACTAGTTTAATTATGTTCAATATAACTTCAGCTATATGCAAACGATTTCCTTATTTAAGATTTTTCCACATGATCAAAGATAATTACGTTGCACCACCTATCTCTGACCAAAAAAAAAAAAAAAGCGAGGTGGGGACTTTTCCCCAAAACCGAAACAAAAACAAAGAAAACAAAACATATGGGCCAAAATAAAAAATTTTAAGAGTATAGAGATCAAAAGTAGCATAACTAAATTTAAAAAAAAAAATTGCATAACTATCATGAATTGGCTTTAAACTTTATTATATTTGGACTTGGACTTAGTGGGAACTGGGAAGTGGGCCAAAGGTTTCAATTGGGTTTAGGGCTCAGAGTTTGGAGCGAGGGGTGTCGACTGTAGAGTTTTGTTGTCTTATCTTTTCTCTCTGTCCACTTCTTCATTCCCTCTTTTTTTGGTATGTCTTCATTCCCTCTGATTGGTTTCTGACTTTCTTCCTTTCCCTTTCTCATTTCTTCTTGCTGTAATATCTAGAGCCCATGACTGAACTATTGAGATAAATATATACATACATACGCATATTTTTGCCAGAATATGCATACACATATGTATATAATCAGTGGATCCCACCTTATTTTTTTATTGATAGCCCACCAGTTCAACTAAACTTTCAGCTTTTGACTAATCCAGATTCACCCCAAATCGGACCCGTGGTCGTGGCTCAAGGGAGAAGAACTCCCAACACAATTTTGTTGATTCTTACGGCTCGAGCCAATGACGTGGTTAAGGGAGAGCAGATTCCTTACCACTTACTCCTAATGAAGGTTGGTGATCCCCTCTTATGTGTTATGAAGTTATTGGGAAGATCATTACAATTTCTCTAATTAATTTATTAGAAAGAATAACTTTCCATCTTTGTCACTGAAATTAATTTTGGTAATGGTTTCAATAGATGACTCCACGCCCGATTTTGTTCTGGATGTATGGTCATTATTTGGACATTTACACTGTCACCAAACTGGTCTGTATGCCATTAACATGATTACATAGACAACTACTTCCTGTTATTTATTTCTCACTTCCAATATGTTTTACTATAAGAAAATTAATTAATTAAATCTCACTATTTTTGCCTTAAATTCTAATAATTTTTATTTTATTTTATCCTTGTTTAATACTACCTCCGCTTAATTATAGGACAAATTTAATTACACTATAAACTTTGTTCTATAATTAAGACTGAAGGGAGCATATATTTTGTTTACCAACAATTTATTGGTTGAGGTTGTAAGGGGTCTCACCCACCGTAAGAAAGAGAACAAAAGTTTAAATCTTGAAAGTGTACTTGTTGAGAAATTTGATAATTTTTTGCCTTCGAAGTCTCAACAGTGAAACCCTTGACTAGATTTTTTTTTTCCTTTCAAAAGCACAAACTCTATATAATAGGAGGTGAAGGGTAAAATTGCAGAAAGATTAAATAATTACTTGTAAACAGGACAAAAAATATTCTCTATCTGCAACCTTGCCTTATACCTGTTTGGATTGGCGTTTAACGCCTTAGAAGCTCAGTGAGGTTGAAGAAAAGATCAATGGGGGAAAAATCCCAGTTAGGAGGTGTTTGAGTGAGCTTGTGTGTGAATGGGCTTCTCCCAAATAAGGGCCCGTTCGGGATAGCTGTGGGAGAAGTGGCTTATGTTTCTGATGGACTTTTCTCGATGGACTTATTTTCTGATGGACTTTTTCTAATGTGATTTGTGTTTGGGTTAACAGTGGTAGAAGTGGCTTATGTTTTTAATGGGCACTTGTTTGGCATAGCTTTTAAAAAGATGGATGAGATGAAAAATGACTGAAAATGGCATGAATCAAATTCACACAAACACACACATATATTGTATAAAATGTGATAATTTGGCCTAAAAAATTAAAAATAAATATAAATTTACTAAATAAAATAGTAAAATTACCATTAAAAAAATTACAACATAATGAAGTGCTTAAATAAATCTAGACCCTACAAGTTGGTAAATGAATATAAATTTACTAAATAAAATAGTAAAATTTCCCTGATAAATGTTGACATTCATTTGACATTAGTAAATTATAGGAATTGTGAAATAAAGACTGAGAAATTAGTGTAATTGAAGTGAGGATGTCAATTATAGGGAAAAGAATTCCCAAAAAACCAGGAAAAAAGAATTCCCAAAAGAATTCTGGAGAGAGCAGTCGAACCAGAAAATAAAAAAAAGGAAAAAGAAGAGAGGAGAGGAGGGTGGGACGGTCAAAAAGAGGAGAGGAGAGGAGAGAGAACAGTGGGGCCCACTTATTGTTTGATGGGGAAGAAGTTAATGGGGTAATAAGCTCCATTATGCAGCTTCCAAAAAATTACCCCATTTCACCATGAAGTCCATTAGATTTTTAGAAGATCCAAACACTCAAATTTTTTTGATGGACTTATTACCCCATTTGATGGACTTATAAGTCCATATGTGGGTTTGCCAAACAGGCCCTAAGCTTCATCTGATCAAAAGCTGAAAATTAGAGTGTTGATTGAGCGTTGTCTTCTGTCTCACATCTTCTCTCTTCTTTCATCGTCCTCTCAGCTTTATCTCAGCACCGAAGTTGTCACTGGGGAGGGAAAGGTTGATGTCGGCGTCACGCTCGACTTTGTTGAAGGAAGTGGAGGAGATGAGGACAAAGACATCACAGCTGTTGGGGAGGCAGTCGAGGAGGAAGAGGCAGAGGGTGGCGTCGATGGTGTTGGGGTTGGTGATCTACTTGTTGAAGAAGTTCTCTCTCCAAATTGAAGAAGCTCTATTATGCCGGAGCTAGGAAAGAAGAAGGCACTGGTCAAAACTTATTTTGACTAGTGACCATTCTGAATTTTTCAAAAGTTCTTAAGGAGAGACTAGATTAAACCATGTTAAAATATTTTTTTTTTTAAAAATCACTTTTATCATCATTAATCTAAACACAAATAACATTTATAATTTGACTTTTATCTCATTTTACTTTTACAAAAGTCAGATAAAAAATAAGTAATTTTTTCATTGTTAACCCAAATGGGCTCTTATTAATCACAAGCTTCATCATATTCATAGCAAGATGCCAAGAAGCACCATGGTCTGCATATGGAAGTTTCTTAGGTATAGTTTCAATAGTTTAGATTCTGAGCAAAAAAAAAAAAAATAGTTTAGATTAAAATTTATAAATGATGATTTTTAAAATACAAAATTATATTTTGGAAAATTCAAATTCATAAGATATTTTTTTACAAAAAATTAAAAATTCTATACCTATTAAACTATTTTTTTACCAGAATTAAACTAATTTTTTAAAGAAACAAAAGTAAAAGAATTAAATTTAGGCGTGTAATAAAACTGTCGGCAACTGCTCCCACACTGAACATCTTTATTTTCAGCGACGTCATCAACTCCTTATGCCCATCGTACATTCGTACGTGGTCTTCATAATCGGCTTTATTATAGTACGGTTATTTTACTATTCACAAATTACATTTTTTATATTTATTAATATAAATAAAATTTGATAGATATGTTGATACTTAAACTTTTTTTCAGTTAAATTTATCACATATTCTTAAAATTTTTAATAAAAGTTTAAAAAAGGGAGAATTCCAAATAAATACCTTTTGAAATTGTAAAATCCCCAGAAGTCTGTTGAATTTGTAAAAAGACTGAGAGGTACCAAGGACCTATGAGGGATATGCAAATTCGTATGAAATTACCCTTTTACCCTTAGTTTTAAATAAATAAAAAAAAAATTTAAAAACCCTCAACCCCCACCACCACCACCACCGCCGCCAGTGGTGGTGGTGGTCGCCGGCCGCCGCTGCCGGTGGTGGTGGTCGCCGGCGGCCGGTGGTGTGGTGGTGGGGTTTGGAGTTTTTTTTATTATTTATTTAAAACTAAGTGTAAAAGGGTAATTTCATACGAATTTGCATATTCCTCATAGATCCTTGGTACCTCTCAATCTTTTTACAAATTCAACGGACTTCTGGGGGTTTTACAATTTCAAAAGGTATTTATTTAGAATTCTCCCTTTAAAAAAAGTCATTGTTATAACTTTTTTTTTGGTATCCCACCCGGTTCATCAGAACCTTCAGTTCTAACTAATCCAGATTCGGGTTCTACAGTAGTAAGGACGACCCTCCCAACAGTAGTAGATCATGAATATTCGAATTACTCCTTCCTTCCTCCCAATAAATTCTGCTTTCAGTTTTTAACTTTGAATTCCTATCAAGTCCCAGATATGTCAATACAGATTTCCTAAATTAGAAGACAAAAAAGAAAATAATATTCCTTTCGGTCCTAAATACTCCCTCCGGTCCTAATTATAGGAACACTTTTGTAGTGCAATTTGCACTACAAAAGTGTTCTTATAATTAGGACCGGTTAGTATAAGACTGTGTTTACTTTTTTTTGGGAAGAGATTGAGGAATTTAACTAAGTTACTTAATTATATCATATGTTGTGTATCATTAAATTATATATAAGTTTATAAGTTAGGCAAAAAAAAAACTAGAGAAAAAATTATAAATATTTTAAAGTAATTTAATTAACTTTCTTAATATTTCTAAAAATAATAATTTTATTTTATATTTAGAACCAAATAGAATACTGTGAAAAAGGTAGGGTAGGGGAGAAGAGGGGTTAAGGTGCAAAAATAGACAAATGCTTTTCTCAAAAGAGCGTCCAGTGGCAAATACTTTTTTTAGGTGCAAAAGTAACTACGTGGTTACAAAATAGGTGCAAAAGTCACTTTGACCGTTAAGGGGTGGATGTTGATCGTTAAGTTGGATGGTTTGACTGATATTGGTGAGGTGGACGCTGACTTGGACCCTAAATGACTAACTAATTGATGACTAGGATCCTATTATCAAAAAAAAAAAAATCGCTGAACACCCCCCCAGATCTTCGGAAACCCCCCTCCAGCGAAGATGATGTTTCAAACCCACCCACCCCACCCCAGCGAAGATGATCTTCTAAACCCCCAGCGAAGATGATGTTTCAAACCCACCCACCCCACCCCAACCCACCCAGATCGATGAACCCTATAATCGCCGAACACCCCACCACCCCTAGGAGTTCGAGAATGATGCTTATGAACCCGGATCTTGAACCCGGATGCTTATGCCTATGTTCCCAAATCTTCGTTCGTTCCCCAAATCGAGAGTCCCCCACCCGAAAACACGAAGCATGAACCCGGATCTTGAACCCCCTAACCCAAAGACGATTTCAGAAGTATAAAGTCCCCCAAATCGAACACAGAAACCCAGATCTTCGATGCACAGAAACCCCCCTAGAGTTGTTGATTTTCTGATTTTATTTCTGATTTTCCCTTGCGAATCCGGCCCTCTTTCTGATTTTCCCTCTTTCTGATTTTATTTCTGATTTTCCCTTGCGAATCCGGCCCTCTTTCGTTCGTGATTGCTTTGATTGGGAAATCAATCGTCGCTGCACATAATAGGGAGCTGGGCTTTCATTTTGCTTTGATTGCCCTCTTTCTGATTTTGCTTTGATTGCTTTGATTGGTTCGAAGATCTGGGTGGTGGGGGGGCTGGGCGTTCGATGCCTCTGAGTCAGGAAAATTGTAGAACAGAGGAGACAGGTCAGAATCCTTTGGGTTTCATTCTGATGTTATTCCAGGTTTTAATCGATGTTGTTATCCAGAAATCCTTCTCCTTCGTTCTCTTTTCTGGGTTTCTCTTGTTTTTCTTGTGAAAGATTGTAAATTGGACAAATGCCAGATGTTGCAACCAGATCTGATGGGTATCGTCATTGATTGTTCTTGGTGTTCTTGGTATTCTTGGTGTTCTTGCTGATGCTGAGTTTGTTTTTAGATTGGGGGTATTTTGGTATTTTTTTGAAAAAGCAGAGGTGTTCTTGCATGCTGCGTTTGTTTTTCTGGATTGAATGTTCATGGTTGAATGTTCTGGGTTGAATGTATAAATATATGAAATTTTCTCCATATAAATAAATCATTTTTTTCAAAGTCAGCCTTCTACACAGACCAGTCAGCGTCCACCTCACCAATATCAGTCAAACCATCCAACTTAACGGTCAACATCCACCCCCTTAACGGTCAAAGTGACTTTTGCACCTATTTTGTAACCACGTAGTTACTTTTGCACCTAAAAAAAGTATTTGCCACTGGACGCTCTTTTGAGAAAAGCATTTGTCTATTTTTGCACCTTAACCCGGGAGAAGAGAAGAACGTTAATGAATCCAATTGAATAAAATAAAAGAAATGGAGTTGAAAACTTTTAATTGATTTTTTTTACTATTTTTTTTACCAGTTATTTTCATACTACTAAATCTTACATACTCTACTCTTCAAAATTTTATAACCATATTTCTTTATTTTTTGTATAAATCAAGCTCAATAAAATTTTTCCTCCCAACACCTCCATCCTATTTCCCTCATACCAAAAAGACCATTAAGAAAATTTATTGGTCATTAAGACTTGATATATTTTTATATACAGAAAGTATCATTTCTTTGCAGAGTTTTATATACATAAAGTAAGGTATTCCAATTCGGATTTGTCCGATCAATACAACTCTTAAACATATACTTTAAGGATAAATTTGCATCATAAAATACTTTTGAAGATATACAAACCGAAAACTCTGATTTAAATCATTTTCAACTAATAAAACTTTCAAACACCACCACATGATACTTTTGAATGCTAGACATAACTAGAAAAAAAGGTAATGTTCAAAGGTAATTTGGTAATTTTTAAGATATTTACAATAAATGTCATTTTTTAATAGCAAGTAAGACACCTCAGCTAATGCCTATGGTAGTAGTAACCCCATTACAATTAGTACCATTAAATCCTCAGGAGGCTGATAAACTTCATGAAATCGTTGTCGTGTGTCAAGACCACTTTTTGCTAGATAATCTGCCACACAATTACACGCACGAGGCACGTAGGAGACCTTTGTTTCTCATTCCATTCTCATCAGCGCCTTCACTTCTTTAATAAGGCTAGAGTCTCTATGATGAGGCCTAAGCTTATGAAGAAGAAGGTTGAGACACTCCATGGAATCTGTTTCCAACCACATTTTTCTAAAACCCAAAGCCCATGCCATTTTGAAACCAAGGAGACAAGCCCAGATTTTTGCAATTAATCCATCCACATCCTCAATAGGATGTATGAATCCTTTAATAAAGCTTCCAGCAGAATTACGAATCAGCCCCCACAAGCTCGTTTCATAGTAGTCATTGTGAACGCACCATCCACATTCACCTTTACCCAGTCCTCCTTCAGATGTCGCCAAGATCACGACTAGGAGCTAACGTAGCCCTCTGAATCTTCATCCCTGCTAGACGATCGTTCGTGAGATACATGCACTCCAACATAGCACTAGAGCTAGCTAGAATGCTATCATTCGAGAGAAAGTTCTTCTCAAACTCAAATAAGTTCCTCCGTCTCCACAGCCACCAACACAAGATAGTAAACTGGGAAGGCCACTCTCAACTTGCTTCCTTTGTGTCACGTATATTCCACCACACCCAAGCCAGTAGACTCATATTACAAAACATTTGTCACTGTTCCGGGCACACCACTTTCCTCCATAAAGCTTTCAAGTATATGCAATCTCGAAATAAATGTATAATGTCCTCTAGACCAGCCCCACACAAAGGGCAACCTGCATACAAAGTCAGCCCCCTTCTTATCTGAGCACATTCGTAAGCAAACTCTGTTGAGTTAGTAGCCAAAGAAGTGTTTTGCATCTTTGTGGTGCCTGAATTCTCCACCAATCACCCCAGTCTCTTCCATGATCCTTCACATTCCCAGAAACCACTCGATATGTTGATTTCATAGAGAATTCTCCACTTCTCTACTGTCTTGATCAATTTCAAGTCCTCTAAGGACTATATTCCATGTTCTCTTGATTCTTGTCCGTACGTTTCATCTTGGGGTTTCGAAGATGATAAGAGGAATAAGATCCTTTCCACACTTGTACTTATTCCTTACTACTTTAACCCAAAATGCATCCCTGTGAGTCACCAACTCCCATCCCAGTTTCATGAGGAGTGTTTGGTTTTGAACCCAAGCATGTCACAACCCTAGACCACCTGCTTCTTCTTCTTACATACCTCATCCCAAGCCACAAGATGCATCTGACGACTCTGCTCTGTGCTACCCCACAAAAATGACCTATTCTATTTGTCCAGAATATCACAAACATTGCTAGGAAGATGGGAAGTTTGCATAATATACACAGGGATAGTTGAAGAAACCGAAGAAATAGGTATCGATCTTCTAGCTAGAGAAAATGAGGTAGTTTTCCATCAAGTCAATCTTTCTTTAACTTTGTCAACCACCGCCTGAAAACTTTCCTTCCCAATCTTCTTGTGATGAAGTTGCACCCCAAGATACTTCCCAAGGGTCGGTATTTGAGACCAACCAAGGATTTGACTAAGCTCCATGTATTTTTTATGACTAATATTCTTGGAGAAAAATACTCGGGTCTTAGACGAATTTATCTTGAGACCTGAGCACTCACAGAAATGAGATAAGCAATCATGTATCATCTTTGCTTGATGGGTGGATGCTTCAGGAAACAAGATAATATCATCTGCAAAGAACAAATGTGATACTAGTGGGCCCTTCTTAGTAAGCCTAATAAGCTTCCATACTTCCCCTTTCATTCTATCTTGAATCATATGAGCTAATTTTTCCATACAGTTCACAAATAAGTAAGGCGAGAGAGGATAACCTTGTCTTACTCCTTGTGATGACTTGGAAACCTCCACCTTACTCCCATTCCATAGTAATTGTAGATTCCCAGTGTTAAGACACTTCTGGACCACCAGAATAAGGTTATGGGGAAGTTTAAGCTTACTTAAGCACTTGAGAAGAAACTTCTAATTGATCCTGTCATACGTCTTTTCTAAGTCAATTTTAATGGCCATATACCCCTTTTTACCCCCATTATTCGCATAGAGTGAATCACCTCTTGGGCCACGATTATATTATCCAAACTATGCCGACCTGCCACAAAACTGCACTAATTAGGTGCGATAATATGTGGCATAGAACACTTCATTCTATTAGCCACCACTTTGGTAATCAACTTGTATATGACATTACATAAGTTGATTAGCCTAAAGTCACGAAACGTCTTTAGATGATCCGTATTCGGTATTAGAACAATAAGAGTACTGTTCACATCAAGAATCATCTCCAGGTTACGAAAAAACTGTTTTATAAACTAAACAACAGAAACCCTTATTGTTCCCCATTGATGCTTGAAGAATAGAGCATTGAACCCATCCGGACCCATGGATTTAAGAGCACTCCTACTAAATAATGCTTCCTTAATCTCAGCCCTATCAACATCTCTTCTACACACACTTTCATGCACATCCAGGAGATTTGGATAGGAGATACTGCAAACAAGATTTGAACGCTTTGCAACTTCCTCCTTGAATAGGTTTGAAAAATACTCTGTTGCATGCGTTTTAATCTTCTCCTCTTCAAAGCACCAATCCCCATCCATTATACATATAGCATCAATTGTAACATCCCAATTTTTAAAGCGGAATTTATATTTTTTTCAATCAGAGTAGAGCAATGGAGCGAAGAGTAACTGATTCATAAAAAAATATCAACCATAGTGTAACATTGTAACGATTACAGTTATCCTAGAGTTTGAAAGTAACTACAGAAAACAGTAAAGGTTTTCCCCGGCTATCGGCTTAGACCTGTTGCTTCCCCCGGTCTCCAATCTTCGGTCCACCGGACCCTGAAGCTACAGCTGAGATCCAATTTACCGCATTGGATCTCAGGTAACGGTTAACCTTATGTTCAAATAAACAGTATACAGACAATAGATATTCATGATATAACAGCAGCATCTCATCAGATAAGTGTGACACAGACAGAACATAAGCACGGGGCAGTATGTAAGGTCCTACACAACAATATTGTGACACAGACAGGACATAAGCGTAAAGCAATATGTAAAGTCCTACACAAAAATAGTCTGCACATTATCCTGTGCCACGATCACGTGTCCTCGGCGCTAGGAAAACTCAAAACGGTATTATCATGTCTATAACCCGTAAACGGCTGTATGTATAACGACGACCCTGGACAGAGCCTCGGTATATGAATGTATCTATGACATATATGTATATGAGAAACATAGGATTAGTGTTACAGTACGCGTCCGTACCTCTGTTGACGTACGTAGATGTTTCTAGCGGAAACTGTACTTTCTGACGGAAAACAGCGGTTTGTCTGACAGCGGTACGTTGGACAGCGTAACGGCAGCAGATCAAGATTTCTGATGTCCTATAAGAGTAATATCACATTTATTAGTGATTTGACATCATAACGGGCATTTTAGGTAAAAATTACCATTTTGCCCCTATACCCCTAATCGGCGGAATTTCGCCAGCACTTCGTTACTTTGGCTCCGATTTTCCAAAATTTTGCCAGAACTTCGAACCAATCATAATTTTCGAAATTCTAGACTAAAATACCTCTATCATATGATATATAATCATACTTGGAAGATTAAAAACTAATCTAACATTACTACTCTAACTATCGAAAAACTACGAAAGCTTAAAGCTCGGTACCGAAAAACTTACCCAGAGCTTCGCTGCAAAATTCCCCAGCTTTCTCCTTCTCTCTTCCTCTCTCTAAATTTCGGTTAGCTCTAGTGAGATATGGTGTGAAGAATGAATGAAGAGGGGAGGAGTATTTATAGAAAAATTTGAGGATACAAAGGTCATTTTTGCATTTAACCTAAACCCTTGGATTTAACTTGCAAAGAAAGACACAATCTTGGCTCTTAAAGCCTCTTGGTCGACATGCATGGCTCATGTGGCAGCCAATGTTTGGTTCCAAGTGATGACTCATGGTTGCTTTATGCCCGTACCGATAAAGTTTTCCCGATCGGTGTCCGATTCGCGTAATCTCGGAAAATCTCAAAAATTCGGAATTACAACTTTGAAGACATTTTCTCACTTATTAGAAATGTCCGGGCTAAACAAATTTTTGATTCCATACAGGGTTCCAACAGTCAGTCTGAAGTTCCTCGAAAAGCGTGCACGGTTACGGAATTGAATTCCGGAATTATCAACTTCTGGACAAAAATTCACTGACTCCAAATATGTCCAGATAATCATAAACTCATTCCCAGATGTTGAGTTACAATTTATTTTGTTCAAATTCTAATTTTCTGACTATCTGCCTTTTTATCAGATTTTCCCTATTTAGTCTTATTACCTAAATCTTCTACCGATCTCGGAATTAACTTCCGGAAAAGACCACTTCAAGATAAAAATCCACTGATCAATATTTTATCCTGACTTTAGAAATCCGGTTCCTGGTTCTCTAGATAGGATCCGATTCCTATATATATTTATTTACTTTTTAACTATTTACTTTTATTATTATTTAAATAAGTGTTTTATCAAAACACTCTTCCTATTTTATTTTTTTCCTTCTTTTATTTTTTCCCAAAATTCATGTCGGCCCTCACACTCTTTTTCTTTATATATTTTTATTTTATTTTTTAATTAATTATTTAATTATTATTTTAATTATTTTTACATAATTTTTCATAACTTTTTCCTATTGGTCCGTTCTTGTATTTAGGCTCAAAATTACTTAACCTCACTAATTTTTCTTCATATTTTTCAATTAATTAGGACATATATTTATGCTTATTTTTTTAGCCATTGCCACTAATTATGGAGTTTTACATAATTATCCTTGAATTTTCCTTTGTTTATGCTTAAGTAATTAGCCAATAATTAATTAATTAATTCCTTAATATTTGTTTCTAATTTCCTTAATTATAATAGCTCATTACCTCACAACTTTTGTATTTACATTAGTATTTTATGTCCCATGCATAATATTAGCATTTACAGGGGCATTTTGGTCATTACAATACTTTTTGCTTATCCTCTTCTAATTTTTCCAAGGTTATATTTTATTAAATTACCAAAATTAGAGATAATATATTCTCTCAATTTTAATAATTATTTTACTGCCTTTCTGGATTGTTCACAATTTTTCTAAGTCATTATGTCCTACAAGGGCATTTTCGTCATTTGGCACTTTGGTACTAAAATTCTCTAATTTCCCACAGAAATCAACTTAGAAAAATAGACTATTTTAACGCAAGTCTCGAGATCATAATTTCACCTATCAGAAATAGCCAATTTATTTACCAAAATATAATATTTCAAATAAATAAATATGCGGGTATTACATCAATTCAGTTGTTCTTCCTCCTACTATTAGCTTGTATATGAAACCATCTGGTATTTTGATCCCCATCAATTGACCAATTAACTCTTGCCTTTTGAGCCTATATTAGAGCTTCCTGCATTAACATTGCATCTAGTTCAATCCATAGCTCTTCCGAATACATGGGATTACCCCCTCTTACCATTGCTTTCATCACTCCATCCAGCCGATGGAGAAGTTGGCTCTTACGTTGTTGGATATTCCCGAACACTTCCCTATTCCACCTACGACATGTGTAAGTGAAGCTTTAAATATTCTCCCCCAACCTTTGGAAAAGCTCCATTCCTCCTTAACTAGATCATTAAAGGTATCATGGAGAACCCAAGATGCAATAAAACAAAAAGGTCGTTGAATCTGCATGAGTGTAGAAGCCCCGTCCAACATTAACAACAAAGGTCGATGATCGGATTTATATTATGGAAAATGGAACAATTTGGCATCAATATATTTAGAACGTCATTCTTCATTAGCAAGAACCCTATCTAATCGAGCTTCCGTAGTCCCTCACTTCCACGTATAAGGTGGCCCATCAAACCCGAAGTCTACCAGAGTTATGTCCTCAACCCAACGTGAGAACTCACCATCCGCTGTAAGCTTTGAGGTTGCACACAATCGCCTCTCTTGCGCTAGTAGGGTGGCATTGAAATCACCCCCAATGCACCAAGGTCCCTGTACAATATCACAAATCCGAAACAACTCATTCCACGTGTCTGGCAACAAATACAATTGGGGCTCGCATACACCACTGTAAGAGACCATTTCTCCTTCTTTATTGTTTCCATTCTCAAGTGTATAAACTGTTTCTATTGTTCTACTACCTCAATCTTAAGTGACCCTTCCTCCCAGAGACACCATATACCCCCACTATATCCCTCCGCAGCGGTTTATGTGTACTTATTAAAGCCTACATGTCGGATTTTCCTCTAGCCTTCTCACGATTTGAATATGTTTCAAGAATAGCCGAAAAATCCAAATTGTATTGTTTTCTAATTTCACGCACTAGGCTTTGATTAAAAGACTTCGAACTTGTACCTCACAAGTTCCATATCATGTAATTCATAAATACTAGACAAAATTTGTGTGGGCCAAACCACTGCCCAACTGAAACTACATAACCATACTCAAACCACTTCTTTGATCCTGTGCTTCCATTCTCATGTCATCATCCATCATACCATCTGCTACTACCCCTTCTTTCCTAATATCATAATTCAAAAAATCCCTATCAATTTGCAAAAGAGGTTACAAACTACTACTTGCGAGCACGTCCGCGTGCGTGGGCTTATGCTTAATATTCTCGTTCACTTGCATGAGTCCCTGGAGAGAAGCAAAATTATTTTTAATTTCTACAACTTCTACAATTGAAATTCCCTTGGTCATCTCTGCCTTAAATTGATATTTGGGTCTTCCATGTGTTTTATTTTCACTACCAATCACTTTCATCTTTTTCCTCTTTGAACCCACAATAATCCATTAAGGTTTGACCGATCCCACCTCCTTCAATTGAGCATTTGACTTTCTTCCATCCAATCCTACTAATTTCTCTCTTTTCTTCACTAACAGACCACCATGACACATGCCCTCCAGTTTCAGCCCATGCAATTTCTCCACCTGCATGATCCCAGTTACACGCAAAACACTTCCGCCAGTCTTTTGCTCCATTACTAGATTGAATCTGCATATATCACAACGTAAAATCATCTGTGACCTTAAATGATCCCCTCTTCCAAAAACAGCTCGGCCGGCAACGGAGCTATGATTACCCATCTCTGCAACCTCAATCCCAACCGCCGTTCTTGACCTCCATTCATCTTTTCTCTTCCCTACCAATGTCCAACTCAGTTACCAACTTCATCTCCTTCACCCCACGGGCCCCCATGCTCGATTCAACTTTCTGTTGGGATCCGTACACGCAGCGGAAAGAATCTCATCCATTTTGATATTTTACGAATCCCAAAGAGAGGATCTATCAACGGCGTTTAAATCAAGGTTCGTTAGAAACCGTACATATACGAACTCGTGTGCGTTCTTTCCCGAACACGTGGGCTAACATCTTCTTGCTCGATCAATCTCTAGGAGCCGACTCTACAAATCAACTCCCTCTACCGGTATCCACATCGAACAACTCTCCAACACGTACGACAGCGTGTTATGGCCTTCTTACTTTGTGTCTCTCGTTTTTCTCTCTAGGATTTCTTTCGAGGCTTGTTAGTTCATTTTTCTAATACGACTTAGATCAATATCTCTTTATAAAGTTTCTAAAACCTTAATTAGGCCGTATTAAAATATTCAAGACTAATATCAATTAATCCTTGAATTTCGAATTTGGATTAAATATAGTAATTAAATCTATCCAACAGATCTAATCTAATCTATTTAATTAATCCACATTAAAAGCCTGCTGATTTAATTTATTCAATAAATCAAATCTGAGATATGATATCTATCTATTTAATTAAATCTGAGATACTATATCTCAATTCAATTAAATATGAGATACTATATCTTTATTCGAAAATTAAATCTGAGATACAATATCTCAATTTATTATAGTTATTTAATTTATCAAATAAATTAAATGCTATATAATAATCTCATTATTATTTTCGAATATATATATATATATATATCCTAGATTAAATACAGTATTCATTGAATCCTAGACATATATAAGATTGAGTAAATACCCTTTCTGGTCCCTGACAAAAAACACGGACCCCATTTTGGTCCCTGACAAAAAAACCGACCCTTATTCGTCCTTTTTATAGGACTAAAAAGGACCTTTTGGAAATTTGTGAGGTATCAAAATGTCCACCAATCGACCCTTATTTGTCCTTTTTATGGACTTAAAAGGACCTTTTTTTTTGTCAGGGACCAAAATGGGGTCCGTGTTTTTTGTCAGGGACCAGAAAAGTTATTTACTCTATAAGATTCAATGAATCTGGACACTTTTGCTCGTGTTGGGCTATTCTTGTGTGCGAACCTGCAGGCCCACATGAGATTGGCAGCGGGCCAATACTGTATCAGCCCACAAGTCACAAGCGACCTCTAGCAAGACATTGTGACTACCCAATTCATATGGGGATCGATGATACGATACAACCTATCATACAACCATGTCACGTCCCTTTTGTCACACGATAACTTGGTCAAGGATGAGGCATGGATAATGTCAACATCCTGTTCTTGACCATTACTTTCTCGATTCTTGAGTAGTCTAACAATTGAAATGGAAATTCCTTTCCATCGTAGTATGGCCATACATTTGTTAGACTCACTCATCGAGGGGCCCAGTATTATCTCTCTACAAATGTGAGGGAAAAATTCCATCTTGACCATTCACATTCCTCTGCATGAAAACCACTGATCCCGATCCAAGCCTTTATCATCACCCGGTCAAAGGTGACTTTTGACTAGGTCAAAGATCAGCACTCATCATATAGGAATCCATGATGATCTCAGGTCAAAGAGCATTGTGACGCGGTTATACATGAGAAAAACTTATGACTTAATCCATGCAGCTTTCTCATAGTGGGTCGGTCCAACACCTTGTACTCTTATAAGTGTCTATGACTTTGATTCATATCCCCATACCTCATCAAAGTCATACTGGTCTTATTTCATCTTCGTTCCCGCGTAGATGACCGACCAGGGACATTTAGGATAATCAATAAGATATATCCAAGGATACAGTTATCACTATAAACATACAAATGAAAATGATAACTAAATGAAGAATACTTTAAATAACATTCACGTTTAAAGTACAATGACTTTCCCCTAGGGCATAATTTCCAACACTTTTCCCCTTGCGTTGCGATACATTCCCGTCGGTGGTGGAGCCCCCATGCTCTGTTTTCCACTCCCACTAGCATCCTTACCCGACACCTTCGACTCATACACCCCGTTATCACCACACTCATCGGTACAACCACCAATTTCATGACCATGCCTCCCACGTCTAAAACATACGAAATGTAGACCTTCATAAGCAGGGGTGGACCCAGAAAATAATAGAAGGGGGCAGAATAAGTGGGAGGGGTTCGGGGGCAACGCCCCCGATTTTTTTTTTTTAAAGGAAAGTTTTAAATGCATTAAAAAATAAAAGAATATAAACAATAAAAAAATATATCAAAAGAACATTTATGAAATTAAGTGAATGCTAATGTTATAATAAGAGAGGAAATTATTTTATAAACCTGTCATTTAGAAAAGCAAGGCTAAATATTATTAGAAATGCAGCTACATAAATTACAATGAAGGGTGACACTCAATAAATTCAAGTACATATTTTATAAAAAAGTATATTACAATAAAAATAATTACAATGTCATCATTCTAAGTCTTATTTTTGGAATTCCATCATAATTGTCTTATTATCAATATAAGGCACTAAACAATCATTTAATTATTTATCCCCTATCCGATTACGAAGTGTAATCTTGATGTATTAAAATTGGGCACTTAATGTAAGGGTGGACAATCATTCAAACATGTATTAATTCAAGGAAAGTAGACAAATAATGCTAATGCTAATG
Source organism: Acacia pycnantha (assembly GCA_025563575.1). Taxonomy (NCBI): domain Eukaryota; kingdom Viridiplantae; phylum Streptophyta; class Magnoliopsida; order Fabales; family Fabaceae; genus Acacia; species Acacia pycnantha. Next base: position 3,490,145 of record JAMWYP010000010.1, on the reverse strand, counting down.
GAAATTTGAAACCATTATATTTAAGTTATTAATTCAAACTCCTTTAACTTGAATTTAAAAAAAAAAAAATATTGGCTTTATTAGTTTTATGAATTAAGATTTTTGCTCATGTCATCAAGTAAAGGCTCCTTCCCTTCTTTCCCCTATCTGTCTAAGATTCTATCACAGATAAGGACCATTGAAGATGACTGGTTCCATCAAGCTTATGGCAAGTTATGATAGGGAAGCCTTTCGTGTCTGTATCAACGTGGGGGAGGCCCATAGGCGAACTGGACTCCTGGGCTGGGAGATGATAGGAATGAAGGGACCTGTCTAGGCCTAAGGTAATATATATATATATCCCAGAATTTTGGGGGGCACTTGCCCCCCCAATGATGAACGTGGGTCCGCCAATGCTCATAGGCTCATACACAAGTTGCCTATCCTCGCTAAACACTATGAACGCTGGCAACAGAAGCTTCGCTAAACACATATACGTGCAAACTCCCCTTTATCCTAAATAGACGTTGAGTGATCAATCTTGATTATTTTCCCGATCATGTTACCGATGATGCCCAAAGACTCCACTGTACAAAATTTGATAGGCAAATCCGGAATCTGTACCTATGCCGTTATCCTCCTCTGGCAATCCACTTTCCAAGGATTAAAATTCGGCCTCCATCGTTGTACTAGATGATAGTGATCATCAATCATCCATAGGCCCTCATAACACGCATAATCTCTATCCTCTTTGCTAGAAAAAGATACTACATAATACTCACTACTCAAGGGAACTACCTTCAAAGGCTGCTGGGGCTTCCACATTCTCTTCACTTGATCAAAAAGTTCATGTTTCAAAACTGACAGCCTAGTACCTTAATGATAAGAGAATTCATCCAAGGTCTATAACATGTCGTATATTGCTCTGTCGTCACAGCCAACACACGGTAATTACTCACTGTCTTGTCATCCTCACCTTCCTCTCACATCGGCACTCCGACCTTGTTTCCATTCTCCTGCTCCGCATTTCTTTTAGCAAAGAAACCCTTCCATTCATTCACTATGTCATCCTCTTCAGCATGACTCACCAGGAACCCCAGTCCTCCCAGAGCTAAGAGCTTCTCCTTGTACGAGACAGTAATAAGTCAGCGCTCCACCCTCTATGACTACGTCTTCTTTGCAGTCGTTGTCCCCTTCTCGTTTCCACTGCCAAAAATGAAAGGCTCACCGATAGGCTCCCTCTGACGCACACTCTCACCATCATCACCATCTCCTCGCCCACGTCCATCACTATCACTCTTTATCGCAGTGGCGGAACCAGAAAAAGATTTTAGTCCGGGCCAAAAAAGAAACATATTAAACTACTCCCTTTGGTTCTTATAATAAGGGTACTAACAAGTGTATTTGTTTTTTTTTTATAAGGCACTTGCTTGTTTCCAAAGAGTATTAAATATCTTTTCATGTATACCCATAATTAAAATGGTAGTGAGTGAGAGTAATAATTAATAAAAATTAATTATTGCTCTATTTTTTTCAAGCAACAAAAAAATAATAATTAACATGTTATTAGAGTTTAGTGTAATTAGTAGGGATAATATTGAAAATTATTTAAATTTTAAGTCGAATTTAACTATTTTTATTGACTTATGAGAATTGTTAGTTAGTGCTTTATAATAAAGACCAGAGGGACTATTTACAAAATAGTATCACATAACCTTGATAATACAAATAAATAATAAATGATAATTATAAATCAAAACAATATATAAGATGATACTAACCTATTTGGTAGGTATCTCAAACAGGAATTTTACTTTTTTATCACAACCAAATAAGTAATGAACTAAGCATTATCCTTACAAAGAAGATAAAAAATTAGTTGTGGCCAAATTATTGGTCAAATAAAATGTCATATAATAAATACATATATATACTAACAAATTTTAGAAGGTGGGTTCGGGCCAGCTGGGGCCAAGGCCGCAGGCCGCAGCTGACCATAAAGATGTTCCGCCACTGCTTCACCGTCCGCTCTCTCTCACTCTTGCCCTCGCCCACGTCCATCGTGTGTCTGTGAATAATAAATGTCATTTTTATGGGTCCTTTGTTTTAATTTTCCTTTTAACTTTTGTCATGTAACGCGAAAAATAGATTTCGTGATCCGTAAATGGCCCTACCTGGATTTCGTACTGTAGTTATCATTATTTGGACATTTGACAGTGGCACCCAACTGAAATGACAGCATCAATATATAAGCGATAGACAACTTCTCCGAGCCACTCAACATATTCACTAAAATTAGAAAAATTTTAAAATTCAATAATTTTTAAAACTTTACTTTATTTTACTAAACACTTTATTTCAAGAATAGAAAATCTCTATAATTGTCCATTCTTATAAGGGTTAAGGTTCGCCGAGTATTTTCTCATTGATGCAAGACAAATAATTAAGGGATTTGAAAGAACATAAGGAATTGAAATATTTTGATCATTTACAAGACAAATATAGAAATTCACAGAGATAAAAATGGGCATTTACAAGACAAATAAAGATATTCAAAAGAAACTAAGAAATTAAAAATATTTTGACTATTTATAAGATAAATATGAAAATCATAAAATAAATATGGACATTTACAAGACAAATAAAGTAAAGGTGTCATTATCTTTTCACCCTAAAACTTAATTTCATTTTGACCTAAGAAGATGCAATAAATTTTTAAAAAAGTTTAAGGGTTTGACTGAAAATCTGAAATTTTGTCACATTCTTGGTCTAACTGAAATTCTCCCAACTTTATATATTAAAGATTGGTTGTAGTCATATATGGACTTGCCAAACATCAATTTACAAATTAAGTTATAGTAGTACTCCCTCTGGTCCTAATTATAAGACGATCTAGTTGACTTTTTTGAAAAGATTAAGGTAGCTAATTAAATTACTTTAGAATATTTTTATTTTTTTCTTCAAACTAATTATTTTAACTAATAAACTACTATATAATCTAAGGATACACAACATATGAATTGATTAAAGTATTATTTACAAGTAAAACTTGTAAATATAAATAAAATTTGATAGATTTGTTTATGTTTAACTTGTTTTCACAACTTTTTAAAATTTTAATATAATTAACCAAGTTTAATTTTAGAACTGGTTCCATGTGCGTAGATCAACGTTTCGATTAGGGGTGGTCATGAGGCCTCAGAGCTTGGTGTGCCCACCCAAGCCCAGAGAAAGATCGCCCTACCTAGCTAAAAAAAAATAGAATCTGAAAAAAATTGGGCACAATTAAGATGGGCATGGTATGCCGCCCTACCAATTTGACCCTGCTTGGTAAGTATATATATTATTATATTTTATATAAATATTTCTTATAAATTTAGTAATACATTTCTTTGTTGAGACATATGGTTGTTTTTAAATTTCAATATTCAAGCTGTAGACTTATTTTGAAATATCTCAAGATGTGGAATCATCGAATGTATTTGAAGTTTATATTACTTAGGATGAAGTTGAGACATATGGTAGCTACCTAAATGTTTATGAAATTTAAATGTAATTATTTTTTCATATGTGGAGAGGGCAAGGTGTTACGGCAAAGAAGTCTGCCCTGCCCAGCTCAGCGCAACCCGAAATGATTAGAGCCTTTATCTGGCAAGATCAGGTAGGCATCGAATTACAAAATATTGTTTATCCTTCAAACAAGGATCTCGCCCAATGGCGGAACCTCATTGTGGCCAACTGGGGCCTTGACCCCAACTGACTTTCTCTTATCTTATATATTTATATATATGTATCATATAATATTTTATTTTGGCCAATAATTTGGCCCCAACTAAATATTTTATTCTACGTATTTCACTCTTTCTAATGAAGGTAATATTGTGTTGATTAGTGAAAATTTTGGGATTATGATTTTGGGAGAGTCTTGAATTTTGACAATAGATGACTATATACATATAGATGATTATTGATGACTAATTTTAATCAGTTTGGATTTATTATTTGGTTATCTTATGATTTTATAATGAATTTCTCTTTAAAAAAAATAGATTATAATAGATTATTTGCTTAGTTGAAATTGAATCAGATCTTTATATTTTTTTAAAATATTTTTTGGGGTTTATATTTTTTTTTTCATTTTCTCCAATTATTTTGTTTTGAGGTAGGTGGAATACATATTTAAGTGTTAATTTATTAAATTTCATTATACATATTATTATTATGATTGTGTTTGTGATATCTTTAAGATAATGTTTAGTTCATTACTCATTGAGCTGTAAGAGGAAAGTAAAATTCTTATTGAGATACCTACTGAAAATGTGATCATCTTATATCTTGTTGTGATTTATAATTGTCGGTTATTATTTATTTGTATTTTTAATGTTATGCGATATTATTTAGTAAATAGTTTAACATATTTATTTTTTGGTCCAGACTAAAAATATTCTTTGGTTCCGCCATTGATCTCGCCCCACCCCTAAACTTCTGATGGTAAATGGACTGTATTTTTTTTAGCACTTTTCTGTTGTGATAATAGACTATTTCATTAAAATAAATATAAAAGGATACAGCTCCATCAGCTAACAAACATCTGTAAGCAGCTGAGAGGTCTCAACAAAGAGGGGACCAGAAGATTGGGAAATAACTGGCAAAAGACCCAACAAGACAAACCAATCACAACCAAAGACACTGAAACATGAAAGCAAGAACACCATACAACATTAGCAAATGCAAAGCCCTGCAGCGACACCAATCATACGGCTAATCTTGATCAATCTTGAAGTGATGAATCTGGAGATTCTCCACCTCTCGCTTCTTGAACTCGCCGTAGATTCTGTGGGCATAGAACTTTCCCCAGTTGTATTCTGTGTATCTTGCAGGGTTCTCCTTGTTCACAAGCTCTTCCAATGGCTTCACCATCACAGTCCGAGCTGGGAAGAAGAAGAACGGAATCGAAATCCTCTCCTTCTCACTGTTCACCACCGCCCTGTGCTCCACACTCTCATACTTATCATTGCTCCATACCTGCACAAATATCCAGAGGCCCACCACACGCTCTTACGTTGTATGGAAATATATTTCTAATTTGTGTTTATAAAAAAATAATTAAAATTAGTTAAGAGTTTCCAACCACGTCTTTATTTATAAAGAGAATAAGTGATATAAACAATAAATGCAATAAATATAATAAATGGGTAAAGTTGATAAAAAAAATACAATAAATGCTTTGAGAAACCTAAAATGAAGGAGGTTATTCTCATAATTCTTTTTTTCATTTTCTTTTCAGAATCTCTTCTCCACTTTTAGTTAAAAAAAAAAATAGATTAGTAATATTTTCTAAAACTATTACTCCCTCCGGTCCTAATTATAGGAACACTTTTATAGTGCAAATTACACTACAAAAGCGTTCATATAATCAGAACCGGAGGAAGTATTATAGTATTTTATAACTTTTTTTTTATTACAAATTTTGCTTATATTGGAATTGTGTAGATCGGATTTTAACTGTTTAAATTTATTTATTTAGGTTTAAAATAATAATTTTATAAAATATAAAATCTGAACCATCTGTTTTTTTAAAAAAATTCAAGACTAGAGATGAGATTTTAAGAAAATAGAGAGTAAAGAATTCTGAGAGAAACCAAACCCTGAATGAAGCTTATATTTTAATTTTAAGACAAAAAGAGTGTATGACATAATTTTAAGAAAAAATATCATTAAATTTCCAATCATGAAAAATATATCCGAAAAGTCACTTCTTGTAATATTATTTTCCTTTTCCCTAATTTGAATACCTGAAGAATGTCGCCAACATTGACGACTATAGCACGTGGGAGTGGTTTAACAGGAATCCACTCGCCGTCCGATTTTCTCTTAACCTCAAGTCCTGCAACTTCATCGTCTTGAGCAAGCAGAGTCAAAGCACCAGAATCTTTGTGCCTCCCAACTCCGAGAGCCAAGTGAGGAACTGGACATGGAGCATAATAATTGAGTCGCAATATGCTCAATTGCTTCTCCTCGAAATATCCATGGAATCTCTCAGCCGGTAACCCCAAGCTCAGAGCAATTAGCTCCATTAGCTTGTATGACACCTTCTCTACCTCACGCCCATACTCTTCCAATACCTCCCTGCAGTGCCACACGAGATTTATATATATCATATAATTAAAAATAGATTTTAATATATAAAATAGGTTTCAAGTTTTGTCAAGAATTGTTCAAGTTAATTACTGGAATTCAGGTGGATACTGGGGCCATCGATTGGTGATAGCTCTAAGTTCTTGGTCTTCCGGGTCAGGATTAACTGGAAATTCCACAGTTTCCTTAAGAAGGTAACCGTAAGTTTCTTTCCAGTCCCTGACGTTCTTAGTATGTTCGCCGTCGTGGTAACCCAAAGGGTTTTTTTCGTCTCGTTTGACTTTAATCTTCTCCTCCATGCTTTGTTTGAAGAATTTTCTCGTAACAACGTCGATCTTTTTGTGTAATTCTACGGGCATGCCGTAGTTGATAATTTGGAAGAATCCCCAGGACTTGCATGCACTGCCCACCTGAGAGACCAGCTCTCCGATGTCCCCGACCGATAGGTCGATCACCGGGATTTCTCCGGCCACCGCGTCGGCGTCCACCTTTGGCGCCTGGGGACGATGGTCTGGGGATTGTACGAAGGATGAATCAATGTCTCCCATGTCTGGCTGATTTCTTGCTGTATGTTTTTTCCCAACAAATTGCGTCTATATATAATACTGGGGAGCGAGAAAAATTTTAGGAAAAATTACTACAAGGTGCCAAGAAATTAATCTAATCACCAAAAGTTTGATAACAATTTAAGGGAAAAAATTTAATCCAGAAAATGGCAACGGATTATAGTAATCACCTGTTATTAGGATTTTGTTTGGTAATTAAATCCTTTTTGCGAACTCATAATAATTCAACAAATTGAATCTATATATCATATTATCTCTTACCTTTAATTATAAGATATAGTTGACGTTTTTAGAAAGATTAAAAAAGTTAGATAAATTATTTTAGGATAAATGAGCAAAAATACACATGTGCTTTACCCCGGAGCGCTCAGTACCATATGCTTTTTTGGGAGCAAAAATATACACGTGGTTACCATTTTGGAGCAAAAGTCACATCTCACCATTATGTTACTGTTCACTTCAGCTCTTTCTCTCTCATCACGGTGAACAATAATATAACGGTGGGATGTAACTTTTGCTCCAAAATGGTAACCATGTGTGTATTTTTGCTCCCAAAAAAAACATATGGTGTTGGGCGCTCCCGGAGATAAAACACATGTGTATTTTTGCTCTTTTACTCATTATTTTAACATACTTATATTTATTGTTTTTCTCCAAATTGGTTAGTCTAACTTATAAACTAATATATAATCTAATAATACACAACATATATTATATTAAATAATATATTTAGTTTCTTTAACCTCTTAAAAAAAGTAGTTAACTGAGTCTTATATTTAGAACCGAAAAAGAAAAAATTTATCCACGTGCTTTATGAATTCTAAGGGCCCTTTTTCGTTTTCACTTTTCAGGCAATACTAAAGCCTTGTTTGTTTGTGTGGGTCGGCATATGCATGTGCCACTGGCTAAAATGCACAGTGGTCCCACTGAGTCATTTGGGCAAAGTTTAATAATGTGTGATAACTGATAACAGTAAGGTGTCTGTTTGTAATAATTCATTTCTTATGGGGCCTCAATGGTATAAAGCAAACTGATAAACATGTGCGAAGAAAACGTGCACAAAAATTATTTTTGTAATCTGACGCATGTGATCAGGAATTTGATTCCTGTACTATTTTTTTTTTACTGAATCCTCCAACTTTGCTCAATTAGCACAGTGAGTCCCTATACTTTAGGAAATGTACTGAAGTGTCAACGGAATGAATTGACGCCGTTCAAACTGAAAATCTTCAGAGTGAACTTCAGCAATAGGAGCAAGAGGAGGTTTTTGATTTGCTTCCAAAGATTCGATTTCTGCAACAGAGGGAAAGGGATTCCACGTTTTGCTTCTCCGTTAGTCACAGCTGTTCATGTGATTTGCTTCTCAATTCGAAGAGGTGAGCTGGTTCAGGAGCGATTTCAATTTCGATTCCAAAGTATAGGAACCTCTGTTCTACTCTTTATTTATCTGGTTCAAGTTTAGGTTCTGATCCAAAATATATCAGAATTATATTTTGGATGCAATTAAATATGGATCGCCCTGCCTTGTAAAGATTCCTCTCGTTTTCCAAATCTTTAATTTTCTTGAGTCCTAACTCCTCAGCTTCATATTCGAAGCTCTGTTATATTTAGTGCATTTTGTTTCTTCATTGTCCCAGTGGATTTTTTGTTCTTGTCCAAACAAGGCAAAAGGAGACGAAATGGGAGGCGCGATGAGGTTCTTTGTTTTGAACTCAGAGGCAAAAGCTTGACAGATGAGATTTGAAGCGTCCATAGTTCTTTGTTTCGAATGGAATAAGCTGGTGTTCGAGGGAGGAAGACGACTAACTAACCGCTCGTCTCCCTGTGTAGTTTTTTTCCCTCCTTTTCCATTTTAACGGCGTCCATTGCTCCGTTGGCCCGTCAATGTGATTCCTAAAATATAGGGACTTTTTGTGCTAATTGAACCAAGTTAAAGAATTTAATAAAAAGGGAAAACACAAGTATCACATTTTTTTCTTAAAAAAGGAATAATTGAGAAAAGGTCCGCCATTAAATTAGTAAAAAAAAAAAAAAACCAATGAAAAAGATAGTGATGTATACAAAATTTCCAATATTTTAATTAAATGATTCTCACCAATAAAATCTTAAATTGAGATTTCTTTCCAATTAAAAATTGTGAAAACATAAATGGTTTTAACGTTTTCCGAAACAAGAAAACGTGTGCCCCTCGCGACGGCACGAACACGATATAGCTTTGCTGTGCAGTGGATGCCACATAGAAAAAGGCAAATGAGAAAAAGGCACAAGGGGAACGTTTCAAAAACAAATTATGGAGTGTATTATTCTCTTGACGCTTCATTTTCACTAGTTAAAGTGATGCCAATGGGGTTCAATGATCAACAACGTCATGCTTGGAAAAAAAAAAAACCTGGTTGAGTAGTTTCATGTCATGTTCCTTCTAAAATGTGACTATTTAGTATTTACAGTAAATCTGATGTGCAGAAGAGTAGCAAAAGAGATAAACATGTAGAAAAAGAATGGTTGCGTTCAAGCAGCAGCATTCATAGAACTTGAAACAACAAGATGGGATAAGAATTGCAGCCCATCCTGGATCTTCTCTACCGCCATTTTTTGATCGGAGTGAAGGTGTTCGGAGAGGGCACCGGCTTTTTCCTGAATCAAAGTTCCCGGATGAACTTCATGAGACTCAGCAATAGCACTTTTAATGGCTGCTTGATATGCCTCAGTTACGTCAGATATGCCTGTTTACACATTAACATGTAATTGCTGCTTGTCAAGAAAATCATGATATGCTGTTTCCTGTTTGTAATGATAAACAAGAACTATTCGGGTATATGCCAGTAGATTCTTCCATAAATATGTTTATGTGACGACAAAAATACGCCTGTTTGTGGGGAACAGATATCAAGATCTCAGTACTGTGGGTACAATTATTTGGACATTTACAGTTATAACGGGACCTAACTTGTACGCCACCAACATGATTACAAATTTACAATTATACAAGATGTAAGTGATAGACAACTAACCTGTAATAAAACTGTTTGAAACTGCTTCCACATATCCTATCATCGTTTGGGCATTTACTCTGATCATCTTAGCTTTTTCAACTACATCCTCAGGCCACTCAATATTCGCTGTCTGTTCATCGTTGTCTTCATCCCTGGCTTTGCTGGCAATGATGGATTTGCCAAAGATCAACAGTTGAGACACCGCAAAACAGCACATTTCCGATAGTCTCTGCAAAGTAATGCAAACTGTCTCACTCCAATTTCCAACAAACTTCAGAAGTTCCGACAAGGAAATTTATAAATAATAGAACTTATTCAAACTGTTATAATAAATTGAAATATTTTTTTTCGCATACATGAACACCCTCTGAGTGAAGAGATTCTAATCTTCTGGCAGTTCGCTGAATTATATCATTGACAGCTAGTCCACCCAAGGTGCTTGTAAAACTGCAAAACATATTATAGGAAGAGCATGACCTCACATTCGAATCAGCTTATTTCTAGCTTGGTCATACTCATATTTCCAATCTCCTCCGCAGTGATGCAAATTTGAGCACATTAAAAATGAAACAGATTTCAATGATGGGTGACAAAAGTACGAATAATTAGAGAGGGGGCAGGTTTAGGTACCCTGCAGCCATTTCAGCAGCGTTGCGGACACTTGAGTCATGTAAATTCTTCATCTCAGCACTGCTTCCCTCATTTCCCTTTTCCACTTTCTTTCCTTTGCTTAAATCAACATTGCTTCCATCATTTTCAGCACTCAAATTGAAAATTTGTTGGACCTCTTTAAGCTTCCCATCATATAAAGATTTTTGTTCTGGTGATAACTTGGTTTTTCTTCGGTTGAACAACAGGGCATAATGACTAGACAAGGCCTCCAGTTCCTGACAGCATCACACATATTAAATGATTAGCTAAAGCCATGATATAGACAATGATGCTTTAGAATTGAGATAAATTTACCTCCAACTGCTCTGGACCTCCATATATGTAAAAGCATCGATCAAACGTCATTTCCTCTAATGTTTGATCCTCTTCGTTTTGTTCTCCAGCTTCCTTATCAGCCTTCTCAACCTCAATTCCAGTTTCATTAATTAACAAGTCCATTGTCTCCTTACCTACATATTCCAGTACTTGCATTCCCTTTGCAGTAAAAGCTTTACCTGTCTGTCACGTGATGGCAAAAAGTAAGCTCATAACTTTCAAGCAGAGAATATGATATGAAACATGACCAAAAGTTTTCCGAACCTCTAATAGGGATGGCACACCAGAACCAGCTGTTGCGGGTGCAACTTCCTGTGCAGAACCTGCAAGGTTTGCAGCTGACCTGAAGAACATAAATATCTATTGTTTTTAGTACTTTAGTTTAATAGCCCAGCAGACACAACACTCTGCTGTATAGTAGGAAGCAACTGTCTTCCTTCCAACACCAACAAAGTATACTTGGAGTCAGTGACATCTATCAAAGAAAATGAAATACGGAATTCTCTTAAACTCTGAACTTGTAGGAAAACAGAGAAATACACTGACATCAAATAAACAATAAAACATTTTTCTCAGTCAACAGAATATGCCAGAATATGTTCAGGACCTACTAATTAAACATTGATCTAACAACATTTAGGATCAAATTTTAAACTTGCTACTTTTGTTAGATGGCTTCAAAATAAACTGCAGAGAAAAGCTAATCATACAACACAGACTGAAATCTGTACTCCAGAAATCATAAATACCACTAAATAAAAGCTTAGACATGAACGTTACTTTGCTTTTGGGAATCCAAACAGCAAAGAATATAAAGACCACTGACTGCACTAAGTTTGTAGTTTGTACAACTGCATCAGTGCAACTCAAATGTTTTTCAAAGGAATAATAATACCTTTGAACTAAACCAGTGCCCTCTCTCCATGCACTTCCTAAAGCATTCCATGCTCCTGATGTTAAATTCTCCACGGAATTATCAAACACCTTCAAACCCTGCAAACATTATGGAGCTCAAATCTATGTGCTTGATGCTTAAAACAAGAAAATAGTAGTGAGAATTTGCATGCACAATGACAAAATTACAATTACAAAGGCATGTTTTGTAGCCATTTCAATTGTTCCATTGTTCAAATACTTCAAATCATCAAGTTTCTTTAATCTTTTGGACAATGCAGCCTACAATTTATAACAATTCTATGGAAATAGAATAAGTCATGGCAAGAAGAGAGAAAGCAGGAGATGTACATGAGGGTTCAAGACCTGTGTCAAGCAATAATTTCACAGGCAACCAGCTTGGTAGAAAATATATAAATCCGAAATTCAAGCACAAGGGATTGCAAACTGTAGAATGCATATTCACTAATTCCAACCATAGACCTTAGGAATGAAAGAAAAGCAACAATATATAAAAACCAAAGTGCCCTTTTATCTCTTGCCTGGCTAAGCATTGAGTCATCACTAGCTTTCTCCAATTTTTCCAAAGCAGATTTTCGTGCTTTGTCATTCTCATCTTCAATTTCCCTTCCAGTTGAAGCCACATTTTCCCCTTCCGTCTCTTTCGAAGATTCTAAATCTTCAGAAGTGTTTTGCATCTCAGCAATGGTCTTGGATGCAGTCTGAGCAACTGCAGCAGCCTGCCTTACAAGAGGGGGATAATCATAAACAGAGCAGCAAAATTGCGAGGTAAAATAATATTCAAAAGAATACTAAATTCCAAATTGAGTAACAAAGAATAACACTGAGCACATCTTAGGATCTGTAAGTTTGCATATAAACTCCAAAATACTAACAGAGCTAAGAAAGAGCAATTAACTCTTATTTCACCCAATCAAAGCCAAATATGCAAGTAGAAGGCGCTTATGTTTTGAGCTCATACATATGTATCAGCCCTAATCCTAAATCGGATCCAACTGTCATACCGTATATTGCCTACTAAGTGCTCTATGTATCTTTCTTTGCCTTATTGTATGCCATGATACCTTATATTGAGAATTTGGTGGTAAAATCGAACTCCCCGAATAATCGAAGTAGGCATGACATCAAATTGCGATAAAACGATCGAAGCAGCCGAGTCCAGAATGACAAAAAAATGAAACTTTACTATAAGGTACACGCAATTGTCAATCATTGCACTATGCATCACGACAAGATGAGAAGCGAGATCAAAACATAACCTAGACGGACAATAGGTATCAAAATACAGATACTGAAATGCTTGATTAGTTAGAGTGCAGACGAAAAGCATTTCCAACATACATTGCGAGAGATCTCGTCAGCAGCGGCGGCAGCGGCCTTTTGAAGATCTGAGATAACGGAAAAAGAAAGACCCCAGCGACCCCAACCTCCACCGCCACCAGTTGCGGTTGGAGGCGGGACCTCTTCGGCTTTCGCTTGTTCTGCAACTTCCTTCTTCTCCTCTTCCATCTCAGATTCCTACAGAGCTATGATCTTCTCTTCTCAACTCTCAACGATGTTCTTTTTTTTCCAGAAATTAAACCAAAACAAAAAAATTCAACCCGTTTGTCACTTTGGTCTTGTGGGACCACGGAAGCTCTTCTTCGTTCGCTTGAAAGTTGAAACCCTTCACGGCGTAAGAGTCAAGGCAACGCTCTGAAAGCGACATTATTGTTACTGCGGGCTTCATTTTTTATCTTTATATTCCGAAGCTTAGTGGGCTTTCCAATCAAACAGTTCGATCTCAAAACCAAAGCCCAGGTCTAAAACAAACAATAATCTTTATAGTTTTATACTTTTATTTGTTTTTTTTATTTTAATCCTTATCATGAACCAACACATCAATGAAAATTTAGCACCAAGGATTAAATTAAGGTTATATATATATGTGCAGTATTCAATAAGATCCATGTCATTTTCAGTCATTTTTCATCTCAAATAATTATTCAAACAAGAGCTCATCTGAAAAAAAAAAAAAAACTTATTTTACTACTATCTCAAACATAAATCACATCTACAATCTGACTTTTATCTTTGCAAAAGCCTATCTGGACAACTCACTTCTATCACCGCTATTTAAAACGGGCTCTTAAATCCATCAAACCTTGAAACTATCAGTTTAGATTGACTTTTATTCTTCCTTTAGACTTATTTTACTGTTTGATGAGTTTTTTACCTCACTCACAACCATACCAAACTGGTCATAAAGCTACATTTTTTTAGCATGAATGTACGCTTACTTTTCACCATCTAATTCTATATAAAATTTCAATTTAACTCTTTAATTTTATAAAGTATATTCTTATTCCTAAGATCCTGACATTATTATTTCAAAGAAAACTAAATTGAATTTGTTACTTTAAAATAAAACTAAATTTGTATGGCCGATTTAAAAGGGAAAAAACAATGAGAATGAAAAATTGTATCGTGCCAGCCAAAAGTCCCATGAAAGTTTAGTTTGAGAAAACCAAAACTATACGAAGTAGTGACATGGAGTACATGATACTAACAGAACTCAACTTTTTTTACCAAAAAAAAAAAAAACTCAAGAATTCCCAAGATACGGCTACATATAAGTGCCATTTTTAATGACTAATTTATGCGATCATTGCTTTTTTTTTTTCAAAAAAATAGAAAGTCGCATGGTTAAGTATAAGACTAGTTTGAAAAAAAATGTAATTTCATTTTATTCATGATTAATATACCCACAATCCCTCCCTATCAAATCAATTTCTCAAATATCTAAAAATGTTATCATAATATTTCCCCTATCCCAACCTATAAGATTTCTGACTGAGCCAAAGTTTACAATAATATCTCAATATTATAAAATACAAGTCATATTAAAACCGAAAAGAAAATGAGGGAATTAAGGAAAATGATTAGGGTGTTTTAAAAAATATAAATCATATTAACTAATTTAACTAACTTTCTTAATTTAATCAAATTAGATAGTCTTTATTGTTATCACTCCCCCAAGTTTTTGTTGTTTATAAGAATATGTGCAAGCTGATTTTCAGACTGCACAAATTGAGTATGGATAACATTTCTATCCAACTCCTCTTTAATGGTAGCCTTGTGGATGTTCATGCTTGATCCCAAATTCTCTTAAAATATCATTGTCAACTGTTTGAATTAGTTTGTGGAGAATAGTTTTTACGATTTACGAGATAAGTATGTGAGAAGGATTTTATCTCAACTTATAAAACAGGATTTTTTTTTGGTTGCCCATCTAATATCTAGAGCTTTGCCCTGACTAATTTGGATCCGACCCATGTTGCGCACCTGACTATGGTGGGAAAGTCTCCCAACGGGGCTTTTCTACATTCACAAGACTCGAACTTGAGACCTTGTTTAAGTGACACAAACCGTTTAGCACTTGTGCCAACCGCATTGGTTAAAAAAGGATTTTTGAATATGTGATTTGGGTGTTACCCAAACACACTTAAGCCGGGGAAATATTGTGATAAAACATCTACAATAGCTCACACACATGATGAGTCATGATTCTATACTTTGCCTCAGCACTCAATCTTGCACAACCTTCTCCTTCTCACTTCTCCATGATAAAATAAAGAAAACTAAATTTGTCATTTTAAGATAAAACTGAATCGAAGAAAAGAAAGACATATACAATTAATAATACTTCTACTTTCCTTTATTAAATATATTACTCATCATATTAGATTTTATACTACACACACATTTTGTTTAACAAATCAAGTCTTGCATAACAAAAATTACATATACCACAAAATTCATGCCCGTTTTAACAACAACACCGTTAAAAAGAAGCTAATTTGCAGGGTGCATGGCTTATCGGGGGGACCTTAATGGTACTTTACTTCACTCTGAAAGGCGGTCTAATGCCTCTGTTTGTAGGTCCTATGACCGTGACCTGCTCCAGTGGGTGAAAATGCAGGATATGATTGACATAGGATTTGTTGGGCCGAAATTCACTTGGAGGAGGGATAACTCGGAGGCACGCTTAGACCGAATGCTGTCTAATGAAGAGTGGGTATCCCTATTTCCTAATGCCTCAGTCACCCATCTTCCCTTCTTTAAATCTGACCATAGGCCACTGCTGGTTCGGCTTAATTCTGAGCTGACTCTATGCAAGCCTAATTGACCTTTCAGATTCATTGCGGCTTGGGTCTTGCACGACAAATTTGATGAGTTTGTCCGTTAGGCATGGAGTAATGATACCCCGTGGCTTCATAATATTTCTTCTTTTACAGAGGCCTGCTCTACCTGGAATAAAAATGTGTTCAAACATACAGAGATACGGAAGAAACGGTTGCTTCGAAGACTTGATGGGATTAATCGGGTGGTAGCTCGGTTTGGTATGTCGCCCAAATATGCAGACTTGCAGTTATCACTTTGGAAAGACCTAGAAGATGTTCTGTTACAAGAGTCTCTTCTATGGGCTCAGAAAGCCAGAGCAGAGTGGTCAGTTTTTGGGGACCGGAACACTCGTTTCTTTCATGCTCGCGCCAACCGCCGGAGGAAATCCCAACGAATAGAGGCCATGAAGGATGACGAAGGCACATGGGTTTATGATAACGCTCAAATTAAAGGTATGGCTACCACTTTTTTCTCACATCTCCTTTCTGAGGACACCACGGACAGGCCAGCTATCCAGTGCTCTGTGTCATACTCGAGCGTAACGGAGGATCTATTAAGGTGGTGTAGTCGGGATGTCTCGGAAAATGAAATTAAGGAATCCATTTTTAGCATGGGTGCGCTCAAAGCCCCGGGGCCGGATGGCTTTAATGCTCTCTTTTATCAAAACCAATGGAGCACGGTACGTGCATCTGTAGTGAATTACGTAAAATTCTTATTTTCCAATCCACAGGATATCCGCGAGGTGAATGGCACTTTGATTGTTCTTATCCCAAAAAAAGATCATCCAGAAACAATGGGAGACCTTAGACCAATTAGTCTGTGCAACGTCATCTACAAAACTGTTACAAAGATTATTGTTACCCGACTGAAACCTATTCTTCCTCAGGTGATAGCCCCCAATCAGTGCAGTTTTGTTCCGGGGAGGCTTAGTAGTGATAACATAATTGTGGCTCAAGAAATAATCCACTCCATGCGTAACATGAAGAAGAATCAGGGGTTTATGGCTATAAAAATTGATCTGGAAAAAGCCTATGATCGTGTGAACTGGCAATTTTTATCTTCTTGTTTGCAGGAACTTCATATCCCAAGCGCCTTGTGGGAGATCATTGACCAGTGTATAACCACACCCAGGATGCAGTTATTGTGGAATGGAGATAAAGCGAACGAGTTTCTTCCTTCTAGGGGAGTGAGACAAGGAGATCCGTTATCACCATATGTATTCGTTATTTGTATGGAAAAACTGGTTCACCTTATCCAAGCTGCCATTCAGGAAGGAAATTGGGAACCAATCCGGCTTACTAGGACCGGCCCTCCAGTGTCCCACCTGTTCTTTGCGGGTGACATCCTGCTATTCGCAGAAGCCTCCATGGATCAGGTACTTACTATTAATCAATGCCTCAAGTCTTTTTGTGATAGTTCTGGGCTGAAGGTTAATCACCAAAAAACGCGAGTATTTTTCTCCAACAACGTGAATCATATTCGAAGGGGCGAACTCTGTACATCCCTGGGATTCTCTATTACCGGTGATTTGGGAAAATACCTTGGTGTTCCTTTGCATCATAAAAGGGTAACGAAAGACTCCTACCAATTTGTGGTGGATAAGGTTAAAACAAGGCTATCTATGTGGAAAGCTAAGTCCCTCTCAGCAGCTGGGCGAACTACAAAGATATGAAGGTTGGGTGGCGACTAGCAACTAGAAGAGATGACTTGTGGGTAAATCTCCTCCGGAATAAATATAATTGTGGGAATGACAAATTACCACGAATTGATATGAGTAAGCCGGGGTCAAACGGACATGGACAAGCGGACATGGAATAAAGTACAAGATGGTATTGAGATCTTGGCATCTGGACAAGTGAGGTGGAGATGGACTAAAGGTGGGGAGTTTTCAGTTAAATTGGCCTACACATCTTTAAGAAGTAACGAGGCTACTACAGATCCGATGTGGGGGAAAGTATGGAAGCTGAAAGTACCAGAACGGTGTAAGGTATTTTCATGGCTAGTGTTGCACAAGAGATTACTAACTAATGCCTCTAGGTTCAAAAGAGGCTTGAGCAGCGACAGTCGGTGTCCCCTATGTCAGGCAGAAGTTGAAGATCTGCAACACGTTTTCAGAGATTGCCCGCTGACCCTTGCTCTCTGGAAGATTGTCGTACCCCTGCGGGTGTGGCCTAAATTTTGTTCCTTGAGATTTAATTACTGGTTCAAATGGAACGCAACATACAGGGATAGGAGGAAGGAATCGGAGGATTGGCGACAGATATTCATACTTACCTGCTGGTGGATTTGGCGGCGGCGTAATATGTTCATTTTTGAGTGGAAGAAGGTCTCCAACCATATGATACTGTCCAGCGTGGAAGCAATCCGAAGAAGCCTTCAAGAGGCTCAATCCAAATTCACTAAGCCTATCAGACAGCAACGCAACCATACGATATTGTCCCAGTGGCAACCCCCACCGGCGGGAGGGGTGACAGTCAACACCGACGGGGCTTTCTCAAACTTCAGTCCTGGTGTGGCGTGTGGCGGAGTTGTGCGAGACGTGCATGGCAGCTTCATTAAAGGATTCCTGTTCAAAGGGATGGAAGGGGATTGCCTTACTGCTGAACTTTGGGGCTGTCTTCACAGGTTGAAAATGGCGTGGGACTTGGGGTACCGACAGGTTATTTTGGAAGCTAACTCTGCTGATGCCATTGACCTGATGAAGGGAGAACGAAATGATCTACATGCAGATAGAAGCATTATCGAAGAAATCCATTGCCTGATGGAAAGAGACTGGAGACTTGAAGTAAGGCTCATTAGTAGATGGTCAAACAACGCAGCAGATCACCTGGCAAAATCTGGGCTTTCAGCCATGGCGGGTTTTCACGTTGTTACGGAACCTGATGTGGAGCTTCTCAACTTGCTGGTTAAGGATAAATGTTAGTTTTTTGATGTTTGGATGCTAAGTTTATCAAAAAAAAAAAAAAGAAGCTAATTTATTCAAATTATCAAACTGACTATCGAAAAATAATATGTATATACACATAACTGACTTTTCACAGATGGACTTCTGCCAAACTAAAAAACCAAACGCCTCCTAAATATGAAAAGATGAAACAGCACTAATCAGAGAACAAAACTCTTTCATAAATAAAGACAATATGCAGTTCTATAGAACACATTCAGACCAAATCTCTCTCTTATTTGCCTTTTAAGGAGACGTAATAGTGACTGAATGATCAATCACTTTCGTGATCTGGGGCTTGGGAATACCAAGCAGGGAACCTGCCCTTGCTTCTGAGAAGTCTTGTGAATGGAGAATCAGGCATTCTACCTTCCTCCTCTTCCTTCAATTCCTCATCAGATTTTGGCAGCCCATCTGGTATAGGACACTGCCTTTGCCCATGTTCTGATTCCACCAGTTCTGACACACTCAGGCCATTCTTCTTCATTTTGAGCATGTTTGCAATTCCATGTAAGCATCCTATTAACAACTTCAAACCTCCTGTCTCCAGAATCAGCTTCTCTATGTCTGCTTTTGGCAACTCCTTCTGTCAAAACATTGCAACAATGTCAACAAAGAACTTGCTCAGCTTATATAAATATAAGGCCCCATAAGGAATCGGATGTTATGAGTCCCATGTGGGGGAGCTCACAAGTAAAGTTTGGTACATAATATAGTAGAATTAGTGTCCTTGATTCTTCTTCTTAATTACTTTCTCATATGCCAGGCAAGTTTTTGGAATTTTAACTAGAGGCGCCTCAAAGGCATTAAAACAGGACGGGGCTTTCTATACAGAATGGAAATCTTGTGAAACATATCTTGCTAGGCGAAAAGCAATTTAAAAAAAAAAAAAAGCAAAATCATTACAAAAGATGACTGGTTTTCAGTCCTTACAATTGTCAAAAATTGCAGAACAGGAAAATTTTTAGCCTCTAAATGCTACTCTTGGGGTTATTTTATCCTTAGGCCTCAACTCATCAAAATCTTTATTTTTTAAAAATTTAAAGGGGAAAAGTTGGGTTTGCGAAAGTAACGGTATTCTTTCCTGGTATAAACTTCGTTTATGGAGTCTCTGATGATTAAAAATCATAGGTTCATCAGAAAAACACAAAACTCAATAATCTATTCCATCCTGCTGCAAAAAAGAAAAGAAAGAAAGGACTTACTTGGAGATCCTTCAGCTCAAAGTAAGCCTGCCAGCAACCGTAGGATTCTTCACCTTCAAGCGTCGAACAATAATCTGCAAATATCACAAGGCAAATCAGGAAGAATAATAAAAGCAACAATAACGATAAATTTCAGATTTAAGCACATCCGAGAATCAATCGGGAAAGAAACCGCCATAAGATTTCAATGTTTCGTGAGATAATTTCGAGGATCAGGGGACTTTCCTGTCTGAAAAATCATAAAGATGAAACAATAAGAAATTGTAAAACAATACCTGCAAGCTCTATTTCAGATTTTTGAATCAACGGAGGCTCCTTAAGGGCCCTTTCAAGCTTGGATCGGCTAAAGGGTTCAAGCTTGGGGATAGAAGCCCGGTTCCTGGACGAACAAGAGACAGTGGAGGAAGCAAATCTTGTAGAAGAAGAAGAAGGCGTTGGATCAAGAAGCAGGGGATAAGAACAAGATCGAAGCAAGGCCGAGTTAATCATGGTGTCCAAACAACAAAACAACCCAATTTTAGAAACCCTGGAGCAGAATGAGGATAACGAATGAAGAAGATTATACCGTTAAATACTGCGAATCTCAGTGGGTTTCGTTTCCGGGTTGGATAAGGATGATGAGAATAAAATGTTTTGATTGGAGATATTATTAGATATTTTAAAATAACAGGGGAAAGAAAAAGCGCCAGATGTGTAGGACCCATTGGATTGGATCCATTGAAAAAGCCACAGATGCGAGTGGGGTGTGAAAGTCGATGGGAAAACCGGGGTCATCTAAAAACTCAAAAAATGATCTTATCCGATTGGCCGTGGGCCCCAGGGATATTTTTTCACAAAAGATTTAGATATATTTCACTTAGCCCCTCGTATTTTTCTTTTTTTAAAAAAATAACCATGTGGCGTGTAGAAACAAGCTAGGTCATATAGTTTACTCAGTCACATTCAATCCAGTCATGTGTCTGTCACATAGAGGGGTAGAAACAAGCTAGGTCTAATTAGGGTTTACTTTTAATAGGCCAGACCTATTTTATAATAAAGTGGTTTGAGTCTGATATGTGGTCTATGGCTTGTTACAAGCCTTATTTTTAGCCTAAGTTTGACGTGTACAAAAGTCTGACCTAACCCCTATTAAGGAGGCCTGTTAAGATCAAATACTAAATATTAGCAAAAATCAAGCTTGTTAAGATCAAAACTATTAACTAGGTTTGTTAGAATTATTTTTCTTAACACAACTACATTTTTTTTCAGATAAAATAATTATTGGGATAAGGTGCGATTTCACCAATAAACTATTGGCTCAGGAATATTCAACACAATTAACTATTAAGTTGACCAAAAATACCAATAAACTTTTAAAAAGGTGCAGCCAGCACAACACCGTTACAAAAAGTTAACGTCTGTTATCTAAGGTGTAAATTGACCAATGAACTTTTACTCCAGGAACGCCCAACACAAAAAAGTTTTACTCGGGAGTGCCCAGCACAAAATTATAAATTTTACTACATTAAATAAATTTTTTTTCTTCTCAATTGTCATTATTCAAAACTACTTGTATAGATATCTATAGACAAAAATTACTCATTCTTCAATTTTGTCAAAATAATAATTTTCTAAAATAAACAAAATTTTTAATTAAAAGTATAATTATATGATTTAGATAAAACTCAAGGTGTTTTATAGTTTGTTATATATGTTAAAAAAATTATATGATTTATTTTTATTTTAGAAAAAAATTATGTTAGTTAAAATATTTATTTAATGTTAATGAAATATGCCTTAGTCTAACCTTTTTTATTAACAGACCAGGTTACAACCGCCTAACCTGTTTCCACCTAGTCCCACACTTCCCTCTTCCGTTTTAGAAATGTGTCTAGATTATTGGTTATAGTAGAGTATTAACCAATAGACATCATGTCAATCCAAGTATGAGATCCGAGCAAAAACTTAACCACGGGTCTTGAGTTCGAGACGTGGGAATGCAGCATGCGTGGGTGGTAGAGGCTTCCCCCCGAAAGGGGCCACCCGGTCTCGATCCGGATTAGTCCGGGGCCGTTGATGTGCCACTAAGCAAAAAAAAAAAAAAAAAAAAAAATCCAAGTATGAGATGTTTCCCAGCGCCGCAATGGTCTCATCAACAATAGAACTCACTACCTTTGGCAAGCCTATTCGAAGTTCACCTACCTTTGTGTTTTTGAGTTATGACGAGGTCGAGCATTTTATGGGAGGAATAATTTTAATAAAATACTCCTAAAAATACTTAAAACTCTAATCCCCCCTCTAAAATCCATAAATTTCAAATCAATTTAAAGCAATTAATTTGAAATAATTTATGAATGTTGTGCTTTTAACTCACTATCCCTCCACATGGCAAGATAGAATAGTTTTGATGGCAATGAACTGGGGGCGGTTACGATCCATTGCCCAAAAAATGCCTAATAATTTATCACATGCGGTAATAATTTATTGGGCAGAGGAGCATAGCGGACGGTCCACTACAATGGACCGTAACTGCTCCTCGATGAACTTACCTAAGATGTCTTCAAATCGTGAACCCTAATAGGGGAGGGCATCACGATAACTTAGTTATGAACTTAAATCTTCCTCTCTTGACCATGCTACCTTCTCCCTGCTTTGTTCATTCTCCAGCTTCACTAATTTGATTTGTGAAAGCACGTTTTAATTAGAGATCGAGGAACATAAACTTGCAACATTATTCAATTAAAAGTCAATAAAAATAGTAAAATAAGTGTCATAATGGGTGCTACTTAGTCTTATTAATTTGATCATAGTTGATAACAAACATTTTGATAAATGTTAGAGAAACTCATTGCGGCCCTGGGGCATCTCTTAGGTAAAATATAGAATTTGGAGCTAAGTTTTACGTGGTTAGTACTCTACCCCATCAAATGAGCTAAACAAACACATTGAGGTTATCTAAAGGGTAACACGTAACTCATAAATAAATGAGTTGTATGTGATCGGACAATTACTTTATTATCGGCTTGTGGATTTGAGCCCAACTCCTTCTTTAAAATTTTTGTATCCAAAATATGCAAATCTACATTCAAACTACATTGAAATGCACATCTTTACCCCTCGTCTTTGGGTTTAACTGATAAAAGGGTCAGACACTATCATTAAAGAGAGGGGGTTCAATCCTAGAGTTGATCAAGACGTTGGGGGAGACATCCTAGGTGATGTGAACTTGTGGAAACGCAGGTTGAGGTGCTAGGCATGTGTATTCTCAGTCTTGTATGCCATGAAGAGCAAAATCATAGCGTCCTGCTCTTGAACTGTGAGTGAACCCAACATCTTTCCTAAAATTCTCATAGAAAAAAAAAGCACATCTCTTGGGATTTACAAGGAAATTTTGCGTCTTGCTAAACGTAAAAAATATTTTATATCATATATTATTCAAAAAATAATTGTAGACAAGTTCTTCATTATTTTTTATTTTTTTTTGGCAAAGAAGACATTATAAACTTTTATACATAGAAAATATCAATTCAATATTTTTATTTAAGTTCTTCACACAAATAAAATTTTCAATAGGTATCACTACTCCTACTTTTTTTTAATATAATACAAAAGAAAAAAGAGTTTATACAATAATTTAGCTTATTTGAAAGTTTAATGGAACATGCATATATGGGAAAAGCATGCATATAACATGCAAATAAAAAATATTTAAACTAGAAAAAATGGTCGTTAAAACAGTTTTTACTAATTTAAACGGTCCATGTGGCGGCAACCGAAACGAGGAGCGCGAAACGTAAACGAACAAAGCTTGATCACACGACAAAGAACGTTAATGCGTTATCAGTGCTGCGAAAATCTGGGCGAGACAAATTCCAGGAGCTTTCTTTTAAGGGGAAGGCACTTTTTTTCTGGAAGATTCCCACGGGATCCCGTTGCTATTGCCGTTTTCCAGTTCAAATATTCCTTGCAATATAATTCCGACCTGCTACCTGAAAATCTGAACTCGCCTTTAATTTGCCGGCGAATCGCAATGACAGCTGTTTCCGGGTCTCAATCAATGGATGTAATGGAGGCTATCAATGGCCTGATTGAAGAGGCAAAGGTGCGAATTGTCTGGTGGGGTCTTTGCATAGTCGTCGTTTCGTTTTTCTTAACCCGTAAGTGATATACGCTACTTCGTGTTCATCTTAATTATGTCTTTCACAATGAAACTGTGATTAGATGTGTACTGGTTCTGGCTGATATCATCAACCCGAGTCTGATAGTATGAGATTGGAATTTTATACCTATGTTATGCATTCACCAAGTAATTGTACTTTAATACGAGAGCTTATTCATTAAGAAGATTTAAGAAGGAAGGTTAAATTATATTTCGGTCCATTAGGTTTATTGATTGTTTCGATCTGATATCTGAAGTTTGCCATGTAACATTTAACCCTTTAACTTCTAATTTAGTGATTTTGATCATTATGTTCTAATCCATGAATTTCGTTGACAAACATGTTGGACAACATTGATTTAACATCCAATGTGTCTAACCTAATGGAAAGAGCTGACTAGTTTGGAACACATACAACTCTGGCCAGAAGCTAAATGATAAATTTGATAAAAAGCAAACCTAAAGAACCAAATCGGAATAATCATTTAGTTTAGGTGATCAATGCTCTATTCAATTGACCGAAGAGGAACATGCTTTGCTTTCATTACCAGTCATTTTTGTTTCATTGACATTCTTTATTGTTCACCACAGATACAAGTGAATCAATGTGGATGAATATACCAGTGTCAGTTCTCTTGATTTCTGCACTACATATCCTTTTTGACAACGTGGAGTTCCATTGGAAGGTTCAGCAACCTAGATCACGGACATATTTATCTCATTTGGAGAAGAAACAGTTATCTCTGAATGATGCACGCCTCTCTTCTAAAATTCCCCCGCCAAATTGGAAGAGTGAAATTGGTTCTCCTGTTGTGGAGGCTGCATTAACTGATTTTGCTGATAAGTTGATACAGGATTTCGTCATAGATTTGGTGTGTGCAGATATCACTCCAGATAAGGAGTTTCCTGCTCAAATACATGCGTTAATCATGGATGCTCTTGGCGAAATATCAAGAAGGATTAAAGAAATAAATCTAGTCGACTTGCTAACAAGGTGTCCATTTTCCCTCCAATTTCTGTCAAAAAACAAAGGGTTTGGTGAGCAATTAGATTAGGCTTTTAGGCAAAGTTATCGGGTAACAACAAGTTTCTGTGAAAAGCTTCTCATTCTCTCTCATTTCGATTATTTTTCAGGGACGTAGTTCATTTAGTTGGTGATCACATAGACCTCTTCAGAAAAAATCAAGCTTCCATCGGTGTCAATATTATGTTAACATTATCTTCTGAAGAGAGGGATGAAAGATTGAAATACCATCTATTAAATTCTAAGGAGCTTCATCCTGCGCTTATATCTTCTGAGAGTGAGTACAAGGTGTGAGTGGAATATTCTACTTTAATTTACAATCCATGTTTTGCTAGTGAGAATCACGTCTCATAAATGCAATAGTTTTTCCTTTCTGTAGGTTCTTCGGCAGCTAATGAGTGGTGTGTTAGCATTGGTACTAAGACGACAAGAAGCTCACTGCCCTGTGATACGATCTATAGCTCAGGAACTTATAACTTGCTTGGTAATGCAGCCACTATTAAAATTGGCATGTCCTGGGTATGTTCTTAAATATACTGTTCAATATTTCGTTCTCTAATAAAGCATATATTTTTTTCGAAGGAGGATCTTAACAATTTCTGCTTGGAAAGGGTTGTGGCGCACTTTGTAACTGTTCTTTTGTGAGGGTGTAGCTGTTAGACTGGTCTTGGTTGAAGAAGGTCTAAAAAATGGTGCAAAGTATTAAAAGGGTGATTCAAAACCTCTATAATGAAGATTGGATTAGCTTTTATTAATGTATCATTTCATGTTGAAACATATAATTGAGAAATCAAAGTAATACATATATTGATACCTGATCACAACGCTAAATAGAAAGATTAATTAATAATTAATATAATGGAGATGTTTTAATTATGCACATCTGCGACTGCTTTGTTGATATCCTAAATATAAATTTCATATCGGACTTCTACAAGACTGGAAGAAGTTGTTTTGACTGTACTTCTTAATAACTCATTGCAATTTCCATTCATAAAAAAATAAGATTATCTTCGTTATCAGGTATATCAATGAGCTGATCGAACAACTTCTGGATATCATTAAAGATATGGATATAGCAATCGGTGATCAGCATACAACTTCAGCAACTCATCATTGTGGTAATTCAATTGCTGGTGTGTTTGGACAAGATAATCACACGAACTCGAACAACCATTCGTGTGTAAATCAAGGTACCGATGAAACATTTCAATGCAACACCTTCCAGCAAGAGCATTCGCAGGTCAGGCATGCCGACTGGGCACGAATGTTGGAGGCTGCAACACAAAGAAGGACTGAAGTTCTTATGCCTGAGAATCTCGAGAACATGTGGACCAAAGGGACGGATTATAAAAAGAAAGAGACCACAAATCTCAAATCAAGTTTTCATGATTATCCTACAAATGGTTCTGCTACAGACATTTCACTGCCTGATGGACATTTGGCAAAGGAAACATCAACGAGTAAACGTGGAGAGTATGAGCCATTCCTGCAGCGAATGCAGAGCTTGGGTACAGATCCCTTACTAAACGTGGAGACTTCTCAAGATCCCGACAAAGAATCATCATTCGAAGGAGAGCATCGGGTAGATGAGGTGAAGGATTCTAATAACTTTGCGTCTTATAAAAGTAAAAGCAAGCTCAAGAGACCAGACAGTGCTTGTCTCCTGGGAATCCAGAGTCATGATTTTGAGAGACAGAATGAAGGATTTCTAGGAAGGAGTGCTTCCGACATAGTTATTTGGAAAGAGGGTCAACTGTTTCCCAAGCTCCGTTGCCGGGTACGAATCTTTGATGTTACGGTCATAGGTTGTACTAATAATCTTAAAATAAAATGAATTGGAATACTGGAATCTATATAATATACCCATTTTTTTAAAAAAAAAAATCAGATCAGAATCTTGAGTTTTGATATATCTCTGTAAGTTTATTGTTTTTCTTGTCTAATTTTATACTGCAGGTAAAGGGAGCATTTAAAGAGAAACACGATTCTAAAACTTTTGCTGTCTATTTAATTGCGGTGACCGATGCGGAAAACAATACTTGGTTTGTAAAGAGGAGGTTCGCTTCTTTCATAGTATACGATTTGGTAATTAACATTGGGTTTATAAAAGGAGGAACTTCCGAAGTTTTGACAGAAAAAATGCTTAAATCCCTGATTTTGCTGAGTTCAGTCTCTATAGAATTGTGCATTGACTTCTCTTTACTCTTTTTGGGTGATATCTAGATACCGGCATTTTGACACACTGCATCAAAATCTTAAAGATATTCCAAAATACAGATTACATTTGCCTCCCAAAAGGATATTTTCCTCAAGCACAGAGGATTCCTTTGTCCGTGAGCGTGGCATTCTGCTTGATAAATATCTTCAGGTTTTTAGTCCTTATATCCAACTTCAAAGAACTAGACTGTAAGATCATGCATGCATTGCATAGAATTTAATATGAATCACACTATTTATAACTTATGAATAGAGCAACTTCTTATTAACTATACATGTTGGAAACTGATGGGTGATTATTTCTTTTTAAACTTGCAATGTGTTTGCTTCAATTACACAATTTTGCTTCAGGAACTCCTATCAATACCTAATGTCACTGAACATCATGAAATTTGGGACTTTCTGAGTGTTTCTTCAAAGGTGTGTATCTGCTTGGTATTTTTATTATAGCTTCTGATGATGACCTTTAAAATTTCTGTTGATACTTTTTCAATTAGAAAATTATTGATCTGATGATAGTATCTTTATCGGCCTCCTTTTTTCTTTGAAGAATTACGGTTTGGGCATATCTTCAAGGATGAGGACCCTGGCGGGTATGTGGATTTAACATTTAGGTTTTATATTTCACTTGCAGTATAGGTTGCCCGGTTATAACTACTTTCAATATGGCGCCCTTGGATTTCATTTGACAGAGGCAGTAGCTATTTTTCCGACAGAGATGTTCATTCTATACGCCTCTCTGCATTTTCTTAGTTTTACACTAGTCATTTCCTTGATGTACAGCGGTACAAAACAATTATCTTGTTGAATTTAGTCCCAAAGTGCAAAGAGTTTTTAAAAGCGGAGATCTATGTTTTTTTCTAGGAAAAAGTCTATTTACTTATTCCAAATATAATTTTAATTTTTGTCTATTGACAGTTAATATAGATGGTGCTGAGGATGATACTGCCCGGCAGTTTAATGGTGTTTCGGATGGATTGACGAAAGACATTGATGATCCCTTATCGTCCACACGTTCTGGAGGCTCTTCTACACCAACAGACAACGATTTTTTGAATGCTGATGAAGTAGATGAAATTATGCCGAGGCAGAACACTGGGGAATCTGGTAACTGGGATCTAGATGGAAAGGATGATTCGGTGTCTGAAACTAGAGAACTGGAGCACGCTAATGGGTGGCATTCTAACATTGAATTGAGCTCAAACGGTTCCCTGCCACACCATGCTGAAGAATCTGGTAACCTGGATCTAGATGGAAAACATGATCTGGTGTCTGAAACCACAGTTGGCAAGGAAGCCGCAGCTACAAATTTCAACCTCATTCCTGATAATTTGGGGGAAGTGCCACCAGAGGTCTGCTAAGTTTGCCTCCTTTTCTGTTTTGCAGTTAACTTGGTTCTCTGGTATTTGATAATTGAAGCATAAAAAATATTTGTTTGCTGGCTATTTTCAGTTGGATTAGATTGCTGACTGCTGACTAATCTACCTGGTAAAAATAGGACTAGAATCAATAATTAAGAAACGATAGAAAACTGTACAGAAGTAATATGTTGGCCCGTGTTCCCAAAGTGTGACCCTTGTGGCTCCAAAAATAAAGTAAGATAAGAAATTTTACCTCCCTATCTATTTTGATTCTATTTGCTGGTTTAAAGCTTGTTTTACTTTCTTGTTTGTGCCATGTTGAGGATTTATCAGGCATCCTAACTGCCATAGATCTGTTCAGGTGCTCTGTTGCCAAAACATTTGTTTCAAAAAATGATTTCTATGTTGTAAGTTGAGAAGTAATTTTCTTAAATTTCAAATTATGATTTTGTAAAGGGTCAATATAATCTTTAGACCCTCAAATTTATCTTAATTTTGGTTTTGATCCCTCAAGTTTCATTTAGTTCAAAACATTGGTCCCAATTTTTTTTGGGTCAAACATTGGTCCCTATAATACAATAAAAAATTGGACAATTTTGCCTCTAGAGGGACCAAAGTTAATATTTTGAAACTTAAGGGATCAAAACTAAAATAGCGACAAATTTGAGGAACCAAAAATAATATTAACCCTTTTCTAAAATTTAGGTTGTGGGGCACAAAACCTTGAGGCAAGGTACACTAATTATACCTCATAAATAGTGTGATTCCTTGTAGACTTGAGATTATATGTAGCTACGTAGATATATAGATTCTTCTGAAAACATGTTTGAAGGGATGAATTGGGCCTCTTCTTTTCCTCTCTGCTGAGGGGGAAAATGTAATTTGTGAATAATAATAGACCAAAATTAAAGCTTCATTCGACTTACTCAATTAGAAATCAGTCAGATCTTTCATATTCTTTTTTGAACTTTCTATTAGACGACACTTGCAGACATTTCTAACTTGTAATTTTGATATTTCCTGCAGTGGACCCCACCTAATGTGACTGTACCTATTTTGAATTTGGTCGACAAGGTATTTCAGCTCAAGAAAAGAGGCTGGCTAAGGTGTATAATTCTATCCCGTCTTTGGCAATTTTTAACTTAGCAAGAACTAAAGATAATTGTCTAAATATACTGTTGTACTGATTGCAGAAGCTTTTTTTGGAGTCGTCATTTAGTGTTTTTCTTTTGGGTTTAGGAGCAAAAATACACATGTGCTTTATTCTCGAGAGCGCCCAGTACTATATGTTTTTTTTTGGAGCAAAAATACACATGTGATTTTACATTTTAAGAACAAAAGTCACACCACCATTAAAATCTAGCCTGTTGTAAATATGGCTTTTTCTGTTGTAAATAGCCAGATTTTAAATTTTGTTGTAAATACAGCACTTCCTGTTGTAAATATAACATTTTTCTGTTGTAAATGACTTTTCTATGTTCAAAATTCAGGTGTTTAAACGTTGTTGTAAATATGACACTTTATGTTATAAATATGGCCAGATTTTAAATTTTGTTGTAAATACAACACTTCTTGTTGTAAATATAGCTTTTTTTTTTTTTTTGTAAATGACATTTCTATGTTCAAAATCCAAGTGTTTAAATGTTGTTGTAAATATGATATTTTCTGTTGTAGATATGACATTTTCTATTGCAAATGCACGGTTAAGTTATATTTTAACGGTGATGTGATTTTTGCTCTTAAAATGTAACCACATGTCTATTTTTGCTCCCAAAAAAAGCATATGGTGCTAGGCACTCCCGAAGGTAAAGCACATGTGTATTTTTGTTACCCTTTTCTTCTTCTCTTCTTCTGGTGTGTTGATCATCACTTTATGTTCTGTGATTTTTCTTAGAAATAAGATTTGTTCCTATTGACTCGTATAAATAAAATCCATATGCTGGCACCTGTTGGGGTATATTTATCTCAAGTTATTTTTTGTCTTGTTTTAAAAGATTAATCTTCCATAAGCTGCTTTCAATAATTTCATGTCAGTTCCATTTTATGCATGTCAACTAGAACAACTACCACCAGCGAGTTCGAACCTTTATACTAATTTGCTACCATTCCGAACTTTGAATTTTTCTCTTCAATTTGGGGCAAATAGATATGAGAAAACGCGAAAACGCAAAATTCGGTTACAGGATGTTGTTGATCTTTTTTATTTCCAGGGCTAATTCTGCTTACACTAGTCCATCTCTGTGGATGCAGGAGACAGGTCTTTTGGATATCAAAACAGATATTACAGTTAGCAATGGAAGATGCAGTTGATGATTTTCTCCTCAGCCAGATTAACTGGCTCCGGAGAGAGGATACTGTTGCCCAAGGAATTCGGTGGGTTCAAGATGTAAGGATTGAGCAAAATATCAAACACAATCTTTTACTCTGAACTTCTTTCTCAACTAAGAATTGAAGCATTTTTATGCAAAAGGCTTCTACATGGATGATGATCAATCAGCCTAATTCGATCAGGAACTATTCGTCCATTTGATATGTGCAGTTAGATCATTGGACGGGTGGAGTTTACTTAAAATACTTCTATTAGTTGTTTCTTAATCGATACCTTGAAGGGACTAATGGCGTCCGACCAAACTTGAAAGAAATCCATTAAAAAAATGGTCAAATTCAAGCGCAGCTTTTTAATTTTTATTATTATTAGTATTACGGATAAAAATATGTGCAATCGAGCGTTATATGATTGATCTTTCAAAAAAATTTCTTGACATACTCTTTAAAGCTGGTGCAAATACTCTAATGTCGCATGCATGTATGCTTTCAGATCTTGTGGCCTGGGGGCACATTTTTCTTGAGTTTAAAGACTCAGATGGAAAAAGATGGCTGTGGAATTGATCAAAAATCTTCTCAAACAACAGGAGACAGCAATATCTCGAAAACAGGGTCAACATCTTTTGAGCAACAGCTTGAGGCTGCTCGTAGAGCGAGTGATATAAAAAAACTACTCATCGGTTAGTCCCATTTGAGTATATCCTATTTCCTATATATCTAATGTTACTTAAACGAGATTTACTTGGGGCGACATGTTCAAGGAAATCAATGTTTAGTTGTTTCATGACTTCAAAGAGGTGTTCTGTTCATGCATGTTATTTGTTTCTTGACTGAAGGCAGTCTGTTTTTGTTCCTCATATGGTCTCCAAACGCCTGTAAATGTTTTTTTTTTTTTGCCAAAAAGGCTTTTAAACGTTGAATCAATACTTAGTAGCAGCATTATCCTCAGAATATGCATGACAAGATTTTAACATATGTGAACTTGCCTCCATACTGATCAGATGGAGCTCCAACAGCCTTAGTAGGCTTAATCGGGCAAAAGCCATACAGGCGCTGCGCTCGAGACATATATTTTTTCAGCCAGGTGAAAACTCCTTCCCGCTTTATCCCATCCACTCAAAGCAAATTTGTCTCTTTGTTTTGTTTACTTAAAAAAAAACCTGTTCTGAACTAACACTGGTATTATCTCTGCATATTAGTCAACTATATGTGTGAAGCAACTTACTTTTGCGGTGCTCGAACTTGTGTTGGTATCCCTCTTCCCTGAGATGAAGAACCTGATCATGAATGTTCATGCACATATGCGGGTACATCAACCTGTATAGAGTTCTGTTTTGGGTATTTAATGGGGCATTCAAGTGAAGTAATAAATCTTCCTCCGGAAGTTTGCCATTTATGCAGGAGAATCAACCCATTTAAGTATATCTAGGACAGTTCATACTGCTTAATGTAAAAGTAATCATCTCATGATATATTGATCTCTATTAGTATCACAATCAGGGGCATTTTTTCCCTAAGAGAAGTAGGGGAAATAGCTTTGTATGTAATCAAGTACAAGAATTTGATGTAGAGCTTGTGCAGAAACAATTGTTTCATAGTATTTTCTGCTTCTTGGGCAGAAACTATCGCTTTGTAAATTTGTTCCCCCTGCTTCCTCCGGAGCTACCTGTGCCATTGGGGGGCGTTTTGTATTGTTAATAAGGACATTGTTGGCTATTGAGGGCTGTTGCTTGTTTATTGGCCACCTCGAAAATTTAAGTGACCAGAGTAGTATATTGCATTTTCTATTTGGATGAGCTTATTCTAAGTGAGTTTTTTTTTTGGGGTCAAATATTCTGAGTGAGTTAATTTTGTTCTGTAAAGCATAACTTTTTTAATTTATTCTCTTGTTTCCCAAACAGGAATAAGTTTTTTTAATAAAATTACTACCAATAATAATTTTATTGAAGAATATGCAATATAGTGAGTGACATGGGCAATTTCCCCCTAATTATTTCTTTTAAATTTTTAGGTACATATAAATAATCTACTTGATTTAATAAATTAGTTAAAAGTAATAAATATATAATAAATTAACCCTTTTTTCGCAAGCCCATATAAGGAGGTAAGTAAGGTGGAAAAATAGTGGGAGGAAAATGATGAAAGATAGTGTTTGCAAGAAAAAAGAGATAAAATAGAATTAATTATGAGTAAAATTGATAAAAATATATTTAATGTCGGACAACATCAAACTAGATTCTATAAAAAGCACCACATCAATTCAAAAATTGGGATCTAACAAAAAGGACATAAGAGAGTGCTTTTAGACATGAGCAGGCATTTGTTATTGTATTTTCTATTAATGATATGATATATAAATTAATAACTACATGTTGGTACTCCTTTCGCTCTTAATTATAAAATTAAGTTGATTTTTTTGGAGAAATTAAGAAAACTAAAAAAATTACTTTAAAATATTTTTTCTCCAAACTAATTAATTTGACTAATAAACTACTCCTTCCGGTCCTAATTATAGGAACATATTTTGGAGTTGGTTTTGGTCATAATTATAATAACAAGTTTTAACTTTTGTCAATTTTTCCTATAATACCCCTATTTATACTTATTAAGAGCATTTATATATATATGTGTGTGTGCATATATATGTATATCTGTGTTTGTGTGTGTCAATATATATGTGTGTGTCTGTATACACACATATATGTTTATATAACAAGACTTTCAATTAGAAAACATGTGGAAAAGAAAATTGGTATGTGGCGGGGTTGTAATTCACTTTTACTTATGTCATTTTAAATTTATATAAGGGCATTTTAAGAAAATGAGTAAAATTAACTAATTTAACTATTCTCCTTAATCCCCAAAATAGGTTAAATAGTTCTTATAATTAGGACTGAATGGAATAATATATAATCTAAGGATACACAACATATGATATGATTAAGTAACTTATTTAGCTTCTTTAATCTTTCCAAAAAAAATTAACCCAGTCTTATAATTAGTATTGGAGGTAGTAGTATAATATAGGGTATTTTATCACTGAAAATAACAAGTGACAATTAACTCATTCAATATGATATAAATTATTATTATTATTATTATTGCTCTTACCCTTATTAAAAAATATGTTTGCAAATTTAATGAGTGAATAAAATTGGCAATTAATTACATGAATAAAATTAGTAAATAAATATAATTATATTTATATTTTAAATCAAACACTTGGGAATAATATTTTTTGGACTTTAGTATGTTTATAAGACAATTTGAATTCTTCTGCAACGTCCGGGAAAAAATCGGGCTACCTACGTGTATTACTCTCATTAGTGGGGAAGCAGATAATCTCAGAATCGCCCCCTCCTCTTCCCTCAACGTTCTCATCTCAGCCGTTCAAAAAATGATCTAACGGTCCGGAGCATTTTTTTAAACACCTCATGCGGTACAAATATCGCATGCGGTACAGATGAAAAAATGATGTGTGTTTCTTTAAACGGTTGGATCAATTTTTGGACGCTCAGAAGAATAGGAGGGATACTGAGGAAATCCGTGGGTAGGCAATTTTTGAGTTTTCCGACATGCCTCGCTCCGATTTCCGAGAGAGAAAATTCTACAATTCCCGCTCTTTCCCGCGGCTCGCCAAAACCTTTCATCTCCTGCTCATCCCATCCACAGCACCTTCCTTTTTCTGACCATGGCTCGCCGGAGAAAGAACGCCGAAGAATCACCTGAAGTTACCGACTCTGAAAACGAATCAGTTAATACGATGAGAAATGAAGAAGGCTTTTCGCGTTATGAACAGGTTAGGGACCAACGGATCAAGGAGAACCAAGAGAGGCTGCACAAGTTAGGCTTGTTCGAACTATCTCTGAAGCTCAAGAAACCTAAGACTTTGAAGAAATCCCCTCGCCCTAAGACTGCTTTAACGCCTAATATCCCCTCGAGGCGATCTTCTAGGTATACTTTCACTCCTTGTCTCTTGCGCATTTTCTTCTACTAACAAGTTTTTCCTATCGATTGAAATTGAAGATAATTTTCATCTGGATATGATAAAATTGCAGAGAACAACTTATTCACTTCTGCTTGTCATCTCTATTTTTTGGACATTACTTCTGTTTGTTGTCTCCGGTGCCGTTGATTATGGAAACATTTCTCTGCTTACTACTTGCTATAACGATACGGCCATACTACGTGATATAACTTTTGAAGGCTGTTTTGAATTTTATTATTTTTAATAGACTTTCCAAAACTTTCCAGAGATTCATAATGCATTTGTGGTTAGTATCTTGACATGGTTGAATTTTTATATTGTTTAAACTTCGATAGATGAGGTAATCTTATTTCCAAGTTTTATGGAATTTTAGAATACAGAGCTTGGGACCAATAAATTACTATGAACCCCGCGTGAAGAGCGACTCTTCCAAAAATTTAGAGATTTGCATACCGAAAGGTACAAAT
Source organism: Acacia pycnantha (assembly GCA_025563575.1). Taxonomy (NCBI): domain Eukaryota; kingdom Viridiplantae; phylum Streptophyta; class Magnoliopsida; order Fabales; family Fabaceae; genus Acacia; species Acacia pycnantha. The sequence continues at coordinate 3,454,731 of JAMWYP010000010.1, read as the reverse complement.
CCAGAAGTTTACACTGAAGAGCAAGAAAAGCTTCTAGGAGATTGTAAAATGGATTGGGAACTGTATGTTGACGGATATGATGATGATGGGAATCGTTTATATGATCCGATCAAAGGGCAGACGTGTCATCAATGCAGGTAATATTGTTTTAAAAGTTTATAATGCTCTCTAAATATGCCTTCTACTTTGCAGGTTTGTTACTTTCTATTTTATCATTACATGCCTAATGTTAAAAGCAAAACTTAGATTCTTCTGTTATTAGAAGATACTGGCGTATTTGCATCGTAGCAACGCATCTCAGTTATTTTTGCATTGGTTGATCCTTAGACAAAATGGTTTAAGCATGCATTTGATTAAAGAGTCAGATCTACTAGATTTTTGTACTTAATGTAATATAGTTGGCACATCAACTTTTCCGTGAGCTTGTTGAGTTTTAGGAAATCATCTGCTTCCTTGCAGGCAAAAAACTCTTGGTCTGCAGACCTATTGTGCCAAATGCGAGTTATCCCAAGGACATATTTGTGGAGATTGCTTGTACATGAGGTAGCATTTTCTAGCTATGTGAGATGAGATTGAGAAAGCAACGTTTTTCTTTCTTTGTTTCTTTTTGTTTTTCACTCAGTACTGTGCAGATTGTTGGTTGTTTCAAAAATTTCGATTCCATCTTAGATTCAAGAGAAAAATTCTAGCTCCGTCTCATTTACTGTGATTCTGTGAAGATTGATGCTAGCCAATGTAATACTTCCTCCGGTCATTAATACAAGACAAAGTTAACTTTTTAAAAAAAAATTAAGGAAATTAAATAAGTTACTTAATCATATCATATGTTATGTATCCTTAAATTATATATCATTTATAAGTTAGGCGAAATAGTTTGAATAAAAAATGACAAATATAAATATTTTAAAGTAATTTATTAGCTTTCTTAATCTTTCCAAAAAAATCAACTTTGTCTTATATTTAAGACTGGAGTAATTTTTAGTAATATTTTGCAGGTATGGAGAAAATGTTTTAGAAGCAAACGAGAATCGCAAATGGCTATGTCCAGCTTGCCGGGGAATTTGCAATTGTAGTCGTTGCCGTAAAGCAAATGGTTGGATGCCCACTGGTAATCTGTACAGTAAGGTTAGTTGGTTTTTCAACCTCGTTAGGTTGGAAGATCTGCATGTTTGATAATTTATGTTTCTGCAATAGTTCAGGTTCTTTCATATCTTGAAAGATTTGAATAAAGACACTAGACAGTCATTTTTGTCTGTTTATTATATGAGCCCCTGCCCCCATGACATTACGAGACCTGCTTCTGGAACTGATATATTCCTATCTCTCGTCCTCTGAATTTTGTTTACAAGGTGTCAGAATTAGGATTCAAATCTGTGGCACATTATCTCATCCGAACTTATAGCTCAAAAGGATCACCAGCCCCTGAAATAGAGGAGATTAATTCGCTGGAAGAGGGGCCCTAGTGTGATCATTGTTGAGTACTTGGGAAGGTGATTGGATGGAGGCAATGGAAATTGAGCAGCTCAGTAGTGACCAAGGTGTATATTTTCCTAGTTTTTGCTGAGATTGGCCTGAAGTTTGGCCATTTTGTTTTGTGAAAGCAAGGTTGATCTTTTGCCATGAACGATGGAGTATTTCAATTGAGTGCTAGCTAGCACAGCTCACTCGTTTCCCTGGGGAACTACTTCTGTCTGTAATGTTTTCCTTGGCCAAAACATTGGACCTTTTGTTTTCTACTTGTGATGATGTCTAATTTAACCCTTAAAAATAGTAGAGCATGAAATTGCATCTATCAATTTTTTTTCTCACTGTATAAATCAAGTCTTAGAAATCTCCATCCATTCACAATACCATTGCATTGAAACAGAGTCTCTCTTGCTTATTGAGGTGCACAAAAATAGAGTTAGAAAAACTCCTTATAGGGTGTGATAATGTAATTCTTAAGATCAGAGAAAAGGCCATAGAGAGAGTACTGGCGTAGCTGTTCAACCTCGTACCAAGAATTGAGAACATTGAGGCTCTTGTCTGTCCCTGAGAATGCGAGCTGTATGCCTATGTTGCAGCCACTCCCTCCATTGTTTTGGCACTTGGAATTTGGCACTGCGCAGTCTTGATTGTTCAAGCAAACGTTGTCGCCTGAGCACTTTTCGCATCCGTAGCTTTTCCAATACAGATTCTGTAGAGTGCCCTCTCCAAATTCAAGAATCTGAGAATCGAATCAAATCAAAACCCACGTAACCCACGTTCCATATTAGATTCCGACATAAAGATCACCTTTAAAAGGATACAATTTAAGCGTAATGTGTATGTGCTTGTTGTTATAGTGTCAAACAAAAATATGCACAAGTGAATATTGCCTTGCAAATCAGAATTACTTCATCAAATGTTTCAAACAAAGTCCTTCATTGTTGGGAAATATGAATATCAATCTTTATAACATTTTGCTCGAGAGTTTTTTTTTTTTTTTAGGATCCAAATCACACATTGTGATGCACTAGAAAAGTAACAAATAAGAGAGCAATGCGAAATGTGTTTACCAAAGTGAGACTAGTAATCGTATGAGTTTGGTCAGCAAACTTGATTGGTGGTGACCTAGCTGCATATTTTTGTCCAGCAAAGGCTACCATAAATCCCCCAGATTTGGCCTGATCAGCTCGCAAAAAAGAACAACCTATTATTCAATTCTATAAACACCACACATCCAATAACATGCACAAGAGTTCAGGAGAGTTAGCTGGTTTAATCTGTAAGAAGCAGAGTTCTTCCTTTTGATCAGAAACATGACTAAAGAGTTAAAAAAGAGAACTTGAAATGACGCCAGCTCAAATGAAGAAGCAAAATCAGAATAAATTGCCAACAGAATACTATGATGTTCACAGGTAAATGATTAGCTTTTGCTTATATGAATCAATGTTCAAAACTTGCAACTGGTGGATCGTCATTTGTTAAAACTATAGAACTTGATGGATCTAATGAAATGGTACCGGGTCAAGGGTGGAGATATTAATGGTGAGCAAAGAGAGCTCATCCACCATTGGTCTGAACAAGGCGAGCTGTGCAGATTTGCTGGAGAGATCAAGACGACGATCACAAGGCGAAAGCTGAGGGCCACCTTGATTCATAAAGAAGGCATCTTTGTCTGAAAATGCAATTCCAAACGTAAAACCATCCCCCCTCTGTACTTTTGTATCCTCGCATGGACTATAAAACCCGTTTGTATCTGAACCAAAGAAATTTGCACCCAACCCTTCTGCACCAAACATCATCGTCACTGTCACAACAACAACCACCACCATCATCGTCCTTAATGTCCCAAACGTTGCTTTCCTTGTACTCCTCATGGTTCTTTTCTTTTCTGTACAGAATCAATGCAAGAATCAGGAAAATAAAGAAACGAGGTTGTAAATATACGCGTGCAACAAAATTGTGCGTGCTTATGTAACGATTAATATATGATTTAAATTTCTGAGTCAAATGGTGGACAGGGAAGCATGATTAATCCTGAATTACAGAAATCTCCGAACACGTTAAAGAAAACCCAGACATGCGTGAGATGAGGATTTGCACGATGTCATTTAGAATATGTTGAGTAAACAAGAGAGATAGAGACGAAGAAGCAAAACGATTCATCAATTATTTAATAATCTCCATCAGCGTAAATGAGTAGAGGGTTCTGAAGGGATTTGATAATTTGAATCTCAAGAACAAATATTTACATGCACACATAAAAAGAGAATGGCGTTGAAGGTGTGTTCGTGATCTACAATATGCGAAAAGATCAAACCACCAACAATGTTTGTATAATTAACTATATGCAAGTCACTAACGTTTGGTTCTCAGTTCTCAGAAATGCCTATAAAGGAATGGGCTTTCCGAGATATCGAAGATGGTTTGGAAACTGGAGATTTGGATCAGACATTGAGATGTGACATTTTTTCTTGGGAAGCAATCGGAAGAAACGTTCCGCAATTACGTGTCTCTCCGTCAATAATATGCTGAGTGCATGATCAATAAGCTAACAAAGTATTTTTTTACGATGCAAAATTAAAAACCTGTTTGTCTTCATATATACTTAGAAAAAAAATTAGAATGGAAAAGATTGAAGATGTATGTTGAAGTTTTAATTTTTTTAAAAAAAGTAAACAAGGTCACACAAAAATTTAAAAAGAAAAAATCAAGCATGAAAAATTTATGTTAGAAGGTAAATTTGTATTGAAGAGGCGAGTGGCAAGGCCAGGCCCCCTAGGTTTTTAATTTTTTTAATACTACGTACTATGCATGTATTATGGATGTAGTATGCATTTTTGGGTTTCTCAGTATTTATGAAGATTTTAAACTATATATGCCTATTTATTTTAAGCCCTGTAAAATACGATTTTGGATCTGCCTCTATGAATATGATATTCGTAAAGATATGAGGGAAGGATTAAGAAAAAAATTATTAATAAGGATGTTAAAAATGCTAATTATTTTTAAGAACAAAATTAAAAATTGAAACATAAATTTTCAATAACAAAATTAACCCTACCTAAACTCTTTACATTTTCTTAGACTGGCTCATCTAAACTATTTGACAGTTAATTATTAAAGGGTAAAGGTGTAAAAATATACATGTATTTTGCCCTCAGGAGCGTCCAACACCACGTGTTTTTTTTAGCTGCAAAAATACACATGTGGTTAGAAAATAGGTGTAAAAGTCACACTTATGTTAAAACCAAAAACGTTGACCGTTAAAAACAAACTTTTTGACTAACGGTGCTGACTTGGCATATATTTACCGTCTGAAAAAGAAAAAAAAAAAACTGAACACACTTACTTCCTCCCTACATGTTTTAAACCTCTGGCGACGTTGCAGCGAAGAAGAGATTGAGAGAGAGAATGAGAAACCTTTAAAAGTCAAGACCAACTCCATTTTGCAATCAATTATCTTACACGAGGTTCATGTGTCTTGCTCTGTTTTATTGGTTTAAAACAGAGCACGCTTAGCACCACTGCAAAGGCTTTAATCTATATAATTCACTGCAGTTTTCTAAATATGAATACGACACAAAAATCAAATGCAAATAAAAAAAAAAAAGGGAGAAGTCTTTGTTTCTTAAAAGCAAAAGCTTCAAGTAAGCTAAAGGTCATGTAAAAAGATATAAAAATAAAATAACAAAGCAAAAGCCGACGTTAATATGCCTTATGTAAACTATGCTCTTAACTAAAGTATCAAATATATATTTTTACTCAAAAAATGTATCAAATATATGTGTGGTGGACAAAGGGAATCGTTATAGATATTATAAGAAGTTACTGATGAACTTGCATAAGGTGACAATGAAGACTGCTTCAACTAGTATCCCTCAACCACTGCGAAATGGAAAGAATCATAGAACTTAAGCATAAATTTTGACATTTCACGAAGATATAAACAAGTATAACAGTAGTAGTCAAGTGTAGAGCAGCAAAGAGCATATGACGACGAATGCTGGTGAGAAGGGTGGACACTTTAAGGTGAGATTTGTCTTGCTCTGTTTTATTGGTTTAAAACTATGCCTCATGAGCTCTGTTTCATCATTCTTGGTTATACAAGGAGAGGAAGTTGCGCCTGCAATGCCGAGAATTGAATGAGAAGAAGGAGTTTGGACTATGCCTCATGAGCTCTGTTTCATCATTCTTGGTCTAGTGCTCGGGTGTTCAGTTTTTTTTTTTTCTTTTTCAGACGGTAAATATATGCCAAGTCAGCACCGTTAGTCAAAATGTTTGTTTTTAACGGTCAACGATTTTGGTTTTAACATAAGTGTGACTTTTGCACCTATTTTCTAACCACATGTGTATTTTTGTATCTAAAAAAAGTACGTGGTGTTGGACGCTTCTGAGGACAAAACACATGTGTATTTTTGCACCTTTACCCATTATTAAATCTAGGAAGCAACATGACAGGGATCCCATTCTTGAATATAAGTGATGATATGTTATGTTTACAAATGTCGCAATGACAAAATAAGGGAAAATCTCTTTAAGGTCCCAAAAGACAAAAAAATGTTAAAAAGGTCTCATAGAAAATTCTGATATTAAAAAAGTCTCATTGATAACTCTTTTAGTAGGTGATTAACAACTTCATTTATAGGTTTTAAAAATCTTTGAGACTTTTTTGACATTAGAATTTTTGTGGAACTTTTTTGATATTTTCTTGATCCCTTGAGACCTTAAAAAAGGATTTTCCCAATAATTAATCATCTCCATCAGCACCAAAATGAATTTAAACGTGGATATACAAGTGAGTACACGAAACCAAATCCTCTACTTATCTTTTTTTCTCATCATTCTCATTTGGACCGTTGATGAGGAAGATGAGATAAAAGTTAAAGTAGTATTGTGACCTTTCAGATTGATTGGACGGACATGATTTAGAAATTATGAGGAATGATGGTAAGAGAAACTCAACCCATGAGTACATTGTCCTCAGCTGAATAGTTTCTATAAGATGCAGCTAGTAAAGTAATGTTAAAATGTTAAGTTAGTTAATATGCCATGTTTTTTCTAAAACTTCATAGTTATCTTCCTTAATCCATTCATTTATCTCGTCATTGATTATTGCTGATGGAACATCATTAGGGTAAATAAGGAAAATATTTACAACTATGAAAATTATATGTCATCTTTAGAACTAATATCAACTCTTCAAATATATTTTATATTAAGGGCCCGTTTGATAGACGGATTTCACGAGAGGGAAAGGGAATTTGTCAGGCTTCCCACGCAGAAAACCGTTTGTTGCGCAAGTCTCCCGTCAATCTCACTTCCCGCCTCACCCGATCTTCCCTTAAAAGTGGGAAAATTGAATCCCTCAAGAAGTGGCAGGATAATGAAAGTTTCCCGGGAAAGTGAAATTGTTAGACAAAAAAACCCATGTCTTTATGATTCTGGTTTGTAGAAAAATGAAGCTGGTGGTTCATGTTCTTGAAACAAGAATACCAAATGATTATGGATTAAGTGATCCATACGTGAGGGTATAGTTGGGGAAGCAGAAGTTTAATCAGATTGATCCTTCCTTCCTCCACCTTCCTTCTCCATTTCCGTCGCCGGCGGCTCTCACCTTCTTCATCATCGTTGCCGCCGACATTCCTTTCTTCCCTCACCCTTCACCATAGTCGCGACAGACCCGACGTCAGAAGCAAAACCAGAGCGCCGACGAGAACAGAGAGCTTCGATTTGGTGCCTATTACGTTTGAACGTAGCTTTTTCGTTCGAACGTCCGAAGGGCTTTTTAGGAATTTCACCTCACATTCCCATCTAACCAACATCCAATTCTTCATACCAAACAATTCATTTTCCCTCAACTTAAGTTCCCTTCCCATATCTACCAAACAGCTCAACTTTTTAAGTTCCCTCTCAATCTTCCCTTCCATTCCTTTCTCTCCTTTAAGTTCCTTTCCCTCTTTAAATCTTCCCCATACCAAACGGGCCCTAAGGGTCTGTTTGGTTTGACGGAGGGGAGGGGAAAGAGGGGATTTTAATAGAGAGGAGGGGATAGGAGGGATTAATTTAATATTGGGATAAATATCAATTTTGCCATGAAAGTTTTGATTTTGGAGCACCCAACACCCGGAAGTTTTTTTGGTATCATTTTTGCCCCGGAAGTTTACAAAAGTAGCAATCTTGCCCATCAGTTGATCTTAACTGTTGGATTGATCATTTTTTGTATCATTTTTGCCCTGAAAGTTTACAAAAATTTGCTCCTAAAAAAAACTTCCGGGGCAAATTTACTCCTAAAAAAATCTCTCAAGGCATATTTGCTCCTTTTTGTAAACTTCCGGGACAAAAATGATACCAAAAAAACTTTCGGGTGCTAAATGCCCTCTAGCCAATACTTCCATGACAAAAATAGTATTTAACTCTTTAATATTACCTTGTTTGAAATGATCAGAAAGGAAGGGAGGGGAGAGGTTTTAATATTACATTGTTTGGTTTAAGAGGGGAGGGAAGAGAATTTTTTTTCACATTGACAACTTTACCCTTATGTTATAAGAGGGATTTTAATGTTAACTTGTTTGGTTCACAATTTAATGCAACCTTACAAACTTCTTCATTTTGTTAAATTGACATACAATTTTAGTTACCAATTGTCACAAATAGATCCTTTTAAGAGGCAAGAAAGTCTGTAACAAAGCAAACTATTTATCTAAAGTTTTCCTCCTATTTCTAATTAAGATATTATAACTATGACACTCTGATTTGTATCAGTGGAAAGCTCAACAATTGGTAGGGAAAAGATTTAAGTTGATTGGAACACATCCTTCAAGATATCAGAAGGAACGAAGGAATTGTCAGCAATGTTTTTCACAACTCCATATCTGCAGTGAGAATCAATGAACAATCAAACATCAGTTACGAAAAATGAAAACTTCAACACTCAAATTCTAATGCTTAAGCTGCAAGAGTAAAACACTATGATGATCACTAAGGGAAGCACTGGCGGTCCTTGAAAAGTTATAACATTGGTTTAGGGAAAAATAGAATCATAACTAAAAATAATTTCACAAGAGTGCAAAAGAACAAAACAATTTCACAACTTTAAGCATTCAATAATCATATGTGCGACGTTTTAGTGAGCAACTTTAGTCTCTACATCTGGCAGAACTTAATTGAAGTTCAAACATGTAGGTTGAGGAGCCCTACTATGGGAAGGGGAAGCTTTACAGTTATTTTGAAAACTTCTACACAAAGTCCTTAGTTATTGATAAGCGCGTGAATTTTTGCGCCCTGCCCATTACAAATCCAGTGACTTTCCTAATATTATGAATCAAATAAGGGCGTCTTTTAAAATTATTCAGATTTGGCAGGGGCATAAAAATCCAATGTAAGACTTGAGCGGATTTGACTTCTTTCCTTTTCTTTTCTGGTCCGCTCTCATCCTTTACTCCTTTTATGACCATTGGATCAAGATCTAATGGTCCACATTTAATGTTATTAATATTTTTTTTTTCTCGTATAAAAGGAAGAGAGAGAAGGATGAGAAGGAAATGGAGAGAATGAAATTAAATGTGAACCATAAGATCTTGATCCAATCAAATTGGGTGGGAAATAAAAAAAGATGGCATGACTTGGTGACCCTGGTGACTCGGCCGGTTTACACCGGGTCAATCTGGTTTTGCACTAAACCGGACCGGTTTCCCGGATGGTTGGCCGGTTCCCGGTCTGAACCGGTCGGTCCGGTCTGGTTTCACAAACTATGATAATTACGGTATAATTTCAAAATATTTTAGAAAAGATGATTTTGAGGCTAGGAAAAAGTCGGCTCTATTTTCGTGTAATGTCTCGCTCATGAAAATGATAGCCAATTACATATGTCTATGTGTGTTTTTTTTTAATGTTAATATTATAATTTTAATGAAAGTAATATAATCGCCAAAACTTGTATGGTCCAGCACAAGTTAATGTTAGCTTGGGATGAAAAAGTGTGAAAAAATTAAAGTGCAAGTATATATTATATCTAGTTATTAATATAAAAGCTAGTTAATTATTTTGGGAAAGATTAAAGAAGTTAATTAAGTCACATTAAAGTATTTATATTTATCGTTATTTTTTAATCTAATTTTTATGACTTATAAATTGATATATAATTTAATAATATACAACATATATTATAATTAAGTAATTTATTTAATTTTCTTAACTTCTTTGATCCATATTTATTTTTAGGAGAGGTGAGGATTGATTTATGAGAATGTTGTGTTTATTTTAAACTAAAGAAAATAGTTAAGGGGTAAAAATGTACATGAGATTTTTTCAAAAGTGCGTCTAGCACCAAATGTTTTTTCGAGGGGTAAAATTAATTATGAACTTCTAAAATAGGTGCAAAACACACATTGACCGCTAGTTAGCCGTTTATTTAAAGTTTTTAGGGGTTAAGGTATAAAAATACATATGAGATTTCCCAAAAGTGCGCCCGGCACAAATACTTTTTTTGGGGGTGAAATCAACTATGAATTTCCAAAATTTGTGCAAAAATACACGTTGACCATTAGTTGACTGTTTATTTAAATTTTTTGACTGAAAAATGTGACATGAAGGATATCATGAATGATAAAAAAAACAACTTGAAATAATAATTTGTTAACTGTGTAAGGAAAATTATTTTCATCCAATCTTTTATCTCCACCTAATCCTTCCTCTCCTCTCACCCACCCTTCCAAAAGACGTGATGATATGGAGATAATGGATTAGCATAAATTAATTTTTCTTACCTAGTCAGCAAATTATTATTCTCAATTGGAGAAATACTTACATACTCTAAGAGTACAACATCATCTAAACTTTGTCTAATGAAAACACAATAACTCATATCATTTTAATTCTAGTTGGCTGATGATTCATTTGGGAAAAAAAAAACAGATTTTATATTGTTTTTAAGGAAAAGCATCTTAATTTAAAAAATAAAATAAAATGATCAACCAATATTTTTCATAAAAGCAAGATAAATTTTTTTTTTTTTTTTCCAGATGAGTTATCAACCAACTAGAATTAAAATGATTTGACTTGTTATGTTTTCCTTAGATAGAGTTTAGATGACGTGGTACTCCTGGAGTATGTTAGTATTTCTTTCTAAGTGTTTTCTAATCATCCACATCATCTCTCACTTTTACCATTTTCAGTCAAAAATTCAAACAAACAATCAAACTAACAACCAATGTGTATTTTTACACCTATTTTTGAAAAATCATAGATACTTTTTACCTCTAATAAAAACATTTGTGTATCCATAGGGGGAAAAAAAAATTTGTGTGAGGCGTACTTTATGAAAAATCTCATATATATTTTTGTATTTTGACTCTTAAAAAATTTAAATAAATGGTCAACTAATGGTCAATGTGTATTTTTGCACCTATTTTAAAAATTTATTGTTACTTTTACCCCTTAAGAAATATTTAATGTTCAACGCACTTTTAAAAAAATCTAGTATATATTTTTACGTTTTAACCTAAACCCTAAAGGTGTGTTTGATATGAGTGAAGGGAATGGAGATTAATGTTTTGGGTTACATCTCCTCAACTTTTTGACTAAAATAATTTTTTAAATAAAAAAAATTACCAGATTAAAGCTCTTCTGAAACTATTTCCCAAACTAATATCTACGTCATTAATGGCGTAGAGATTTCCTACGCCATATTAATGGCGTGAGAAATCCTCACGCCATTAATTGCTTAATCCTCATGCCACTAATGGCGTAAGAAATCCTCACGCTATTAAGCAATTAATGGCGTGAGGATTTCTCACCCTATTAATGCATCAGAATCCTGACATTATGTCAGGATTCTGACCAATAGTGTAGGAAATCCTCACGCTTTTCTGCGCCTTTGATTTAAAAATTACCCAGTTCCGTTTAGATTTCTTACGCCACTTGTAGCGCCTTGTTAGTCAACGCCTCCAACTGCATTATTTTGATAAATAGTTTGGAATGTGATTTAATCTAGTAAATGTTCTTTAAAAAAAAATTTATTTTGGTCAAAAAACTCATCCCTTCAAACCAAACATACCCTAAAGAAAAAGAGAAAAAGGAAAAAGAATGATGGAATAAAGGCGTGGAAGGAGCTGCTTTTGTATGATTGTACGAACAAGGTAATTGCTTTGCTTTCCTCGAGTGTTGTGTTGGTGTACATTAATTCTTTTTTTTTTTGTCAAAAAAAAAATTAATGTACACATGTAATGTAATGTGTACATTAATTCTTTTAGTGCTTGCATATTTGTTCAAATAAATATTTTGAATAACAACTTATAATCTTTACTCGATCCTAATTTTTACACAATAAAGAGGTTACTTTCAAAATAAGATAAATGAATCTGATTTCTCTAAACGAAACACTTATTGTCACATTTAAAAATTAAAAAAATACAGTAAAAAGGGGACAATATTAAATATTTTGGGCGATATTTTTATTTATTATTATTCATAATTTTATGTTGACGTAAAATCTAAAGTCATGGGAAAAAAGGGGATAAATGCTATTTGTATCATAAAAGTTTAGCCTAAGGATTACCGGTTACCTGAAAGTTTTTTTGATTTTATTTTTACATTGGAAGTTAACAAAACGGAGTAAATTTACCCCCGAAAGTTTTTAAAATGAGTAAATTTGCCCCGGAAGTTGTTTTTAAGAGTAATTGTGCCCCTGAAAGTTTACAAATTAGAACAACAATTTAACAGTCATGATTAACAGAAGGGCAAGAGTACTACGTTTTTAAACTTCCGAGGCAATTTTGATCCAAAAAATACTTTCGACTGACCAACACTTTTTAGGCTAAACTTTCATAACAAAAATGATATTTATCTCCGAAAAAAAAAGGAATTGTTTCTTCTTCGCAATCCGTTTACAAAAATTCAACGAACTGAAAAGAGTTTTGTGATAAGAGATGCTTTCCAATAAGAATTCTGACTTATTTTGGTCATTTCTTGTCTTTTTCTGTAATAAGCTCAGTTCCTCTATAGAGCTGGAATCTCTCTTTGGCCTTCATTTCTGGTCACAAGTTACAACACTTGGCGTGCAAAACTAAAATTACACCAAAAATAACAATTTTTTATTTTTTTTAATCTGAGCACTTTAGCTTGATTTACCTTTTTCCAAAAATGATATTATCTTAGTAGTATGGTTTTATTTTTTAATTAGTAGAATACATTCCAAAGTTAGATTTTTATTGGAAAACAAAAGCTGAAGTCTTTTCACATTATCCCACGGAAATTACATTAAATTTTTTACCAAATTAAATTTAAAATTGAATATATTTTTAAATACTAAAGTTTTTTTTGTTAGAATAATTCTGTACAGTTTTTTTTTTCTGCAAACGTATAATTTAAAAAAGGTTATAAAGTTTTGTTTTAATTTTTTGCACTCTAAAATATGAATGAAGTTAAGATTAGACTTTTAAGAATAATATAAAATATTTTTATATAAAATTATCTTTTAATCATAAAAATGTTTCTAGTACTTTTATATTAAAATAAATTTATTATTTTAATAGAAATATAACAATTGTACACATTAACAAATATATTTTTATATTTTTAATATTTCATGTTCGAATCTGCTTTTTTTTTTTTTTTGCCAATGCTTAAAAGTTTAGGGAAAATTGCACTTTAGTCCCAAATAAAAGAAATCAAAATAATTTCTTGAAATCTCAAATCTACCGTGAAGCCCGTAAGACATTTTTGCAATATATTCTAAATGGGAAAAATTCAAAATACCTTATTAATTAAATAGAAAGAGGGAACAGATAGATAAATGTGTATTTATTAAAGGTATACATTTTGTACTTTTTATATTTAGAATATATTACAAAAATATCCTATAAAGCTTCACTATAAATTTAAAATTTCAAGAAACTTTTCTATCGAATATTCTTTTATTTGGGACTTAGGTGTTATTTGATACTATACGGCATCTATGATGAATTTTTATAAATATTTTGAGTCCTTGAGTTTTTAACTCACTCAAATTTTGTTAATTTTTTTTTTTTTTTGAAAAAAGGACGAAATCACTCTGCGCAAAGGAAGTGATGGGGCGACTCACCGAGTCATGGACTCGTATGAGTGGAAAGCCATCTTAACTTAGGTCAAGTAGAGGTTTTTTAAAGGTTTTAAAAATCGCCATTTGTTTGACTCAAAAGCAGAGACGAGGGCGTGGAGAAGGAGAGGGGTGAAGTAGATCCGAAAGCTTTGCTAATTCTGCTCTCTGCAAATCCCACAGGTTTCTTCTTCCCAGAGAAGAAAAAGGGATTTCAAATGCTTTGAGCCCTCGTTTTTCCGACTTTCCTAACACTCTGAGAATGCCGCGACCTTGCTTTCACAAGCTTATTTGTCCCTCCACTCTCCAATCTCGGCAGCTGGTACCTGAACTTTTCCTCTTTGCTCGCTCTTTCTAGCTTCATTGTTATTCTGTTTTTTCGGAATTTATTCTGTAATTGACGTTTGTAGTGCCTATTCTTTAGTGGATTAGAACAATTTTACCGAGAGAGTGTGAAAGAGTATATGATTGTGTTTCTGGGTCTTGGTTTTACTGTCTACCTCCACTACCTCAAAACTTGAAACCCCTTTCATAAAGTTTTGATCCCCCTCTGTACACTTATGTTGTAATTCTTATTTATGGTTTGCTGAATAAGAGTCTTGGTAACGGAAGGTACTTTCTAAAAATTACTGCTACCTAGAGGAATGTATGTCCGGTGAATTGGATTGAAACTAAAATTGATATGTTTTTTAGGGTTAAGTTTTAAGGATTCTGAAGAGGGTTTCTGATTGTGCTTGATTACTAGTGCTACTCTGCTTTACTTTAAGTAGCTTTCTTGCTTTATAAGGACGTGAATATTCTAGTGCTTCATATTCTTCGGTGGTGTTAGCCTTCTACATGTTTCAGGGGTTCATTTTTGTTGAGTTGCGCAAGAAAACATGGATTCTAGGGGATAGCTCGCGTTCCGAAGGGGAGAAACTAAGTTTAATTGTGGAGACTTCTTAAAAAAGAATAAATCTTTGTAGCTTTTAAAAATAATTTCTGCACTTCTGTTTAGAGGAATTAGGAAACTAATAATTTGATGCAGTGGTTGTGCAAGGCGGAATTCTTCCCCTGCTCTCAAAATTGGTTTCAATACCTGAAAAGTTCATGAGTTCACTTGTGTTTTGGAGAGGATTTCAAGGATCACAACATAATTTAAAGTAAAGGAAGAAACACCTCTAAATAGGGGTTATGTGCTTATGCCAGAGATTTATATTCAAAGTAACAAATGAAGTCATTTGGGAGTCATGTTTCCTGTACTTGCTATTTGAGTTTCATTAGTCACAGTTGATTGTCTCTTCTGTTTGAAACATTCTGTTATTCTGATATTGTCATATTGGCATGCTTAGAAGACCTTTTGAAAGATCGCCAGGAGACTACAGCAGGAAAAAATCTTCCTCTTGCATTATCGAAATTAGAATTTTGGATGATGTTATTTGCTATCTATGGTTTCTGAATTGTGTGTTCACTGCATGGAAATGGATCTTTTCTTATATCTTTAATCATGTGGCCTTTAAATCGATAAATTGTTAACGAAGCATTTCCGTGTTGCTTGAAAGTTACCTTGAGTTTGGTTTCCTTTTCTTTGGAAGCTCTTTCATAGGCTAAAGGTTTAAATTTGTTAAACTCATTTCTTATTAATATGGTACTCCTATGTGAAGTAGTCTAGTTTTGATTCTTGGCTGAAACTAAATGCAATGATAATCATTATTACAATTTATTAGGCTTATCAATATCAATATTAAATATAATACCCAAGTTCTTCTTGTTTTTTTTGCCTGTTGTCTTCATGGGGTGAGGGTGATGGGGGAAAATTAAGGAAATGGGAAGGCAACCTGGATGATTTTCTGACCAATAGATTTTTTTTTTTTTTCCATTTCAATATCACAAATATCTACCAATAATCAGAACCTAACGTGAATTTTGAACTGCAGATTATTCCAGATCATTTTCTGAGAAATTTTGGGGGTGAGCTTTCTACAGTTGCCACCCTTACTGTTCCAGATGGCAGTGTCTGGCGAGTAGGATTAAAAAGGTTGGGCAACAAATTTTGGCTCCTTGATGGCTGGCAGGAATTTGTTCAACGCTACTCTATTGGTGTTGGTTACTTGCTTGTATTCAGATATGAAGGGAAATCATCATTCAATGTTCATATTTTCAATTTGGCTACTTGTGAGATAAATTACCAATCAAACACACATAGCAGTAATGAAGGGACTTTCTTTCCTAATCAACATCTTAATTTTGATGATATTGAAGATGAAGAAGACTCCATTGAATTCTTAGATTCATCACCTTCATCTGTTACTCCTGGTGCATTGCAGAACAAGGCTTTTCCTGGAACTCCAGCATTGCAGAATTTGTTCCATGGGTCTAAATTTAACTCCATAAACTGGGGAGACGGGGGGAATTCCCTTTCTTCTAAAGGTGCCAATTCTCAAGACAATCAATCAAGCAGAAATATAGGTGTTCAGTTTAATGCAGTTGAGTTCAAAAAGTCTACTGAAGAGCTAAAATTGCGTTTCGCAAATGAGGAAATGCAAAGAGTTAAGAAAACTATAAGAAAGAAGCGGAAAATGGAACCAAGTAAGTTTGTTTTACCCCCCCCCCCCTCCCTTTCCTATGATCTGGGGGTCTAGAAATTAATTTTACTCATTACTTCAATACTTGGTAGTGCAGATGGACAAGAACCCTCGGCTCAACATGAAGAAGAGGGGGAAATGCGCTATAGATTTTATGAAAGTGCTTCTGCAAGAAAAAGAACCGTGACAGCTGAAGAAAGAGAAAGGGCAATTAATTCAGCAAAAGCATTTGAACCGGCTAATCCGTTCTGTCGGGTTGTCCTGCGACCCTCCTATTTATACAGGGGATGCATAATGGTTAGCCATATTAAACTCACTGGGACTAACATGTTTGTTCATTCATCTCGAATTTATGATACTAAACTCCCCATCTGTTTTGCAGTATTTGCCATCCTGTTTTGCAGAAAAGCATTTGAATGAGGTTTCAGGATTCATTAAACTCCAAATCTCTGATGGAAAACAGTGGCCTGTTCGCTGCCTTTACAGAGGAGGGAGAGCGAAGTTAAGCCAAGGGTGGTTTGAATTTTCACTGGAAAATAATTTAGGCGAAGGGGATGTCTGTGTTTTTGAGCTTCTTAGAATGAAAGAAGTAGTGTTGAAAGTTACTATATTTCGTGTCACTGAGGATGCAGGATTGATGAGCCCTCCTCCTATGCATCAACACCAAAATGTCAGCCCAACAAAACTATTGAATACTCCTATGCAACAAACCTTGATGCCAGCGAAGCTGCTTAGAAACTAGCAGTGGTTTAATGTCCAATAGCCTCATTGTGCCCAGCCGATCTTTGCTTCTGCGCTGTGATCACATCAAATGATTTTCATGTCCATAAACACTTTAGGTTTACTTAAGTGGAATTTAGTTGTTGTAGTTTGGGTAAATGGTGTTTTCTTGTCCTGTTGAGACTTGTGCTGTAAAAATAGGTTGTTGAATCTTAGATGATGAGAAACTGTGCCAAGGTGCTGCTATTTCTGTTTCATATCATAATGATCTTCACTTTGGCTCACTCTGTTTACATTATGGTGATAGCTTCTTCACACCTGCTGTCTCTGTTGAAAAGCTTGAAATTATGGTCTGTTTGCCTCTCAAGAACATGTTTAGCGCTTACCATTTGACCTGTTTTATGTTGTTGCAAGTGTATTTAACCAGGCAACCCAAGGCTAACTCAATATATTTTCATAAATTTCTATCTTGTAAGGGGCAAGAAATTCATCAGTTTTAGAAGCAAAAGCCCTTGCAAATAGTTTATGAAAGGCGCAAATTATTTCCTTTAATTCTATGGATGGCTCTGTACTCTACAATATAATAACTTATTAGCTTCCATGAAATTTGTGAGGAAAATTGGTTGTGCTTTAGCTGGCAGAAGAGAATTTCAAAGAAGGAATAAGGATAAGTGTGTGAATTTCTAGTAATTCTTCTCGTCAGTGCCTCCGATCAATATGGGATACAAGTTGTCAGCTAATATGAGTCTTGATATGTTGAAAGTTGAAAAACATAAACTAAAGAGAAATGCTGAAAATGTGCAAAGATATTAATCTTTTGATTTTAGGGTTAAGTAACAATTTTGTACTGAAAGTATACCCCCACGAGCAATTTTTCCCTAAATTTTTTTTTGGATTTAATTTTGCCCCGAAAATATCAAAAAGTAGCAATGTTACCTCTTTTAACGATAGACACTAACAGTGTTAGCACACTCAAGTGTGTACGGACGAATTTTTTTTTTCCTGAAGCGCACTCAGTGTGTGTGTGCACAAAGCTACACTCGAGTGTGCCTTATGCACACTCATTTGAGTGTGCACCTGCCCCCAAAAACAAAAACAAAAAATCTGTACACACTCGAGTGTTTTGTAACTCCGTCAGTGTCTGCCGTTAGAGGAAGGTAACATTGCTACTTTTTTATACTTCCGGAGCAAAATTGAACCCAAAAAAAACTTTCAGGCAAAATTGCTCCTAGGGGTGTACTTCTAGAACAAAATCGCTACTTAACCCTTGATTTTATATTAGATTTCATTTTAATTCCGTAATTTTATAAAGTATCATTTTTAATCAAACTTAATCCTTGTATAAAATTAATAGAGCAAGGTTACACTTTTACAAATGAAAATATGATATATAGTTTCATCTTGGGAAAATTAGGCAGATAGTCTCAAATTTTATGCACAGTTTCTTAATTTGGTCTATATGGTTTCAACTTAGAAAAGAACTTCAGTTCATGAGCTCAAGTTTCTTCCCATATGATATATGTATGTCCACTCGACTCTGCATAACGACGGCGTTTTGCCATCCAACGCTTGATGGTGATATCAAATCGTCTGCTAAATTCCCATGGGATCAATGGCTGTATAATAAAAGTCCCCCAAATTTTGTACATAATTTATAATTAAGAATAATATACATTCACACACACATGAATGTATGTGTGTAAATTAATAACAATAAGTGGAGTTGGGGTAGGACTATATATTAATAGGATTTGAAGGCTTTAGGAAGAGTGACCTATAACCAGTGGCGGAGCGAAGATTTTGAGTTTGTGTCTACACAATTAGTGGTCCCCCTTTTTTAAGGAAAGTTTTAAATATATTAAAAAAAGAAAAATATATATATAGACAAAAAAAGAAAAAAAAAACTTCAACTTAACATAGAAAAATAATAATCAAGAGTCAACTAAGCTATTACAATAGAACGATTACAAAAGCATTCTTCAATTCTTCATTCATTGAAAATATTGCATTATATCTTTATCATTAATCTTATCACACATATCACGTTCAATATAAGTTAGCAAAAGGTATATAAAATGAGAAGAATATGTTATGGTGGAGAAATTGTCCAATCTTGACAGGTGACAAATTTTTCCAGTTAGTAATCAGAAGAATTTGTGGAGATAGAGATCATACAAGAATCAAACAAGCAAAAGGTTTATAGAATGAGAAGTTGAGGACCATGCAAAAGAGTTAAAATCAACATTATATTTTAAGAGTAGGGCCTCTCTAGAATTCTGGAGAGGCGGGAAACACCCAATCAATCACAACCTCATGAAAGGAAGCAAGGGAGTTTCTAATAAACAGATTTCCAAAGCCACAAGAAAACCAAAGAAAGAAAGAGATATGATTGCACTTTGAGAAGGTAACTTATGCATATAGTTTAACAAACAATGTCGGCATAATTTGACTGCACACAATTTTTTTTTTTCATTTATTTATATAAAAAAAAGAAGCAAAATTTATGTGTGCACTTGCCCCCACTTGCAACAACGTGGCTCCGCCACTGCCTATAACTGATAAAGACCGATTATATATGAAAAAATGACGCTGGCTTTCGCAAGTTGCATGCGAGTGGTATGGGAAGAAATTAGGTGAAGGCGTGAAGCTAAGCGCACACACAAAAAAAAAAACAGAGAGGTCATTTTCATGCAACACACACACACACACACAGCACAGTCTTGTAGCACAAATATGGATTTATATATGGTGAATTACTAACCCTCTGATCTGATCTTCTTCCATTTAAGGCCTTCTCTCTCTTCTTTTCTTATCATTTCTCATTCACCTTCGTGTCTTAATTACCATCAACCATCAGCTCCAATAGACTTAATTGTTACCAACCACAAAGGAAGCAATAAAGTCGGATCAGCCAAGAAAATGATTCAAAACTAAACAAGATACTTGTCCACTGTATAACTAGCTCTAAAACCATTTTCAGTTATGAAGAAGTGCACTTTTTAGATGTTTAATTTGTTGCTGATCTTATTCAGTAGAAGATCAAAGCATTGTGATCAGAAGAAACAAACTCAGTCGTATATAAGTTACCCCTCCAGCTTACAACTGCAACTGTTTCTTGTCTTCTTGACTCATCCTTTTATCTCTGAGTTTTGCATCAGCTTCTTCCTTCTTCTCTTTCTTGGCATGATCTCTACTATCTTCTTCTTCTTCATTATCTGATCTATTCTTTTCTTCTCTCAATTTTCTATCTTCACTGTATATACCTTGTCTGTGTTGCTTCTGACTTTTTTTTTTCAGAGCTTTTCAGTATATTTGAGCTTCTGCAGAATTCATTTTCTTCTTCTTTCATTCATGAAGTGGTGTGTGTTCTGAATTTTCAGAGCAAATGTCTTGTTATTTCTTTCTCTTTGTGTGTGGGGCACACATTTTTGCCTATACATGCATATTTTAAAGACAAGGGAAGCGAAGAACCATCAACCTGGTATATAATAGAGGTTATAGTGGAGATGCCTAGGTGATGGTTGATGGTAAAATGTGAAAAATTAAGGGTCTGTGTGCTGTGGTAGGTCTCTCTACTGAAATGGAATGAACATTGTTGTTGTTGTTGTTCTGGTAAGAGTAATGAGCATTATTTACGCATGACTTTTATATAAATAGCCAAATAGGTAAGAATTATACCAATAAACTCGAACAATTACCATTAATGTATTCCTTTTACTAAATATACTGTGATTCGAAATGGCTAATATTCTTTTGACCTCACCTGCGGTTTCATTCTCATTTGAAGGTTTCTTGTTTGGCTTGTTCATGTTTTTCTGCATTTGAACGTTTCTCTGGGAGGTCAAAAAAGAATATTAGAGTAGTTTGATTCCTGAATCAATCAAGACCCACTTGGAACTTAGAAGAGCCTTCATATCTCAACCTGCACATTTGATTATATCGTCTTCGATCGATGGATAAGCCGAAGAAAAAGAAAGTAGCAGCTGATGAGTACCCTGAGTTGTTCGACGTATTTCTCCCTAAATACAACGCCAAAAGGATGGTATGATATTTAATTCATATTTTGAGTTTGAGAATGGTTGGGAGAAGTTTACGAAGGACCATTAACTCAAAGTTGGATGCTTCATCACTTTCTCGTTCGATGGGAATAACACCTTCAAGTTCAAAATCTATATTAAAGAAACCGTTGTGGAATGGTTCAAATCTATGAAGATGACGAAGAAAGTGACGACGATACAGATGTGGAAGAAGAGAAAGAAGAACAGGTGAATAAAGCTTGAGTTCTTATTACAGGACTAAACGAATAACCAACATCCAAGATTGTGGAATTCATGCAGAAACATATGTTCAGCCAGACAACCCCGCAGCTTTGGCTTTGTTTATAAGAGAGTGGGCTAAGTTTTGTGGAGGCAATTGGATCACTGAAAAAGATGAGTTTCTGGTGGGAGGCGATGGACAAACCGACACATTTGCAGGTTCACATTAATTTCGAGTCATCAATGTATAGTGCAATTTGTGCTAAGAGATGTTGCACTGGAGGTAGCAGCTAGCTATATACTCCATCAGTCTTCAATATATAACATAGCACTATAAAATATATTCTATATATAGGAGTCGAGGTAGTAGTTAATTATGAGTGTTTGTTGGGATTGTGATGTATATATATATAGCTTTATGAGGGACTTGCTTTGCGAGGGACTCCTTTATTTCTATTCTTTTTAAAACAAAATGTTTTAATTTTGGGTCCTTCCAAAACTTCTTCAACTTCTAAGGTTATCATTATTCAAAGATTTTAGAGATTTAGGATTGGTTGTTTATTTTTCTTTTTCTTTTTCATGAAAAAAAATCATATTTTGATTCAAAAAGCTGTTTTGTGAAATTTTTATGTTTGTTTAAGATTTTAAAAATAATAAGTCTAATTTTTTTTTAAATATTTTAAGAAACTACTTTCCATAGTTATTGAAAATAAAATGAGAGAAGGGGGGAGATTCCCCATTGTAAGCCTAAATTCCTACAAAGCACTCGGATACCAATAAGGAAATCCAAAATAAAAATAATTAAAAACATAAAGTCAGAAATTAAAAGTTAAAATTAGAGGAGTGTCCTCTAGGATTATTCCTTGGGATTTTGGGGAAAAAAATCTCTATAACTGCAAGACTTTTTAGGATTATCCTGAAGAAAATAAAAAAGGTTTAGAGTGGTTAAAAATAATAAAAAATAATAAAATGTCTTACAACATCTCCCAATAAATAAAGAAAATAATGAGTCATCAATATATATCCCAATATTTAAACAAATAACATCTCTCTCAAAATTCAATTAACCTCATGATCTATGAGGAGATTCTTTAAACATCTTATCTCATAAAAACTCCAGTTTTAGCCTCTCTATATAAAGTTAAAGAGCACCAGGAGAAAATTCTTTTATGTTGGGGGGCACTTAAAATGATTGGAGAATTTTTGTTTTTCCAAATTTAGAGAAGCAGAATGCCTAAAAATATATAGAAATGCATAAAGTTAAAATAAAATTTAAAAATAACTAAAGGAAAAAAGAAGAAGGAAAATATCATAAAGTTTGAACGAACGTATCTTTCGTTTTGGCAGGTCTTAAGGAAAAAGAGAATATCGGATTTCTCTGAACTTGCACTTCTTCATCATCATCTTCCCTGAAAACAACTCTGAAATGATGGTATGTTTTATGCCATATAGACTCTCTGATTCAGATTTTTAGTTTAAATATAGTGTTTGTGTCTTGTTGATTTCTACTTCATTGCAGCCTATCCCAAATGCTTTTTTGTGCAGCTTACACAACGGAGTGCCAGAGAAAGCAATCCTTGAGAGTAGTGCAGGAAGACTGTGGCATGTTGAGATTTGTAACATTGAAGGTCAAATGTATTTTACAATAGATAATTCATTAGAGGTTGGGAGCCTGATTACTTTTTCATTTAATGGAAATAATACATGTAAGTTCCAAATGGCCATGCAGTGTTGGAGGCACATGAAGAGGAACAATATGAAGAACGCGATCCTATAGCAAAGGAGGAGGAGCAAGCCAAAAACAAACATTATTTATGCAAATAGTAGTAAATTTAAATATTATATGCCTTTTAGGTTTGAGTCTGTTAATATTGAGTGTGCGTTGGTGAACTTAGAATTGTGTCAATTAGAGTACATGAAATTATGGATCATGTACCAAGAGGGGGAGAATTATGAAAATAAATGGAATTCTAAAAGTGAAGTTTTTATGTGATGCAAATGTGTTTTAGTAATTTTTTTTAGCATCTTGGGAATATAGTTGAGTAGAGTTTTATTTTCCTCCAAATATTTCCTGTTTCCGACAGATGATGATTCCCTGGTTTATATGGGAAAAACAAACAGGGAAGTCATTGAAAATAAGGGTCTCATTTGTAAACGTTGTCAACCAAAGCTCCTAATGACAGCACAATTTAAATTTTGAGCATGACACTTTATTAGACTCTTAATCGTATAACAGTATATACATTTCAAAACTAACCAAAACAAAAATTCAGAATCAATAGATAAACCCTAATCACAGCCCAAAAACAGAGCAAAGAGTTCATATATATCAAGTTATTGATCTACAACAAGATTTGCATGGTGAATGATGATGAAGGATGCAGATAAAAGAATGCCAATTAAGAGCGAGTCCCAGATAGAAACTTCCACAAAAGCTGCTAAAAGATAAATCTTTCTTAGGGCAATTTCAGGTCAACGAACATAAGCAAAAATTCAGCTATCAACATTTCCCACCAAGTCCTCAGCTTTCCCTATTGCCTCCATTATAGAGATATAGGTGCTGTCACTAGGAGTGATGCCGTTACGCACCATTTCTTTGAGGAGTTCTTCGGCATGCTCACCTTCTTGGTTTTTGCATAAGCCTTGAATAAGAGCATTGTACGTGAGAAGGGTGGGATTAAATCCTTTACTCAACATTTCGTCACGAACTTTAAAAGCATCATTGATATCACCTCTTTTGCCGTAACCACTAATAAGTGTGTTATAACTAATATGATCAGGCTTGACCCCTCTTCTTTTCATCTCATCAAGAAGTTGACGAGCTTCTTCCACCTTCCCCTGCCTACAGTATCCTTGCATCAAGGTATTATAAGTAACTTCATCAGGAAGAACCTTCATCTTATCCATCTCTTCTAAGACTGAAAATGCACGTTCTATATTACCATTTCCACAGTGACCATCAATCAACGCGTTAAACATAATTAAATCTGGCCGTAGACCTCTTTTTAGCATCTTCTTAAACAAGTTGTCTGCCTCTGTCATTCTGTTCTTTTTGCCCAAAACAAAAATGAGAGATGTATATGTTACCTGGGTTGGTTGAATCCCTTTTTTCATCATTTCATCATAACGGCTGAAAGCTTTTTCCACATTCCCACATCTGCAATACCCATTAATCAGTATGTTATATGTAATAGCATCAGGATGGATACCTTTTCCTCTCATTTCTTTTATCATATCATCAGCTTCACCCATTCTGCCTTCCATAAATAGTGCATGAATTAATAAATTATAGGTCACCAAAGATGCATTTATACCTCTACTGATCATCTCATCCCTGTAGGCAATAGCTTTATCTAAATCTCCTTTAGCGCAGTATCCATCAATCAATGCATTATAAGTTACAGCATCAGGGACCAACATGTTCTTGAGTAACTCAGATGCCTCCTCAAGCCTTCCTGCTTTACACACTGCAGTGATAAAAGCATTATATGTATAACTATCAGGCTCGAGGCCTTTATCTTTCATATCTTTGAAGATGCCTTGAGCCACATCAACCTTCCCTCTCATACAATATGCATGTATGACTGTATTATATGTAACAGTATCAGGCTTGACTCCTAAAGTCTCCATATAACCAATAAATTCTTTTGCCTTTATCAACTTCCCTTCTTTACACAAAACATTAATCATTATATTATAAGTACGCACACTGGATTTAATCTTCAATCTAAACATTTCTGCATACAAAACCCATGCCATGTCTGTTCTATTCAGCTTCAGCAACAGACTTAACATCATATTACAAGTCTCAGTCTTGGGCGAAACCCCCTTTTCTTTCATCATATAAAAACATTCCAATGCCTCACTAGCTTTCTTCAGCTCACAATACGCCATCACGAGATAATCAAATACAATACTACTCTTCAGATTGAATTTGCAATGGAGAAGAGTCAACTCATCAAAAATCACCCTGTTAGTGGCAATACCATGGGTAATTAATTTCCTCAAGTATTCTATCGCGGGTTTTGGGGATGAAAGGCGGGAAATGATAGCAATTGCAAGGCAATGAGTCTTGAAATCTAGGGAGTTAGAATGGAGATGGGATAAAAGTTGAAGAACGAGCTGAGGATTCTGGGAAAGGTGGGTTAGAATCGGACAGATAACAGAAGGAGTCAAGCTGGGAGCAACCTGCTTGATAAAATGCCACTGAGAAGATTTGATTGAATCTAGAAGTAGAGATTCGGAGATTGGCGAAGGAGTTGATAGGTTATCGGACAAAGTTACCTGGGATTGAGAGTGGAGTTTTAAGTGAGGCGCAGTGGAAAGATGAGCACGAGACAGAAGATGATTTGTGCACAGAAGTGTTTTGAACTCGAGGTGTTTGAGAGATTTGAGATTGAAGAATTTCACAAGCTGCATAGTGAAAGGAATATAAAAAATCATGCTGCTTGACGCGGTAGCATGCGTTGCTGGGAAAGATGAGTACTTCACGCTGCTGGGCGCGGTAGCATGAGCTTTGACGTGCCAATGAAGAACATGAATGAAAAAGACGGGGAAAATGAGTACTTCACCTCCACTCTGCAGCTGGATGAAGAAAAATGCTCAGCACATCACTTAAAGCTCATAATCCAAAATGCATCATATGGATTAAAGGAAGGATCACCGGAGCTCGATCACCGTTCCCACTTCACCCCTTTCACCGTCGCGTGTGTCGTCATTGAAGCAAAAATCCCTAAATCCCTTTTAAAAATGGACGGCCAATATCACTTTTTAGTTAACGGATCAGATTGGGTCACTTACCAAAGGAGTCGGTTTTGGGTGATGAGGTTTGAGCTGCTCATGGATCTAGGGGCCGGAGAGAGTAGTTCAGGCCCACAGTATCCTATGAGTCTAGTAAAGGGAAACAAGAGCCCAGTGTCCAAGTTGATGTCAGAGTGATCCCTCGTGATTGTAATAGAATTGCAGATGCCCTAGCAAAATGGGGCATCTCTAATTCTGCAATCTTAGCTGGATGTCCTGTGCATTTGCGAGCTTGGGTTGACCAAGAGTGTTTAGGATTAAATTCCTCTTATATGTAATTTTCTTTTTGTAATGTAGGCGTCTAGCCATCTTTTATATTAAAAAAAAAAAAAAAAGAGCCCAGTGTCCAAAGTTTTGTTTGAATTTTCTTTTAATTAATAATTAATAGCGACAACAATATTTAAATATGTAAGAAATATCAGGTTCAGAGACAAAAGATATTTTGAACCTTCTTTGAACAAAAGAGGGATACATAATTTTTTTTCCTATAGAATATTCACTTCCATAACATTTATTTTTCGTTCATTATTAGTATAAAATGAAATGTTTATTCTCGTAAAGAAAATAAAAAATTAATCCGCCAAAAATGTTTATATTTTTAAAATAAAACTATAAAAAACAATTATTTTAAAAAAATGTAAATGACAGATTTTATTTTCCAAGACATCGCGGCCCTCCGGTCATATCCTGTGGACTGCCAAGACACCGTTGTCGTTCGACAAATGTTAATGTACCCCCACACTTGTCTTTTTTCTTTTGGACAGGACGACGAGATGCTCTGGCCGACCCAGATTGAGCCGTCGCGGGTAACGGGTTACCCGTACCCGTTTAAGTTATATGGGCAGGGCACGGGTTACCTGTTTATGCAATCTAAACATCTCTAACAGTTGTACAGGTTTTTCCCCTCCCCCCTCGTGATCGCGTTAGACCTTTAGACTTCAGCAGAGTAGTGTATATAGGCACTACTCACTAGACAGAGTGGACTAGAGTGGAGATTTTTGGAGACTAGAGAGTGGAAATTCTAGAGAACACACTCGACTCAGTCTTAGGGTTTGGTCGCCGTCGCCACCCAAAGCTCAGCGGCTAAAGCCTCTCGCCATCCTCTACTCCTGTCTCTTTCGATCTTGATGTGAGTTTTATTATAAAAATAAATCATATATTTTTTGTTTAACATATATAATAAATTATAAAACACCTTGAGTTTTATTTAAATCATATAATTATATTTTTAATTAAAAATTTTGTTTATTTTAACAAATTATAATTTTGACAAAATTAAAGAATGAATAATTTTTGTCCATAGATATCTATACAAGTAGTTTTGAATAATGACAATTGAGAAAAATTATTTAATTTAGTAAAATTTAGAATTTTGTCTTTGGGCGCTCCTGGAATAAGAGTTCGTTGGCCAATCCTCCTTAGATAACGGAGGTTAACTTTTTGTTAACGGTGTTAATGGCGTTGTGCTGAACGCTCCTCTTTAAAATGTTTGTTGGTATTTTTGGTCCAAAATATAGTTTGTTGTGCTGGGTGGTCCTGACCCAATAGTTCGTTGGTATTTTTGGTCATTAACCCTATCTTAAAATGCCTCAAAAGATTGTAATTATATTGTGCAATTATATAATACTCCCTCTGATCCTAATTATAAGACCTAGTTAATTTTTTTGGAGAGATTAAGAAAGCTAATTAAATAACTTTAGAATATTTTTATTTTTATTTTTTTCTTCAAACTATTTAGTTTGACTAATAAAATATTATATAATCTAATAATACACAACATATGAAATGATTAAGTGACTTATTTAACTTCTTTAATTTCTAAGAACAAAAAAAAAAAAGAGTTAAAGGTAGTAATAGTATTTCACATGGAGATGCAGATAAAGGGAAGGTAGCCAGTAGATTTGTCCCACCGAATATCCCAAACAACGACGGGGCATATGCGATAGGCTTTTTCCTGTGGGCTTATCCTTTCATTTCCTGTGACTCCTTTGGCTGCCGTTTCTGACATCCAAACCTTCATCGGCCGCCACTGATTCACAAGCCCCTTCCCCTTTCTTTTTGTTTCTTTATATAAACCTTACTCTCTCCTCCTTCCTCCCTTAAAGGTTCTTTCTTCCAAAAATACATTAAGATTTGTGAGAGTTGGTTCTGTGAAAAATGTCTGCCATTGCTGAGATATGGATGAGCAAGCTGTCCAAGTTTAAACCAAAGGCCATGCCTCACAAAGCCAAACAAGGATCCCAAGTTGATCGCACTCTACAAAAGGATGCTGCTAACAACAAGGACTACACAAGCGTTCGCGCTGACACTTCAATGATGTCTGAAACATCTGTGTTTTTGCTCATGGATCGATTTGTGCCTTGGTGATTATGTATTTGTATATATCTTCTCTATTTGTATATACTTAGGCTAGACCCTTTTTGTTTCTGGGGAGATCTTAAAATTATGTTTTTTGTATCGCTATTGAAAACCCATATGTATTATCTCTACTCTTGAACTGAGCTACACCTTTGGATGAATGAAAGTATTATTGACTATATTGACGCAACTGGTTTCACACAATGGACTAATATTAGCAGAACTTTCTATTTCTGCGGAAACCAGAGAAACAGGACACCTTATAGATCAAAGATGATAACAAACAACTCTGAACCTCCCATGCTGTCTGTAAAAGTATTGATATACACAGAGTGAATGGAAAAGTACAATGGAACATACCTATTCTTAAATTTAAATCTGTGTTGTTCCAGCTTTAACTTCAAGAATGTGCAAAATAGACATGAACTGATCTTCCAACAGAATAGCCTGTATATCAATTATTTTGGGGAAGAATCAGAAGGAGCTTGCCTCCTCTATTTCATAGGTTGTTGAAGTGATCTCAGGCTTGAAGGAAGGTGGTATCCATTTTTCACATGCCATGATCGCTCTTGCGTAGCTGAGGGCTTCGTCAACAGTGTCAGGTTCTAAACCAGTAACCAGTGAAACAAACAGCTTTCGATTTGTGACAGATTTGAACAGTTTCTTGAACTTTACAGCAATAAATTGGAAAGCACGGTGAGCTAGTGGGGTGTTATTGATCTTGTTACTTGCACAGGCGCCGTTTTGATTGGGACTAATCACTGGATTGAAGTCAGAAAACCATTCGAATTTTGTTAGAGGCACCAGCTCAATCTTTTCCTCAAAAAGATCGAATTTGCTCAGAATTAACAAGAATTTCTTGTCTTTGAAGGTTGGAT
The DNA here is from genome assembly GCA_025563575.1 of Acacia pycnantha. NCBI lineage: Eukaryota > Viridiplantae > Streptophyta > Magnoliopsida > Fabales > Fabaceae > Acacia > Acacia pycnantha. Next base: position 3,425,615 of record JAMWYP010000010.1, on the reverse strand, counting down.
GTCTTATCATGTTCTCAAAGAGATGCTTAGCTGCTAGCATTTTGTTGGTAGAAACTCCATTACTGTCAACTGTGTACTCATCATAGCCGGTTAAGGCGACACAGAACAAGGCAACATCCATGTCTTCAAACATCTCCAACCACTTGCAGTTCTCTCCTAGGCTTCTAGGATGCACTCTGATGAGTTGGTACCTATAATAAAAAAACAAACAAATGAAAACTATGAAGCTCTTGTAAATAATGATACTTCAGGATTCAATTCATCCCCTGTAAACTGTTTAGCACCTGAAAATAGAAGGCAAAAAATTTATGCACTGTTCTTGGATGCTTGCTATTAATAGTTTATTTAAACAGATTATGACATGCCTATAAGAAAATTTGGGTAAAGAAAAACTAAGACTGGAACGGTGTGTTGGTCGTGGGCGTGAACAAAATAAACTTCTTCTTGGTTGGAACTAAATTAAATTCACTGCATTTCAAAAAAACGGTGAAGATGATGACAGGATATGAATTCTCACATACAAAGCAACACTCATGGAGACCTGACCTGAAACAAGGATCTTGTCGAAGCTCTGTGAACACAGAGTCTTCATCAATTGGCTTAGGAAATGAAAATTCCATGGAAGCAAGACTGTTGGACAAGGTTATACCCTCGGCATACAAGATATCCGTATCACTGAGTCCATAGTCTGTCTTGGAAATCTTAACAGCCTGCACATGAGGAATATATTTAGATCTTGATTAATAGTAAATGATCTCTTCAAAATGAAGTGATGCAGCTGCCATATCCATGGCCACACACACACACACACACACATTTACTCACACTTGAGGAACGGTTAAGATAATAAAACACATGAAAAGATGGACAACCAAGCACCACTTACCCGGTCTAGAAAATAACTTGCATTTCTTGGTAGCATTTCTAACTCATTTCGTCGGTCGTAGGTTGCCTGAATGGCTGGTTCCCTCCATAGCTCCTCTGCAAGAGATGCATACTCAGACGTAGCAGCTGGAAATATCTCACCAAAATTACCCGACACCATGTATCTGATGAGTGAATCTGAGAAGGCTTTCAATCTTGGGCTTATGGAATATACTGTTGTTTCAATATTATTGCCTGTATTCTCTGCTGTAACCTAGAAGTTAGCAACTTCCCTCCATAGCACAAGCTACCAACTAATGGTAAACAAGCTTTTTTTCCGTGAGCTAAATTACCAGTTAGAAAATTATCGCAGAACTAAAGGCATAAACTTAATATAGAAAAAGCAATTGCCGATTACTTTCCATTTCGCCAATAAGGACTAAAGAAACATGGTTCACATTCATTAATTGTGAAAATAATTACCAGATGAGGTGGAATCATTAACCATCCGTCTTTTCCTACTCTGCAGTAAACTCTCTTCATGAAACTTCTCACAGCCCTCCAACAATATACCAAGGAAGGTATACAGGTTGCTCTGGATCACCAGCTTAATATTTTGGAGCTCATTGTAGGAGAAAGGGACATCGTAGTGAAGCTTGGCCTAGGATGTCATGTTCAGTCTTTAGTGTCACTCGTATCATTTTCATTAACAAACAGAGGAGAAATTATAAACGTCGACAAATGATTTATACCACGTGGACAGATAGATTTTGGAGTCATAAATATTTAGCAGAACCGAGCAAGCTTTAAGCTTTTTGAATCAAAGAATGTTATTCATTCAATCAGCAGCATACATATGAGAATGAATGGCCCCAAAAAAGGATCTTACCTGTTTAAATATAGTGCTTGTGCCAGATTTGACTGATCCCACAAGTAAAAATTTGTGAAGCTTTTTATTCTCAATACAGCTCTGGGTAACTATATTGACTCTTTCTTCACCGTGAAGAGGGACAGAGTTAGGAGGCCATGGCAGAGACAGCACCAAACAAAATAGCTTCGTTGCAGTCTGTAAGAGAGTAAGCCAAACAATTATTGACTAATGGTCGTAACTATAACCAGAAGAATCAAACAAATCAACATTAAACTACACAAAAATCACCTTATTCCATATGTATCCCTTGATATTCTTCTGTCCCTCCTCTCTGTACGATCCATCAGCATTTACCCAAAAGTTAGGTTTTCCTTCACATGCCACTCCTGCTGCCTATAAACAATGAACAGAGTATTTCCATTTAACGTAATCGAAATTCCAAAAACAAAGCAGAACATACATGACTGTGCCTCACATAACAACCTTGAGAATGAAGAGCTCCTTTTTGGTAATCTCTCGATTGTTTATGAGCACCTTTGTGTTTCCATTGCTTGCATTTTCCTTCAAGTCACCTCCAACGTCCAGCTGGGGGCTGATAATTTGAGATGGCTTTTTACCTTCCTGTATAATCAATCAAGCAGAGCAAAAAGATTTGAGGTATGCTTATAAAAACATCAGCTCTACCTCAAATCAAGGAGACAAACATAAATATTTAATCATGGAGGTTAATTTTCACCTTTCCCCATAAACCAGATGCCTTATCATACCAATAAAAACCTGGTTTTAGCTTTATTGGTGGATTTGGGCTGCTTGAGAGTAACACCATCTGTTTCCTATTAAGAGGTTCCCCATTCACCAAAACAAGTTCTGGTGGTATTTGGTTTGCTTCAGAAATCTTCTCAACATGAATCATTTGTTTCATTTGCAGCTCAGACATCAAGTGCTTTAGCATCCGAGAACTTTTTCCCAAGGTTCTTCGTTTGCTTTCATCGATTCGATAACCAATGCAAGTAATGCATTTTCTTCCTTCAGGCATGCACCCCATTGCTCTTATCACGCAATTGCGACAATACTTTGCATCACAAGAAATGCAAACCACCTTCTCAGTGAAACGATAACCCTTATGGCATCGATAACATGTACCTTTCTTACCAGTTCTCTCAACTTTTGGACTCTCTGCGTAATCAACAGATCTTTCACTCACTACTACAATGGCATCAGACTCAGGATCGCGGAAAGTTACATTTGAAGGTCGTTTGGCATGCGTGGGTCTGGGTGTGTCATTTTTACAATCACCTTCTCTGCAAGAAGAAATCTCAGAGAAGAGTGATTGAGAGTTTGAACCTGATTCTGTTATTTCCGAATCGGTGGGGTTCTGTTCATTTTGAAAGAACCTATCTTCTTTATCATCATTGCCCGATGAAACTGAGTTATTAAGTCTGATGGGAGTTGTATGACTGGTTTTTACAATGGGCTTGATAATTGGAACAGAAAATTGATCGGAGGAAATGGAAGCTACAGAAGCAATTGGGATTTGATCAATTTTGAAAGGAGCTATTTCTGGGATCGAGTGGTTTAAATCAGGACCATCATATATCATAGCAATGGAGTATTCAAGGTCATGATCGTCGTCGTTAGCTTTAGAAACTGATGAGGACACACCAGGCAGCCATTTTTTCAGAATCGAAGTCATTGCAGCTTCGTGTCAAACAGATTAAACTCACCCTAATTTTGCAGACCCAGATTGCTTCGTAACCATTACTAACTAAATTTCTACCGACGAGAACGTATCATGCGAAGAACCCATCAAACACAGAAGGTAAGAAGAATATCTAGGAAGAAAAAAAGCCATTTGGCAAAGGCAAAACTCCATGAAAACGTGAAAATTGAACGTGATCATGGATGAGAAGTTATGGTTAGAGAAGCGAAACTGTAGATTAGGATGAAGAAATGACTAAAGAAACGAGAGTGACTAATGACGTAAATGACAAGTAAATCTGGATTTAGCGAATGGAAATGAACACCTTCAGCTTTGAATGAAATTGCTTGATTAGAACGGTCAACAAACTTTTTATCAAATTCACTGAAAGTAACATTATGTATTTGCATATTCACACTTTATAATATATAATCTGTACAATGAATCTACAATAGTTCCAAATTACTATTGGATTCGCAGTCAGAAGCTTTTGGATTCGGAGTCAGAAGTTTCGTTACCAGTGACGCGTTACTTGACTTTTAAATTTTGAAGACACTGCTCAACAAGTATTTATTTTTTTAAAAATATAATAAGTTCATGTGGGGTGTGTGTTCTTTTTCAAAACGCTTTGAAAAGATATTTATTTATTTATTATTAATGGATAAGATAATCGAAGAATGCTCTTACTAGACAGTCGAAAGAAAATAAATGATTGTAATGTAACGTGAATTTAATTTCAGGATTAATTTGTATATTCCAAAAACATAAGTGTTTGTTATCGACTTACATTAAACTTACATTAAACGAGATTTTTAAAATACCCAATCATTTTCAGTTAATGCATATATGAAAACAATATTGAGCAAATTTACATGTGTTTCTCAAGTGTTAAAAAAGGAAAATTCATTTCAGGTCTTAAGAAATTAAGAAAATATCAAAAATGTCCCAAAAATGTTAAATATCAGAAAAGTTCTGAAGAATTGTTAACCCCATAGATAGAGTTGTTAATCCCACATATGAGAATTGTTAATCCCACATAAATAGTTGTTAATGAAACTTTTCTGACATTTTCTTGGTCTTTTAAGACCTGAAATAAATTTTTCCTATTAAAAATGGAGAAATTCATTTATTTTTTAATTGATAAGTGTTTGTTATTAACAAATTTACATGTGTTTCTCGCATGCTCATTAATTACTGAAGACTGGGCCCTTTTGGATGGGCTTTTTTCATAAAAAAAACACTTTTTTTAATTCAAAAAAAATTAATTTATGTGTTTAGATGATATTTTTTAAAAAAAGTAAAAGTCACAAAAAAAAAGCTAAAATGCTGCTTTTTTCAAAAGCTCAAATTTTGAGCTTAAAAAAAAAGCACAACATGGGGTTAAAAAAAAAAACACTTTTCTTTTAAGTCAATCCAAACGGGCTCTAAACCTTTATCACAATAACAACTTTTCTCACACGTGTTGAAATAAACTTTTATCACAATAAAAATAACAACTTTTACTTATAAAAAATACGAAGCATGAATTTTAAAAAAATTAGTATTGTTGCGTGTCAAGAATAAAAAACGTTTGGGCAAGTGACATACACACAAATAAGCATAGACACACACAGAAAAAAAAAATTCAATGATAACGAATATAGAAAACATCCCCACAAGAGTTTCCCTGAATTAAATAAATTCAATATTGCTAATTGAATGTCTTATAATTATATAAAAAATTAGTCTTTAAAAAAGAAAATGAAAAAAGAAGTCAACCATAACGAATAACGATTTGAGAGTAAGGATTGAGCCAATGGGGGCCATAAAGTTAAACTAAGAATTCCAATTTCCAAGTTGTTGACAAGAGTGTGAGTGAGTAGGAAGACCACAAGAGGGATGGTAGGGCCGTTTACTTGGTCTGGTTTTTAGTCAATTTCCATTACTAATTGAAACTCCTCAAAATTTCCAACGTTTTTTCAGGTTCAAGGGAAGGAGCCACGAAAATTTATATCGTGTCACAAAATCAAGCCTTTTTAATGAAGGTTGCCTTTGCGATTGTGGCACGGTCCGATCTCTTCTGGGTACAAGTCTTGCGGAGTAAATATGGCTGGGATGAGTTTATAGGGCCCAATAGGCGAAATCAACAATGCTCTTATCTTTGGAGACACTTGCGGAAGGTATGGTTGGATGTGAACGTGGGTGTAGGATGGGCAGTTGGCGATGGCTCTCGGGTGAGGTTTTGGTCTGATAGTTGGGTGCCGGAGGTGGGTCCGTTGAATCTCTGAGCGTTTCGGGATGTGTCACCAGAAGAGGCATCTCAGCCCATTAACAGCTTTGTGAAACCAGATGGAAGTTGGGATTGGGATCGGTTTCGAAATGATTTGCGGGATCCGTTCTCTCTATTATTTATGGGTGCAAAACTCCCAAGATCATCGAGGTGATGACAGGTGCTTCTGGGACCGGTCCACTGATGGGAACTTCTCAGTAGCTACGGCGTACAAGCTGCTTGGGGAGGGAGATGATAACGACCAACAAAAAATATGGGATGTGATTTGGAAGTGGGATGGCGCACAACGTGTAAGAGTGTTTCTCTGGTTAGCAGCTCGACAGTGGCTCCTAACCAATGCAGAGAGGCGACGACGCCACATGGCGAATCAGGACTTATGCGCGAGACGTGGAGTGGCGACGGAAGACATGGACCATGTACTCAGGCACTGCAACTTCGCGAGACAGGTGTGGCATCAACTACATCTGAGCCCACCAATCCAACTGAGTCCAAATATGGATCTTAGGGGGTGGATGCTACAAAATCTTCTGAATCATCGCCGGTGTGGTCGAGAAGGGGTGCGATGGTCGATTGTTTTCGGGTTGACGTCTTTGGAAGTTGTGGGAGGCGAGAAACAAGGCCATTTTCCAACGTAAGCAAACGTCTCCGTATCATCTTGGCCGAGAGATAATGAGTCTTGCTGGTTTTAATGACTACGCTGCTATTCAGTTCAGGGTAATGAGTGGGGACAGGCAGGGTAGACGGGAGTGACTTATTACTTGGATTAAACCCCCTACATTGGTGGTCTCCCTGAATTGTGATGGGACGAGAAAGACGGATTCGTTGCAAGCAGGAGCTGGAAGCTTGTTACGGGACCATGATGGGCGTTGGCTTGCCGGTTGCTGTCGGAATATTGGAGTATGCAATTCGTTACAAGCGGAGTTATGGGCCTTATTGGATGGCCTTGAGTTAGCTTGGGTCCTAGGATTTAGGGATGTGATGGTCCAAGTGGATTGCCTGACAGCTTTGAGCTTAGTTCAATGTATGGATGAGCAGCCAAATGCAAACATGAGCCTGATCAGGGCAATCAAAGGGTGTTTAAATCAGGAGTGGCGGGTGTCAATCTCCCATGTCTTTCGAGAAGGTAATCAGTGTGCGGATTTCCTTGCGTCCTATGCTTTGAATTTAGCTGTAGGGAACCATATCTTGGAGGAGCCACCGGCGGGCATGCAGGGCCTATTGCGGGAAGATGCGGATGGGATAGGGAAGATACGACTCTGTCGTGTTTCTTACTGATTTGTTTCAATCAGTCCTTTGTAAACAATATATATATATATATATATATAGCGTCCATATTCATCTTTATTTTAATTTAAAATATTTAAAAAAATGAAAAAGCATACAAGTTTATCTTTTTGAGAAAAATACAGAAAAATATTATCAAAATTGGTAAAAAAAAAAAAACAAATAAGTATGTTGAATTTTAATAATTCAAAATTAAAGTGAATGATTTGAAATTTGGAGATATTGTAAAATTTGAGAAATTATCTAACTAATCCTATTTTTTAAAAAAACCCTCGACGACGGTCACCGAAACTCCAATGACCGGTCGCTCGAGACCGATGACTGGAGCTCCAGCAGCCCTAATATTTTTTTGAATTTCTCAAACAAAATTTGTCAATATAGATAGTTGAATTGTTATTAGCTATACTAAAGTTGTAAACGATGGCGCTATATATATTAATTTCTCAGGCAAAAGTTGTCACTATTGATACTTGAACTATTAATAACGATATTAAAGTTATAAACATAATACTTGTTGAATTAGTCTAATAACTCTCACCAGAGCTCAAGTGGATTTTTTTTTCTTTTTTTTTTTTGAATTTCTCATGTTAAAATTGTTAATATAGATACTTAAGTTGTTAATAGCGGTGTTATAAATGGCAGACCTTTTTTTTTTTCATTTCTTCGAAAAAATTCGTCAATATATATTCTTGAGTTGTTAATAGCAAAACTAAAGTTATAAATGGGGTATTTATTGAATATTTTTAAATAATTTTCACTGGAGCACTGGCGATTATTTTATTATTATTTTTTAATTTCTCGAGCTAAAATTAGTAATATAGATACTTGAGTTATAAATAGCGATACTAAAATTGTAAACATGATCGCGAGGTAGTCGGACCTTGTGAGGTCCTTTTAAAAAAGATCAAGAAAATATTAAAACAAAAAAAATATTAAAAAATTAGGCGATCTCGCGAGGTACATTTAAACAAAAGAAATTTAAAAAAAAAAATTAAAAAAACTGAAAACAAAATTAAAAATTTAAAAAAAATCAAAAAACAAAAAACAATAAAAACTTTGGGGACCTCGGGAGGTAGTCCCACTACCTCGCGAGGTCGTTTTAAAAAAAGATTAAAAAATAATACAATAATAAAAAAAAGAAAAAGAAAAAAATAGTAAAAAATAAGGGAGACCTCGCGAGGTAGTCATACTACCTCGCGAGGTCGATTTTTAAAAAAAATAAATAAATAACAACACATTTAAAAAAAGAAATTAAAAAAAAAACGAAAAAAAAATTAAAAATCAAGGGACGGGGTAGTCCCACTACCTCGAAAGGTCCTTTTAAAAAAGGTTGAAAAATTTAAAGAAATAATAAAAAAAAAAAATCAAAGGGACCTTGTGATGTATATTTAAAAAAAAATAAAAACGAAAAAGTAAATAAAAAATCGGGTAGTCCAACTATCAAGTGAGATCCTTTTAAAAAAAATTGAAAAAAAAATCCATGACCTTAAAAAGAAAATTAAAAAAAAAAAAATATTTTTTATAAAAATAACAAGTTTAAAAATAAAAATGAAAACGAAAAAAAAAAAATCAAGCGTAGTCGCGTAGTCGGATTACCTCGCTAGGTCCTTTTAAAAAAAATTAAAAATAATACAAACTTTAGAAAAATAATAAAAAATTTAAAATGAAAAATGAAAAAAACAATAGAAAATCAAGGGACCTTATGAGGTCATTTTTAAAAAAATAAAATAAAAATAAAAATCAAGTGATCTAATAAGGTCCTTTGAAAAAAGATTAAAATAATAAATAAATAAAAAACAGAAAAATTAATAAAAAATAAGGGACCTCGCAAAATAGTTCGAGTACAACACGAGGTCCTTTTAAAAAGAGATAAAAAAAATAAAAAAAACGGGTACCTCGCGAGGTACATTTAAACAAAAGAAATTAAAATATATAAAAAAATCGAAAATTAAAAAAATAATAATAATAACTAAGGGGACCTCGTGAGGTAGTCCCACTACCTCGCGAGGTCCTTTAAAAAAAACATTAAAAAGTAATAAAAAATTAAAAAATAAAAAAATGAAAAAAATAGTAAAAATTAAGGAGACCTCACGAGGTATGTTTTAAAAAAAAAAATAAAAAAATAGGAAGTCAAAAAAATAATAAAAAACGAAAAAATAAAGAAAAAATAAAGGGACCTCGTGAGGTAGTCCCACTACCTCGCGAGGTCCTTTAAAAAAAACATTAAAAAGTAATACAAAATTAAAAAATAAAAAAATGAAAAAAATAGTAAAAATTAGGGAGACCTCCCAAGGTAGTCAACATACCTCGCGAGGTATATTTTTATTAAAAAAAAAAAGGAAGTAAAAAAAATAATAAAAAACGAAAAAATAAAGAAAAAATCAAGGGACCTCGTGAGGTAGTCCCACTACCTCGCGAGGTCCTTTTAAAAAAATTGAAAAAGAATAAAAAATTAAAAAAAAAAAAAGAAAAAAAAATTAGGAAGTCAAAAAAATAATAAAAAACGAAAAAATAAAGAAAAAATCAAGGGACCTCGTGAGGTAGTCCCACTACCTCGCGAGGTCCTTTTAAAAAAATTGAAAAAGAATACAAAATTAAAAAAAAAAAAGAAAAAAAATAGTACAACTTAATGTGACCTCACGAGGTAGTCAACATACCTCGCGAGGTATGTTTCAAAAAAAAAATAAATAATAAGATATACATAATGGGTATCGATTTTCAACTGTTGAGGCGAATGCATGTGCACTATGTTGTAATTATGGTGTATGTTGTCGAGGTGACAAAGTTGATGGGGTGGAGACTGACTACTATGGGAAGTTAGTTGACATAATTCAGCTGAGTTACCCGTGGGACAAGGTGGTAACCCTTTTTAAATGTGAGTGATTTGATAACAGTCCGCATGGGACAAAAATGAACAAACATGGAAATATTGAGATCCACTGGACAATGAGATATACAGTTGGTTATGACCCATTCATCCTTGCTCAACAGGCGGAACAAGTTTATTATACATCATACCCCACATCCCGCCAAGACTGGAGGGGAGTTATTAAAACCAAAGCATGAAATATTATACCAAAGTCGAAAGAGCGGAATCAAATGACGGTATGGTGAACTGTTCCAAGTCGATGTGGAACATGTATCGCCCATAAACATCTTCGATGACGAAGTACCAAGCAATCTCTTTGATTCTCACTGCGGGGTTAGAATTAATTCCTATACAAATTGACGATGAGGAATCAGACGATGAGGCAGAAGTGATTTACTCTGATATTGAATCTGAGTTCGACGACTATGAGACTTCAGAGGAACACGTGCAAGCAGATGTCGATGAACAGGAATCGTCCGGTTGATTTGTGTTAGTTATTTGTTTATGACGATCTGTTATACTGCATACTTTGTTACTTCGCTACTGTCATATTAACTAAATATCTTATTGTTATATATTTTTTGACATTATGTCTATAAGTGTTCAGAGATAGAGCATCTAGGAGGACGTTCAGGTAGTGGACGGGGTAGTGGTCGAGCCCAACCCCGTCCTATCATAGGGGGTAGGGCGACGCCATCTGCTCCCTATGGAGGCAGAGGGCTAAGCGCTTCCCCAAAGGTGTCGTCATTTGATATGCCATCTTCACTGTCGGGTTATTTGTCATCTTCACCGTCGCTGTATATATCGTCGTCACCGTCTACCCCCCACTGATCCACAGCAAGGGGGACCACAGGTTTACTTTACCATTTCTGATTGATTTACATATGTTTAGTTTCCTGAAACCATCTATGTACAAACATCTTAAATACTTCACATTCCTTCCTTAGCACACCGCGTTGCCTCATAGCCACGTCGGGGAAGAAGGTAGTTCCTCCGATCCACCAATCTGGGGCTCAAGAGATCCTTCGACAGGGAAGCTTTGGATCCGTCCTGACGGAGTCGAGTAAGTCATGCCATGTTACCAGTAATGTTACAATTTTCTTCTCTAATTGGTTTGTATGCTAATATTTGCATGATGTCCTCTCTCTTAAGATTTGTGCCTCATAATGAGGTATTGGAGTTCATGCCGGCCCAATTATTCCGTAATTACAATCAACCTTGGGCCAAGTGGTTAGACATTCCTAAGACCGTTCGGGATGTTTGGTTCGATGAGTTCTTGGTAAGTTTTTTGTTTTATGGTTATTAATTAAGTACTTTTAAAATTTAGAGCACTAATTGTTCGTTATTGATTTTCAGCGCTAGCATATGACGTTGCCTGAACATCGTGAGGATCTGAAAGCAGCTTATAATTACAAGGCAGGCCGGTATTTGTCTCAAAAGCTTTATGGGTTGAGAAGGTCAAGAGGCAAGAAAGATTGGATTTCACAGGACACTGCAGACGAATTATTTCACAATTGGGCCAACAATGAGAAGTTTCAAAGCATAAGTGCGAAAAATAAGCAAAATAGGGCCAAAATGGAAAGACCGTCATATGCTGGCGGCTGCATTCCAATTAGTGAGCGTCGACGGAAAATTGTAAGTACGCATTATTTTCTATTTAGGTATTTGATATTTTGTACTTTGAAGTAATTAATTAAGGTCATCATATGCGTTTGCAGGTAGAGTCAGGGAAGTTCTGCAGAATCGATTGAGTGGGCTACCTTTGAGCGGACCCATTCCCTGATCGAAGGGAGTGAGAGACAATGGATTAGCCAAAAGGCGCAGCAAGTAGCGGTTAGACATTTATTGCCTTTATTACTTGTTTTATGCACCACCATATTTATTTCATTTTACATGTCTTATTTATTATGTATTTTTGTGCTCGTAGGAAACCTTTCAGAAGCTGTCGCAGGACAAAGTCTCGCAGCTTGGGATTGACCCCGCATCCTCTCAGTCCGATAATGAGAGTCTGTTCTTTGAGGCCACAGGCGGATTTAACAAGAAAGGGAGAGTCTTTGGATACGGAGCCTCTGCTAGCCGATTGAAGCAACCAAAGCGCTCCTCATCCAGCACTGAAGGTGTTTCTCCAGGTAAACTAATACATTTGATATTGATAATTTCCATTCTCTTGTCCATTCAAATGAAGTACAAATAATAAATGTACTTCATAATGTTTTTGCAGATGAGCTGAAGAAGATGAAGGCGTTGGTGCAGGAGCAAGCAACACATATGAGTCAGCAACAAGAGATGATGAGGCAGGAGATGATTCAGGAACAAGAACAGATGAAGCAGGAGATGCTTCAGGAATGGGAGAGGATGGAGCAGGCGATGAATCAGGAACGGGAGAGGATGCTGCAGGAGATGAATCAGCAAGCGGAGATGATGAGGCGGATGCAGCTTCAACTCCTGTCCCTAATGAAACACAAGGGTTCAGGGTCGGCTCCTGGTGATGATGACCATGCTGGTGATGATGATGATCACAATGCTGCTGTTTAGACTACTTTTTAGTATTTGCTCTTTGCAACATTATTATATATATTCTGTTTTCTCTATGTACACTCTTTTTAATTGTTATTATATTCATGGTACTTTTTGTAATCAATTTTCAAAAAAAAAAAAAATCAAACAATTTAAAAAAATCAAACAATTAATAAAATTTAAAAAGAATAAAAAAATTAAGAATAATTTAAAAATATATATATAATTTTTAAAAAATATTTTATTTTTGTTACGGAAATTTGTTATGGAAACTTTTCCATAGCAAATTGTGAGAATTTGCTACGAAAATTTTTCCGTAGCATTTGCTACGGAATGGAATTTCCGTAGCAAATTGCGACGGAAATTCCATTTTGTAGCAATTGCTACGGATTTTCCCATTTCCGTAGCAAAGTAATTGCTACGCGGTTTTTTGCTACGGAAAAAATCTATCGATTTGCTACGGATTTTTTCTGTAGCAAAAACTGATTTTTTTTGTAGTGTAACTTATGCTGTCATGTATGTATATAGCTGCAAATGAGAGAAACTTGAGGTCAAGCGGTAGTGAATGAATATAGCATACATGAACAATATTTATATTTATTGAAGCCTTGCTGAAAAGAAACCAAGGTTGCTGCATATGTAAAGAGTGAAGGAAATTTGCTATCTCATCTATGAAAGTGTATATATATTTGAACCCATGCTCACTGTGTATATACATATAAACCTGCGCATGAAGGAAAATAAGTAGGAGGCCTTATTAGCTTAAATATATGTGCTGCGTCTAAGAACAGAAGAAGGAAATTAAAACATTACGCATATATATTATCGTTGGGTGCACATATACTTATACGCTGTACATGGAAAATATAGTAGGAAGCTTGCTGTTTTGTGAGTATATATATGTATATATATATCTGCACAAAAACCTTTCTGTGTATGAGTTGTTAATTTTAAAACCAGGGTAAAGAACCTCCTTTGACCCTAAAATTTTGTGGATATTTAGTACACATCATAATCTTTAAAATGAGCCAAAGAACACCCAAATCCAATGTGTACGATGAGAGTTATAAATTTCCAAAGTTTGACAGTAAAACTAGAAAACTGTTATGAACAGTGATTTTCGTGTTAAATTTTAAAATAGTAAACCTTTGAGTTTTTACACGAAATTTTTACGGTAAATAGTAGACTCAATAAGGTTCAAAACGAGCATTGAAACACCTTAAACGGAAGTCCATAGCTCAAGATATAATTTTTCGAAATTGAGTTAAAATCTGGACAAATTCTGGTATGCTTCTGGAGCAACAAAATAACGTTGGATTTCGGACCTAGTAAACAAAATCATAAAAATGTGAAATTTTTCAGATACATAGTAGACTCATAGATTTTTAATTTGATAGGTAATTTGTCGAATTCCGATAAGTATTAAAGGAGTTATGATTCTTCAAAAATTAATCAAGAAATCTGAAAAAATTCTGGACATTGTTTATGTTTTTCGAAAGTTGGAAATTTCCTCAGCCATAAATCAACTTGGTGACTTTAATTTATGAAAATAGATTTATCAAGGTTTAAGTAGAAATTGGAATCACTCCATTTGGAGTTGTATCGGTAAGTTATAAATTTTCTAAATTCTCAGAAAAGTAATTGTGCATCATATTAGAGCTTATATGGAGTTAGTAATTATTAAGCCCCTAATTTAAAATGTTGGAATAGCCTATGAGGGTTTAAAGTAATTATAGAGGAATAATAATAGAATAGTAATGAATAATAAGATTATTAAAATTTGTATATTTTTAATTTTATGAAATTATAAGTTATAATCTTGATTATGTAGAGTTTTAGAAGAGTTATTAATGGTTAGTAATTGGTTGTGGTAGAATGATTTTTTTTTGCGTGTGTTTGAGCTCTTGGATTAGGAGCAGTGTGATAATAGTTAACTTCGGCGAGAAGTAATCACTTTACACTTGTTATGTATTGTTCGCCTCGCAAGTGTACGAGATTCGCAAGTAATAAAGTGATAAATAAAGTATCGTTCCCACGAGGATTTGTTTAACAAATTGGTCAAACAAAAGGCTTAGTGAATTTCATCAAGTTGAGCTAAAACAAAGTCTTAATTTGGAATGAGAATTTTTAAAGACTATTTCTAAAACATAAAATTGATAAAGGCAATTGATTCTTTAACTTCAAGGATAATTGAGCCTAGGGCTCTTTTTCCCCTTTTTGCATTTCATAAAACTTAGTTAATTTCCTCTCTAGTAGCATTTCAATAAATATATGTGTTAGTCTAAGGTTCTAAAACACTTGACCCGCTCTCTCAAGTCAAAATCAAGTTTCTCTTCTCATTAAAATGCACAATCTCTTGCTACAATTAATGAGAATCAACATTCAAGTAACAACCCTAATATGACAATGCAAGGCTAGTAAACATATCTCTATTTTACCAACAAACCATCCATTTATCAAGTAAACTTCAAGACAAGCATGATTTTAATCAAGTTCTACACCTAGATTAGCTCTCTCAAGTCAAAACCTAAGTGAACAAATCATCTAAATGGAGGCCAATCATTTAGAAGCATTAAGCCAAGATTAAAATCAACACATACATATATTAATCTACCAAAAGAGAGGAATATTCAAGTCTTAATCCATACAAAGGGTCAAAAGAACCCTAGGATAAAAGGGAAATTAGCCAAGCATGGCTTTAATCACATCCAGACAGAAAAATTCAGAGTTCAAAGACATATGGAAATTCAGGGGAAAATGAGTAAAGATGAAACAAACAGCCCCAAAATCGCAGCTCCTCTGTTCCTCTTTTTCGTTCCCTCTGGTTCTGCTTCTCGCTCTCCGTTTTCAATTCTTCTCCAGCAGCGTTAATAATCAATTCGGCGCTTTCCTTCCTCTTTTCCGTGTGCGACCTCCCTTCCTTTCTTCGCTTTTTCAATGTCCAGCCGTCCAATTCTTTTGGTATTGCTTCAGGTATTTTAAATCATTCAGTCCATGGGCCCCCCTTGTAGCTTTTCAGATTTAATTTGATTCAATTCATATGGCCCAAAAGTCCAAACGCAATCTGCTTCCTTTCTTTATAATCTGTGGGGCCCATTTTCCACCATTTGCATTTTGCAATTCAAATCTTCTCCAATTGCCAAAAGCCCAAACGCAATCTGCTTCAATCAATTGCCACAAACAAAACGTTGCACCATTCCTTCAAATCCTTATCTTAAATTCATTTCTTCTTTTTTTGTCAAACCGTGGGCCCATTTGCAATTCATCATTCAATCCAAAATGGTTCCATTCTTTTACTCCGCTGGTCCGTTGGAAAAAAAGCAAAACAATATATATATTAATAATAATAACAATAATAATAATAATAATAATAATAAAACTAAATTTATTTAAAACTTCTCATTACTATTATTTATTTCCTAAACTCAAAAACTTTTATTTGAAATTGAAATCCCCTAAATAATGCATCCAGATTGATATCTCTTAAAATCTCAATAAAATCTCTTCAATTTAGTATTAATGACTTCCTAAATATATCAAAATATGTCTCAAATCTATTAAAAATAGGAAGTCATCATGTATATTAATATGTTGTTTGTGATTATGTTGCGAAATAATTATGAATATTTTAAATATAAATTTCCTTGTGGAACCTTATGATTTGAATTGTGAAATATATGTATAAGATTGAGAATTTTGATATTATGACATGTATATGAAAGTGATTTTAAATAACATGATATGAACATGGAAAATCTTGGAAAAATTCTTGTTGAGTTATTTATTATGATCATTATGGAAATGGTTGAATTGGGGAAGAAATGTAGTAGTTTATTCCACCACGTGGTGAAGCCTCCATTGGTGCACGATGGTTGAATTTCTATTGTTCCACCTATTCAATGAGGGATTGGCCCACTAGTTCAATCAGGGCTTACGACACCCCACGAGTTCAATGAAGGGAAAAGACCCATGGTCTGAGGCATGTGCTCTGAGGATTTTGGTCGGTCCTCATCACATGACCAGTAAGCTTTTGAGTAACCAGTAATATGGATGTAACATAGCCCATGAGTCTAGTCGGAAGAAATAAGGCGGTTCGATTGGATTGATGGGAGGCATCTTGGGAATTGTGTTAATGAAAACTGTGATACATAATTTTGATACAGAATTCATGACATGAAAGTTTGTAACGTGTATATTGGTGAATTATATTTTTAATACTTTGTTATATAAATTGTTCCACTTGGCACCTCACTAGCACATATTAGTATTCGTAATAAGTTGGATTGATGGTTACCACATTTTTCAGGTGATAGTTCCCGTGCGGGTCCATCAGGGAAGACTTCAGAAGCTTAGGCTACTTTGCTAAAAGTAGTGCTTCTATCTTTTTGGTTTATGTTGGATGATTATATATTGTCACGTTATGGCTCATTTTGCATACTCTGGTTTATTTTGGATATTTTGATTAATAATGAAGTATTATTAAGTTATTAATCTAACTATTATATAGTTATTATGTTAAGTAAAATGGTGGATGTTACAGTCCGACTACCATGTGAGATCCTTTTAAAAAAAATAAAAAAAAATAAAAACATTATTAATAAAGAAATCCAAGTCCTTTAAAAGAAAATTAAAAAAAAAACAAAACAAAACAAAAAAAATGTGTTCTCTATCCTAAAGTTTAGCTATTTTTTTTAATATTTATTTTTTTTTTTAAATGTTCCTGGTGAGGTAGTCGGACTACCTCACGAGGTCCCCTGATTTTTTAGTAATTTTTTTCATTTTTTATTTTTTTAAATTTTCTAATTTTTTTTAAAGGACCTCGCGAGATCTCCTGATTTTATTTTTATTTTTTTTCGTTCTTATTTTTATTTTTATTATTTTGTTAATTGTTTGGGGAACAAATGTGTTCTCTATCCTGAAGTTTAGTTATGATCAATTGTCAGATGAAACACACAAAAACACAAAAAGTGTTTCTTATATTGTGCTTTATACGCACATGATTATGAGATTTGAGTGTATGATCTCATTGAAAAATGGATAGGGGAGGGATTTCTTCATAATGATATGATGAGGACTAGTGTACATGATGATATGCATAGCTACGGTGGATTCATAATTGAGAAGTTGAAGACTTCATGTTTCTTGGAAAATGTTGAAGATAATATCTTTTTAGAGCGCTCAATTAAGATGTATGATGTCATCCGTGACATGACACTGTGGATAGCACGTGATGAAGATAAAACCAAAAATAAGGTCATAGTACAAGAAGATGCAGGGGCGATGATTCAAGCTAATGTTGAAAACTGGGAAATGACTGAAAGGATCGATTTCAATCATGAATGGTGTTGAATCAAGTATACAAAGTGTTACAGACCTTTATTAGGCCCAATAGCGGTGAAGCCCAACAACAATAGGTAAGGCATAACCGATGCTATCTATTAGCATGAGGATCCTAACTCCCCCAATAATCTAGGAATATCTTCAGATATGAGTGAGCAGTTAGGATCCTTGGGCCGGGAACCACGCCAGGCCCAAAATATCCTAGCTAATGTACACTTTATAAATACTGAGGTCAAACCCTAAGGCACACACGTTCTAATCTCTGAACTATTTACATACTATATATCACATTGTACACACACCCCACCCCTTTGGCTAAGAGCCTGGTTGTGTACAGTGATCCTATCTCCTACTGAGTGCTTCCCTCATAAGCATTCAGGAAGAGACATTTGATCCAATATCAAAGCACCAGTCCATCCGGTTGGACATCTATGTTCTATACCAGAACACAAAGCATTGCTTGGACAAATCTCACAACATTGGTATTGAAGTTTGATTTTGATTTTGATGCAGTAGCTGGATTACAAAACATCCAATATGCGAGGCAATCAAAAGTCTCTTATTTTTTTTTATTTTTTTTAACAATTAGCTCGTGAGGTATTGGTACTTTGCAAGGAATAACAGCCAAAGTGCTTCCTTCCCCTAATTACACAACAAAAATTAAATTAAATAGGCAATAACTTCAAAAGCCTAATTGAATTATAATTGGTGTACAAACTTTAAAACATGACAAAACGTACATTTTCTTCAAGTTTAACATATAGTCACAATTCTGAAATTAAACTTAATAAGTTCAAAGAAATTAAAGTATGAGTTTGAGCAAAATTATCTATGAAGGGAAAATGCTAGGTTTGGAATTAGCTTACCAATATTCATGATCGTGTCATGAGGTTCAGAATTAATATTACCAAACTTGTCACTTTCTTCTCTCGATGTTCTTGTTCTTCTTCATCATCGTCTTCTTCTTCCTTCTCATCCCACGTTTTTGTCCTGATTATGTGAGGACAGTGGTCTCAACTGATGTTTTGAGATTAAATTCCCCTTAGTTTAATTTGATAACATCTTTTGTATCCAAAAAAAAAAAAAGTACTCCTCTTCTATATTATTTATAGGAGAAGACCTTTTTTTTTCTTATATATAATTCATATTATTAAATTTTTTATATGAATATACAATTTCATCATTCATTTATTATTGTGTTGACTTTATCCTCGCATGTATAATATATACTCCTTGGGTCCTAAATATAGGACATAGTTTGTTGTACAAATTACACTACAAACTATGTCATATATTTAGGACCTGAGGTAATATTAAATAAGAATAAAGTTGAAAAATTAATTAATTTTAAAGCGAAGTTAATGAAATTTATTAGTTTGTATGAAACATGCTAAGAATGACTTATAAATATAACAAATATAGCTAGAGGCGGCATGATTTAGATCATATCAAAATAAATATTTTTACACTCCATGTGATAAAATTTTTATTGCATATTTTATTTATCTTATACAATACAAAAAAGCCACAATTATCCCCCAACAAGCACTAACTCTAGTTGTGTGACGCAATAAATTATTGACCACTAATCTCACAACGGTTGAATAAGTCAACGTACACACTCCATTGCAACTTGCAAGCAAACTATGAAAAGCTTTTCTTTTTGCACGGTTTTTGTCCAAGAAAAAAAGTGATGTTATCAAGAAAAGTCAGGATTCACACATCTTACAACCAAGTACCCTACAGCCTACAGGTGACTATGTTGTAATGTTGAAGTAAATTAGTAAGCTTACAATAATTGCATGGACTCGTGACTAAAAGGTCAGGTGTCAGTTAATTTTTTTTTGCTCAGAAGAGGGAACATGTATTACTATTAAAGTTCAGCCTAAATACTGATACACTGGCTACTAGATACAACCAGAATCAAATAACCAGGTAAAGGAAGCAAGCTACTCTAGTAACAGAAATAAACTAAACATTACAGCGGCAAAGAAACATAAATAAATCCAGCAAGAAAGACTTAACAAGATCCATCTACACTCCTTGAAGATGAGATATATATCAGGCACAACACAATTTGCCTTCACAGCGTCCAAGGTTAGAAGAGATTGTAAGGAAGGTGATGGTTGAGAAACCCACCCGATCGAGCACACCTCCTTATAAGCATTTGTTGCAAGAAGATCAGCAACTCTATTACCTTGGCGGGGGATAAAAGATAACGAAAACCCAACCTTATCAGCAAAAAGGCAAATAATATCATGAAGAATACTTCGACACCTCCATTCACATAGCATAGGAGACTTAGCTTCAATGCAGGACACCAAAATAAGACAATCAGATTCAAATATAACATTATCATGCCCCAAATCAACAGCAAGCATCAAGACTCGCTTAAGCGCAAGGGCTTCAGACATGAAAACAGATATAGATTTAATTTTATCTACATAACCCCACTGAAAGTCCTCAGACCAGTCAGTTAATTAGTTGATGATCGAGAGACGCCCATATGTAAGTAAGTAAAAGACATATTCTTCCTTTTCACAACTTGTAACGGTCACTTCGCTAAGCCAGCTTGCCTTGAGGACTTTTAAGAAGCCATGTTAGTTGTTACCAACGAAAACGAAAAGCTGCGCAACAGAGCAACACACAAACTGAAACGTCGTTTTGCTATTCGTTTTGTCGTTTCCATGCTGTAGCCCAGGCCTCTATTAGTCCCTTCATTTCAGGGCACGGCTCTCTCCTCCTACTTTCCACGTCTCCCTCCTTCTCATTCTCTGATCACCCGATTGATCCAGTGGTGAAGAAGATCGATATTCAATGGGAAAGGAAATAGAAAGAGGAATCAACTGATACATTCCCCTCTGCTATCCGACACTCTCCCCCTTTTTTCACGCAAACCCAATTGTCCATCCGTTCTTTTTCCAATTCCATCCAAAAATCATGGCCCAAAAATATCACCAAAAAAAAAAAAAACTCAATTTTATTCAAAAAAAAGTCCTTATTCTCACTGTTTTATCACTTGACATATATATACAATTGCCAGGATAATACTTATCAATAATCGCATTATTCATGTTTTGATATAATTCCATCCTCTTATTATTCTTGATCATGCGTATATATATTATATTGATGGTTTAATTTTGTTTCTTTTATGACCAAAAGTATAATTTAGTTTCTATAAGTTTCTTTTATACCATTTATTTATATATATATATATATATATATATATATATATATATATATGGAAAATGTATATAATATGTTCGAGATAATGCTTACTTTAGGTTTTCAACAAAGAATTAATTATTATTTTAACTAGCTATTTTATCCTTCAATGAATAATGAGAAGTATGATTTATAACAACATAATAAATAAAGATATTTTAGAAAAATATTATTTATTTTTATCATAATGAAAATTTAGATTTTATATATTTATTACATGCATGTCTCCCTTAACATGTGTGTGCACCACTCTAATTATTTTAGAACGAAGAGAACATAAGTTTCAGTGGCGTTATCGATCTATCACGAATAAACCCCATATTTAAGTGAAAACATGAGCTCTCAAAGTTTGGTTTAAAGCAATCACTCCACACGCTACATGTACTCTATGTAGGTACACTCTTCTGACTATCTCACCATGAAAAGTATCGAAGTAGGTTATACGTAAGGTTATATGTAACGTATACTTTTATTCTTAAATATAAGATAAAATTTATATTACAAACCGTATTATAGACTTTATTCTATATTTAGGATTAGAGGAAGTATTCCATAATTCAATTATGAGATATAATATCTCAGCATGGTGCTATTTTCCCACCTAATACCCTATCCTAGCTTACGGATTTTAAGCTTTTTTTTTTTTAAGGGTAAAGGCTACTAATAATAAATATATGTTATAATATAATTATAACAAGGCGAGCAATCTCAAGAAGGAAAATCTCACAAAAACAAAACATTTTATATATTGAGGCATGCATTTTGTGGAGATGAAAATATTTTCCTTGAGAGTATTGATTTTATTTTTCTAAAATCAAACACAAAGTTGTAAGACGGCGTCGTTGATGGATATGTTAGCCCAACGAAATGGACATGCTAGTATGCTACTCTAATTAATCCTCTATTTTTCTCTGGCCTCGCGTGATCTCCACGGTCATGCAAAGAGCGTACTTATCACATGGCCTCAATATTTCCCATTTTGAAAGTGCCACCTGTTATCATTAATCCCTCCGAGTGGAGAGGAGTTGCTGATAGCTTTATTCACCAATCCTTGCAACATCCTCAACTCCGGCGCGTGCTCTGATACGCGCCACACATTCACTGAATTATCTAAGCTCCCTGTATATACTATCCACCGTCTTCCTCTCACAGTTGAGGAAGTTGGAACCCGACGACGATGATCATCCTCTCTGCATTCATCTTCTTCTGATGCTTCTTCTGCTCTCTCTTCTTCCACGGCTATGCATTTTACGGGTCCGTTGTGACCCGTAAGAACCGAGAGGCACGAGTGGATTCCACTCTCCTCTCGCTTCCACACGCATATGTTCTTATCGGCCGAGCCGCTGAACACGAGGTTTCCGCCGGCGGCAAGGCAGAGAACGGCGAGCTTATGACCTTTCAGAACACCACCGTGACATAGGTTGCCTTTTTCGTCTGCTTTCCAGAAGTTCAACAACCCATCGGACGATCCACAATACACCACACGTGACTCGTGGCTCACCGCCAAGGCCGTTACGGCGTTTTCTTGCTTGAGAAGAATGCGATCTAGCACGTGGTTTGTTTTCCCTTTTCCCGCCGTCATTTCTCTCCTCCACATCTTTACCGTGCCATCAGCGGACCCAGAGAAAACGAAGCCGTGTAGCCCGGCGACGACCGAGTTCACGGCGTCCTCGTGCGCGTGGATTGATTCCAAGCATTTGGAATCCTTCAGCCTCCAAACCTTGATCGTCCGATCCCACGAGCCTGAGTATAACAATCCTTCAGCTTCCACCAGGCTTAAACACGAGACGGCGTCAAAATGCTTGACTTTCACCTTGTTCTTCCGACGCCGGCCTTCCACATAGTTCTTGGGATTCATTGAGCTTTTCACGTAATCCTTTAAAGTCGGCAAAGTCCCGATGCGCTTATAAGAGTTTGGATTCTTGTGCGTAAACTTCCACACTCTGATTTTCCCATCTTGATGTCCCGTGAAAATCTTTTCCCCAGAGATCACTATGGCCTTCACCAATCCACTGCTTGATTTAAACCCAGCGAAATCCTTCAAATTCTTCCACACCCTTATGTTCTTGCTTTGTGAACCCGTGTACAAATATTCGTCCGACACAGCAAGCGAATATATGTGCCCTTCTTCACGCACGAGTGAGCCGATGAGGCCATTTGGAGGGAAGCCATGGTCGTCATCATATTCGTGGAAACCTGGAGGAGCGACCGACGAGAGGAACCATGGAGATTTGGAGTAGGGGGAGGTGGCGCCGGCGGCGGCTTGCTGGCTCCAGGGAGACATCAAGTAAGGTGAGCTATTGTTGCCGGAGAAGGCACTTTCTTCGAGAACGCCGGCGGTGGGTGCGTCGACGTTGCTGTGGCGCTGATCTTGGTTGTGGGAGAAGTCATTGTCGACGGAGAAGTCGTGGGCACCGGCGGAGAAAAGCGAGGTGGGGTCGGAGTGCAAGAGGGATCCGAATCTAGGACGGTGAAAGGCGGTTGTCTCCACTGTCATGGTGGAAGCACCACCTGTTTGGTTTGTCATCCAAATCCAGCAAGGAAATTTAACGAACGGAAATGGAAGATGCAGATTTAGAGAGAGAGAGAGAGAGTTTAGGAGACTGGTTGGTGTCGGAGACGTTGTGTGGCGTTGAGGAAAGTTGGGAGAGTTGACAGAGGGTGTGTGTCTGTATATAAAGGAATGGAAGCGAATGGAACAGTTTGAAATCAAATCGAAAGAGAAGGTGGAGGACACGTGGTGCATCAAGAGGATGATGCAGCGGGAAACCGGGCTTGCCGGTCACTCGATAATCTAAAAATGGAAGGAGGTTGTGTTGTGTATATATGGCGCCTTTTTCGAATTTGCCTCAGCTTCACACGCTATTAAGTAAGGGCACGAAAATATATAAGAAGTGATTTCGCAGTTAATCATGTGCCCATGTGAGAATAATACTCTCTCTTATTGATATAGTTGATTTTTTTGGAAAAATTAAGGAAACTAATTAAATTACTTTAAAATATTTTTATTTTTATTTTTTCTTCAAAGTAATTAGTTTGACTAATAAACTAATATATAATCTAAAGATACACAACGTATAAAATGATTAAGTAACTTATTTAGCTTCCTTAATTTTTTCAAACAAAGTCAACTATGTTTTATAATTAGGGGCGGAGGTAGTATGAAATTACGGATGACAGTGAAAATTAGAGTTGGCCAAAAACCTTTGACTAAGTGACTAAATTTATAACTGTACGATGGTACTGACAAAGATTCATGCGAATCATAGTATGCATGTGAGGAATTGAAGTACGATGGCGCGTTGAATCTTAATTCATGAACAAAAGATTCATGAATCATAATGAGCATGTGAGGAAGTACGATGGCGCGTTGAATCTTAATTCTTAAATTCGTAACGTACTATAAAACATACTTATGCTCTAGTCAATATCTAAAAAGGATCACTTTTGCGGACCAGTAAAAGAGATCGCTTAACTCGTGCTTCACGTTTCGCAATTGTATGGTCAATTTATCACCTACATATAATTTTTCACCCTTCAATTAACTTTTGTCCATCACTTTTGATTATAGGAGCATATAGTTCTGTTATATTACTACTCAACAACATAAGATTAATCATTTTTATTCTATTTTGCAAAAGATAATTGATCGAATTACATAATTAGTATTATCTCTGGTCCTAATTATAATTAAGAACACTTTTGTAGTGTAATTTACACTATAAAAGTGTTTCTATAATTAGAACCGGAGAAAGTATTTTATATCATTCATGTACTATCCTTAGTCTTTATTATAAGACATCAATTAACAAGTTTATTTAATCATTTTTATAAAGCACTTGTTTGTTCCCAAAAAACATTAATTATTTGTTTTCATATATGCCATAATTAATAAGGGTAGTGGGTGAGAGTAATAATTAATATAATATTAGAGTTTAGTGCAATTAGTAAGGGTAATATTGAAAGTTACTTAAATTATTGTAAGACAATTTTATTGACTTTAACTGTTTTTATTGATTTGTGAGAATTGTCAGTTGTTGTCTTATAATAAGAACTAAAAGGAGTGGGATCTTATAAGATTTATGTTCCATTTTTTTTCAAATATAAAAAATATATTCTACATGATCATATATGTATATGTGAATCATGAGGCAGGAATTGAAGTAGCTCTTGGTTTCGTTTAGGTCTCCGTGTCGTCATGATACACATGCCACACGGAAAGCTACAAAAGTTTATCCGATTTTGCCACGCAGGACCGTTGAAATCATTCTGCCCAATAGGATTTTGACACGAGTGCCCCCACCTATTGGGTCCACAAAAGCATAAGCATGACGGACATGACCCTACGTACTCATCATCATGATGACCTTCATTACACGGCCGGAGATATATTTTTTGGACAAAGTGCTTCTACTTAAAAAAAAAAAATCCTCTTATACATTACTAGAAAATGTAAAAATAGCAAAGTAACATATTAATCTCATATACAAATAAAGTGTATACAGAGCATACATGCAACCATAATTAGGAAAAATATCATATCACAAAGCATTATGTAATTACGCGTAGTAACACAATAAAAGCATATTACATATGCAATGTTTACTGCGGAAAGACCTCATGTCCTAACAAACGTAGGACTACCTATCAAGCAAGCCCCAGATCCACAACGTTAGGAAAATCATAGTAGTTAGTCTCAAATCCAAACTACACTGAATGCATATAGGCTTGGAAGTGACCCAAGGACCTCTAGTCAACTAGGCCCTACATCCACAAAGGCATGTCCTCCTTAGGAGACACAGGATCCACAATCATAATAAAACATACATAGATACACAAGGCATATGTGACAATCATCACTCATAAAACTCACAAATCGCTTAATACATTCTTTCTATTAGAACATATGTTGTTTATTACATTCATTTACGTACTACTCTCAAGTCGTGTGTTTCTTTTATTTTTCATTCGTAACTGTCCTTTGTAATTAGTCGGCTTTTCTAATACAATTTCATTTTATTCATTGAGCTAATTGTGTTTAATTGTTGTTGGTAATTAAGGTTTCAAACTCGAACATGTAACATGTGAGAGAAATTTTTTGTCTCAACACGAAACATGACACTTGAATTATTAACTAGATTAAATACCTTTTCTGATCCCTGACAAAAAACACGGATCCCATTTTGGTCTCTGAAAAAAAAAATGTACTTTTTAGTCTATAAAAATGACGAATAAGGGTCGATTGGTGTACATTTTGATCTCTCACAAATTTCTAAAAGGTCATTTTTAGTTCCACAAAAAGGATGAATAATGGTCGTTTTTTTGTCAGAGACCAAAATAGGGTCTGTATTTTTTGTCAGGGACCAGAAAATGTATTTACTCTATTAACTAATTACCTTTAATTATTGTATTCCTACTTCTTTCTATTTTTGTGCTAGTCCACATGAAAACTACGGCAAGAAACAGTCATATCATGTTAAAACTGCCCAAATTTCTAACATGGCTCGAAGACACAATTATTTAGAAATAGATAATTGTATGTCCGAGGCTTAAAAGAACATGTGGTCTCAAGTAGTTCAATTAGGATAGCCTAAATTACGACATGATGTGAATTTATTTAATTTATATTTATAAATATAAAGTTAGAAATTAAGGTTCATGCCCGTATGACTCCCACATGGCTCTTTCCTAAACAAGAAAGGTATAATCATATGTTAATCAAACATTTTATATTTGTCCACTTTCATTATTGCAACCAAAATATCTCATTTTAAAAAAAAAATTAATTATTTTCTTGATATCCTGATTAGATTGGATATTGTGTGCCTGCTACCTCCAATTTTTTTTAAAAAATATTAAGTTATAGTTTTTAATTGTCTTAAAGTGCAGACATTATCTAATTTGGAGTGAAATAATTTAATTTTAAATTTTTGCATTAGAATGTCGCCAAAATATATGATCAGTCATTTTTACTTAATTTTTTATGAAGTAAATTTTGATTAAAAAAAATCAAAAACTACGTTAAAATATATAATATGAAATCCTGTAATTGTTAGGATAATTATTTGCTGGTCGGAAAGGTAAACCAATTTGAAGGGAAGCCACTTTCGTTGCAAGCTTTTCTTCAATATTGTGTTGGCAAACAATTTCACCTACGTGTTGACTTCAATTCAAAAATAATGATAAGAATATACTAACGTATAATTAAGTTCTACAATACGCAGGCGCGTGCATTTACAATGCCCAAAAAACACAAAATACACACGCGCGTATCTTACTCACTATGCTGTATATTCTCAAGTGTACGTATGTGTATTTCTTGGTCATGAAAAAATGTAGGGAAAATCCCTTTAAGTTCCAAGAGACAAAGAAAATATTAAAAAAGTCTCACAGAAAATAATGATATAAAAAAGATTCTAAAGAATTATTAAAATCCATAAGTAGAGTTGCTAATCACTTACTGAAGGAGTTGTCAATGAGACTTTTTGACATTAGAATTTTTTGTGGGACTGTTTTTGATATTTTTTTGGTTCATTGAGACATTGAAGGAATTTTTCCAAAAATGTATATAAGACTCTTCTACTACTCCTAAATATATAAGGTGTACTGCTTAATTTATTTGGGTTAATTAGAAAAACTAGATATATAGATTAATTATTTAATTACAACAAACGTCTTGTTATCTCCAAAACAATCTTTTATAATATTCAGTTTCTGATTAAAGTAAATTAGATTATGAAAAAATAATAAATATTACTCCCTCCGGTCCTAATTATAGGACATATTTAACCGATTTTGGAGGGATTAAGGATAGAGGTTAAATTAGTTTATTTGGCTCATTTTTCTAAAATGCCCTTATATAAATTTTACACTTCAACTACCTTATTGATTTCACATAATCCCTCATTCATATCAATAGAGGTATTTTATGAAGAAATTGACAAAAATTAGAATGTTGTCCTATAATTAGGATCAAAACAAACTCTCAAATGTTGTCCTATAATTAGGACCAGAATGAGTATATACATAATGGATAAATGCATGTCTTATATTTAAGATGTGCTAAAAAGCTCTTACAAATAGGGGATGATGAGTATTTAATTTTTATTACTTCAGTATGTACAATTTTGATATATGATTCGCAACATTGATCACTTGCATCACTGGGATGTCACTCTGATCTTATTTATAAGTCATTTTTTATAAAAAAAAAAATTTGATTTTATTTATAAGTTCAGTTTTAAAGTAGTAAATAAGCTTATGACAATTTTATTCATATTAATTAATCATACTAATAAAAATTGAGAGAGAAGAAAAAGTTGAAATATATATATTCATAAGTGAAGGAAAATTTAAAAATTTATCCTATAATTATTGAGTTAACTACATTTTCTTAGCATGTGTGATTTAGTTAAAAATGACTTATAAATAAGATTAAAGTGGTTTTTTTTTTATTATTATTATCGTGAAGGATACACGCGGCAATAACAGCGATTGGGTCAATTTTAGAGGCAAGGAAATGCGCGTGTGAATATTCTAGAATCTGTTCGGCATGCATGAACCTTCCCTCAGAGTGTATACGCGCGCGCGGATCATATTGTGGAGCGGGATAAAATTAATCTAATACTAGTATACTACTCAGTGGTGGAACCAGAAAAAAATTTTAGCCCGGGCCAAAAAATAAACATATTGAACTACAATCTTTAGTTCTTATTATAAAGCACCAACTAACATGTATATTTGGTCATTTTTATAAGACATTTGCTTGTTTTCCAATTGCATTAAATATTTTTTTTCCCATGTATACCCACAATTATAGAGGTAGTGAGTGAAAGTAATAATTAATATAATATTAGAGTTTAGTGTAATTAATAGGGATAATAGTGAAAAATACTTAAATTTTAGGACAAATTTAATGACTTTAATTGTTTTTATTGACTTGTAAAAATTGTTAGTTGGTTTCTTAAATAAGGATCAAAGAGAGTATTTACTAAATAGTATCAAATAACCTTGAAAATACAAATAAATAATAACCAATAATTATAAATCAAAACAATATATAAGATGATACTAACATTTTCGGTATCTCAAACAAGAATTTTACTTTCCTCTCATGGCTCAATGAGTAATCAAACAAATATTATGCTTACAGAGAAGATAAAAATTAGCTGGGGCTAAATTTGTGGCCAAATAAAATATCATATAATAAATACATACATATATTAATGTATTTTATAAGATCAGCCGGGGCCAGCTGGCCATGAAGACCATCCGCCACTGATACTACTAACTCGTGAGTCGATACCTTATTTTGGTCTTTGGACGACCTCACATTCTACGTGTCACCAAAAACAGCCACACCAACTCAGAATTTGTCTTTTTTGACCAGCATCATTTTACCTAAATTAGAGTTATCTACATATATACGACGTTTCTACTCATGACGCGTATTCCAGATCTTCTTATATTACGTACACTTGGCTTAATCTCCCTTCTTCCTTCCATCTCAAATCTCAATCTTACTCCATCTTCACGTTTTTTTACCCTTTTTTAAGGAGATATAATCACATATGGTTTCACTGTCCAGCACTTCTCTACCCATCCTTTATTATCTTCAGATCCTGACTGTCAGATTTTGATCCAAACATCTAGAGAAAGACACATCATTCATTTTAAATTACTGTCCATCCCTCCCTATCTTTAGATCTTGACCGTCGGATTTTGATCCAAGCGTCGAGAGGAAGACACATAATTCATTTCAAATTATCCCAGTAATTTGAAATGAATAATGTGTCTCCCTCTGGACGCTTGGATCAAAATCCGAAGGTGAGGATCTGAAGATAATGAGGGATGGGCAGAGAAGCGTGGGGCAGAGTATCTGCTTCTGATACAATCTGCTACACTCTCTCCTTTGATACTAATTATAAGATTGGATTGACTTATTTTAGAGAGATTAAAGGAAACTAAATAAGTTACTTAATCCTATCATATATTGTGTATTCTTAGATTATATATTAATTTATTAGTCAAACTATTTAGTTTAAAAGAAAAAACATAAAAATACCAATACTCAAGAGTAATTTAATTAGCTTTCTTAATCTCTCTAAAAAAACCAACTTGATCTTATAATTAGAACCGAAAGAAGTATATCAAGAGGATCCTACTAGAGCTATCTTTACAAAATACTGCAAATCCACCAAAAACTATAAATTAAAGATATATGTTAAATAGTTTTTAATATAATTGTTTAGTAATACTTGCTTTATTAGTGGCAACCTATTATCTATCGACGTGGCAGGATTACATAACCTAACTGCATTAAAAATTGTTTAAACCCAAAGATCTAAGTGCTGATCACAATTAGACGATCACACCCACACACTGTCATATTACTCCCTCTAAATCTTAATTATAAAATTATAAAATAAAGTGGACTTTTTTAAAGATATTAAGAAAGTTAATTAAATTAATTTAAAATATTTATATTTGTTATTTTTTCTTCAAACTATTTTGTCTAACTTATGAACTGATATATAATCTAAGGATATACATCATATGACATGATTAAATAACTTATTTAGCTTCTTTAATATCTAAAAAAAGTCAATTTTGTCTTATATTTAGAATATGAGGAAGTGTGTGTGTATAGACAAATTACTCACAAGTCAGCGCAAACTTCGTCTTTAACATTATTTGCTGCTCACCAGACATAGAACCACACGCCAGCTAATTATAATTACAAAGGAAGGGCAGCACAGAAAATTATTGTAATTAAAACTATAGTTTCAACTACAGAGACATAGAGTTAAAGTATATAGCGACCAAACGATTATAGATTAGTTTTTCCTATTATATACATATGGACAATGCTATAATTATAAAGAGCAGAACCAAAAAAAGTAAAGCTGTCTGGTCTTTTTGCCTATATATTCAGGTAAGTTCAAATTCATTATTGAGCATATATAGGGATTAACAAGGCAAGTTGAAAGGCTATACTTTATGTGAACATCTCAACTTGCTACTTTGATATATAACCTGATTGTAATTCGAAGAAAAAAAATAAGCTGATTGTAATGAACAGTGGCTATGAGGGAGACTGATCATTCTGGGGATCACCTGATATATATACACTGTGTGTGAGCTTCGTAGGCACATTAAATATTCTGGCGTGTATATTTATGTATTAGCATCTGTGTAGTCTGATATTCTCTTTACTCTTAATATAAGATTCAGTTGATTATTTTTAGAAGTTAAAATAAAATATATTACTTAATCATAATATAAGTTATATATCATTAGATTATATATCAGTTTATAAGTCAAACTAATTAGTTTGAAAAAAATAATATTGATATGAATACATTAAAATAATTTATCAGCTTCTTTCATCTTTCAGAAAAAAGAAAAAGGTATATAGCAGTAGTAGCTTCTTTTTTCTTTTTGATACAAAAAAGTAGTAGCTTCTATATCTTGGCACACAGTTGTCATTGACATGGACAGTGCTTGTGAGGATGTACCACCCTGTCTCCTCCTACAGTTACCAAAATGCCACCGCACACATACGTTTAATTATTAATTACATAATGTTCATCGATGATGTACAATACT
The DNA here is from genome assembly GCA_025563575.1 of Acacia pycnantha. Taxonomy (NCBI): domain Eukaryota; kingdom Viridiplantae; phylum Streptophyta; class Magnoliopsida; order Fabales; family Fabaceae; genus Acacia; species Acacia pycnantha. The sequence continues at coordinate 3,394,066 of JAMWYP010000010.1, read as the reverse complement.
AGTGTGTGTGTGTGTGTTTCAGTTGAATCATCAGTACATATATCGGTTTAGACAGTATTGAACTATGAACTAGATATAAAGCTGCGCTAGAGAGATATGACGAATGCGATCGAGAGAGTTTATAAATGAAAAGAAATTAAACCAGATTTTGAGTTATATAGCACTTGTTAAAATATGCAAGTCGATGATAGAGATGACAACTATCTTTTAAGCTAGTCCAATTCCAAAAAGTAATTTCCCCATGTAATCAAGGTACTTCCAATAACATGTAAATAAATAAAATTTAATAACTTTTTGACTCTATCCTTTCTTAATACTCCTCCCAATCCTATAAACATAAGAGTTAATTAATGGGTTGCCTTGATTCTAAATATAATATGCCAATCAATTTTACCTCACAAATTTATAAAGTAAATAATGGGTTGCCTTGATTCTAAATATAAACATATATCATTTGTTGATATATCTTAGAAGTTTATTTTTAGATTTAATTAATATTTGATTAGATTTATTTATGTTAGATGAGATTATATTCTAGGATTAGTTTAGGTGATGCTTTGTTTATATAAAGGCTCTTGGATGGATTAACATTGAGGATCTAATAATATTTAGATGTTCTTGTTTCCTCTCTACCTAAATCATTCAAATTCTAACAAAAGAAGCCAATGAAGAAGAAGAAAAACAAGAAGAATGGAGAATGCATGTCCATTCCTTTTCAACTGTAGTAGTACTACTATCTAGTTGTTATACCTCATTGAGCGTTAACATTAACACTCATGAACTGTTTTTTTTATTGACAAGATTGGCTTTTCCTCACGTTCTCTTTCGTTCGTCTCGACCTATGAAAGAGTTCATAACTTTAGTCACCTTCATCCATTTAGTGTGTAGTGGGCGTCGCTATACACATGTATTTTTCTTTGCAGGCTACCTGATTCCATCTCATATTCGTTCCTTAAAATGTATCTGGTTTCATCCCAGAGCTCTGTCCATATTTTTTAACTATCAGGTTCCGTCCATTCCTTTTAACCATCTGGTTCCACCCAAATCTTTTGACCATTTAATTTCGTCCAGATCTTTAGACCGTCTCGTTCCGCCTAGATCCAAAGACCCTTTGGTTCGCCCCTAATCAAAAGACAATTTGGTTCCATCTAGATTCGCGTGTAAGTAAACAATGTTGTATGAATGATGAAGTGGAGGACGCCTCTCAGACACACACGTTAACTGATCATGTTAACATTTGGTTTAAATATGAGATCTTATCCAAATATGACGGGTAGTACGCTGCTACTAGGACAGCTAATCAATAATCATTGACGCGATGTTAGGAGAATGATAACATATGGTGGTCACAATTGTTTGGTGAGGGTCCAAATAATGGGGGTTTGATGGATCAGCTGTATGATTGATTAAAATGGTGGCAAAAGAATCATATAAATGAGTGGGGAGCATATCTAGAAGGTGCCTACAAAAGAACCCTAACTTAACTTAGGGCTATACACTTGGCTTCCTTCTACACTATTCATTCAATTCTTACCAAATCAAGCACTGTGTCCACTCTTTGTGCTTCCCCACTTGCCTATCTATCTCTCCACTTTCCAAACAATCATATTCCTTTACTTTTCAAGCCATCCACACAGTACACAAAAATATCCCCACATTATTATCATCATGCAATGCAATATATATATATATATGGTCCCCTCAGGATTATGTGTATATACAGATAATTTGGAGATTAGTTGTGGTCTCATAATCATTCATGTGGATAAGTTCTCTTTGATCGCCTGATTAAGTGAGATTGTGACTAGAACGAGGTGGTTGACATTAATTTCAACAGATTCTAGCTAGCTAGCTAGCTGTAGCTACATATACATACGTGTCTGCTTCTTCTCTGTTCATCGAGACCAAAGTTCAGAGGATAATGTTGACTTCGATCAAATGTATGTATGATTGCAATCTCTCTAGAGATATCATAATTAATCCCACTTTTGTCTTCTCAGTTAAATATTTAAGATTATCACTCCATTTGGTGCCCATGTTACCCCCTCTCACACTACTTGTAGTAGACTCTAGTGATCTCTTCCATGATAAGTTTGCATAAATACGTTGAACATTTCAAACGTTATGGCTCATACAAGTGTAGGGCATTTGGCATAAATCATAAAATGATTGCGTATTCAACTTGTAAATAATATGACTTTCTATGCTATATGTGTGTGTGTATACTCCCTTTGGTCCTAATTATAAGACCTAGTTGACTTTTTTGGGAAGATTAATGAAGCTAATTAAATTAGTTTAAAATATTTTTATTTTTATTTTTTTCTTCAAACTAAACAGTTTAATTAATAAACTTATATATAATATAAGAAAACACAACATATGAAATGATTAAATAACTTATTTAGCTTTCTTAATCTTTTCAAAAAAAATCAACTAGGTTTTATAATTAGGACCGGAGGTAATATCATCTTAACATTGATTATTTTCTCATTTATAAATAAATAAACCTTTTCTCCTTATCGTCATACGTACCAATCAATCAAACATACACTATAAAAAGCTAAAATGTACAATTCTCGTGCTCTCATAGTTTCCATTTCATGATCTATAAATAGTGTAATTAACTTCTTATGAATTAAGAAATACAAATGTTTATATTTATAATTATATAGATTGAATGTTGAATGTGAGAAAGCACTACTTGTAACATGTTCTTGTAGTTTTTATTCTCTTTTTATTGGGTTCTTACGATTTTCTCAATTACAGTTATTAATCCTTATACACTTATAATTTGTTAATTAGGGATTATGTGGATGTTAGCTAAGTGACATATAAGGTGCCACAAAAGTACAAAAGAAAGATTTTTTTTTTTCCTTAAAAATGAAATGACGGAGTAAAAATAATTTATTATTGAGATATAAATAAAGAATTAATGTGCTTACAACAGTCTCATTGCATCTCTATATGATACGTAATATGATTGATTTTGTTTTTATTTAGATCCATGAGGCAAAATTAAGTCAAAGGAATGCTGAGTTAGGGCCATATATAATTAGCTACTAACATAGTTTCTCTTATAAATTAACAAATTATAAAAAAACTATAATGACTTAATTAAAAATGAAGTGAAATTATAGGACTTGAATGTTAAAATTCTGCCAAGGTATAATATCAAAGAAAATTTAAATAAACATTTCTAATCAGGGGGAAAAAAGAGGGGAAATCTCTTTAAGGTCCAAAAGGACCAAAAAAGTCACACAAAAAAGTGATATAAAAAAAGTCTTATAAACAATTCATTTTGTAGGTGATTAATAACTCTATCTGTGAGTCTTAATAACTCTTTAGGAACTTTTTGACATCAGAATTTTCTGTAGGACTATTTTGATATTTTATTGGTCCTTTAAGACTTTAAAGGGATTTCCCCAAAAAAGGGGAACTACAGACCTTTATTTTGTTTTATTTCTCAGTTTTCTGTACGATAATTGATGATTGGTGGGCATGCTCTGACTTTTTTTTTTTTGGTATCCTACCCGATTCATTAGAACCTTCGGTTTTGACTAATCTGGATTCGGGTTCTGCAGTGGCAAAGACGACCCTCCCAATAGTGGTAGCTCCATACAAGGCGGATTACAAGTGTGTTACCGCAGCTCAAACCCTAGACCTCTTAAGGGAATCCAGCGTCACATTCCGCTAAGTGTGTTACCGCAGCTCAAACCCTAGACCTCTTAAGGGAATCCAGCGTCACATTCCGCTAGACCAACCACCTGTTAGTCATGCTCTGACTTATTTTGTTGTTGAATTTTTCTCTCACAAAATTGCTCGACTTATTTCATATATAGGCTTACATTGGGTCTCCTTTATTAACTGGGCTTACAGTAGGCCCATTCTAATTCGTTTTGTAAATCTATAATCTAGGATAAAAAAAAGCCTACAAGAAATTTTGTAAGACTTAAAGCCCAAACAGCTAAGAACGAGGCCCAAAAGCTAAATCGTTCGAGGTTCAAATGGCAATAAACCCCGGCAGCTTAACCGGACTAACAAGAAAGCACAGTAGCAAATTTCGCTATGGAGTTCGTTCCCGAAGAAGGCAAGCACCTTCATGAAGATTGCTCCACTTTGATTTTGGTTCGTATGATCTTCTAGGGTTTCTCCGATTGTTTTCTTTTTAAGGTGTTAATTAATTCAATTCAATTCTTTACCTTCTCCGTCGACGAGCTATGATTCTCTCGAAGAATTTACAAATTTTGATTGTATTTCACCCTTATGTGCTTCTAACCAAACGGGCGAATCAGAAGGATATAAAAATTTTGGTTTACCGTTAGAGAAATTGTCTTATTAGCTCACTCATTTCTGGTTCTATCGTTTCGTTAATGTTAATATTTCTGTGTTTAGCCTGCCTTGTCGATTGGGAATGTGGGGCAGCTGACTGCTGACCTTTTAGTTTCATCATTGGGATCAGAACGAGTTGGATATTTGGATGATCCTTATGTTCTCCCTTGTGTTGGGAATGATGCTTATGGACCAGTTCCTCAAGGCGAAGTTGCGCTTCCTCTTGAAGGTGATTCTTACCTTATTCTTTTGGTTGTAATTTGTGAGAGTTTTAATTCCTGCATTAAAATTGTGGCGCTAAAAATAGACAACTCTTTCTTATTGCCTTTTTACTGGGTTTGCAGTTTATGATTCTCCTTCTAATGCGCTCACTGTTATCCAACAGAGATCCCCAGTCGTTAAGGTGTCACTCGAGGCCAAATTTTCTCATTTAAATTGATTCAGTTGAATATTATAATCTCTTCCCGGGTATCACAGTTTAGCTTTAACTTGATTCATTCACTGACTTGTACTTTTAAGCATGCACATGCTGGATATCGTGACTGTCCCCTTAGACATCCAAGCATGTCTACAGCAATGCATATCCATTTTACAGAAGATATGATGAATGTTATGCGTGACTTTCACCTCATTTTCTGTTTCAAAGCTAACATTGACTTACTGCTTGCTTTACAAGTTAGCTTACTATTGTTCTTGTTGTGCCTATGCCTTGCTTCACCTTAATGCTAGTTTCACTCTTGATGATGTATAGTTGCTTTATTACCCTAATTGGAACCAGTCATTTGGAATGGAGAGGGAAATTTTTTAAATTTTATGTATTCGTTTGAGCAGGGTATGATGCTTGAATTTGCAAAGAACTTGTCTGATTTTATTGCTGCTTGTGGAAAGAAGCATGTTGTTTTGCTCTCCAGCTTAGATTTTGGGAAGTGGCAAAGAGTTGACGTGTCAAGGTATATTCTTCGGATGCATACACTTTATTTGGTGTTAAAATTGTAGCTTTATCAAGACCATGTCTTAAATGAATCACCTTGACAATATTGTAAATGTAAGTACCCACCTATGTAATATCACTAACAAGTGCACAATGCATCTATTTAATTCCTGATATGCATACTATCACTGTAGTGGTTTGCAGATATATTACCTCTCTAGTGCCAACAGCGATGGAGTAGATGAAAAGTGTGAACAACTTGGGTGGAAGAAACTTCAGGAATACGACCCTTCTGAGAAGCATTGGAAATATCTTAGCAACTTAGCTGAAGGAAATGCGACTAGGGAAGAAATCTCTCCTTTAGAGGATGAATTGGAAGAAGAAAATTATTATGCTAGCTTGCCTTTTGCTGCTCTTTTTTCTTTTCTCAAGGTAATTATTGTGTTGTATAATTTATGATTTTCTCATTTTTGTTAATACTTGTCATGTAGAAAGTGTTATTGCATCTACCTCTTGCTTCGTGGGTATATTTTGTGCAATACATCTGTTTAGTGTTTCAGACCTTTGTCATGATCAGCTTACCATGTCAGTGATGGTGAAATCTAGCAGCTGCTTGTGCAATACTGTGCATTGTGGATTAAATACTTACGAATGCACTCCTTCATTTGGACTAATAAAAAAATAAAACAATAAAAAGAATGAGGATGACTATTATTTTGTTTTCTCTTGCAGAGAAAGAACATAATGAACAATATGAACTTGAGGTTATGTTTGCGTGTGGCTAAAAGTTTAAAGCTCACTTGATCACAAACTCTATTTTATTGTATTAGGCCAAGGGTTTGAAAGTGACTTGCCTGTTATGTTATTGCTCGGAGGGTGACAACATGCCTGAGGCTTTTCAATTAGCTGATGCTGCATGTAAACTACTTACACTGAGTCCCAATGGTGAGCTTTATTTATTTATCTTAAATAATTTGATATTTTCACTTTGATTTATTTCAATTAGCAACTCGCCAGACTCAACTTAAATATGTCCACATACAACCTGACTTAGAACTTCCTTTTAACATATCTTGCTTTCAAACCATATTAGTGCATAATCTTTTGCTTACTCAGTATTAAAGGTTTTCTTAGCAGATAATGAGCAGTTGTGTCTGGTAGCAAAATGCTCCCACTCTTACGTTAGTTTATTTGATATCATTACTCCTTCAGAAAGTGGTGCTGATAAATGGCGTGTTCCACTCTCTTGGATGACTGTATACGGACCGCCTCCAGATTTGTTTATCTTCTGAGACTAGATTGGCCTACTAGTGAGACAAAATCAGAATGATGGAGGGTGCAGGTTTGGAGAAACTGGTCATGGATTAGTATAATCAAGGGAGCACACCATCTGCTCATTCATATTTTTCCTTATGCCAGATCTTGTGAAGTATGTAACCTTTAACACTACCCCGGGCCTTGTAAAACTAGATTTTATATTAAAGATCGGAGATAGTATTATGTTTTTCCATTAAATTACTAACAACAGGGTTGTGCATTGACATTTCAGATTCTCTGTATTTGCTTTGTTATGTTGCTAGCAAGTTAAACATAGAAGCATAGTGAATCAAAATTCAGTCATCCCTGGGCATCTTTACTCTAGCATTCTAATTCTATTGTGGTCAGTCAATTATTTTTGGGGCATAGTTTACATCCAAGTCATGAATTTTTCTGATATTTTTTTTTTTTTTTTATAAATTATTTGATGAAATATGGTTCTGGGTTTTAAAATTCATGCTTGAATGCTCCATTAGATAAAACAATTTCGTGGTAAAAAATGATATGAAGTTAAATATTTATGATCATGTTTTTCGTGTAAGACTTGAGTTTCAAGTTTGAATCAAATTGTGGCTGGTCCTACACTCCTACTGAGCCAAGCCTTAGAAGAGCTTTAGTTGGGTATTGGTCCTGTTTAGACTTTTAAGCCACTATGGCCGATAAAACAGTGAAGCGAAGAAAATTCAACATTCAATACAGATGTGCATGTAGCCGTCGTTGAATCTTTACGAGTTGTATTTGTTTGAAATAACGATTGAAACTTTTAAAAGCAGTTTTTCAATTCTAATTTACAGTATATGAGGTAAATATATGAGATAAATTTTATCTTGATTTATATAAATAAACACTTTTAAGAATCTAAATGTGATCCAAACAAGTACAACGCAACTGCTTCCCATTTAATTTAAACACCAACTCCAAAAGAAAACCAGCCCACTTGAAAATTGATATATGGGGGAGTGAATTTTAATCTTTTAAATTTAAAAATTACTTTGGGATAAGAGAATTGATAAGAAATTAGAAAATACAATCCTTTCTGACCATAGGGAATGAGATTTAAACACACGTGACTGAGATTTTGATTGATATGAATAAATAACAATAGGAATTCAATTATTATATTTTCATATTCTTTCCTCCAAAAATATATTTTGATTGAAATCATATAATGCCGCAAGAGAATTCCCGAGGTTTTTTTTTTTCCTTCTAGTGAAAGGGAAATTTCATTAATGGAAAAAAATGGCTAACTACGGTGAAGAGCGATTTACATAATGAATCATAAAACAGAAAAACTCTTAAAAACTTGATTAACTGAAGCTAGAATATGCGCTAAAATACTTTCTATAGTATGAGCGTCACTTGTGAAGAGCCTATGAATTTTAACTTCCTAGAGTCTCCACTCTCCAACAAGCATCGGCGGAGCCACACTTACGAATGTGTCTGCAAGTGCAGACACAAAGTTTACCAAAATATATACTTTTTGAAGAATTCACCTAACAGCTTGAATAGATGGTGTAGCTGGTTATCAACTAATCTCACACATTTGATGTCCCCTGTTCGAATCCCAGCTGAGACAATTTTTTTTAATTATTTTCTCCCGCCACTTAGAACCCTTAATCTCACACTTGCTGCATTTTTCTACTCTTTTTTCGATAATCTAGTTGTTGTTTTCAATTTGCCCTTTCTTTTTTAGAAAAATAGTTTCCATTGTGTAATAATCCTCCTTGTGAAATCTTAAAGTGATGTGGACTCCTCGGGCGATCCCGATTTAGTAAACCGTTTTGTTATGAGCACGACGGTGACCACACTGTTGCGATGAGGGTGTAGCCTTAGATACTGGTTTCCTTTTTATTGTTGAGAAATTTAGATGGAAAAGACTGTAAAGTTAGTATTTTGTTGTAATAATTAGTTGACTCTTGATTATTACTACATTCGATTCTAATTATAGGAACACTTTTGTAGTGCAAATTGCACTACAAAAGTGTTCTTATAATTAGGACAAGAATGAGTATTTTTATGTTAAGTTGAATTTTTTTTTTCTCTTGTTATATTCTTTTGTTTTTTAATATATTTAAAAATTTCTTTAAAAAAAAAAAAATCGGGGGTGCTACCCCTGAACCCCCAATATTCTCATTAATTGTGCGGACACAAATAAAAAAACCTGGCTCCGCCACTGCCAACAAGTATTGCAGAACCCAATTTTCCACGACTTTCGAGGCATTTTTTTTTTTCAATGATTTTTTATATTTGTAAGACTCAATTCTTAATTGTTCCCTTACTCTCCACATTTTCTATCAAGATTTCCATCAACTTGTGCGGTTTGGTCAGAGACCTGAGCTAGGTTCTTCCATTTAGCATACAATAAAATATTGTAAAATAAAGAGAAAATTGCACCTAGCTCCAAGCATGGAAAAATACAAAATGGTCCCTCAAAATCTCATAACCTGCAGTGGAGTTTCGTGAGATTTTTTTGTAATATTTTTTATATGAAAAGACATAAATGTCTACATATGCATGTTTTAATAAGTCTATGAGGCTGAGACCGTTTTGAAAAGTCCATGAGCCTATTTTGACAAATCTATGAGTATGTTTTGACAAGTTCATAAGTCTCCATGGGGTTTGTGTCTTTTCACATATGAAAAATATTACAAAAAGTCTCATGATTCTTTTTTTTGGACAAAAAAAAGTCTCATGATTCCAAGAGACTATTTCATCATATTTTTTATTGCTGGGGACCTAAGTGAAATTTTCCCCAAAATAAATGAAATAAAATAGACAAATGCCATAATGGCTGTCCAACAAAGATAAGATCGATCACGTCTTGTTTATGTTAATACTTGGTCGTGTATTTGATTATTGCAAATTCCCAACAATGTCTTCTTCAACCTCTGATAATTCCAAGCTCCCACTAAGAACAATCCCCGGCGGCTATGGCCTCCCCTTGTTCGGAGCCATCGCTGACCGATTCGATTTCTTCTACAACCAAGGCCGTGAAAAATTCTTCTCCTCTCGGATCCAGAAGTACAACTCCACCGTGTTTCGAACCAACATGCCGCCCGGCCCTTTCAACGCCTCCGATCCGAGAGTCGTCGCGGTCCTCGACGCCGCCAGCTTCTCCGTCCTCTTCGACACGTCGAAAGTCGAGAAGCGCGACGTCTTCACCGGAACTTACATGCCATCCACCGACTTCACCGGCGGCTACCGAGTCTGCCCCTACCTGGATCCGTCGGAGCAAAAGCACCAACAGATCAAGAGCTTCTTCTTCTCTCTCCTCTCATCCCGGCATGGCCAGGCAATTCCGCTCCTCCGGAGCCACTTGTCGGAGCTGTTCCAGAAGCTGGAAGACAAGGTGGCCGGTAAAGGTCAAGCGCAATTGAACTCCATCAGCGATAATGAACTCTTCAACTTCATATTTCGCTACTACTGTGGAAAAGACCCGACCCAGACAAACCTCGGGTCATGCGGCTCCAGATTATTTGATCTTTGGGTTTTCCCGCAGCTTCTTCCCGTAGGTTCTGCAGGTTAAAGGCCGTTTTTTTATTTTTTATTTTTTGGGTTCGGTTTCACCTGATTTTCACTCCCACAAAAAAAAAAAAAAATCAATCGGTTGATAAGTCAAAGTCAATGAAATTCTGGATATTTTAATTTAATTAAACATTATCTGCTCAGTAAGAAAACAAGCAAAGCAAATGTTTTAAATATAGGTATAAAATATACATTACGGTATTCTGAAAATGTTTTTTTTTTTTTAATTTCTTGGTATTCTTCAAATATTATAATTCTCAGTTTAAAATATACTAGTATCTTATGTTTTGGGTTTTTTTATGCTTTTTAAATTTTGTGTTAGCAATTATTACTTTCATTTTTAAAAAAAGTTTTATTAAAACTCTAATATGGACATTGATGTTCAATAATGCATATTTAATAGAGAAGTGTCATTGTTAGAATTAAATTATTGTCCATTAATTAGTAGTTAAATCTAAACTCAATTGATCAAATTTCTTTATTTAATAATATTATGGTATGCGCTGTCCCCAACTGAAAACGAAGTCTCGCATCTTGGTCTTACCCAATTGAGCATGGACTAAGGATAGACATAGGAATGGGCACATCTCCCATTTATGAATTTATTTCTTTCTAACGATAAATACTTAAATCAAATTTTTTATATTTATTATATTCATGTATTGATTATTTTTCTTTGTCAAATATTCATGTATTGAATCACCTATGAGCATGCTTTATGTTTTATATCAGCGCTTCTAGCGGGTTTGGCTAACATCCACTTCTCTTCCCATCCTCTTTTTCATCTCAACGGTTCAGATTTAATGTTTTATAAAAATATTAATATTTTTAAAATAATTTAATATTTTTTAAATATTCTTATAAAACATTAAATTTAAACCGTTGAGATTTCAATTCAATGGTTGAGATGAAGAAGAGAATGGGAAGAGGAATAGATGTAGGCCAAACCCGTTTATGGTTTAATAATAATATTTTAAAAAAAATAAGATAGAGGACCAATTAGAGGAGTTGACATGACATATTATACTCCCTCTAGTCCTAATTATAAAAGTAAATTAACTTTTCTGAAAAGATTAAGGAAGCTAATTAAATTAATTTAGAGTATTTTTATTTCTTTTCTTCAAACTAATTAGTTTGACTAATAAACTAATATATAATCTAAGGATACACAATATATGATATAATTAAGTAACTTATTTAGCTTCCTTAAATTCTTAAAAAAAAGTCAACTCATTCTTAAATCAGTAAGTAATTGGCTTTATTATTTTCCTTTTCGTAACTGTTTAATTCTATATTTAGAATTGATGAAGCACTTTCCAATGAATGCAGGGCTACCATGGTACTTTTTCCCCATCAACGTGGTGGAAGACTTCCTACTCCATACGGTGCCGTTTCCTGCTTGGTCCCTAAAATGGGACCACCACAAGCTCTTCAAAGCCATATCCTCATCTGCAAAGGAAGCACTGGATCAAGCTCCAAGCTTCGGCCTCACCAATGAAGAAGCCTGCAACAACATCCTCTTCGTCCTCGGCTTCAACAGCTACGGTGGGCTCAAGATAGTGGCCCCCACCCTCATGAAGTGGGTGGGGTTGGCTGGGGAGCCTCTACACAGGAGACTAGCCCAAGAAATCAGAACCGTCGTTCATCAAGAAGGTGGCGTCACCTACAACGCCCTAGAGAATATGCCATTGGCCAAATCAGTGGTGTGGGAGACGCTCAGAATTGAACCTCCCGTACCGTTCCAGTACGGGAAGGCAAAACAAGACATGATCATAGAAAGCCACGTGGAAGCATTTGAAGTGAAGAAAGGGGAAATGATATTTGGGTTCCAACCATTTGCGACCAAAGATCCTAAGGTGTTTAAGGACGCAGACAAGTTTGTAGGGGACAGATTCGTTGGAGATGATGGAGAGAGATTGTTGAAGTATGTGTATTGGTCGAATGGGAGAGAAACAGAGGATCCAAGCCCAGAGAACAAGCAATGTCCAGGCAAGAATCTGGTGGAGCTCATCCTCAGGGTAATTCTGGTGGAACTCTTCCTCCGATACGACACGTTTGAGGTGGAAATTGGAACCCCAACCATCGGCCCCACCGTCACCGTAAAGTCCTTCACCAAGGCCACCACGTTGTCCTAATTATAATGATGAACTTACTTTTGGCATGTGCGTGTTTTTGTGAATCTAGTTGGATTTGATTGCGGCCTCGTGATGTTTGTTCATGTTGCTTAATCGTCATTCATTGTTGTGCAAAAGATTTTCCTTCTGTCGTTTCTTCCACCATCTTTTTGCCACCAAGTTTTGTTTTTAAATTAATATTGGTACTCCCTTTGGTCTTAAATATATAAGACTAAGTTGAATTTTTTGGAGAAATTAAAGAAGTTAATTAAATTACTTTAGAGTATTTTTATTTTTATTTTTTTCTCTAAATAAATTAATTTGATTAAAAAACTAATATATAATCTAAGGATACACAACATATGAGATATGATTAAGTGACTTATTTAACTTCTATTACGGATCCATATAAGGCTCATTAGTGATGCGGCCCAATAACAAACAGATCTATCATAATCACCAACGGATTAGATAAGATCATAACCAACCTACAATTAAGGAGATAATCAAGGAGAATCTCTATCGCAAATAGAGGGCCCATGAGCCCAAGACTAACAGGTACACTCTATAAATAAGAGTTAAATCCTAAAGGTACACATTTTCTAAGCTCTCTCCTTTATTATACTGCCTACACAGAGTACACACACCACCCCTTGGCTAAACGCCTCCAGTATCTTCGAACGTAGGCCCTAAGCTTTGCTCCTAGGTCAAGTCCCAATCAATATCAACATACTAGTCCATTAGGACTAAACATCTGTGTTCTACACCAGAACAACTTCTTTAATTTCTTCAAAAAAAAAAATCAATCAAGTCTTATAATTATAGTTGGAGGTAGTAGCATTTAAGATGACTTGATATCTTGTGATTTATATATGTAGGACAAGGGTGGAGGAGCGAAATTGAATTAGAATTCCTAGGAAAATGAAATGATACAGTAGTATTATATTGTTGAAAACTATATGGAGGGTTTACGTTGTAACCTGTTAATATATATATCCAAATCCATCATGAGTTTCTTACCAAATTGGGAAGAGGTTTGGAAGTGTTGAAAAGCTGTACGTAGCAGCCTTTGCCATTTTTGGAACAGACAAAGGAGGCAGATGAGGATGTGACAGTTATCGGACCATCAAATTAAAGGAGGCGTGGTGGATCAGGATGTGCATGTGCCGTGTTGAAAATTTCTATTAACCATGAAGAAGCTAAGAGTTATGAACACCAATGCAAGTTTAGAGGGGGACTATGATGCTATCTGTTAACAGAGAGAGTCTTTTAAATTTATACTTCATCTAGTCTTTAATATAAAACATATTTACCTAGTTTAATTAGATTAATAAAGTTGATTAAGTTATTTAATTTGAAAACTATGTCTTATAATTAAGAATCAGAGGGTTTAAAGCATATATGTCACTTGTGAGCTAGGCTTCTCATACGGAACTCATAACATTGAATTGAGAGGCTTTAATTTGGGAGAGATGCTTATAATGCTTCAACATGAACTGTAACCAACAGGTGGTTGGTCTAGCAGAATATGACGTTGGATTCTCTTAAGAGGTTTAGGGTTTGCGTCGCGGTAACGTATTTGTAATCCGCCTTATATGGAGCTACCACTGTTGGGAGAATCGTCTTTACTACTGCAGAACGTGAATCTAGATTAGTTCTAATGAACCGGGCGGGATTAAAAAAAAACATGAACCGCGTGCCATCTACTACCATCCTTCACTCAGTCACTCCACTCTGTAATATCTTCTTTTGTGTGTCCTCTCAATATTCATGCATAATAATTTGACTTGTTCTATATTTGTAGTGACCCCCTCCACACACATACACACACAATTTTTTAAAGCCTTGGAGGTCCAAGAAAATGAAACTGATCGCCCAGCAGAGACAGACACAATCAGTTTGTTGGTCACTCAAAAGTTTACTGTTAATAGCAAGGGGGGGAAATTGGTTCTAATATAATTTGCCTCTAAAATATCATCTCGAAAATATTTACTCCATGTCAATCGTGCCTCTCGAAACTGGAAAGTGCAGCTGCTAGTATTAGCAAGGAATGCCAATTAATATAATATTGATATTCTTTAATGTTTGGCTTGTTGACATTCATGGCCTATTAGCTCAGTTGGTTAGAGCGTCGTGCTAATAACGCGAAGGTCGCAGGTTCGAGACCTGCATGGGCCAATATTTTTCATTTTTGTAGATGGAGGGTGCCCTTATAAAACACTTACTATGTATTAATTTGGGAGAGGATATTCTCATAATCTTCTTTCTCCTTTTCTCTCATAGGCTCATCTGAACCGTTGATTGGAAAGAGGAGAGAGAAGTTAAAGTAGTATTGTGATTGATTGAATGGATATGATTTAAGAATAATGAGGGATAATGAGAAAAAGATAAGGAGAGAAATTAAACTCAACCCTATTAATTTGGGTAACTCGTGTGTGTATTAAAACTGTTGGCGAACATCAAATGATTAAGATGTACAGATTCTGCAATTTTGTTGGCGTTACACCAATAAGTGAATCTTGATGTGGATTCTCAGCAAAATAACTTCCACGATCTTCAAATCTTTTTGGTATAGTTTCATTCATTATGGATCCATCTCTGCAGATGCTGCTCTTTCTACACATTCCCACAAAAACAGTGCCTCAAAAATCTTCATGTCATGCACTACTAATTGCTTCGATCTGTACCATCCATGCACTCACACTCCAAAACACTCTTTACTTGACTCCATTTTTTTAGCTTAATTCTCAGCCAACTCTTGCTGCTCTCTACTATAATTTCTGAAATGCACACACACACACACATAAATATATTAATTAGGTTTGTCTTTCTATAAAAATAGTTTAAACCAATTTGATAGTACTTACCTTAAGGCTACATATTCTTAATTTATCTTTCTAGTAATATTGTTAAGAATACTCTCACTGTTGTAGCGTAACATGTCTTGATTTCTTCAAGGCTGGTTTGGAGAACAAGGCTCAGGCTCTTAAGTTTAGAGGCTTTTTAACTTCACAAAAAACAAAGTGAAACTTCATCAAGCCAAGAACGATTTCTTCACAAATTCAAACTCGTTTCAACCTTAAATGAGTTTAATTAGCTATGACATATTATATTGCCATATTGATAAATATTTCTCAAACTGTAGCATCTCAATATTTTTTTTTTTTTTACTTAATATAGCAAATGCGAAAAAAAAGTTTGGATCAGCTGAGAGTTTTCTGAAGAAAACTGTGTGACTGATTCAAACTCGGCCTTCCACTGTCTAAAAAGTTTGAATCTTTCATATGAGTGACCCAAATAGTATATTAACTTGTAGGTTTACTGTGCCTCACTAAATTTACGTACCACCTTTGAAAATCTGTGATATTGCCTTAAAAAAATTCTTGTAAAAACAGTAGACAGTAGTCTTCTGCTGTCTAAAAACTGTTGCTTTGACTGAAAAATCAGAGAGTTTTTGGTTAATCAGACATTGAATTTTGAGAAGTGCTTTGTATTCCACTAATACCCGATGGTCCCACCCACATTACATTAGTGCTCTCTCATTGTCACAAGTAACCACCATTCAAATTCAGGAATATAAAAAATTCAATTAGAGCATCAACTAAATAAAGCACCTTAATATATCAACCCTTTCATTGAAAAAGGCTTGTCTATTACTACCTTCGGTCTTAAATATAGAACATATTTTATAGTGTAGTTTGCATTATAAAATATGTTCTATTTTTAGGACCAGAGGAGTATTACATTTTTATTGTAGTGAAAATTGAGCTCCTAATTAATACTATTATATTTATGGGAAAAACACTTCTCATGTTGCAGGAGAAATGTTTTCTCATGTCACACACACATGAAATGGTGGGACCCACATATATATATAGTTAGCATTATATATATATGTGGGTCCCACCATTTCATGTGTGTAGGAATCTTCTTCTTCTCATGCAACATGATAAGTATAAACCTCTATATTTATATATGGGAAAATCCCAAAAAAATACTATTAAAATAAGTAAAAGATAAATAAGTGTGACCAATTTGCAAAATTCCATGTCAGATTTGATGGAGGAATTTGGGATTTCCAAATCTTTCAAATTGACCAATATGTCCTTGATTACAATATGAAAAAGCATATGGAATGGATGAAGTTGTGAAATAGGATACTGAAGGTTAATTTATATTCTCATGTTATTATTTTATATAATGATGTTATTATTGACCTCTGAAACTTGTGCCCAAAAATTATACCTATAGGGTTGTTGGTTTTTTGGGACATGGAGTTGTAAAAAAGGATGATAAAGCCGTTAATTTAAATTCTCATATGTTGTTAATCTATATACTGATGTTAGTTGTTATTGACCCCTGAAGTTTGTGACCTGGAAATTATACCTAGATAAGAAGTTATGAAAACAGATAATGAGAAGTCGATAATTTAAATTCTAGCGCTTATGCTATTATATACTGAAGTTGTTATTATTTATATCAAAGTTATTAATGACACCTAATAGTATTTGGAAATGTTAAGTGGTATATATATATAGGTGCGGTTGTGTATATTCAAGTTGTTATTTATTTACTGAAGTTGTGAACATATATATTTAAGTTGTTGTTAATGTATCTAGAGTAGGGAATGTACCTATTGGAAACGTATCTACAATCCTTGACCTCCCCAAATATTATGTCCATTGGGAATGTATCTACAATACATAAATTTACATCTAAAGCCAAGTCCATATAGGAAAAAAGAAAAAGAAAAATCCTCAAACACAAGTTAAGCATGGATAGAAACTGATGCTTCTTCGGGGGAGGGGGGGGGGGGGGATTACTAAAGTAAAAACAACACCAACTAGACCTCTACATCGGCATGAATTACATCAAATAAAAATGAAGGAACACTACTGAACAAATGAAATCATTTGCGAGTTCATGAGCTTCTTTAGCCAAACGATAAGCTGCCATGTTGACATCCCTGCATCACCGTACCAGACAAAACTCGCATCCCAATCTTTTTCCAACCACTGTTTGATTTCTGCAAGAAGATCACCTTCTTGATGCATATCTCCCCACCCCATCGAAATCAGCTCAACCACCTCCCAACAATCAGCTGGGATTTGGTCGACATTTTTGGTGAAGCAAAGAAGAAAATCGAAGGAGACCGGTCACCACGTCCTCCACAACCACCTAAGCCGCCACCACGATCTCCACCTTCATGTTCAGCCCCCATGGCGGGTTCACCGTAGACAAGAGAGCAGAGGAGAAGGCCATGGAGGGTGGGGTAGACGGTGAGAGAGTGTGAGAAGAGGAGGAAGAAAGAGGTAGGACGAGCGAGAAATTAAACACTTAACACGGGCATGATGGTCTTTTGGACACATTTTCTAATTCCATATTTCTCCATGAGGTCAGACTTGTAATTTCAGACGTTGGCTTTCTGAAGGAGCAATTTTACACATGAGCTTTTCCTCAGGGAGCGCCCAGCACCACGAGCTTTTTTCTGGAGCAAAAGTACACACATGGTTATGTTTTGGGTGCAAAAATACCACAGGCCTTTAGTTGACTAGACGTTGACCGTTAACTTGGATGGAGTGAACAATAATGCGGGTGAAATTAGCATTTTGCCCTTAATTTTAAATAAAAAATAAAATACCCCCGCCAGTGGGCCCCACCGCCGCGCGGCTGCCACCGGTGGGGTGGCCGCCGCCAGGGGTGGCCAGTGGTGGGGCCCACCGACAGGGGTATTTTAGGTTTTTTTTTTTAAACTAAGAGCAAAAGGGTAATTTCACCCGTGTTACTGTTCACTCCATCCAAGATAACGGTAAATGTTTAGTTAACTAACGGCCCGTGATATTTTTGCTCTCAAAACGTAACCACGTGTGTACTTTTGCTCCAGAAAAAAACTCGTGGTGCTGGACGCTCCCAGAGGAAAAACTCATGTGTAAAATTGCTCCTTCACTCTTATTAAAACCTTATTATGGGTTCTTAATTGTAATTTTCCCAAAAGAGCAAAGCAACCCATGTGTCAACTGTCAAATCTGTCATAATTATAGAAACAACATTATTGCTCAACCAACAAATCACAAAATAGTAACATGCATGGACTGGATTTGTGGATGAAAGTGAAGCAAGCACCTAAGCCCAATTGTTAAAAACTTGAAAATATTTTCATACTAGACAATTCAACTTTTCTTAAAAACTCATTCTTTTACTTATATTATATGCTAATTAAAAAAAGTTGATGATAAAAATATACAAAATCTTACTTTTATCTTCTTTTTAGTGGCACCCATTTTATTCATTCATGATTCACTTGACAAATTTCTTCATTGCAATAGTCCAAATTTCCCCAAAGAAAGTTACCAGACAACTACAGGTCAGGACTTAAATGTTTGGGAAAGAGTGGTCTTAATTTCCATAAAGTACGGTAAATTTGGCTGTCTTCTTGGCATGTTTCATAGCCACTAGAAACAGAAACCAAGTGGTCAAGAATTTCCGTGCATACCATTCTTGGGATTTGTGATTCTTCTCCATTACAGATCATATCAGAAGATTTCAACTGATGAGGGGGCGTGGATTATTATGATTCTGAAATGAAAGGGAAAGTTGATGAGGAAACACAAAGGAAAAGGAAAAGGAAAACCCTGAAATTGAATTAGATTTAGATGTTAGATTCAGGTGTCATGTAACAAGAAGATTAAGAAGGGAATGGATGAATTATTACCTGGTTCTGTTGGTACCACAGCCAGCTTTAGTCTCAGATTGGGTCAGACTGTGTTCTCTTCTGCTTCTCTTCTCTTCATGTCTTTTGGCGTCGAATTCTACAGCTACACAGCTTTCTGGTATACTTTCTTCTCGTTTTCTGCTACTTCACTGTGTGGCCATTGAGATGCTGCAGTCTTTAGGATCTTCTAAGTGCTTATAGAAAATGGGATCATAGAACAATTTAGCCATATTTTAGCATGATCAGTCGTCTAACCTTTGAGTTTATTTACCTGATTATGCTTATTGTTCTGTGAAATAGTTTATTGGTTTTATGCCTAAGGTTCTTAAACGTCTTACAAAGCATGTAGATTCAATGTAGTGATGCCCATTTCCATGGCTGAGAAGTGATTGAACTCCTTCAAATAATAAAACTTAGTCTGGCAAAATTTCAAAACTAAAATCCCTTTTTACTCATCAAGGCAATGGATAAACCAACTTCTGTTTCTATTCTTTGCTTTTAACTTGGACAATCCCTTTTACTTTTGTTCACTGCGTATGTAATTTTTGTTGATTCCTGTGTTATGAACTTGGATCATCCCAAAATTGCAGTTACTTGGTAACGATTATGGGTTTGGTCATACCTTGGAATTTCACATTAGCATTGGTAGATGGATACTCTGTTCTCCTCAAATGCCCCATTCATCAGCCAGTAATACTGCTCATCATTGCTGTGGGAGATTGGGTATGTAGATTCCAATCATGATTAGGTGCTGACATGTTATATTTTCCTTTGAAAAAAAAAAAGAATATAGGAATTTTAATGATTTGTTGCAGGTATTATCTGTTCTGACACTAGCAGGAGCGTGCTCAACAGCGAGTGTTGTGGATCTGCTGATGCATTCGCATGATTCATACTGCCCTTGGAAGTATTGCAGCAGATATCAGATATCTGCAGTTATGGCGTTTCTGTCATGGCTTCTGTCATTGGCATCCTCTCTTTTCAACCTTTGGCTATTACCCTCCTTGTGATTCTCTTTTCATTTTAGCACCAGGCCATAAGTTCATATCATATTTCATTTATGATATTTTCCCCCTCTTTTATAAATTTGTTCTTTTGTACATTATAGAATCAGAAATCCCAGGAAGCAGCATATTGGAATATGGTTGTAATTAATGTCAGAATTTTTATGTGAGTAAGAATCAAAGGATAGACAGAGAAGCGCTAATTGATAAGAACTGGATTTTATAAGGGAGTGGAATATATGGTGTCAACTTGAAACTAAGTTTCAATAAAAATTTCAAATCTCTTGAGCTCTAATAACTACATACTTTCTGGAATTCTGAGACAATTTACAAGGTCCATTATTGGTGCCTAAAAGTCAAAGCAACCCGTCAAAAGATACACAAACTCTCTTGCCAATAGATTTACAGTCTATAGTGATATGAAAACTCTCTGATAAGGGGGAATGGTGCGGATTGAATCCTGTTTTTAATCTCAAGCGTTAGTGCGTACCCATCTAAATATTAAAAAGATGTATGCAGCTGGTTATTAGGAGATTATGAGTACGTAATTATGTTCAGTGCAGTCACAAACTAAAAAGGGAGCTGAATTGTTAACTCATGGAACAAAACATGAACTCAGTCTGGTGATTCATGATTCATGATGAAGGGAACTTTCTGAAATCTGCAAATTCTCATGATGCCATCCCCACAAAGGAAAAGTTGTCGTAGTAATGGAGAAAACATTTCAAAAGACAAATGGCTCAGCCCATTTTGGGTACGAAAATACACAAAAATAAGAAACAAAAGGTGAATGAAATTTTCAAGGATTTTATACAAGTGGCTGCGTCAGGCTCCATTTCCTGATTACAGTAACTAGTACAGAACCCAAAAAGCAAATACTATATAGATAGATTAATTTAGTATTATATGGCATGCATGATACGTAGGAGGAGAGAAGCATTCTGGGCCTGTCAATTGCTCATCAACCTTGCCGTTAACGCTTACCCAAAGCAAAAAGTTGAAAACTTGCTTCTGCCTCACTCTTTCACCCTTTATGCCTTCATTCTGAGTTTTGCCTTTTCAACCTTGGGCCTAGCATGTTTGGGCCACCCTTTTTCAAAAATAATTAAAGCCATATTTTACATATTCCTTATTTAAAACCAACAACTATTGGGAGCAAGACTTGCTTTCCCATCACCACGTCCTCGATTCGAGGCATGAGATACCAAAAAATATTCCTTATTTAAATACTGTAAGAGTTTGGTGGGATACAAAGAGAAAGGGTTAAGGAGCGATTTTACCAACGAACTATTGGGCCAGGACCACCCAGCACAGCAAACTATTTTTTGGACCAAAAATACAAATAAAGCATTTAAAAGGTGAAAGGGGCACAATGACGTTATAACGTCATTAACGTCCGTCCATCACTCTCCCTCTCTCATTCATTCACTGTCATCTTCTTCCTTCCTCTTCACCGGCCGTCCATCACTCTCCCTCTCTCATTCATTCACTTTCATCTTCTTCCTTCCTCTTCACTGGCCGTCCATCACTCTCCCTCTCTCATTCATTCACTTTCATCTTCTTCCTTCCTCTTCACCGGCCGTCCATCTCTCTCCCTCTCTCGAAAGTGAATAATCAAGAAAATAAAACACAAAATGGAGAAGAGGAAAAAGCTTAATGATGTTCAATGGGGACACTTGCATATTCTGCACCTTTTTCAAACTGCTATTGCGGGGACTGATAACTCGAACTTGTATATCTCCATTTTATCCTCACAATACATAGTTATCTAGCCAGCCACAACCAGCGCAGGTTTTCTACCTGATTTTTGTTTTTCCCAACACGAAAGTAGAATGACCTGAATCGCTACTAAAAAAAGAATGAGTGAAAAGAAACACAAATTTTCTTCAAACGCATTTATTGATTGTGAGGGAAACCAGGAGATGTGAGAGATGGAGACGTTGAACAACCAAATTTCCTTAAGAAAAACCATACCTAAAACACTTCTCTACAATTACCTTCAGATCCTTAAGACCAACCAGACCCCCAACTATTTCAACACAAAATTAAGGAAGTCACCCAAAGCTTATTGCATGAAACCAAACCCACAATGTCCACCCGAAATCTGAGTTTAAAAACCAGAAGTCAGCATCCATGGCTATTACCCGACTGACCCAGATCTACAAGCAGAGTTACGAGGAACGACTGGTATGAAGGAACCGGGGAAGATTTTCGCACAGTAAATCACCTGAAATGAAGCAGAACGACAGCAATAGGATTCACGCGAACTCAGAAATAGCCGTTAGCAGCAGAGCTGAATCCCCAACTGAACTTGCATTTTGCTGAATGGACGAGTTGAAGTCACGGAGGGCCTTCGGATTCTCAAATTTTTATCAGAAAAGTAAGAATCTGGAAGCAGGTCTCTCTGGACGGGAACGTATCAGCCCATATATTCGGATAATTTGGTCAAAAGGGCCAAGCATTTTAAGCTCGAGAGAGCAAAAGCAACTCCAATTGAAGCACTGAAGAAAGAAAGAAAGAGGATTCAAAAGAACGTCGAAATTTGGAGGGACAGGGAAAAAGAAAAAGAACAAGTTTTCTGGTGAAAGTCACATATAAAAAGCGTCATTCACTTAGAGGGAGAGTGATGGACGGCCGGTGAAGAGGAAGGAAGAAGATGAAAGTGAATGAATGAGAGAGGGAGAGTGATGGACGGACGTTAATGACGTTATAACGTCATTGTGCCCCTTTCACCTTTTAAATGCTTTATTTGTATTTTTGGTCCAAAAAATAGTTTGTTGTGCTGGGTGGTCTTGGCCCAATAGTTCGTTGGTAAAATCGCTCCTTAACCCCAAAGAGAAATATAGGATCAAACCAATAAAACTTGTTTTTAGGCAAACTATTACCTATATGTAATTAATTTGATTTCATTTGATAAAATCAAGATTTCGCACCTACTTTTTTTTGGGGGGGGGGTAATTAATTGATAAAATCATAATTTTGAATTATTATTGTATAATAATTGTTTATCCAAAGTGAATATAACAAATTAAGAATATATAGTCTAATTGATAAAATAGATAATAAAACTCATGAATCAAACAAATTAGCCAGCTCAAGGGACACTAATTAACAATGTTATTAAACTCGGATCGGACCGGACAGATTCCGGCAAACTGGTCGGTAATCCGGTCTAGCCATTAACCCAATTTAGTTTTTTTTTTAATTAATTTTTTTCTTTATAATTTCATATTAATAACCTTGAAATCTTTATTTTCTCCTTAGGTTTAGCTCCGGACTAGCTTCAGTATAACCCATTAACCCTTGACCCAATACCTTTGCCGGTTCAGTTACCGTTACGGTTTTAATAACCTTACTAATTAAACACCTCCTAAAAGATATAATGGTGGGTAACTGGTAAGGTATGGAAAAAACAAATTATATATGCTGACTTGAATAGTCCCTATATGTTTGGTGTCCACATTACATGCACAGTATATATATCCAGGAGCTCTAAGCTCATGGATGATGTGAGCAGGAAATGCGATCCTATGTTTGTTTGATTCGCATCTTGTAAATAGTGCTCTTGCCACCGTAAACTTCATCGATGTCGATTTGTTACGTTGGGGATAAAAACTAAATCATATACTACAAGGTATGAAGTTGAGTTGATGAGTGATTGAGCAAGTTTTTCAACTTTCTAGATTCATGAAGTGTATAACCCAGCAACAGTTCCCTGATGATCCGAAACAGGAAAGGGAAAGAGATCATGAAAGTTGTAAGAGTAAATTACAGTTGGAATTGGCATGCATGAGGAAGAACCTCCTATAATGGCTACTACTGTACTTCAACCTCCTGACATGAGTGATCCCACAACTCCGGCTATGAGAACCGTCGGATCTCCCAGCACCGCCGATATCACAAACTGAACCGCCAGACCTGCAATCTCACAGCACTTCCTCAACTTCCCCTTACTCTTCCCACCACTTCCATGGCTGCTCTGAAGCGTGTTCTTCAACCTCGGAATCCTCATCATCCCCAATCCCTTCCCCTTATTCCCTTCCCTATATATCTCATACCAACTCTCCACAATCATCTCCCTCACACAAGCCACATGTAGACTGTACTTCTTGCATTCAGATCTGTAACTCCAGCTCCGTCCCTTTCTCTCGCACCGGTGACACGCCGATCTCGCCTTCCTGTACAGATACAGCTTGATTTCTCCGTCGTCAAGCACCATCGGCAGCTTCGCACAGCAAGGGTGGAGATCGTAACCGCAAGATCTGCAGTGGTACACGAATCCGCTCACGTCCTTCTCGCACGCGTTGCAGTAACGCGCAAGATCCCCTGGCGGCACGGTCAGGAAGTGGAACGAGCATTTCTTGTAGAACGGGTGGCAGATCGACGGCGATGGTACGGCGCAATGGACGTGAAGGTCGTAATCGCAGATCGAGCATTTGTATCTCGATCCGATTCCGACTTCGTTGCAGCCGTCGCATTTGAATGGGAATTCTGAGTACTCGAATTTGAGCTTGTGTTCTGGGTGGCTGAAGTGAGAGATCTCGCTGTATTTCATGGCCGTGTTTCAGAGGATTATATATTGCCTGAGGATATATCGGAGGAGGAATTGACGCATGAAGGTGAAGAAGAGGTATTTGGATTTATATATGAATTGAACTAGAATTGATCATTGGGGTGTGATTTGAAGTCTGGGGCTCAGGTTTGAGTTGGGGTGGCTTGTGGGGGAAGCAAATGAGAAAGAATTATGCTTGGTGATAATGGTGGAAGTTCCTGGGAATTTCCATGTCAACAAGAAGGGAGAGAGGGAGACATATTGTTAGGCACATATTGATGAGTCACGTCCCACGAGGAGAATATATGCTACGAATTTTTAAGCTTTTCATGCATGCATGATCTCTTTTTAATAACCTGATAATATTCAGTTAAGTTAGTTTCCTTCTGTTAGTCTTTGAAGATCACATTGATTTCTCTCGTTCTTGTTCTTTTTTGAACACTCTTTCTCTCTTTCTTGGAATTGGATACTCTCCTTTCTGAGCAAAAAAAAATTGGATACTCTCATCATCTCCTCTCTGCCCATCCCTCATTATCTTGAGATTTGACCGTCGAAATTTTGATCTAACGGTCCAGGTTATTTTTTTTGAAATACCGCATGCGGTAGCTCAAAAAATATGGTCTGACCGTTGGATCAAAATTTCGACGGTCAGATCTGAGGATGAGGAGGGATGGGCAGAGAAGAGATGAGGAGAGAAACCGGACTCCTCTTTCTTGTTAAAGGTGTTTGTATACAAGCCACCCTATAGGGCGAAAGAACATGCCAATCTAACTAGCTAGAGATTTCAAATCTAAGCCTAGGTATATGTAGTTGTGTTAAGTACTCTTGCTATGCTATGTTCGCACAAAAATAAATAAAGTACTTGTACATGAGATTAATGAGACTCAATATACCTCATTTTCAATTTTACTAACACATACTCGCTCTTATCCTTATTATAAGACATTAACTAACAATATTCACAAACTAATAAAAACAGTTAAAGTCATTAAATTTATCTTAAAATTTAAGTAATTTTTTATATTATCTCTACTAATTGCATTAAACTCTAATATCATATTAATTATTACTCTCACCCGCTACCTTTATTAATTATGGGCATACATGCATGAAAAAATATTTAATACACTTTGGAAATAAGTAAGTGTCTTATAAAAAGGAGCAAATACACTTGTTAATTGGTGCATTATAATAAGGACCAGAAGGAGTATTGATTAAGCTTTACTTCGTATTAAAGTAAGTCTATTTTGTGTGAATGGAATATCAGTCGATTAATGAATCCATGGACAAAATGTTATTCAAAATTTCTAGGAATATCTTCCTAAATAAGAATATGGCATATTGGCATTAATGCAAGCTAAGCTTACATTTATATAAGTTGAAGAGGACTGAATTACTTGACTTGATTGTTCTTATTTTCTATTAAAAGAGCCCCCTCCGATTCTTCATAAGTTAACATAAGATATATTTACTTTTTTTTTTAAACAGTAAGATATATTTACTTAATTTAATTAGATTAAAAGAATTAATTGAGTTAGTTAATATGACATGTATTTTCTAAAAATGTGTGTTATCTTCCTTAATTCCCACATTCGCTCCCCTCATTGATTATTGTTGAGTGAGCATCAATATAAATAAATTAAGAAAAGATTGACAAATATAAAAAATTTATCTCGTGTTTAAGATCAAAATCAACTCCTCCAAATATGTGTCTTACATAAATGACCGAGAGGAGAAGCACAGGATGTTTATACGAATGAAGCAAAGAATGAAAGGCTGTGGATATTTGTTAGAGTGGATTCATCATTGTGATATGAAAGCGCCTAAGGATATATGGAGAACAAAATATATACTGCCACACTGTAACAGAAAGTTTTGAAAGATAAAAACAAACAACCAAAAGAATAGATTCCTCATATTGTATAATCAGAAGTTCAGAATTCTAAGCTTTAATTTTGTGTATGCCGATGGATATCGTGTCTGTTTCCTTAAAATTAAACCTAAATTATATATATCCATTATATATATATATCTGTAGATAGAATGCCGACCACCTATAGTACTATCGTCCACCATGAATATTGATTCTTGCGTATAAAACTTGTTACAAAATGTTCTTTCTAATAGATCAAATATATATATATACTTAGCTTGAGCACTACTATATCATGCAGTTTTTTTTTTTACTATATTATGCAGTTGATGCTTTGTAAATATTAAGTGATTCAAGATAACAATACAGCTTGTAAGGGAAGAAGTAGGCATGGGCGGAGCCACCTATTGGAGAAGGAGGGCACGTGTCCCCCTCCCCCCGATTTTTTTTATTTTTTTTTTTAAAGTATTATTTTCCTCATGATTGTTTGCCTTCTCAATGTCATGAAAATACTTGCAGACAGTAATCAATCAGTGCCTTGCTGCACACTGTTCTTCTTTCCCTTGTGAAAATACTTGCTGACATATTTTAGCATTGTGACCTCAACTGAGAAAGATCTACTTCCTTTTTTGAGATACTTTCTTACCATTTTGTTGTCTTTTCTCTGTATTTTAGGTGGATATTCCTAGCACAAAAAATTGCTTGGAACATGTAGGTTGCTAATTTTCTGCCATAGGCATTTTATGGTTAACACTTGCTCTTTTTCTTATTGATGATGATCAAACTTGTAACTGATGACAAGTGAAAACCTTCTGAATCCTGTATTTTTTTTTGTGCTTTTGATGACAAGTGAAAAAAAAAATTTCGGGGGCGATGCCTTCGAACCCCCGCACCCTCCAACCAATAGTGCCCCCCTTCCATAAATTTCTGGATCCGCCCCTGGATGTAGGTGCAATAGTGGTAGGTGTCACACAGACATATGGGAGTTTCATGGATGATTTGTTCTTTTGTATACCAATATGAGAGATTCTTAGGTTGTAGTGCCAGTGTGGGTGATGAGTAGTAATAATGGAGTGTGATTGATCTCTCTGTCAAGAATGAAATTATGCCTTCAATAACACATTTATTCATTGTTCCACTTTTGCAGAAATTCTGTGGTACTATACCTACCCACTTCCTCTTCCTTACTTGACATGTCTCACTCACTTGTTCGTTTTAGTTGAGCCCCTACTACTCTTTCATGTTTTCCTTATTTTATAACTTTAAACTACTGCTGCTGAAAAGTGCATAATTTGTCATTTGTCAGGATGAAGGTCTGATTTCGTCTATCTATGAACACTCCCATGACTATTGATTCTCAACCGTAAAGATCAACTCTATTTATTGGATTGGAGGTAATTTTATTTGAGATACTGTAGTTTTTTTTTCTTGTTTGGATTTAAATGTCAGATATAGTCTAATGAAGAGTTGGAGATTGAACTCCAAACTTAATGCGTTAGACCAAATGGTCTTCGGCACCAAGTAGCCTTTATTTCTTAAATTTATTACTATTTTTTAAACTATGTCTATTGATATTCCCACGTTGCCAAAACAAATAATTTAAAAAATAAATATTTTTAATGTTGAACTCTCAGTTTTAAATCGAAGTAAAAAAAAAAAAAACACACACACAATAGAAAAACCTAATTTAAAATATTCAATACAAATATTCAATATAATATTTTTTTTTTTGGTGTCAAGAGAGGACTATTGCCCAAAAATTAAATCAACAAAAAAAAAAAAAAGAGGATTAAATCACAAACACTCTATCAACTAAGGTTTGCAAGTTCGCTGGACATGAATCCAGAATGAAAGTGCTATATAACCTCTCATTTGCTAGTGCATCCGCAAGCTTTCTGATCTAGAGAGATATATTGTAATTTCACATCCCCTTTTGCCAGGGTTGTTTTAAGTGTCCCGGTTCCGGTCATCTTGACCTAGTCTCAGACATTTTGATCCTAGAATCTCATGTCCCGTCAGGGATCGGGACCACCCGAGACGGTGATATATTGAGACCAAGACTAGGATAGGAACCGGGATTACCCTTGAGATCCCCGTCCTCTTTTTTTTTTTTTTTATCTCATAAATTAAGTTATCCTTTGATAAGATGTGCATCAAATTTTTTTAGTTGGAGTTAAATATCATATATTCTTATACTAATCATAACTATATACTGTATAAAGATAATAACGATTATAATAAAAATAAAAATAATAAAATGACATTATATATTTTTGTCTGTTTAGATTAGCCGTAGAAGTTGTTTTTCCAATATGATTTACATTATACAAGGTAAGTATGTGAGAGGAGATTTGTCTCGACTTGCGTGAACGTAATTTTTAAACGTTAACTCAAACTATGGCCTTATTAGTTGTTAAATGATCACGTTAAACAATAGAATAAAGAGAATTTAAATGATGTAATGGTTTTTTTAAGTTTATTTCCTAGTCACATCTCGGTACTACATGGATTGGGACCATACAAGGACTGGGATAGAGAACCAAGATTGGGGTATCCCGGTCCGGTCCCGATTTGAACACCCCTAACTTTTGGAAGGAAGTGGTCAATGAAACCGAGTGAGAGTGAGAATATTGACCCATGGCTGTGAGGCCTCACTTTTAGGGAATTGGCTTACCTCCGCTGCGCCTTTATGTCCGCTGTGGTCCTTTTCATTAAACTGCGCCGTTTTGGCGCTAAAGCTTGTGCCTTTTTCTTTTTTAAAATATTCCAGGTACTGATGAGTACTAAAAAAATACTTCAGAATACTGAACTATAGTGAAAAAATGTTATGATCTTGAAAAATTATTTTAGCATCTTGAAAAATTATTTTAGGGTACTGACTAGTACTAAAAAGATACTTGAGGATACTGACTGGTACTTAAAAAAATATTTCATGATTTTAAAAAATTAATTTAGGATCTTGATAAAAATTTTGAGGGTAATGACTGATACTAAAAATATACTTCAAGATACTGACTGATACTAAAAAGATATTTTAGGATACTGACTAGTACTGAAAAAAATTATTCATGGTTTTAAAAAAAATATTTCAAGGTACTAAAAATACGTTATAATCTTGAAAAATTATTTTAAGATCTTGAAAAAATATCATAAAATATATTTTTAGTATCAGTTAGTACCCTAAATTTTTTTTTCAGTATCCTGAAATATCTTTTTAGTATCAGTCCGTATCTTGAAGTATCTTTTTAGTACTAGTCATTACCCAAAAATAATTTTTCAAGATCCTAAAATAATTTTTCAATATTATGAAGTATTTTTTAAGTACCAGTTAGTATCTTCAAGTATCTTTTAAGTACTAGTCAGTACCCTAAAATATTTTTTCAAGATGCTAAAATAATTTTTCAAGATCATGATGTATTTTTTTAGTACTCATCAGTACCTGGAATATTTAAAAAAAAAAAAAAAAAGCACCAGCTTTAGCGCCAAAACGGCACAGTTTAATGAAAAGGACCGCAGCGGACATAAAGGCGCAGCGGAGGTAAGCCAATTCCCGCTTTTAGGCTTAACAAACATGAACCACTTGTAATTTCAAACATCCAAAAAGCCTACTCTGTGCTTCACGACTACACAACGTCAAGCCCACAGACACTACACATTAATATGAAATATAATTTAGTACTCCTCCGCATAGTAGTTAAAATTGCGCTTTAAATCGTGAAAACGGCGCTTTTACGTTTTTTTTCCAGCCAACCGTGTTACGTTGTGACAAAAAACGCAAATAGGGTAAAATCGCAAAAAACGCAAAAACGCCTCGTTTTTTAAAAAAGCGAAAAAAAACTTTGCCCTAGTCTCTTCGGCTATCCAGAGGCAGAGGAGTTCAGAGTTTGGAACGCCGGAGGCTTACACAAGGACTGGGCGGAGACAAATTCAGATTCAAGAACTAAGATGAAGAAAGAAAAGGTCTTAAAACTGTGGTGAAATTAGCCGTGAGTATAGATGCCGATGCCTCAGATCTACGCCTCTCCTCTCTGGCTCTAATCGTGCACCCTGTGCGTTCGAATTGCGTCTCGTGATAATGTTCTTGATTTTTTTCTTCTTCTTGAATTGGTGTTTCGGCCGTCTCTCCGTTCCTGTGCGTCTTCCCTCTCAGTTAATATATATAGCATGGGTTTTGTGTGTTGGGCCGTGCGCCGGGCTTGAGTCTCTGATCTATATAATTTGTGATCCAAAAATCTGATTTAGAATCCATGTAATATATCATTGCTGCCAAATCCAGCGTGCTCCTCCCTGACTCTTGCTATCCATTAATTGATGTAGGACCCACACGATTGATATATATATATATATATATATATATATATATATATATATATATATATATATATATATATAATATTGATTGATATTGCATTGATCAATATATGTATGGATGATGGCAGGTGCCATACTTTTCTTGAATTTTATATATATATATATATACAGGTAAAATCTACATTTTGTATTACGATTTTACGTTTTACGATTTTTCATTCTCCTTCCGTTTTTAGGTAAAATCTACGTTTTAACTACCATGCTCCTCCGGCCATAAATATAGACATATTTTATAATGTAAATTATACTATACAATATATTTGTTAGAATATATAGGTAGTTAGCCTATATTAGTTAGAGTTAGTTAGGAGTTAGTCTATATTAGTTAGAGTTAGAGTTAGTTAGGACCCTCACTATAAATAGGGGATCCTAGCTAATATGATAAGCGAACAAGTGTTGGGCATTAGGCCCTCACTCTTTGTATGAGCCTCATTGCTCTATTCATAATATACAATATACAATTGATTCTTCACTTTGATCCTTTCTCCACATTATCCCCCTTAATTATACATTAATTTACATGGTATCAAAGCCAGGTTGCAATCATTGAGGCCTAGTCCAAAAGGTGTTTTTAGTTTCTTTCTTGCATTCTTCCATTTCAGGTGATCGCAATGACGTCGTTATAAGGCTGCCATTGGATCCTTAGGCCCCAAATATCGAATTGTCCTTTTTTGGGTTGTATGACTTTCTTTACCCGAGTGCATGATTCTCCAGGCTTCGCTCATTGCATCCATCAAAGTTTGTAGGGCTTTCACAATAGTTTCGACGCTTACGTCGTGTTCTCCATATTTATCTTGGACGAAGCAGATTGTTACCTGTGTCTCTTATTTCTCAGAACCTTTGAGGAATCTTGCTTCGTTCTTGGGTACGGATTCATGATGATCAATTGATTTGGGATCTTTACACGGGTTAATTGATCCGCTTGCAAATTGGAAGCAAGATCTAGTCCTTTCGCCCTCATTTCGGGTTGACTTGGTATATTCTTTGATTTTCGGCCTATTTTGCATCATTCCTCAAGGATCTCATGTTGATGGTGCACCCAAGATCCGTTTTCTTAGATGCTAGAGACCTGAACAGATAGAGATAGATCGTGCCTTTCACAGTGAGATTCTTGGGCATTTTTTTATTGAGCCACTCACAGCCATCTTCTCTATCAAATTCCATCAAGATTCCAGACTTTCTCTTCACAGCAAAATCACACAATCAATGAAGCTCAGCGGCCGATTATCGTGTTTCTCGTCTATCCCCTTTCTTTTCAATCACCATGGAGACAAAGCTCGACCATTCGATCTTCTAAATCGTTAAAGATTCTCTTTCGTCTTCACTTCTATGATGGCGGCTCAAGATCTGTCTTTCTTTTGATTTTCTTACTCCTGAATCCCAGTCGGTGTTGATTTCTTGGAAATGGTCAAATATACGGATATGGTATTTTTGGAGCTGAGTTGAGAGCAGTTGTGCCTCCTTGCTCCTGTTTTGTATTCCGGTCACATTTGGGCCTTTATATGTTCTGTCGAGTGTTGGTTTGTCGCCTCTAGACATATCCCGTGATCTTATTTGTCTCTTGTGATTCCAGTCACATTCGGGCTTTTATATGTTCTGTTGAGTGTTGGTTTGTCGCCTCCAGACATATCCCGAAACAGGATGCTCAAAGCAAACATTTGGGTAAAACCCTACCAAGATTGTGAGACAATTCATAGTTGGTGTTGTAAATGTGTACAATGAAATGAGGTTGGAGGAAGTTGCAGAGATGGGCTATAATCCTTTGGAAGTCCTTCAAATGGCGAAATATGTGGGAGGCAAATCAGTTTTTTTTTTTTTTTTGGGTTGCCTACATCAAGAGAAGATTTTCAGAAGAAGCGAATAGGAGAAGATTGTTTTTAAAAGATCATTGTATTATTGTATTTTTTTTGTTTTGTTCTGAACAGATCATTGTTAATTACCCCTTTATTTTTGTGTTGTTCAAGTTGAACACTTTTTAGATAAATAGTGTTCAACTTGAGGGGGAGTGTTAGAATATATAGGTAGTTAGCCTATATTAGTTAGAGTTAGTTAGGAGTTAGTCTATATTAGTTAGAGTTAGAGTTAGTTAGGACCCTCACTATAAATAGGGGATCCTAGCTAATATGATAAGCGAACAAGTGTTGGGCATTAGGCCCTCACTCTTTGTATGAGCCTCATTGCTCTATTCATAATATACAATATACAATTGATTCTTCACTTTGATCCTTTCTCCACATTATCCCCCTTAATTATACATTACTTTACAATATTCTATATATTTAAGACCGGAGGTGCAATTTTTTTCTGAATATAAAATATTATATTTAAATTTGCACTTTTCTTGTATCATTATTACCGTGAGTCACTTCTCAGATATCATGTATTTTAATATTCTTTCCGATTTTTAACCCATTCAATTAGACTCTTCCGCATATTTTAATGAACTTTAAATATTAAATGACAAATATAATTTATTTTAAAAAATTAAGATGTTAATTTTCGTGATATATACTTCCTCTGGTCCATATTATAAGGCTCTAACTAACAATTTTCACAAACCAATAAAAACAACTAAAATCAATAAAGTTATCCTACAATTTAAGTAATTCTCAATATTATCCTTACTAATTGCATTAAAACCTAATATTATATTAATTATTACTCTCACCCACTACCCTTATTAATTAGAGACATACATGAAAAAAGTAATTAATGTTCCTTGGGAACAAGTAAATATCTTATAAAAAAGAAAAAATATATTTATTAGTTGGTATCTTATAATAAAAAATAGAGATTTAGTTCACGTGAAAAATTTTTCAGGTAATTTTTTTTTTAAGGCAAGTGCTTTTTTATATATATATATAAATTTTCGGAAAGGGGTTGGGCTCACCCACAGTCAAAGGGCAGAGCACTTGGAGTCCAGTCTACAGGGTATACTAGATTAGAGAGTACACATGCCTCCACCTCTTCCCAGCATTTCCACTGCTTCATATACCCCAAGGATGCCTCCCTCAGCACTTTGACCAACTCTAGGATCGAACCTCATCTCTTTAGGTGAGAAAATTTGATCCCTTCACCGGTTAAACCCAAGAATGAGGAGTAAAGGTGAGTGACTTGGGAAAAGGGATAAATGGATTGTGGTCTATAGACTTCCAAATGTAATCCGTGGGCTTGAATCCCAAAAACAAAGACGCGATTGTAGCTTTTTGAGGGGCAAATCATGCGATCTGACTTTTGTGTGTGTTTGGAATCATCAAATAAAAGTGACTTTTTTCTGAGCAAAAAAAAATAAAAGTGACTTTTTGACTTTTATAAATTTAATATTAGATAGAAATTTGATTGTTTAATGTAATTTATATTTGAATTAATGATAGCATAAGTGACTCTTTTAAAACTGAAACTTATTTGGATGATTATTTTAAAAAATAAGTTTAGATGAAAATGATTGAAAATGATATTAATCTTATTAAATAATGGGTATATATCATGTGTGTAGTGAAAAATACAAAAACTTGTTTAGATAATTAATAGAAAAGCAAGTTTAAAAGTAAAAGAATGACAAAGACATAAATTTTATAAAAAATAAAAATAGGTAATGTGTTATTTGGGAAAAAAAATTACAATATTAAACTACTTAAATTTTATAGGAAAATTAGGGGAAAGTCCATTGAAAATTTAATTGGTAAGAATGATCTAAATCAAAGTATTGTCATGATTTTTATATAAAAAATTATCAAGTAATTATCATCAATTAAATTTCTCATGGACCTAAATTAGATTATTGTCACGATTATTAACTTGCAAGTGAATTTTATATTTAGGACAAAAAATTTCATTTATAAAGATTTATAATGAGGACCATAATAGTATTTCAATTAAGAAAGTGGGATTCAATATTTTTCTTCCATAAGCTACTTTTCTCTTTTAATGGCAGAAGAGTCAAAAGTAAGAAATTTTGGCTTATGGTTTAAAGCTACTTTTTTTTCTTCCAAAGCTCAATCGAAAAAAAAATCATCTAAAACATCTTCAAAAAGATAAAATCACTCATAAGCACAAAACCTGTGTCGATCAACTGTGACAGTATTGCAGCTATACACATCACTGCCAATCCAGTTTCCCATGAGCGAACGAAGCACATTGAAGTGGATTGTCACTTTATTCATGATAAATGGTGAGAGAAAGTGATAGACCTTCTGTATGTTCGTTCTCATGAACAAGAGGTTGATTTGTTAACAAAATCAGTGTCCGGAGATGTGCAACGCAAGTTATTGAGCAAGTTGGGGTCTCTTGATATATTTGCGCCTCCAACTTAAAGGGAAGTGTTGGAATATAAATAGATATTTGTAAATATTTGATTGTATATATTCTGATTATAATTGTTTTCTATTAGTTAGTTGTTGGGCAGTTAGGATTATTTGCCTATAAATAGGTTCCCTCGCAGCATATTATTTGCAAGTGTAAAACTTCAATATTCATAATAAGATTTGTCCATTTTCTCTCCATTGTAGTATTACCCCCTATTGAAGATAACAGGGATGAGATAATCTAACATGGTATCAAAAACATTTTGAATAATTAAGAAAATAGATTTTGTAAATAATTAATTTTACAAAAAAAGAAAAAACTCTAATATTATATTTGACCAAAGCCAAAGCTCAGTGTTTTGGGACCAAGCATTCTCTCTTACGTGTTTTGTTTTCTCAATGCCTTCATCTCAAGTGGCAGCCTCTTATTCATGCTTTTCTCTTTCTACTTCCTCTCAGCCTCCTCCTTTTTTTCTTGCTCGGAGCATTCACCTTCTCCTCCTCTACTAGAAATTTTTCAAGCTTGTCCACCGGAATGTATTTGAAGACTTAAAAATTAATGCGATTCCACCTTCTTTTAAAAAAAAAAATTATTTTCACTATTTTGTTCAAAGCTTCATATCATTTGAGTACGTTTTTTAAATCTACATTTGCTCCATTTTTCTCTTCCCGTGATTCTATTTCCATCTTCCTGTCAGAGCTTAAGTCGTTAGGCTACTGGAATTAGCTTTTTTCCTCTTCCCATGATTCTATGCACACACGCATGGCAACTGTCAAAGGAATTAGCTTTAATGCCCACGCATGGTTTTTCATCAAAACAATTTCCAAAAAGCATTGGATGCACCACCAAATATATCTCTAAACCTCCTAGCTGTTTAATTATTGGTCCACCTGTTAAACCTACATGGCAATTTCATTATAAGCAATGGTCATTAGATGACATGTCATAGATGGCACCACGCTTAAGTTTTCTAAAAAAAACTCATTCCACAGAGGACCATTTAATAAACGCACAGTTCCCATGTTTTTAGCCGCATAGACTAACAATGCCATTGGTCAAATGAAAGGCAGATGAAGATCATTAAATAGCATTGTTTAACTTCCCACGATTGCAACCCTTTCCCCATGTACACATTTAATCTTAGGCATGGAGTCAATATCTGCCCCAACGTTATTGGGTAGTTTGAATTTCCGTCTACATTGCCCTCAACACATACAAACTCTAATTCTCATAAATTTGTATTATATAAAGGCGCATTGCATAGTGAATGTTCATTGTTAAATTAAGATGCCTTCCATACTGTGATTCTATCATCAACAACAAATGTATATATCTTTGCCACGACGATTTGGCGGATTTGCAGGGCTTGAGATTGGTGCATCTCATGATGGTGGCGGCTGAGGCAACCATCGGTGTCAACAACAACCATGATATGGTTACCAGTTACGGTGATATTGATTCAACTCAATTAGTTGGTGTCTCTGACCTATGGAAACAACGTGGAGAGGCTAGGAGCTTATCATATACGAGATGCCTTGAGGGCTTAGTTTCACCAATAATAGCTCCTCAGCTATCGAATCTTTCCTGATTGTATGTCCTATTAAATTTTGAATAAGATATGAGAAATGCCTTAAAATAGCTCTGTTTTCTATTACTAAAATTAGAGCCGGCAAATCGGGCCGAGCCCATCGGGCCGGCCCGTTTAGGCCCTTGCCCTGCAAGGGCCGGGCTTGAAAAATAGACGAGATATTTGAAATTGGCCCTGTAGGGCCACCACAGAGGCCTCGGGCTTAACGGGCCGGCCTGGAGGCGCGGGCCGCTGCAGCCCTTTTCAATGTAGCTTTTTTTTTTTTTCTTTTTTAATTTATTAATTTATATATTTTTGTCTTTGTTATAGAGTTATTTATCCATTTAACTACAAATACATAATAAATATACTCTAATTTTATGATTTGGTTTATTATTTGTTGTATATAAAATTACTCTTATGTTTAATGATTAAATTATTTGTTACAATAATAGTCATCGTACTAATGTCGCTTAGTGGTATGTTTCTTATGTTTTATGTGAGTTATTTGTGAACATAGTTTGCTTTTGATTATGAATTAGTGATTGTGCTTATTTGTTGGATGATTTGTGATGTAATTTACTAATTATATTTCTTTTAAAAAAACATAGGAAAATTAATTAAAATTTGGAATAGTAATTTCCGGGCCGTGGAGGGCTGGCCCTGGCCCTGGTGCTCTCGGGCCGGGCTTTGGAAAACATGTATTTTTCTTACCTCGGGCCCTGGAGGGCCGGCCCTATTAGGCCCTGGCCCTTCACGGGCCGGCCCTGGAGGGCCAGGCCGGCCCTGATTGACAGCTCTAACTAAAATAGGGGAGTCCATCCTTAGAAATATATATATGCATATATATAAAACAACAATGTGATGAATGATGCTCCTCATCTAGGCATTGTTGCTTCTCATTTTCTTATATTTGTATGGGGAAGCTACGCTGAGCCATTTAATCTTGAGGAAGAGAAGAGGATGACAAGGAATGAGTGAGAGAGAGGAGAGATATGGGCTTATGGTGGAAGGAGTTAAAAGGAAAAGATGGTCAAACTCTGTGGCTTTTAACAAAAACTTAACTCTGTTATATCTTATGTAACAGTTTTAAGCCCCATACTCTCCTGCTTACAACATCTCAATCTCATTGTCCACATTAGCAGCTTCTTGCCCTTTGGAAATACCACGGTTGATATTACAAATGTTGCTCAAGAAAATATATCTTCAAGTTCTTCAGTTTAATACATTTTACACGCACACTTTCTAGCTTTGAAAAATAATTTTTTATGCTCACATTTCGCAAGTTACTCAATCCCGTGGAGAAGGAATCCATGAAGTCAATATTATTATTTATGGGATTTAGAGGATTATAATTTTTGTGCAAATTATAATTATACTTATTATTAATATTTATTTATTGATTGATGATTGATGATTGATTATTACTATTCATATTGATAACGATTTTAATCGATTAGGAGATTTAAAATTTGAAATTGATTTCAAGAGAAAATAATTTATTATTTTTTATCTTTATCAGTGTACAAATAAAAAATTTATTTAAATTATAATTATGATTTTAGATTCATTTGTTTTTGTTTTAAAAATTGAAAGTAAATGCAAAATCTAATCCCTATTATAATGGGATGCTTAACCAATTGTTAACTATGATTTGCTGGGAGGAAATTTAATGAAAAAACTTATCCATTGTTTTTTTAGATGTACAAAAATTGATGAAACATTTTCTATCTAAATATCTATAATATGCGTGATTATATCATGAATTAAACTTTTTTGATTCTATTTGTTTTATTCCATATCTTATATATGTGATTCTCATGATACTGACGGGTCTACAAGATTAGACTGAATTGAAATAATGATCCAAATAAATAAAAAATAGAAAGTGAGATTAATATGAAATTTTAATTTGAAACCGAAATATGGAAAAGATAAGTAGACGAAAGGCACAGGAAATGAGAGATTTTTAGGAAATAAAGACTCATTATGATATATATGGGAATGCGTGATCTAAAAATTTAAATAAACTAATTAATATGGTCATATTTCAGATTTTTTAGCACAAACTACCTTATTAAGCGCTAACCTCCCATCATCCACGAATTTAACAATAAGTTTGTTGCAATAAAAGCGTACTGATTTTAATTGTCTTTCAAAGATTGGTGATATCAAGTTATATTTGTTTTTTTTTAAAAAGTTTATTATTTATTCAATGACGTATTAGTACATTGACATATTATAAATACTAATTGTTTTAATTTCATATCTTAACTATACAAGAGAATATCATGTTTTAATTTTTTCCTAGCATGACTTTCATCTAATATATTTCTAATTTAAATGTATTTATTCTCCTGAATGCATCGATGAGTTTTTTCAATTACTTTTTACTTCGCTTACACGTTCATTTTGGTGACGAGTATTAGTTTCAAATTAATACTTAAATATTTAAAAAGGGTTGTTTTCATCATTTTGAAAAAAAAAATACAGTAGTAATCGAAACTTGATAATTTAACCTTTAAATTATTAACGACTTCCATGTGATTGGATTTGGTGAACCGATAAATTATTTATCTAACTGGTTCCTACTTGAGCGGTGACCTCCCATAGGATCAACATTAAATTATTTTCTTGATATTTGATTGTGTGTTTTAAAAGTTTTTGAGATATTTCTAAATTTTTATAAGAATGGATTGGTGTATCCAAAAGTAGTGAGGCCAATTAATCATCCTACGTGGCGTGTGTATTCACTGCTAATTGGTCTTCGATTCCTTCTTTGTTCATTGCTGTCACGTTAGTTATTTTAAAAATAACAAAGGTGTAGAGAAAATGAGGAGACATTTAGTCTGCAGGAACTTACCATGGCATTGGTTTAATCTCATTGCATGAACCGCATCATTTAACATTGTATAATTTTCCACGTTTCCATCCCTCTCCCCATGTTCGCATTTATTTTCAGGGGTGGAGTCAAGAGTTGCCAAAACATCATTGGTCAATTTAGTTGGGCGGGCACCGGGAAAAAACTGGTCGATAGATTAGCCTATATTGGTTTAATTAGGTGGGGATTTCAAATTTCAAATTCCCTTTATTCTCGAATTAATGATCTTATGTAATATGAGACTAAAGTCTTCCACAAATCCAGTGAGCAAGAGAAAATCAAAGCATTTTCGAATGGTTGCTTCTTGTAGGAGAGGGTGTTATTGGATTACCACACGGTGGTATTACAAACATAGCATTACCATCTGATATATTACTTCATGATGATGATAATCCAATAAGGTGTATCGTTCAATCTACTTACCTAAATTTAATTGAGCGTTTATTCGAGGAAGATTACCTAAACAATAGGTCAATACTAACCCCAACTACGGAACATGTTGATTCTTTGAATGAGTACATTTGTTTTTTGTTGCCAGGAGATGAAGTAGAATACTTTAGTGCTGACTCTATAAATGGTATAGATCATGCAAATGATAGTATCAATGATCGTATGACACAGAGTTTCTAAATTCAATTAAATGTTTTGGGATTCCTCATCATAAATTGGTTCTGAAGGTGGGAGTACATGTTATGTTAGTAAGGAACATTGACCAAACATCAAGATTGTGCAATGGTACAAGGCTTCAAATTACACAACTAGGCAAGAACGTCATTAAGGCAAAAGCATTGAATGGCACTAGCGCAGGCCAAGACATTTTGATATACATGATGGACATGAATCCATGTGAATCTAAACTTCCATTCAAGATGACTAGAAGATAATTTCCAATCATCATTTCATTCGCCATGACAATTAACAAGAGTCAAGGACAATCGATGTCAAATTTAGGTCTTTACTTACCAAGTCCAGTTTTTTCACATGGACAACTTTATGTTGCTTTATCTAGGGTAAAGAGTTTCAAAGGTTTAAAAATACTAATTTTGAATGAGTTTAATAAGTGTATTGACAACACGCTTAATGTGGTATACATAGAAGTTTTCCAAAACATTTTACCACATTAATACTTGTAAGGGAAACTTTGTTCAACTTTGTTATTGTTGTGGTTCAATTTCATTCTTATTTGAATTCATCTTCTTTGTAGTTTCATTTGTGTTTTTCTTGAGCTCTACAATTTATCTATTACTTAATAGAACTACTTCGTTATTACATTTATGACTTTGTTGTCCATATTTAAAACAGAATAGAACTCCACATTCCGTGCAACGCACGGGTCCGAAGTCTTGTTTTAATATCAAAAAGCTACTTTTGAGTAACTAAACGTCATCCCAAACACACACGGTGAACGTGCAGTGGCTTCCTTTTTTTGTGTTTGGATAGACTTTTAAGCCCATTTTACTTAGGCAAAGGTTAATCTCAAAGCTATTCTCTAAGAACCCATTTATGGGCCACGGTGATTAGGTAGATAAGTTGATTTACCGTTAGGCATTAAATGTTGATTTAATGTGGTGTGCAACTGTTCATTTTTCGTCTTGTAGATTCATGCATTCAAATAAGTTTCAATTCGATAAAAGACATTATTGTTACCGTTAATCTAAATATAAATCACATTATACAATCTAATTTTTACCTAATCTTAAGTTTGCAAAAGTCATATCGAAAATATATATATAAAAAATAAAAATGCTTCTATCACCGTTAACCCAAACACACACATGTGGGCACAAACATTGAAGCATATTCATGAAATAAGTATTTTTCCCACTCTTAGATTAAATATGACATTATCTTATAATTATTAGAATATAAAGAAGTTTTACATTGATTAATTAAAGAATATATTAAAGGTATCTAATGTAAGAAGGAAATTCTAGGATTTACGTTTTTCTAAAAAGAAAATAGAAAAAATTTGTGTCATTCTCCTTATTTAATTTCAAATTTAGAAGGCTCAAAGTCATAGATCATTAAATTGTTGTGGTTGTTTTTTTTTCCCTATACATTAAGTTGTTCTTCCTTCAGGGTATGTTTGGTTTGAAGGGAGGGAAGAAAAAATATTTAATGGAGAGGAAAATTTTGTGGGCCCTACTACACTAAATGTTTTCACTATCTTCTCCTCTCCTCCTTTTTTTCCCCTCCCCTACCATCAAACCATGCACACAATTAGCCAAACGTATACTCTCTACTTGTATGCTTGGCTCAATGCGTGGGTTGTTACAAATTATACAGCAGCAGAAGACGAGAAAAGGAAGGATCGTGGTTCGTGGAGAGTCCATTTTAACTTTTTTTTTTTTTTTGGTGTGAAAATGACAGAGACACACACAATACAGTTCAAACGTGTTTTTGGAAATTTGGCATATCTAATAAAGCTACCCTCAGACTCTGAAGTCAAGTCTGCCACACCCCATGCCCATCACCCTTATAATGTGAAACTACAACTTTCACGGATGCTTCCTCCTTCCTTCAACCTTGCCTCCTTTTAGAAATTGTAAGGGGAAATTAATTAATTAGTTAGTTGGTTAAGGTTTTAGTCTCTCTATAAAAAAGGTCTTACTGTGGTTTAATGGATAGGATATAGAGATTCTTACCATCTTAGTCTTCGAGAAGCGTTGGTTATCTTTCTCAAATAAAATAATAACCTAAGTGGGTAAATTCTTGTATGAGTATGCTGTTTTTATGTGAATAATAATTCTTCATCTTGATGATGTTTGTCTGATTCCACTTTGTTTACGCGCCTTTCATTTATTTTTCCTTATCATTACTTCATCTGAATAGTCCACAAAAATCTGAGTTCACTCGCTAATGTCAACTGGCCCACACTCTGCCATGAACAAGCCCGGCACGAGATTGTACAGTAGATTACTTTACCTTTATGGCAAGGGAAAGAGTAAAGAATGTCCCTTTGTCAATATCATAATCCTTAAGCTATTCAGTTTCGGTTCCAGATTCATGTCATCTTCTCTTTGTTTATAACCCTATAAATACAACTATTCTCTCCTAAACTAACCATCCAAAGCCAGGGAAAAAAAAAAAATCATATTATTCCTCTCCTTCTCTTGCTCTGTTTCCAGAAAGAACAGAGAAAGCATATGTGATTTAAGATCCATCAAGAAGAAAAAAATTAGTGAGTGATTCCATATGGGTAATTGTGCGTCTCCTCAATACACAAGCAAAGGAGGAAACTTGACTAGGAAATCAAGCGTGAACGTTATAGACATGGAGGGCAAGCTGCAACAACTGGAGGAACCAAAGAAGGCATGGCATGTTCTGTCTCAGAATCCAAATTGTTTCATGTGCAGCTCAGAATCCATGTATGTTGGATCTCCGATACCTCAAGTGGGTCCCAGTGAAGAGCTTCAATTAGGACATATGTACTTCCTATTGCCTCTTTCTAAATCCCGCACAACACTTTCGCTTCAGGATTTGTGCGCTCTAGCCATTAAGGCTAATGCAGCTCTAGTTCGTTCCCACACACCTTCTACTGCAAATTCAGCCCCTTCTGCTACCGACTCAAGCTTAAGAAAATCATCTTTAGTTAAGCACAAGAATCTTCTCAACAATTCAGGTCTTCCACGTGTCTCTCTCAGAGTTTGAAGGTGGAATTTTAATATGAAGATAAATTGGGTCATTGAGGAAGGAGATCGGAGGCATCAAGAATAAGAATAGGGTTTGGATTTCTTCAGTATCCCTCCCCTCAGTATTCCTCAGTATCCATGAATCCCCACCGTCTAAAAATTGATCCAACCATCCACAGAGAAAGACATCAAAATTTCATAGCTACCGCATGCGGTATTTTGAAAAAAATGAGCTGTCTCTCTCTCTAGACGGTTGGATCAATTTTTGGACGGTCAGGATGTACGGATACTGAGGGATACTGAGAGGGAGCTTCTGAGCAAATCCGAATCCATCAAGAATATGCAGAGTACAACCAAAATTTCTTAGAGATGACTGCTGCTAGTGCTGTCAGATCCAACGGCTCTGATGGCTGGAATTGGGACTGAGACCGGAACTAGGTTCAGAGATCTCAATCTTGTTTTCTTTTTCTTTCTTTTTTTTAAAATAAATCTCATAAGTTATCATTTTATTTATGTATTTTTTTACCCCACAAATGATGTGTATCACATTTTTTAGTTAGAGTTAAACTGCATATATCCTGATACTAATCTTAACTACATACTGTATAAAGATAATAACAATTATAATAATATAAAAAAATGTCATTCTTCGTGTCTGTTTGGATTAGCGGCAGAAGCTTTTTTTAATGTGATTTATTGTGTACAAGGTAAGTATGTGTGGTGATTTTTGTATCGATTTACGTGAATAAACTTTTTGATCACTAACTCAAATGGGCACTAACTAGATTGATTCATGTAATTATCGTGGC
Source organism: Acacia pycnantha (assembly GCA_025563575.1). Classification (NCBI taxonomy): domain Eukaryota; kingdom Viridiplantae; phylum Streptophyta; class Magnoliopsida; order Fabales; family Fabaceae; genus Acacia; species Acacia pycnantha. The sequence goes on along the minus strand of JAMWYP010000010.1, from coordinate 3,350,144 downwards.
CTTATTAGTTGTGAAACGATCACTTTAAACAATAAAATAAAGAGAATTTAAATAGTATAATGATATTTTTTTTAAGTTGGGTAAATGTGTAAAAATACACATGTGCTTTGCCCTCAGAAGTGTCCAACACCAAGTACTTTTTTTAGGTGCAAAAATACACATGTAGTTATAAAATAGGTGCAAAAGTCACATCTGCGTTAAAATGGATGACGTTGACCGTGAAGTTAGACAGTTTGACTAAAAACTGTTATGTGTACGATGGTGGGGCCCATGTCAGCAACTCTCCATCTCCTTCTCCCGCTTCCCAGAGACTATCCATCTCCACCTTCTTCATCACGACGCAATCGACGGCACCATTCTTATTAAGCAATCAATCTTGTTAATAATAGATTCATCAAAAGAAAATAACATGAATCCCATCAATCGAACTCTAGTTAACAGATAACCAAAAGAAATTAAGGGCATAATAAAGAATTACCATGAATGAGGTTGAAGAGGCTGCTGTTGGATTGATAATCATAGATCACCAACCTCTCTGCTTCAGCCTGAAAATAAGCTCTAATCGGTACTAAATTTGGATGCCGAAGCTAACCCACAATTTCCATGTGCCTCTCAAAATAACCACTTGCTCTTGCAGTCTTCCCAGCATCTAGCCTCTTTACTGTCAAAATGAAGCTTCCATTTAACAAATAGTTAAAATTAATTCAATTGTTTATTGTTTATTGTTAATTGTTATTTGTATTTTTTATGGTTTGTTGTAACCAATTGTAACTGATTAGTTAGATTCCAATTGTAACTGAGTTAGTTAGATTGTAACTATTCCTTTTGTATAAAGGGACCCATTGTACATGATTGACAGATCAATGAGAATAATTTTTTCTCCACATTATTTCTTTTTCCAGTTTCAATTACTGTGTTATGGTATCAGATTTTTTTTTTCTTTCATTTTCCGCCTTTCGCCTCTGGTCCTTCGAGCACCTTCGAGCATTCTTCCTGCTCGTCATTCCCTTTCGATCTCCGGCGACCTTCGGTCCGGCGACCTTCGGTCTGCGTTTTCCGGCCTGAGCTTGTGCTTGCTCTTCGTTTCCGGTGGTCGATCTGCTTGATTTGAGGTTTCTTTTCCTCTATGCTCGTCGATCTGTCGATCTGTGGCTTTCCATCTGAAATTCTCGTTCTCAAATCGGTGGTGTTGAATCTCCGGTTAGTGTTCTCTGTTACTTTTGATCTGTAATCTTGACGACCTGATTTCTCCATCTGAGTTTGGTCCTATTCGTTTCTTGCTCTGAGTCTCTGGATTTATAATCTGAACTCGTTTTCTGAATTTTCCAATGACTACTGAGAATTCTTCCTCTCCCTCGTCCTTATCTCCATCACAAGATCCGACCAGCTGTTACTTCCTCCATCCAAATGAGAATCCTTCCCTGGTGCTTGTCTCCTCTCCTCTCATCGGCTCCAACTATCATCAATGGGCTCGTGCTATGATGTTTGCTCTCATAAGCAAGAACAAACAACAATTTGTTGATGGTTCCCTGAGTATTCCATCTTCTGCTGATCCTCTGTTCCCGGTGTGGCAGCGATGTAACACAATGGTTATCACTTGGCTGTTCCGGTCGATTTCTCCTTCAATCAGTCAGAGTGTTCTTTGGCTTAATCGGGCAGTGGATGTCTGGAATGATCTGAAAGAAAGATTCAGTCAGGGTGATGCATTTCGTGTGGCAGAGTTACAGGATGATCTCTTTCAAGTCAGGCAAGGTGATCTGTCCGTTTCTGATTACTTTACTAAGATCAAAATTATTTGGGATGAATTGCTTAATTTTCGACCTATTGTTGATTGTAACTGTTCTTCCAAGGAATACTACCGTCAGGATTATGTTATCCGTTTTTTGAAGGGACTCAATGATCGATTCTCCACTGTTCGATCTCAGATCCTTCTTATGGATCCTCTTCCTCCTATTAACAAGGCTTTTTCTCTTGTTGTTCAACAAGAACGTGAGCTTACTGGCATATCTGAACCGAGTGTCTGTTTCACTCGCATAGATTCACCTTCAGTGACTCATTCATCATCATCTGGTCCTCAGCCACGATCAAATAATAATTCGAAGGTCTGCACTTACTGTGGTAAACAGAGACACACCATTGAGACTTGCTACAAGAAGCACGGTTTCCCTCCTGGTTACAAGACACGCAACAAGGCCTCTGTCAACAGTGTGGTAACCTCTTTCCCTAATTCATCTGCTGGAATTTTATCTCCAACACCTACTCCTGCTAATTCATTTATCAGTCAAGACCAATACAATCAACTGATTGCTCTGTTGCAACCTACATCTACTGCACCTACTGCTGCTCATGGTCCCAGTAATTCTGTTTCTGCTTCAAAAACTGATGCTACTCCATGTGTCAATCAGTTTTCTGCTCTTCATTTGATCCCAAATGTTGATTCCCACCGTATGTACACTGCTCTTACATTTGATTCCTCTAATCAATGGATTGTTGATAGTGGTGCTACTACTCATGTTTGTTTTTCTTTGGAATTATTCACTTCATACTCCTATATTAATCCCATTCGTTTAACTTTACCCACCAAATCCACTATACTTACTAGAATATCTGGTATTGTCAAGATTAATGACTCTATCATTCTTCATAATGTCCTTTATGTTCCTGATTTCCATTTTAACATTGTCTCTGTTTCCCAATTGGCTAACGAGCTTCCCTGTTTTTTCATTTTTTCTTCTTCTCGTTGCCTTATACAGGAACCGAAGACATGGACAACAATTGGTTCAGCTGATTTCTCTCAAGGATTATACAAGCTAAATAGTCACTTACCTATGCATGCTAGTGTTAATTCCGTTTCACATGTTTCCAAATTTGATTTGTGGCATTTTCGTCTTGGTCACTTGTCTTCCAATGTTTTGACCACTTTAAAGCATCAATTTCCTTTCATTACCTGTAATTCCTCTGGTACTTGTGATACATGTCACTTTGCAAAACAAAGAAAAATACCTTTTCCCATTAGTACATCTAAAACTATTTCTTGTCTTCAGATTTTACATGCAGACATTTGGGGCCCTTATAAGCTTTCTTCTATACATGGGCACCGTTATTTTTTAACTATTGTTGATGACTTTACACGTTATACTTGGGTATGCCTTTTAAAAACCAAGTCTGAAGCTCGCAATTCGCTGCAATCTCTCATTGCTTTACTTGAAAATCAGTTTCAACAAAAGGTTAAAATTGTTAGAACTGACAATGGGGTTGAATTTCAAATGCATTCTTTTTATTCTTCTAAAGGAATTTTTCACCAAACCTCATGTGTTGAAACTCCGGAGCAAAACAGTGTTGTGGAAAGAAAACATCAACATATTTTGCACGTTGCTCGAGCTTTGATGTTTCAATCTCGTTTACCTTTGTCTTACTGGAATTATGCTGTCATTCATGCTGTTTACATTATAAATCGACTTCCTACTCCAGTTTTAAATAACCAATCTCCCTTTTTCTTTCTTCATGACACATCTCCAGATTATACCCAATTTAAGGTGTTTGGTTCCTTATGTTTTGCATGTACCTCTTCAGCTCATAGAACAAAGTTTGATTCTCGAGCTCGAAAATGCATTTTCTTGGTTTTAAAGATGGCACCAAAGGTTATGTCCTCCTTGACATCAATACGCATCAACTTTTTGCTTCTAGGCATGTGATTTTCTATGAGTCCATATTTCCTTATCACAATTCTTCATCTTCTTTAGACAATATCTGCATGCCTACTCATTCTGATGTTTTTGTGACTGATGACCCTTATTTTCCTTCTGTTTTGCCTGCTGTTTCTGACCCTGTTAATCAGTCACATTCTTATGCCTCATCTCCTTCTATTTCTAGTGAGTCAGCCCCTATTTCTTCTCCTACATCTGCCATTTCAGTTTCGGTTTCTCCTGAACCTCTTCGCAGATCTAGTAGAGTCCACAAGCATCCCACATATCTAAGTGACTATCATTGCTCTCAACTCACATCAGCACCATCGGATTCCATGTCTGGCTCCTGTAGATATCCTCTTTCTTCAGTTTTATCATATGGTAATATCTCCTCCTCTCATAAACACTTTATTTGTTCTATTTCCATTCTTTCTGAACCAAAAACATATCGCCAAGCAGTCAAACACCCTGAGTGGCAGCAAGCCATGCAAACTGAAATTAAAGCTTTAGAGCAAAATAATACCTGGATCTTGACTGAATTACCTAAGGATAAAATCCCAATTGGTTGTAAGTGGGTGTTTAAGACAAAGTTTCATGCAGATGGTTCTTTGGAGAGATATAAAGCCCGGTTAGTGGCAAAGGGCTATACCCAAACTGAGGGAGTTGATTACTTTGACACTTTTTCACCAGTTGCTAAAATGACTACAGTAAGATTATTACTTGCTGTTGCCTCTGCTTCTAATTGGCATCTTGAACAATTAGATGTCAATAATGCATTTTTACATGGTGATCTTTATGAGGATGTTTACATGTCTCTTCCTCCTGGCTTTTCTCCTCCTCATCCCAATCTAGTTTGTAAATTGCAGAAATCTCTTTATGGTTTAAAACAAGCCTCCCGACAATGGTTTGCTAAATTGTCTTCTGCTTTACTGTCTTGTGGTTATGTTCAGTCCAAATCTGATTACTCCTTATTTACCAGAAAAGATGATGCTTCCTTTACTGCACTTTTGGTTTATGTTGATGATATCATTCTAGCTGGTACTGATTTGGTTGAGATCAAACGTATGAAAACTTTTTTGGATACCGAATTCAAGATCAAGGATCTTGGCAAACTTAAATTCTTCCTTGGCCTTGAGGTTGCTCGTTCCTCTGCTGGTATCTCTTTAAATCAGCGCAAGTTTTCTCTAGATATCCTTGATGATGCAGGTTATTTGGGTTGTAAACCCCTCTCTACCCCCATGGCTCGTCATACTCGATTATCCAAGGATATTGGGACCTTACTCATAGATGTTGCTCCCTATAGACGATTAGTTGGTCGTCTTTTATATCTTACTACCACGAGACCTGATCTGTCCTATGTGGTTCAGCAATTATGTCAGTTTATTCATGCTCCCACTGATGTACACTATCAGGCTGCTCTCCGGGTTTTACGGTACATTAAACGTTGTCCAGGCAAAGGTATATTTTTTCCATCATCTTCATCTTTACAATTGAAGGCTTTTAGTGATTCGGATTGGGCTGGTTGTCCCGATTCCCGTAGATCTTTATCTGGATATTGTGTTTTTCTTGGTGATTCTCTTGTTTCATGGCGTTCCAAGAAGCAAACAACGGTTTCCACTTCCTCTTCTGAAGCTGAATATCGAGCTATGGGTTGTGTAGCTTGTGAAATTCAGTGGTTGCTTTACTTACTTGCTGATTTGTCCATTCCTCATTCAGCCTCTACTGTCCTTTATTGTGACAATGAATCTGCCATACATATCGCATCCAATCCTACTTTCCATGAACGCACCAAGCATCTCGAAATTGATTGTCATTTTGTTCGAGAAAAGGTTCAAGCTGGGCTTATTCGACTTCTTCCCGTTCGTAGTGCCAATCAACTTGCTGACATCTTTACAAAACCTCTTGACCCACAACCCTTTCATGGTTTTCTATCAAGACTTGGCATGATTGACATATACGCCTCAGCTTGTGGGGGGGTAACAAATAGTTAAAATTAATTCAATTGTTTATTGTTAATTGTTATTTGTATTTTTTATGGTTTGTTGTAACCAATTGTAACTGATTAGTTAGATTCCAATTGTAACTGAGTTAGTTAGATTGTAACTATTCCTTTTGTATAAAGGGACCCATTGTACATGATTGACAGATTAATGAGAATAATTTTTTCTCCACATTATTTCTTTTTCCAGTTTCAATTACTGTGTTACCATTCACCACTGCTTTGTACGTAGTCCCAATTATACCCCTTCCCAGTAACTCGGTCGACCCTCTCATCAACTGATCCAGCGTATACAATTGTGCCTCCCCACAACAGAACACCAAATTCTCTCTATTATGATCATTAACACCATCGATTTCCTCAATTTTCTTCTCCGGCGAAGCATCCATGGGTCCCATTGCCGCCATTTTTTGGCTCTCTAATTTACTCAAACCACCTCGTTTCCTAACCACCGCGATAAACCCTAGAAAAGACGCAATCAAAATCAACGTACCAATGGTTGACCCAATAATCAGGCCCTTTGCCGGTGAAGAGGCCGCGTCTTTTGATGGCGCCGAAAACTGAAGAAGATCACTAAATCAACATATATTCATATGTTTTGGTTAGAGTTAGATCACTAGGATTATGACGAGAACGGAGATGAGCCCATATCGGTGACCGATTCCAGATCGACCGTCGTCGATTACGGGAACATCGATGAAGAAGATGGAGATGGAGAGTCTCTTGGACAGGGGAAGCTGGAGATGGAGAGTTGCTGATATGGACACCACCATGGGCCCTGCCATTGTACACATCACAGTTTTTAGTCACTTCACAGTAAACGTCATCCATTTTAATGTGACTTTTGCACCTATTTTATAACCACATATATATTTTTACACCTAAAAAAAATACTTGGTGTTGGGCGCTCCTAAGGACAAAGTATATATATATTTTTGCACCTTTACCCTTTTAAGTTTACTATTTTTAAAAAAACAAACTGGATTTCCCAACCCTATCCCGGTAATACCTAGATCGGGGTGACACAAGGAAGAAGATACTCTCCTCATCACTCTTCTGCTCATCCCTCATCATCCTCCATCCTGACCTTCCAAGGGTTTAGAAATATTTTTCAAAAAACCGCGCGCAGTATTTTATACTGCGCGCGGTTTTTTGAAAAATATTTCTAAACCCTTGGATCAAGATTTGGACGGTTAGGATGGAGGATGATGAGGGATGAGTAGAAGGGTGACAAGGAGAGAAACCAGACGTAATTGAGGTATCCTGGTGTGGTCCCAGGAACCCCACTAACTCTTGAAGGAAGTGGGTCAGTGAAACCGAGTGAGAGTGAGAATATTGACCCATAGTAGCTTGAGGCTTCACTTTTAGGCTTTTAACAAACACGAACCACTTGTAATTTCATACATCCAAAAAGCCTACTCTGTGCTTCACGACTGCACAACGTCAAGCCCACAGACACTACACATTAATATAAAATATAGTAGTAGTATTTTTTTTCATCTGAATATAAAATATTATATTTAAATTTGCAGTTTTCTTGCATCATTATTACCGTGAGTCACTTCTCAGATATCATGTATTTTTATATTCTTTCCGATTTTTAACCCATTCAATTAAACTCTTTCGCATATTTTAATGAACTTTAAATATTAAATGAAAAATATAATTTATTTTAAAAAAAATTAAGATGTTAATTTTCGTGGTATATAGATATTTAGGTCACATGAAAATTTTGTCAGGCAAATATTTTTTTTTAAAGGGAGTGACTTAGGAAAAGGGATAAATGGATTGTGGTCATAGACTTCCAAATGTAATCCGTGTGCTTGAATTCCAAAACCAAAGACGCAATTGTAGCTTTTTGAGGGGCAAATCATGCGACTGTGTTTCAAATAATGATGATAAAAGTGTCTTTTTTGTGATCTAATTTTTATAAATTTAATATTAGGTAAATGTGAAATTATGTAATGTGATCTATGTTTGGATTGACAGTGACATAAGTGAAAAAACTGAAACTTATTTGGACGATTATTTTGAAAAGCAAGTTTAGATGAAAAATTATTGAAAATAATATTAATCGTATTAAATAATGCATATATATTATATGTGTGTCTAGTGAAAAATATAGTGACTGCGTTTGGATAGACTTTTACCCCATTTTACTTGGGCAAAGGTTAATCCAAAAGCTATACTCCAAGAGCCCATTTATGGACCACAGCGGTAAGTAGATAAGTTGATTTACCGTTAGGCATTCAATGTTGATTTAATATGGTGTGCATATGTTCATTTTCTGTTTTGTCGATTTGTGCATCCAAAATTTGATAAAAAAACATTTATGTCACCGCTAATCTAAATATAAATCACATTACACAATCAAACTTTTACATAATTTTAAGTTTGCAAAAGTCATATTAAAAAGAAAAGAAAGAAGAAGTCACTTCTACAATGGCTAATTAAGTGGGCACAAACATTGAGGCATAATCATGAAATAAGTATTTTCTCACTCTTAGATGAAATATGACATTATCTTATTATTATTAGAATATAAAGAAGTTTTACATTGATTAATTAAAGAATACATTAAAGGTATCTGATGTAACAAGGAAATTCTAGGATTTACGTTTTTTCTATAAAAAAAAAAGCAGGAAGTTTAATTTCAAATTTTGGAAGGCTCAAAGTCATAGATCATTAGGTTGTTGTTTTTTTTTCTTCAATACATTAAGTTGTTATTCCTTAAGCCAGATGTATACTCTCTAATTGTATACTCGGCTCAATGAATGGCTTGTTACAAATCATACAGTAGTAGAAGACGAGAAAAGGAAGGATCGTGGACAGCCCATTTTAACTTTTTTTTGTGAATATGACAGACACACAATACAGTTCAAACGTGTTCTGCGAAATTTGGCATATCTCATAAAGCTGCCCTCAGACTCTGAAGTCAAGTCTGCCACACCCCATCACCCTTATAATGTGAAACTACAACTTTCACAGATGCAACCTCCTTCCTTTAACCTTGCGCCTTTTTAGAAATATTGAGCTGAAATTAATTGATTAGTTAATTGGTTAAAGTCCTGGTCTAAAAAAAGGTCTTGGTGTAGTTTAGTGAGTAGAATATTGAGATTCTTACCATCTTAGTTTTCCAGTGGCGTTGTTTATCTCTTTTCTCAAGTGAAGATAGGCTTGTGATAACTTAAAGTGAGTAAATTCTTATATGAGTACGCTGCTTTTATATGAATAATAATTCTTCATCTTGATGATGTTTGTCTGATTCCACTTTGTTTACGCGCCTTTCATTTATTTTTCCTTATCACTGCTTCATCTGAATAGTCCACAAAAATCTTGAGTTAACTCGATAATGTCAACTGGCCCACACTCTGCCATGAACAAGCCCGGAACGAGAGTGTAAAGTACATTACTTTACCTTTCATGGCAAAGGAAAGAGCAAAAGAATGTCCCTTTGTCAACATCATAATCCTTATCCGACTCGGTTTCGTTTGCAGATTCATGTCATCTTCTCTTTGCTTTTAACCCTATAAATACAACTACAACCTCCTAAACTAACCATCCAAAGCCAGAAAAAAAATTCATATTATTCCTCACCTTCTCTTGCTCTGTTTCCAGAAAAACAGAGAAAGCTATTTGATTTAAGATCCATCAAGAAGAAAAAAATTAGTGAGTGATTCCATATGGGTAATTGTGCGTCTCCTCAATACACAAGCAAAGGAGGAGACTTGAGTTGGAAATCAAGCGTGAACGTTATAGACATGGAGGGAAAGCTGCAACAACTGAAGGAATCAAAGAAGGCATGGCATGTTCTGTCTCAGAATCCAAATTGTTTCATCTGCAGCTCAGAATCCATGTGTGTTGGATCCCCGATATCTCATGTGGGTTCAAGGGAAGAGCTTCAATTAGGATATATCTACTTCCTATTGCCTCTTTCTAAATCCCGAACAACACTTTCGCTTCAGGATTTGTGTGCTCTAGCCATTAAGGCTAATGCAGCTCTTGTTCGTTCACACACACCTTCTACTGCAAATTCAACCGCTTCTGCTACCGACTCAAGCTTAAGAAAATCATCTTTAGTTAAGCACAAGAATCTTCTCAACAATTCAGGTCTTCCACGTGTCTCTCTCAGAGTTTGAAGGTGGAATTTTGATATGAAGGTAAATTGGGTCATTGAGGAAGGAGATTGGAGGCATCAAGAATATGCAGAGTACAACCAAAATTTCTTAGAGATGACTGCTGCTAGTGCTGTCAGATCCAACGGCTCTGATGGCTGGAATTGGAAGTGTCAGTCTCTTGTTGTTTGTAGGATTTTTTTTTCATTAATTGTGACTCGCTTGAGTTTGAGCCCAATTCATAAATATGAATTTAATATGTAGGTACTGTAGTGGTAGGTGTCACACAGACATATGGGCGTTTCATGGATGATTTGGTCTTTTAATTTGTATACCAACATGAGAGATTCTTAGGTTGTAGTGTTAGTGTGGGTGATGAGTAATGATGGAGTGTTGAGCAAAAAAAGAGTAATGATGGAGTGTGATTGATCTCTATGTCAAGAATGAAATTATGCCTTCAATATATTTATTCATTGTTCCACTTTTGCAGAAATTCTGTGGTACAACCTACTTGACATGTCTCCCTCACTTGTTTATTTTGATTGAGCCTCTACTCTTTCTTTCATGATTTTCTTATTTGGCAAGATGGAGTTCTCCTGATTTCGTCTCATCTTTCAACACTCCCATGACCATAGATTCTCAACCTAAAGATCAACTCCACTTGCTAGGGGTGTTTAAAGTGTCCCGGTTCCGATCGTTCTGTTCTTGGATATTTTAATCTCAGAATCTCCTGTCCCATCCGAGACCAAGACATATTGGAACTGAGACCGGGATAGGAACTAGGATCACCCTTAAGATCTCGGTCCCGTTTTTTTTTTTTTTTTTAATCTCATAAGTTATCATTTTATTTATGTATCTTTACCCCACAAATGATGTGTATCACATTTTTTTAGTTAAAGTTAAACCGCATATATCCTGATACTAATCTTAACTACATACTGTATAAAGATAATAACAATTATAATAATATAAAAAAAATGTCATTCTTCGTGTCTGTTTAGATTAACGGCAAAAACTTTTTTTTTAATGCGATTTACTGTATACAAGATAAGTATGTGAGGTAAGTTTTGTATCAATTTATGTGAACAGACTTTTTGATCACTAACTCAAATGGGCACTAGATAGATTGATTCATGTAATTATCGTAGCCTTATTAGTTGTTAAACGATCACTTCAAACAATAAAATAAAGAGAATTTAAATAGTATAATGATATTTTTTTAAGTTGGGTAAATGTGTAAAAATACACATGTGTTTTACCCTCAGGAATGTCCAACACCAAATACTTTTTTTAAGTGCAAAAATACACATGTGGTTGTAAAATAGCTGCAAAAGTCACATTTGTCGTTAAAATGGATGACAGTGTGAAGTTGGACAGTTTTGACCAAAAACTGTTATGTGTACGATGGTGGGCCCCATGTCAGCAACTCTCCATCTCCTTCTCCTGCTTCCCACAGAGACTTTCCATCTCCACCTTCTTCGTCACGATGCAATCGACGACACCATTCTTATTAAGCAATCAATCTTTAATAATAGATTCATCAAAAGAAAATAGCATGAATCCCATCAATCAACTCTAGTTAACAGATATCCAAAAGAAATTAAGGGCCTTAGGAATTACCATGAATGAGGTTGAAGAGGCTGTCGTTGGATTGATAATCATAGATCACCAGCCTCTTTGCTTCAGCCTGAAAATAAGCTCTAATCGGTACTAAATTTGGATGCCGAAGCTAACCCACCATTTCCATGTGCCTCTCAAAATAACCACTTGCTCTTGCAGTCTGCCCAGCATCTAGCCTCTTTACTGTCAAAATGAAGCTGCCATTCACCACTGCTTTGTACGTAGTCCCAATTATACCCCTTCCCAGTAACTCGGCCGACCCTCTCATCAACTGATCCAGCGTATACAATTGTGCCTCCCCACAACAGAACACCATATTCTCTCTATTATGATTATCAACACCATCGATTTCCTCAATTTTCTTCCCCAGCGAAGCATCCATGGGTCCCATTGTCGCCAGTTTTGGGCTCTCTAATTTACTCAAACCACCCCATTTCCTAACCACTGCGATAAACCCTAGAAAAGACGCAATCAGAATCAACGTACCAATGGTGGACCCAATAATCAGGCCCTTTGCCGGTGAAGAGGCCGCGTCTTTTGATGGCGCCGAAAACCGAAGAAGATCACTAAATCAACATATATTCATATGTTTTGGTTAGAGTTAGATCACTAGGATTATGACGAGAACGGAGATGAGCCCATATCGGTGACCGATTCCAGATCGACCGTCGTCGATTGCGGGAACAGCGATGAAGAAGATGGAGATGGAGAGTCTCTGGGAAGGGGGAAGCTGGAGGACCTGGTTTCTCTCCAATTCTCTCCCATCCTTTTCTTTATCTGAGCCGTTGGATGAAGATCTGGACGGTGTATTTTTTTTTTTTTGAATTTAAATATTTACCGCATGCGGTATGGGTACCGCATGCGATAATTTATTAAAAAACAATTTACACCGTCCAGATCTTCATCCGACGGCTCAGATGAAGAAGAGGATGGAAGCGGATGGGAAGGGAAAATGACTGAAGCCAGATCCGAAGCTGGAGATGGAGAGTTGCTGACATGGACACCACCGTGGGCCTGCCATTGTACACTTCACAGTTTTTAGTCCAACTGTCCAACTTCACAGTAAATGTCATCCATTTTAACAGCAAATATGACTTTTGCACCTATATTTTATAACCACATGTATATTTTTGCACCTAAAAAAATACTTGGTGTTGGGCGCTCCAGAGGACAAAGTACATATGTATTTTTACACCTTTACCCTTTTAAGTTTACTATTTTTTTTAAAAAAAACAAACCAGATTTCCCAACCCTATCCTGGTACTACCTAGATCGGGGTGACACAAGGAAGAAGATACTCTCCCCATCACTCCTCTGTCTATCCCTCATCATCCTCCATCCTGACCGTCTAAATCTTGATCCAAGGGCTTAGAAATATTTTTCAAAAAAACCGCGCGCAGTAAAAATTACCAATTATCAAGTAATTATCACCAATTAAATTTTTCATGGACCTAAATCAGATTATTGTCATGATTATAAACTTGTAAGTGAATTAATATTTTGGGGAAAAAATTTCATCTATAAGGATTTATAATAAGAACCATAATAGTATTTCAATTAAAAAAAAGTGGGACACAACATTTTTCTTTCATAAGCTACTTTTCTCTTTCCAGGATAGAATAGTCAAAAGCAAGAAAATTTGGCTTATGGCTTAAAGCTGCTTTTTCCCCCTCCAAAATCTCAATTGAAAAAAAGCTATCCAAAACATCTTCAAAATCACCCATAAGCACGTTTGAGCATCAAAAAACTACTTTTGGATGGCTAAACATCACCCCAAACACACAATAATAGTAAATGTGCGATATTGCTGCGTTTGGATAGAATTTTACCCCATTTTACTTGAGCAAAGGTTAATCCAAAAGCTATACTCCAAGAGCCCATTTATGGGCCACAGTAGTAAGGTAGATAAGTTGATTTACCGTTAGGCATTAAATGTCGATTTAATATGGTGTGCATATGTTCATTTTTTGTCTTGTCGATTTGTGCATCCAAAATTTGATAAAAAAACATTTATGTCACCGCTAATCTAAATATAAATCACATTACACAATCTGACTTTTACATAATTTTAAGTTTGCAAAAGTCATATTAAAAAAAAAAAAAAAAGTCACTTCTACCATGGCTAATCCAAACACACACAGTGGGCACAAACATTGAAGCATAATCATGAAATAAGTATTTTCTCACTCTTAGATGAAATATGACATTATCTTATTATTATTGGAATATAAAGAAGTTTTACATTGATTAATTAAAGAATATATTAAAGGTATCTGATGTAACAAGGAAATTCTAGGATTTATTTTTTTTCTTAAAAAAAAAGCAGGAAATTTAATTTCAAATTTTGGAAGGCTCAAAGTCATAGATCATTAAGTTGTTGTTGTTTTTCAATAGGGTAAAGGAGAAAAAATACACATGTGTTTTATCCCCGGGAGCGCCCAGCAACATATGTTTTTTTTTTGGAGTAAAAATACACACGTGATTACCATTTTAGAGCAAAAATCACATCCCACCGTTATGTTACTATTCACCGTCTCTGTTTTCATCTCTTTCTCACTCATAACGGTGAACAGTAACATAACGATGGGATGTGATTTTTGCTCCAAAAAATAACATATGATGTTGGACGCTCCAGGGGTAAAGCACATGTCTATTTTTGCTCATTTACCATTTTCAATACATTAAGTTGTTATTCCTTAAGCCAAATGTATACTCTCTACTTGTATACTCGGCTCAATGCATGGCTTGTTACAAATTATACAGTAGTAAAAGACGAGAAAAGGAAGGATCGTGGACAGCCCATTTTAACTTTTTTTTTGTGAATATGACAGACACACACAATACAGTTCAAACGTGTTCTGCGAAATTTGGCATATCTCATAAAGCTACCCTCAGACTCTGAAGTCAAGTCTGCCACACCCCATCACCCTTATAATGTGAAACTACAACTTTCACGGATGCAACCTCCTTCTTCCTTTAACCTTGCGCCTTTTTAGAAATATTGAGGTGAAATTAATTGATTAGTTAATTGGTTAAAGTCCTGGTCTAAAAAAAAGGTCTTGGTGTAGTTTAGTGAGTAGAATATTGAGATTCTTACCATCTTAGTTTTCCAGTGGCGTTGTTTATCTCTTCTCTCAAGTGAAGATAGGCTAGTGATAACTTAAAGTGAGTAAATTCTTATATGAGTACGCTGCTTTTATATGAATAATAATTCTTCATCTTAATGATGTTTGTCTGATTCCACTTTGTTTACGCGCCTTTCATTTATTTTTCCTTATCACTGCTTCATCTGAATAGTCCACAAAAATCTGAGCTAACTCGATAATGTCAACTGGCCCACACTCTGCCATGAACAAGCCCGGAACGAGAGTGTAAAGTAAATTACTTCACCTTTTATGACAAAGGAAAGAGCAAAAGAATGTCCCTTTGTCAACATCATAATCCTTATGCGACTCGGTTTCGTTTGCAGATTCATGTCATCTTCTCTTTGCTTTTAACCCTATAAATACAACTACTCCCTCCTAAACTAACCATCCAAAGCCAGAAAAAAAAAAATCATATTATTCCTCTCCTTCTCTTGCTCTGTTTCCAGAAAGAACAGAGAAAGCATATTTGATTTAAGATCTGTTAACATATGTGCCCTAACTAATTCACTAACCATCCAACTAACCACCTAATACTTCTAACAAGATCCATCAAGAAGAAAAAAATTTGTGAGTGATTCCATATGGGTAATTGTGCATCTCCTCAATACACAAGCAAAGGAGGAGACTTGAGTTGGAAATCAAGCGTGAACGTTATAGACATGGAGGGAAAGCTGCAACAACTGAAGGAACCAAAGAAGGCATGGCATGTTCTGTCTCAGAATCCAAATTGTTTCATCTGCAGCTCAGAATCCATGTGTGTTGGATCCCCGATATCTCATGTGGGTTCAAGGAAAGAGCTTCAATTAGGATATATATACTTCCTATTGCCTCTTTCTAAATCCCACACAACACTTTCGCTTCAGGATTTGTGTGCTCTAGCCATTAAGGCTAATTCAGCTCTTGTTCGTTCCCACACACCTTCTACTGCAAATTCAACCGCTTCTGCTACCGACTCAAGCTTAAGAAAATCATCTTTAGTTAAGCACAAGAATCTTCTCAACAATTCAGGTCTTCCACGTGTCTCTCTCAGAGTTTAAAGGTGGAATTTTGATATGAAGGTAGATTGGGTCATTGAGGAAGGAGATTGGAGGCATCAAGAATATGCAGAGTACAACCAAAATTTCTTAGAGATGACTGCCGCTAGTGCTGTCAGATCCAACGGCTCTGATGTCTGGAACTGGAAGTGTCAATCTCTTGTTTTTTTTTATAATAGTGTCAATCTCTTGTCATTTGTAGGATTTTTTTCATTAATTGTGACTCGTTTGAGTTTGAGCCCAATCCATAAATATTAAGTTAATAGGCTTTTATCGTAACTGTGAGTTTTCTTTTATACAGGCGAAAACTAAGAAATTAAAAACAAACTACAAGTGGGGAATTAATCTCTTGGACTCACTCAATACTAAATCCGGTAGAGAATCAGGACAAAAATCAAGAAAGGCCGAGGATGAAAGGTCATGTTTCGCCAGTGAGTCTGCCACAGCATTCCTCTCCCTTGGAACAAATTGAAGTATCAGATTCCATCTTCTACTCATAACCTCCTTAATAGACCACAATAGCATATTTCCTCTAGCACCCAGCTGGTCATCAGACAGCACATCGAGAACCTCCTTAGAATTAGATTCAAGGATGACCTTCCGAAATCCCAAGTCTCATGCTAGAGTAAGGCCCTTGCAAATAGCTCATTCCTCTCTGCTTCAAAATCACAATTATGTCCAGCTTATACCTAGACTTCATATCCTTCACTACAGATGCAACACCCCTACTAGCAGCACCCCTACAGTTCCAAACTAATAGTTTTAACATGATAAAAGAATTAGTTAGGTAGACTGACCAGATAGCACTAGACAACAGAAGCAGGGATGTACGACCCCTCCCCTATGCACTTCTCCAGGGCTTCTAAAGATACTGGTATTCCGTCCACTACCCTCATGTCTCCCATATCCATTGCACTGATGTCCCTTTCCCCCTCCATCGGGTCTCCAGGATTTAAATTCTCTTTATCCTTCAATTGTATTCCTCTCCCCTTATACTTACCAAGGCTACTCGCAGGTCCACACTTCAGAATCTCCGCAGTTGACAGGCTAGCACTCTTGATTATGCCCAAATTTCCCTGTTTGCTTACTCTGATAATCTGGTTAACTCTTGTCCCCTTCTCAGTCCTGCCCTCCTGTGACCTCCTCTCCATGCCTTGTGAAGAAGCTTTGTCCAAAGCTTTCACTCCTCCCCCTGCTACTATTTATCTCAGAAACTACACTTAGGATTTGGCCATCAACCATAAACTCAGGGACCAGAGGCTTGGTGAGATCTAGTTCGACACACATACGTGCAAACTTGCCCCTAGCCCTTTGCGCTGTGTGAATATCTAACTTGATTGCTTTCCCGGTCGAATTTCCAAGATTGAGAAGAAAGTTTTTATCAAACAATGGTGCTGGTAGGTCAGGGAGCCTTACCCAAGCAACAATGGAGTCGATTCTTTTATTTTTAGGATTGAATTCGGGCCTCCATCTTGACACGCTTAGGTAAGCATCTGCAATTACCCAGGGTCCTCCAATAAGCGCCTCCATGTAGTCATCGCAATGCTGGAAACTAACCAGGAAAAAATCATTCTCCATGTCAAAAACGTCTATATGCTTCCCTTCCTTGCCCAGATTTGGCTTAACTTTTTCACCATAAATCCATACGATAGTTGTCGCCCCATCAGTTTCACGATCAAAGTCCTTCAAAATGGTTTCAGTAACCTTTCCCTCTCCTTCTCTTCTAGTACGAACGCCGGCCTTAAAGGATTTGAGAGATCCACTCTAATGCCGTCATTTAGATTTAGAACTCTAGCGAAATCTGTTCCAGCGCCATAGTCTTCAAGCTCCTCGTCCTCATCATTTTTAACCCATTCCCACCAAAGAGCCTTTGATTTCACATTATGCAACAAGGATTCTCTATATGATCTAGGAGGAATCGCCTTCTCTTCCGGTTTCATCCACGTCTCTTCACGACTTCGCAGCAATTCACTTCCCGTGAATTCTTTCTCTGTACCACTTACCTTACGCTTCCTACGATTCATCTCTTCCTGATCCTCCTCCATCAATTCCTCACTTTCCCCTCCTCGCAAGGTGCGATCGGAGGGGCTGCTCATTTCCTCCGTCACAGTAGGTGGCAGAGCACTCGTTGATTTGGTCAGAAGCAAGCCCTAGCAGAGCCCTCTTTGCGATTCTTACCCTAAATCACAAATTACTATTGTATTTAACTTTTACTACTCTGGTCCTATTTATAAGTCTCAATTAACTAACTTTCACATACCAAGGAAAGTTAGTCAACTCATTAATGAATAATGATTGGCTAAATTTTCAATTTTTCCCTCATTTATGAAGGGTTCTAAGTGTCAACATAAATATTTTTTTGTTTATTACAATTAATAGGGGTAAAATTGTAAAAATCACATTTATTACTCTGAAAGTATACTTATAAATAGGAACATAGTGTTATATTTAACTAAAGCACTCAATATATTCCTCCATTCTTTTTTATAAGCAATTTTCTCTCTTACGGCTGATTTTTTTGCCTCAAAATATAAAATAAGGTTTCCTTTTTAACCCCTATTAAATACATATCTTTATATTAATTATCTCCCACTTGAATTTTTTATTTTTTATTTTTTATCAAACTATTTCACACATTTCAAAAAATAAAAAAGGATAAATATCTTGGGAAATATTGATCCATCTTTAGGTCGAACTCAGTTAAGTTGGATGTCAAGAACTAATAAGAAACCCAATTCACTAATCATTGCTTAGTCTGATTCTGATCCAACCACGTGACACAATTCAATGAATAATTTAGGAAATATCTGAAGGAAGAAGGTCAATGAAACCGAGTGAGAACAACACACATAGTTTTGAGGCCTCACTTTTTTTCTTTTTCTTTTTTTATCCCACCCGGTTCACTGGAACCTTTAGTTTCAGTTAATCCAAATTTCGCTTCACATTAGGCCTACGGTTGTAGGGGAAGAACTCCCAACACCATTTTCTCTATTCTTACACCTCAAACCAAGGATATAGTGGTAAGAGAATAAGCCTCTTTCTACTTGTTTCTAAGGAATGTTGGTGGCCTCACTTTTAATTATTCAGACAAACCCGAACGACTTGTAATTTCCTTCCTAAAAGCCTACTTGGTGCCTCACAACACCACAACGTCAAGCCATCCAATGAATATTAGGATCAGTTCAATGTCATGTTCTCATCACATCGCAACTTATCGAATTTTCTAAAATTATTATTTTTCCCTTGTGAAAATAAATCCCTCCAATGTTGGTCGCGAAGGCAGAGAATTATTTAAGAAATTAGTGTTCTATGTATAATGGATATCCTTACCTTAACAAATAATAACTATAAATATATAAAATGATAATAAAACCTTAAACTGTGATTATAAAAAACATTAAATTATGAAACATACTATTTTGATGTTTTAAGTTTCATATAATTAAATATCAATGTTTAAGGCATTGTTATTATTTTATATAATTAAATTTGTTACTTTTTAAATTAAAGTTACCATTCATTTTCATGCCAATGGATGAATTATAAAACTTATCACCGCTTTTGTTATGTATTTGACCTTAAATGTGTAACCTTGTTTGCTAATAGATTTTTTTATCCTAAATGTAAGATAGTTTTTCAAATCAATTTGCTTAACAATTGATATATAATCTAAAATAATCTATAAGACCATGCCACATATTTTATAACTAAATAATTAATTTTAATTTCTTAGTTTATTCAAATCAAATTAGATCAATAAATCTTATATTAAATATAAAAGGACTATTATCTCCCGTCCTAAATATAGGATATAATTGATAGTGTAATTTGTACTACAAACTATGTTCTATATTTAGGACTGAAGGTAGTATTTCGAAAGGTGTATTAGTCATTCCCTAGCTATTTGTTGTTGGGAGTTTTTTATCCATTTCACAAAAATACTTAATTCCAAAGAAGTGTCCAAGGAAACAATGAGAATATGACATAACATAATCCTAATTTGGGATTTAATTATATTTCAGGAACAGTTTTGTGTGGTTGTCCTGTTTAATTGCAGATTTAAAAGGCTTATTATGGATAATCAAGCAGTTATTCCGTCAGTCAAACGTATACTCACATACTTGTCTCAATTGTCACCAAGTTGATATCCATTCCACAATTGTAGGAGAAAACGAGAGGAGGAAGGATCACAGAAACTAACAATCCAAAACTATAAGAAATCATATAATTCCTCTGTTTCCAAGAAAAAAGACAGAGAAAGCATCTCTGATTTGAGATCGATCAAGAAGAAAAAAATTAGTGAGTAATTACATATGGGTAATTGTGTATCTCCTCAATACGAAGGAAAAGGAGGAAACTTGAGTAGGAAATTCAGTGTGAACGTAATAGACATAGAGGGTAAGCTGCAACAACTGAAGGAACCAATGAAGGCAGGGCATGTTCTGTCTCAGAACCCAAACTGTTTCTTAAGCAGCTCAGAATCCATGTGTGTTGGATCTCCGATACCTCAAATGGGTCCAAGTGAAGATCTTAGATTTGGACGTATTTACTTCCTATTTCCTCTCTCTGAATCCCACACAATACTTTCGCTTCAGGAATTGTGTGATCTGGCCATCAAAGCTAATTCAGCTCTTGCTCGTTCGCACATACCTTCTACTTCTAATTCAACTGCTTCTGATACCAACTCAGTCTTAAGAAAATCATCTTCAGTTAAGCACAAAAATATTTCATGTGTCTCTCTCAGATCTGGAAGGTGCAGTTTTGTCTGGAAGTTAAAGTAAGTCGTAAGAATATGCAGAGTACAACCAACCAGATGACAGAGGAAGTTGACAGATGAAAAACCAAAATGCTGACAGATGACTGCTGCTAGTGTTGTCAGACCCAACGGCTCTGATGGATGGAATTAAAAAAGTGTCAATCATGTTATTGGTAGGATTTTTTCATTAATTTTGACTTGTGTGAGTTTTGAGTCCATAAATATTAACTTAATAGGCCTTGGGCATCTTGTTCGTAATGACCTTTCATAGAGGCATGTGGTTTCGGATTAATTAGTTGCTATCCAGAAAAAGCTACTAACACGGGTGACTCAAAGGGTTGTAAAAAAATTAAGCCTTGGCCATTTGAGAAAGATCTAGTGAAAGTTTTGAAGAGTTTTGTGAAGTTCAAAATTTCAAACATATATAGTAAAGACCTAGCAATTTTAGAGAGATTGAGATGAGATTGGCAATATGGCTTGTTCGGTCCTGTTGTTTTTGCATACAAAGCAGATTGAATTCCCGTCTCCCCATCATTCACATCTACCACGAATATTCAATGTTAGACAAAGTTGATTCACGTGAATATGGTCAATTCTATTAACAATTTAAGTAGAACACAATAACACAGTTATTTATTTTTTCCCCTTTCTAGAAATGTTTAGATTGATATATATATATATATATATATATATATATATATATATAATTATTTCTAAAAACTAGAATGATGGAACAAATATATTTGAGAGACCCAAACTAATAGGCTAACAAAGGCCCACGT
This sequence comes from Acacia pycnantha, assembly GCA_025563575.1. NCBI lineage: Eukaryota > Viridiplantae > Streptophyta > Magnoliopsida > Fabales > Fabaceae > Acacia > Acacia pycnantha. Next base: position 3,329,006 of record JAMWYP010000010.1, on the reverse strand, counting down.
TAACAAAAACTCAAAAATCTCAACCTCAAAATCCTCTCAAATGCACATGTTGATTGGCACAACAAACATTCACTGAACTTGAAATTCCTCTTGAAAGGCCACCTTTATACTCTTCTCTCCTATAAATATATGAACTCTTTACACAATTACACCAGAGATATATCCAAAACCACCCTCAGAACTATCTTTACATCTCTGTTATCTCTGTTTCACTCATACCCAGATGGGCACCTCTGCTTCTTCTCAATGTAAAAAGAAAGATGGAAACTTTAGCTGGAAATTCACTGTGAGCATAGTTCATTTTGATGGTAAGCTTCAACAATGGAAGCAGCCATTGAAAGCAGAGTATGTCCTGTCTCAGAACCCAAATTGCTTCATCTGCAGCTCTGATTCAATGTACATAGGCTCACTACTGCCTCATGTGGATCGAAGTGAAGAGCTTCAAGTGGGTCAAATATATTTTCTCATGCCACTTTCTAAATCTCACATCCCACTCTCATTTCAAGAGTTAGGTGCATTAGCCATCAAGGCTCATAAAGCACTTAACCACTCAGTCAACAAATCTTCTTCTGTTTTACTCTAGAGTTGTTTTACACACCCATAATGAGGGATGTTCATATTAGAGATTATGATAAAGCTATGAATAATGCATGATGTAGTTTTCATCGTAATCACTTATCCCGAATCGTTCTCACTTGTAGAGCTTTCTTGAAGGAAAATGTTGATAATCATTCTAGTTGCATAGGAGGAGAATAAAAGAAAGCAGAACCATGATAGTCCTTTACTTTCTGCGCCATTAACCGGAGTTTTCAACGTGATATTTTGAAGATAAAAAGGCATAGATTGGACATCGTATATATACTTTGTAGTGAAAATCTGCAAATTGTTGTTATACTTATCATCTCTACCACTGAATATGAAATTATAAGGCTGTGAAAGGTGTACAGAAAGGACGTTATGGATGGCTAGCAAGCTTTGAGGGAATAACTTTCCCATCATGCTTGGTTTTTATCAAAGTGTTTTCTTTATTATCTTATTTGCAGCTTTTGGGAACAACCATGTTCATGGAGTATATACAAAGATTGGCTAGAAGTGAAGAGTGTGAATAATTTGCAAGTAGTCAGTATCGTAAGTTGATCATTGGAAAAAAAGCACAAAATTTAAGAGAATCTGCTTTGTTTTTGTCTGCTCAGTTTACAACTGGGATGGATATGGTCGTTGCTAGCCATCCGTTGAAGCATGATGATTCTCAATGCAAGTTGGCTACATCAAATCAGTTTATGGGTTATCATCTTTCTCCCTCGCTCATCACACTTCTGGAATATGTTCTTTTTAATAATATATAATATTCATTTTTTTGGTCAAAAATAATATATAATATTCATACACCCTAGAAATAACCATATATATATATATATAATAGTTAAGTATAAAAATGAGAAGTGAATTATATCACAACCCATATCATTTTAATTTGTATCCCTTATACTGTCATGCGTGAGTGTGTGTATATGAATTTAATTTGTTCCTCGTCTATGATCTTCAAAAGTTAAAATAAACTTTTGTCACCTTAACAAAATGTGTGTGTAATTAATACAAGTGATAAGCGTATATAGTAAAAAATGGACAACATAGTATAGGTGTCAATGTGAAGTGGCTGTTTCTTCATCTCAATATGAAAGTTGTTATGCGTTAGAACATTACAACTCTTAAGTACTCTATGAAAAATCATTTCTGTCTACAAACTCACTGGCAAATTGGCCAATTCCATGACCCTCTTTTCCAGTGATACACACAAGAATCAGAAGGCTGATCAAGTTTTTCTTCCAGTATATACAAGACTTCTACACTTAACATATCCACTTAAGTCTACTTGAAAGCATAAAACCATCATTAGAATAGTAACAGGTCGAACTCACTCAGTATCTAAGTAAAACGTTTTGTCCAGTTTCACAATGGAAAACATTTGCAGGTGTTATTGACGTCATGGCTTCAATAACTTGTAGGGACCTATCCTGTGAGTGCCATGTGAGAGAGAACCCAACAAGTCTTCCTGGATGAACTCATACCTTCATTATAGGGGGAAAAAAATCAAAAAATCACAATCATCAAGGTCAAAAGTGATCATGTATTATTGAGAGCGAATAATGTATTAGGAGCTAATTAATTTAAAGAAGCACTTACACTCCCTCACAAAACATGTCAATAACTGCTGACAAATTGATAACCTGCATCCTTATAACTGGAACATTATTACTTTCAAAGGGCATTTCCAAAATTTTAGAGAGCTTCTCAACATTTTCCTTAAGCTGTTGCTGATAAAGCTCAAATACGTTTTGTTTTCTTATCATTTCCACGTCTGACATTTCATCATTAAACATATAAAATGCAAACGGGTATGAGTATGATAGGACTCGCCAAGATCTGACAAGTGTGGAGAGTCCATCATTTACCCAGCTACTATCTCCAATGAAAGGAGCCTTCTTTCCTATAGATTCCATCAATCTACATTCTTTATCTAAGCAGTTCATAAAATGATGATAATAGCGCGCAAAACGGCTTTCATCCTGATTTTCCTCTTCAGCCTTTTCCTCTTGTTCTTCGTAGTCACCACCACCCAGCCAACTGCAACTTCAAGGAGGAAATTTTATGGCAGCATAAATTTATTCAGCTCAGACAGCCAACATACAATTAGCCGAATTTATGTGACCTAAACTAAGAAAGTTGAAAGACATTATATGACAAAGGAAAGAGGAAGATGGCAGGGAAATAGCAATGCCCACCTAAATATTAGGCCACAAATACAGGTAAGCATGTCACAACCATCACTCTTTTGCACTAACATCTGGCAATTTGGACAAGGTTTTGTGTTATTTTTTATCCAATTGGCACTCTTTTCAGCCCAATGTTCCCTCATCAAACACGAACAAGGGGAATGTGGTTTCGACAAACAGCTAAAACAGAATTGAAAATCACATGAACATTCCACCTCGTATATTAACCCATCATCATCCTCAACACAGATTGCATTCCCACAGGAAGGAGTGCTGGGGCACCACTTAGCTCTTTTGTTGTCTTCAATGTAGGACTCAAGAAGAAAACGTTCGAATTTCTCTGCCATATCACATCTCCTTTGGCTGACTAGCGTACTCACAACATCCTCATTGCAATAATATTTGCATCCGAATGCCATGCATCTAATGTGTTTACTTTGACCTTCATTTATCACAAAAATGAAATATTTTGTCCAACCTGTGGAAAAAGATGTCATCGTCATGATCCTTAAAAGAAACATGCAACTGCGCTTTATCTTGAATCATTAAATTAAGTTAAACCATTAAATGATTAAATAATAAAGTCCCAATCACTGATTAGGTTTTCGTTCTGGCATAAAAAAGGCCGATCAATCACTGATCCATATCCCATTTATTAATCTAGTTTCAGCACTAAATACTATCCACAAGTTGGGAATAACAGAACAAGCAAATACTCACAGCTGTTGCAAAAACAGTGACCACAGTCCATCATTGTTGCTAGATCACAGGGAACGACCGCGAAGCAGATTGCACACGTTATTGAAGAAGCAACTGATGAGCTTGAATCACTGTGTTTTTCAATAACACCAGCTTCAGCCAACAGTAATGTCTTCCCCTTTTCCACAAACTCCGCAGATAAATTCTCCTTATCCCACCTATGAAACATAAGAAGTCTACGTGCCTGATGCTTTTTCACTGATAGCAATTCCATTATTGAGCACAAATCCTCTTTCTACATGCATGCCAATAGAGAAATCTTAGCAAAACCTAAAAGTACAATTTATCTCAATGATAAACACAACAAACAGCTAAATTATATCGTGCTTTTTCTTTCTTAAATTACCTGGGCGGTTAGAAGTGTTTCCTTTGTAATTACCTGCATGTTTCAAAGCATTTGAAAAAACATCATGAAGAGATCCAGCTTACATAAACCGTCATTATCATAAACAACGGTGTAGTCTTGGAGATAATTTCGATAAACAATTCAGCAGCAACAAACGAATTCATTCTATTCAAAGCCGAAATATCCGGGCTGAACGTTCAATTCAGAGTATAAGCCAAACGCGAGCCGTTAAGGAATAAAAAGAAGCAATAAAGAAAGAAAGAAAGAAAGAGAGAAAGAAAATTCCGATTCCCTCATGCAATCAATCCACAAATGCTGGAGAAACAAGAAACCAAGATGATCAAATTTCGATTACCTCAATTGTGGGACCCTTGACAGTGGCATCGACCAATTTAAAATCGGGCTCCTCCTCACATGCGCAGTCGTTCGAGGAACCCTGATCGGAGTATTGGAAATCTTCGTCGCTGTTCTGATAGTCCTCCATACCCACAAACAAATCAGACGAGAGAGAAAGAACTATATTACGTACTTTTTTTTGCTCAGAACTATATTACGTACTCCCTCTCTAGTATTATAACTATAAGTCACCAAGGAATAGCAACAAGTGTATTTACTCAGTATTAATTGTTTTTTTCATGTATATTCATTATTAATAGGGCAGGTGAGAGTAATAATAATATAATATTTGAACTACGAGTTGATCAGATCTAGTGATGGGAGAAAGTGGAGAACAGGAGAATCCCGACGAAGTTTCCGACGTGGGAGTGAAGCCTAACGGAGGAAGCAACCTGGAAAAGTTTGGGAGTAGAAATTCCCGCCAAATTAGAGAGCACCTACTGTTTAACCGTATTAACCGCCAAATAAATTTTCCCTTTATTTTATTGTTAAATATAGTTTTATATTTTCTTTACATGTTCATGCGGTATATTGCTATGGGAAAAAAGGCATCAAAATTGAAAGGAAAAAAAAAATCTTAAAATTAAATTAGGAAAATTCAGCTTCTAATACTGTCTATTTATTTTTATTTTTAATATTTTTATATTTTCAAATTTAGTCTCCAAAAATTGTTACTGTTACTCAAAAGTGAATTTGGTTAATTGCAAGGTCAAAAAAAGTTAATTAAAATTGACATATAATATGTTGTGATTACTTAATTGAATGATTCTAATCTGAACTGAGAAAATTTATCTTACTTATAATGGTGTGTTTCATATAGGGAACAAGGTGGAGAAAATTACTTACTTAAATAAATAATTTTTTATGTTGAGTTATGAATTTGATTCGACTAAATTTAAAAATATTTAAAATCAGAGACCAAAATATAGATTTTCAAAACTGGTAAAGCAAAATTCAAGATTGATTAACCTAAACATATTCTCATTAAGATGGTGAAAATAAAAATGAGCTTGAGCTTGCTGCGTATTAAATGTCGCAAGCAATAATCCTTGTTGCTCTCTTCCGCCATAAAAAGGAAATCTAGTTGTAAACTTGAGATGTTTTCAAAATAAAGGGAAAATCTATGTAATTAAGGCATAACAGAGAGGTAAATTGATTTTTTTTTTTTTGGCCAGATGTTGAAATAACTGTCACCTCAACAAAATGTGTGTAATTAATATCCATCACACAGAGTAACAAGCAAATATGAGTGTAATTTATGAGCCTAATGTATCTAAGTTTCATCATCACCTCAGTATGAAAAAGTAGTTGATTCAGCGTTTAGAACAGTACAACTCAAAGTTCAAAATCTTGGCATCAGCTGAAGGCCAAAAAACAAAAAATTTGGTATCAGCTAATTCCATGATCAGGTTCTTCACTGTTATTGAGGTCTTGGCTTCAATAACTGGTATGGAGCTATCCTGTGAGGGAGAGAACGCAACAAGTCTTCCTGGATGAACTCATACCTTTAAAAAAAATTCAAAAAATCACAATTGTTAGTGTCAAAAGTGACCATGATGATAATGACGTATTAGGAACTAATGCCACAGAAGCACTTACACATGCTCACAAAACTTGTCAATAACTGCCGACAAATTGATAATCTGGATCTTTATATTTGAAACCTCTTCACTTTCAAAGAGCTCCTAAAAAATTTTAAAGAGCTTCTCAAGATTTTTCTCAAGCAGTTCCTGATGATATTCAAATAAGTTGTGTTTTGTTCTCATTTCCATGTCCAACATTTCATCATTAAACAAATAGAATGCAAATGGATATGAATATGATAGGACTCCCCAAGACCTGACAAGTGTGGAGAGTCCATCATTAACCCAGGAACTGTTTCCTAGGTGAGGAGCCATATTTCCCATAGATTCTATAAATCTTAATCCTTTATCTATGGAGTTCGTATGAGCTTCATCATAGCGCGTAAATCGGCTTTCATCCCGATTCACCTCTTCAGCCATTTCCTCTCGTCCACCGGCCTGCACCATCAAAATTTATGGCAGCATAAATTTATGTCAGCTCAAACAAACAATATACAATCAGCCAAAACTTGAAAGACATCATCATATGACAGTAAGGGAATTGAAATAGCAATGCCCACCTAAATGCTCGGCCACAAATACAGGTAACCGAGTCACAACCTTCACTCACATATCTCTCCGACCAATCTTCCTTTCTACATGCTTTCTAATTGAAATAGTGGTCTTACTATATATACATATATGTGCGTATATATATGTATACATATAGATCTATCTACACACACATATATATATATCTACACACATATATTGACACACAAAAACACAGATACACACACACACAAAAATATATATATATTGACACACACAAACACATATATATATACACAAACACAGATATACATACATATACACATACACACATATATATATAGACACACACATATACATACATACATATATGTTTATAGACACATGTGCGTGTGTGTATTGCAACCTATATATATATATATACCCACCAAAAATCAAACACACTTGAGAGAATAAAATAGGGGTATTTTAGGAAGAAATTGACAAAAACTAAAAAGTTATCTTATAATTAGGACCAAAACCAACCCCCAAATGTTGTCTTATAATTAGGACCGGAGGGAATATTAATTATAGATTTGTTAATAAATAATAAGAAACAAGTTATTGTATGTATATGAGGAAATTAATTAAGAATTAATTTTCTGATGGTTACTTAGAGGGCAAGCAACAGTTCAGTCATCAAGTTTTTGTTCCAGTATACTTTGTTTAATTCATGCTTGATTGTATTAGTTTATTTTTAGTGATTTTATACAGTATAAAGTAAATATATGGGAAAATATGTCATATAGAATAAAATAGTAGCTTTTTTAGAGCTTTCAAACGCCTGCAAATTCTATTATAAGTTTAAGGAAAAATAAATTAGTTAATTATAATAAATATGATTTTATCTTCCTAAAATACTCAGGTATAAAGTTAAATTGTATATAGTTTAAAAGTTAGATAAATTAATTTAAAAAATGATAAAAATAGAAAATAAAATGGATTGAGGTCTTATATATATATATGCTTTTTTAATCAAATCCAAACCCCAATTAGCTCTTCTGCTCTTACATAGGGAACAAACATTATATTTCTTTTTGCCAGTTAGTAACTTACTTCCTTTGATCCTTAATATAAGACATATTTGTGGAGTTGATCTTGTTCCTAATTACTCCCTATGATCCTTAATATAAGATATATTTGGAGAGTCGATCTTGATCCTAGATATAAGACATAATTTTCATATTTATTAATCTTTTACTAATTTACCCCCTATTGATGTTCCCTCAACAATAATCATGGAGGAGGGGAAACGAAGGAATTAAGGAAGATGATTATAATGTTCTAGAAAATACATGTTATATTAATTACTTTAGCTGGATGGTATAAATGGGAAAAAGTTACTAGAGTTATTTGTGATCAGAAAGTACCTAACAAAGTAAAAGAAAAGTTTTTATGGCATTGCTATAAGAATTGCAATGCTTTATGATAATGAATGTTGGGCTTTAAAAGGACAACATGAGCATAAAGTAGGGATAACCAAGATGAGGATGTTAAATTGAATGTATAGTCATACAAGAAAAAATAAGATTCGTAATAAACATATACGCGATCAAGTTGGAGTTGCATCTATAGAAGAGAAAATGATAGAAAATTGTTTGAGGTAATTTAGACATGTTCAAAGAGGGCTATTGAATACTTTATTTAATTCATGTTTATTTGTATTAGCTTTATTTTAAGTGATTTTATATAGTACTAATTATATGAGCCAGTTGACTTTTTTTGGAGAGATTAAGGAAGCTAAATAAGTTACTTAATCATTTCATATGTTATGTATCCTTAAATTATATACACAACATATGAAATGATTAAGCTAAAAATACTCTAAAGTAATTTAATTAGCTTCCTTAATCTCTCCAAAAAAATCAACTAGCTCTTATAATTAGGACCGGAGGGAGTATTGAGTAAATGTATGATAGGAGTTTTGTTTCGTATAAAATAAAATACTTTTTTGAGGGCTTTCAAAGACCCACTAATTTCAATATAAGTTTAAGCTAAAATAAATTAGTCAAATGTGATATAATTTTTCTAAAATACCCTTGTGTAATATTAAATTATATATAAGTTTATAAGTTAGGTAAGTTAATTTACGGAAAATGTTACTATAGAATATAAAACGAATTGAAGTTTAATTATATTTTGGATCGAATGCAAATTTCAAATATCACTTATATTAAGGATAGTGTTCCTTTTAACTAAGTTATATATTCTAGGGATGGAATTTGACCTTCCAACCATTTGATTAAATAAATAATTTTTTACGTTCAGTTATGAATTTGATTCGACTAAATTTAAAAATATTTAAAATCACAGAAACAAAAATATAGATTTTCAAAATTGGTAAAGCTAAATTCAAGATTGATTAACCTAAACATATTCTCATTAAGATGGTGAAAATGTAGCAAACAATAATCCTTGCTGTTCTCTTCTGCCATAAAAAGGTAATCTAGTTGTAATAAGTTATTTCTGGAAGAAATGATTATACATGTTGTTTTGTTTCATGGCAATTCTTGTGGCTTGCGTTTTTTGTTTTTTCTTTTCTATGCTTTCAAACCGGCAAGTAAATTAGGGATTTAGTATGAAGAGTAAATTGGTAAATAAAATTTTTTTAACATAAATTTTATTTAAAAATATATTTTAAAAAATATCTTTAGAATGTTCTTAATGGAGTTAACGGTTTAAACTTGAGATGTTTTCAAAATAAATGGAAAATCTGTGTAATTAAGGTATAACAAAGAGGTAAATTGAATTTTTCTTTTTTTGGCCAGAAGTTGGAATAAACTTTGTCACCTCAACAAAATGTGTGTAATTAACATCCATCACACAGAGCAACTATGAGTAGCGTGAACAGTACAACTCAAAGTTCAAAATCTTGGCATCAGCTGAAGGCCAAAAAACAAAAAAACTTGGTATCAGCTAATTCCATGATCAGGTGCTTCAATGTTATTGAGGTCTTTGCTTCAATAACTGGTATGGAGCTATCCTGTGAGGGAGAGAACGCAACAAGTCTTCCTGGATGAACTCATACCTTTAAAAAAATTCAAAAAATCACAATCGTTAGTGTCAAAAGTGACCGTGATGATAATGACGTATTAGGAATTAATGTCACAGAAGCACTTACACATGGTCACAAAACTTGTCAATAACTGTTGACAAATTGATAACCTGGATCTTTATATCCGAAACCTCTTCACTTTCAAAGAGCTCCTCAAAAATTTTAAAGAGCTTCTCAAGATTTTTCTTAAACAGTTCCAGATGATATTCAAATAAGTTGTGTTTTGTTCTCATTTCCATGTCCAACATTTCATCATTAAACAAATAGAATGCAAATGGATATGAATATGATAGGACTTCCCAAGACCTGACAAGTGTGGAGAGTCCATCATTTACCCAGGAACTGTTTCCTAGGTGAGGAGCCATATTTACCATAGATTCTTTAAATCTTAATCCTTTATCTATGGAGTTCGTATGAGCTTCATGATAGCGCGTAAATCGGCTTTGATCCCGATTCACCTCTTCAGCCATTTCCTCTCGTCCACCGGCCTGCCACCTGCACCATCAAAATTTATGGCAGCATAAATTTTTGTCAGCTCAGAGAGACAACATACAATCAGCCAAAACTTAAGACATCATCAAATGACACAGTAAGGGAATTGAAATAGAAATACCCACCAAAATGCTCGGCCGCAAATACACGTAACCGAGTTACAACCTTCACTCTTGTTCACTAATCTGTCGCAGTTTGGACAAGCTTGTGTGTTATGTTTTAACCAACTGGCACCATTAGACTTTTTATCCCAACGTTCTCTCATCAAACAGGAACAAGGGGAATGTGGTTTTGACAAACAATTAAAACAGAATTGCAAGCCACACGAACATTCCACCTCATATAACACATCATCATCCTCAACACAGATTGCATTCCCACAGTGAGGAGTGCTGGGACACCACTTTGATCTTCTGTTGTCTTCAATGTAGGACTCAAGAAGAAAACGTTCGAATTTCTCTGCCATATCACAGTTCTCTTCCTTGAGTAGTGTCCTTACAACATCCTCATTGCAACAATATTTGCATCCGTGTGCCATGCATTTAATGTGTTTACTTTGACCTTCATCTATATTGACAATGAAATATCTAGTCCAACCTGTGAAAATAGAAGCATGCAACTGTGCTTTATCATGAAAATAGATGGCAAGAGGAATAGACAACACCCTTAAACCATTTAAATGATTAGATAATAACGTTCCAATCACTGATCAAGTTTTTGTTCTGGTATAAAAAGGCTGATCAATCACTGATCCATATTCCATTTAACATCTATTAATCTAGTATTAGCAGTAAATACTATCCATAGACCATAAGTTGGGAATAACTGAACAACTAAATACTCACAATCGTTGCAAAAACAGTGACCACATTCCATTTTTGTGGTTTCATTACAAGGAACAACCTCGAAGCAGATTTCACACGTCATTGAAGAAGCAACTGATGAGCCTGAATCACGGCGTACTTTTTCACTAACACCAGCTTCAGCAAAGAGTGATGTCTTCCCCTTTTCCACGAACTTCCTAGCTAATTTCTCCTTATCCCACCTATGAAAAATAAGAAGTCTACGTGCTTGATGCTTTTCCACTAATAGCAAATCCATTATTGTGGACAAAACCTCATCCTTCATGCATGCGAATAGGGAAATCTCAGCAAAAACCTAAAAGCACAATTTATCTCAATGATAAGCACAACAAACAGCTTAATCACATCGTTCCTCTTCTTTCTTAAATTACCTGTGCGGTTGAAAGTGTTTCCTTTGTAATAACCTGCATGTTCCAAAGCATATAAAAAAACATCATGCAGGGACCCAGCTTACATAAACAGTCATTATCCTACATAAAGGTGTCGTCTAAGGGACAAATCCTTAGGGCCGCAAAAATTCGGAATAAGATTATGCAGAAAAACGGGTGCCTAAGCAGCTTTCAAAAATTAGATTCTTTTGAGGACCTAAGGCTATGTCCCCTCATCAGAAAATATATTTTGCCTATCACCCTATATCCACAAAATGAAATTTAACACAAGATTGCAGCGTTTCATCATGCATAATTTTGACAAACAATTCAGCAGCAACAAACGAATTCATACAATTCAAAGCCGTAATATCCAGGCTGAACATTCTAACAGAGTAAAAGTCAAAAGTAACCACCGCGTATCGCTTCGGTGAATCATATAAAATTCCAATGTATCAATTCAGAGTAAAAGCAAAACGTGAGCCGTTAAGGAATGAAAAGAAGCAAGAAAGAAGGCAAGAAAGAAAGAAAGAAAATTCTTATTCCCCCATCCACTCAATACACAAATGCTGGAGCAACAAGAAACCAAGATGATCAAATTTCGATTACCTTAATTGTGGGACCCTTGGCAGTGGCAGCGACCAATTTAGAATCGGGCTCCTCAAACAAGAAGTCGTCCGAGTACTCCTGATCGGAGTATTGGGAATCTTCGTCACTGCTCCGATAGTCCGCCATACCCACTAACAAATGAGATGATAAAGAACGATATCACGTGCTAACTTAAACGGTGAAACCAAGGGCATTCGTGTTAAAGAACTTCAACCAAAAAAATGTGGGTGAAAGTTGAACTAAGAGTTGATCCAATCCGGTGATCGGAAAAATGGAGAACAGGGGAATCCCGACGAAGTTTCCGGCGTGGGAGTGGAGGCTTACGGAAGAAGCAACCTGGAAAATTTAGGAGTTCATTTCCGTTTGGAATTAACGGCGATTGGAGTATTCAATCAGATTGAAATACAAAGCTAGTGTGAAATGAACGTTGTCTGAACTTAACCAAACGTGCTAGCGGGCCCACTGTTTGACTGTTTTAGGCTTTTTGTCAATAAATGAAAAATCATGAAAAGATTCTTAATAATGTTAGACCCTTCCGATCTTGATAGGTAAGACTATTTGATTAGGAAATAAACTAGTCTTATCAAATAATAAATAAATTAGTATTAATTATAGATTTGTAAATAAATAATAGGAAACAAGTTATTGTGTATATGAGGAAATTAATTAAGAATTAATTTTATGATCGTTACTTAGAGGGCAAGCAACAGTTTAGCCATCAAGTTTTTGTTCTTATACTTTGTTTAATTCATGCTTGATTGTATTAATTTATTTTAAGTGATTTTATATAGTACAAAGTAAATATATGGAAGAATATGTCATATAGAATAAAATAGCTTTTTTTAAGCTTTCAAACGCCTGCAAATTCTATGATAAGTTTAAGCTAAAATAAATTAGTTAATTATTACAAATATGATTTTATGTCCCTAAAATATTCAAGTATATAGTTAAATTGTACATAATTTAAAAGTTAGATAAATTAGTTTAAAAAATGATAAAAATAAAAGTATCAAAATGAATTGAGGTCTTTTAAATCAAATTCAAACCCCAATTAGCTCTTACATAGGGAATGGACATTATATTTCTTTTGCCGTTAGTAACTTACTCCCTTTGATCCTTAATATAAGACATATTTATGGAGTTGATATTGTTTCTAAATACTCTCTACGATCTTTAATATAAGATATATTTGGAGAGTCGATCTTGATTCTAGATATAAGACATAATTTTTATATTTATTAATCTTTTACTAATTTACTCTTTATTGATGCTCCTTCAACAATAATCATGAAGGAGGGCAAACGAGGGAATTAAGAAAGATGATGATAGTGTTTTAAAAAATACATATTATATTAATTAACTTAGTTGGATGGTATAAATGGAGAAAAGCTACTGGAGTTATTTGCGATCAGAAAATACCTAATAAAGTAAAAGGGAAGTTTTATCACATTGTTATAAGACTAGCAATGCTTTATGATAATGAATGTTGAGCTTTAAAGGGACAACATGAGCATAAAATGGGGGTAGCCAAGATGAGAATGTTAAATTGGATGTATAGTCATACTAGAAAAAATAAGATTCGTAATAAACATATACGTGAACAAGTTGGAGTTGCATCTATAGAAGAGAAAATGATAGAAAATTGTTTGAGATGGTTTAGGCATGTTCAAATAAGGCCATTGAGTGCGTCGGTGAGAAAGGTTGATCAACCAGTATGGAGTCCTCTAAAAGAGGTCGAGGAAGACCGAAGTTAACACTCAATGAAGTTATAGAGTAAGATCTTTGGTTAATAATCTATCCAAGGATTTGGTTTTTGATAGAGTACAATGGCGTCGTGTGATCCATGTAGCCGACCCCACTTAGTCAGATAAGGCTTTTGTTGTTGTTGTTGTAGTAGTAATAGTAACTAACTTAATTAATTTAATCAAATTCGATAAATATGTCTTATATTAAGAATCGGAATGAGTATAACTATAAGACATAATTTTCATATTTACCATTTTTTCTTAATTACCCCTATTGATGATCCATCAACAATAATAAAAAAGGAGAGGAGAATGAATGATGGAATTAAGAAAGATGACTTAGGTACTTTAGAAAATATATGTAATATTAACTAACTTCCTTAATCTTATCAAATTAAATAAATATGACTTATATTAAGTATTGGATGGAGTATTATATATACAAGGGATGGAATTTGATCATCCAACCATTTGGTTAAATAAATAATTTTTACAGTCACTTGTGAATTAGATTTGACTAAATTTAAAAATATTTAAAATCATAGAGACCAGATTATAAATTTTTAGAAATTGTAAAGCTAAATTCAAGATTGATTAAGCTAAACATATACTCATGAAGATGGTAAATCTGAGCTTGCTGCTGCTGTGTATTACATGTCACAAAACAATAATTCCTGTTGTTCTCTTCCGCCAAAAAAAAAGGTCATCCAGTAATAAATTACTTCTCGAAGAAATGATTATTATACATGTTGTCTTGTCTCCACTCTTCCATTATTTAAGTTGCAACACAGCTTCTTCCAACATGGCTTTCCTGTTCGCAGGAACAATTCTATCACAGTCATCAACTTAATAACTATGATTCTTCAGGGAAGGTGATGGTGATGCAGGAGGCTTCAAATCTTCATACCTGTGTGTTTACGAAAATATTACCATAACACATTAAGAAAACAGAGTATATAAACGTTCCTCACAACATAAACAGACGGATTCGGCCAGCTTTATTTTCGTCGAGAAGTATATCCATCTGAATATGATGATAAAAAAATTAAGTCAGAGAAGTCTCTTCAAGCAAAGAAGAAACTCACATGGTATAAGGAGAAAGTGGTCTTGGCTTTGGTTCATTAAGAATTTGTTCATCACTTGGTTTATCTGCAACTGGAAGCTGAGCTGCTGGGCCATTACCTGAGTCAATTTCAGGCACCGATGGAGGTGATAAACTGGGTGCACTTGGGGATGGTGAAGAAGGAGGCTTAAGGTCAGGGTATCTGCAAACATATAGCAGGCCTTAGAGAATAGGAACGTAAAGAAGAAAATCAAACTGAGATTGTACAAGACACTAAGAACAAGGAGGGAAACTTGACTACAAAAATGACAAGAATGATATTAGACTTACACAGGGTAGGGAGAATAAGAAGATTTTGAATCCTGAGAAGGACCGGATTCAGTGAAACTGGCAGATGTAGTTATTTCCGCTACTGGAGATTGGGGTGCAGAATCCATTGTTGAGGCAGCAAGAGGTTTGTCATTGGAAATGCTTGGTGTTGGGCATGGCGAAGTGGGAGGCTTCAGATCCTCATAGCTGTCCAAACAAAAAACTTGTAGGTGAAAAACACAACAGTGATCATTAAAATTTGAGAAAGGCATTTATATGGTGACTTACGCTGCATATGGAGATCGAGAATCGGCAATTTGTCCCACTATGGCAGATGGCTGAGAAATGGCATCTTTTTCTTGAATGCTACTTGGGTTATCAGAAGCACTAGGTTTAGGCACTGCACCAGGCTTCGCTGGAGAAGGGGATGATGGTGGTTTTAAATCCTCATAACTGCAAAAGGTAAATAGAAAATTTACGAAATTGAGCTTACAGTCCGCAGGAGCCTTTATCTAGAATCAAACACAGGAAATGCAGAACCAATATATCCAGGTCTCATATGGCACATTTGTGTGCTAACTCTATTTGTCAGACAACAACATGAAACTACATTTAGAAGAGTTGTATAATTAATTTTAAACAAAAAAGGCAGATGAAACAACTGAATCTGTAGAATATCAAAATGCCATATTTCAAGTCTCCTGCCTCTACCTAAGTAGCTTCCTTCACAATATTTGTAAAAACATAAGACAAGGGTGGTTGACAATATTGTTCTTATATTCTCTTTATGCATTGCCCTGGGGAGAACAGATCACAGTAGAGCACTATTACTTGTGATTTTCACTGAATAATACTTAAAATCTCTGATCAAGAAATGAGTAATCTGGCTTACACAGTATAAGGAGAAAGTGGTTGTTTAGTCACAGGTTTTGGTTGTGCGGTTTCTTTCTGAGTAGTAATGCTGGGTTCCTCTACCGCAACACTAGCAGAGGGTGCTGGATCAGGGGCAGCTGCAACATCCGGTGTCTGAATCATCCCATAAAAGGTTAATAAACTTGTAGTTCTTGTAAATAATGGCAAGGCAGGATAGTTAAAGAGTAGCCCTGATGGGAAGGACAAACTTTGAAATTTCAGATCCAAAGTAATCCTTTTGATTTGAAATGATTTGTCTCATCTGAAGCAACTGATAACTCCAGCAAAAGTTCAACCCATAAACGGGAATTGAATCATTAATGTCTGTTGGAACCAAACCCTCTTATTTGATGCTAAAATTAAGTTTCTTATATAGTTTAACTTCTGTCCACGCAAGCAATGTAATACCTTGGGCGGGAAATTGTAAGTACGTTGAGATGGTATCTTTGCAAGAAGTTCCTCCATGGGGGTCAGAGGTGCAGTAGTCTCAGCTATTGCCTCCACTATTTTGCAATATGAAAGATCACGATTCTTGGCCATTACTGCCATGAGTTCTGCAATCTGCAATAAATCAATATATGTTAATTATACTCTGGATATTATCACTCAGCAAATCAAATCCTAACATGCTGTTTCAGAAAGAAAGAGGAGATTGCTATGTATTTCACAGTAAAGATCAATAACAACAGCTGTATATCGTATTCATAAACAGCAAAATCTAAAGCTTGATATATCTACATTCAGAATTCAAGCGTATAAAGAACACGACATCCTGAATAAAGTTACAAATCTGATGCAGATAATTTGTTCTGTACATGCAAGAAAGAAATCAGAAGGTATGAATTAGATAAAATCAGGTCAATTCTAACCACAAAACTAGAGCCTATCCCTCAATCCATTAGAAACCTCTACATTCCAGTATGGTGCATCACATAGAGAGGTAAAATCTCACTTTTGGCTAAAATAATGTTCTTTTTAAGATAGAAAAAAGGAAAAGTTATGAACTTCCAGCTATCTATCATAAATAAATAGTAAACCCGCGAAACAACTTTACATGATGAATACCTGAAGATTTGAAACCTGACCACCAAATAAAGTGTCTTCTGTTGAAAGGGTTATATTATGAGTTTCCTTGAAAGAATCAGTAGGTCGTTCCATGCCTCCAGGTCTCACTATCTGAAGAAATGTAGTAATTAGAACATAGAACTCTGCATTTGGTGCAATTAGGGTCATGACGACTCACTGTGTATGGAATTCCACTGGCTATCAATGCCTCTTCTGCCTTCCTTTTCCAAATTAGAACTCCCCAAAACAAACTTCAGAGGAAGAGTTAAGAAATCAGTTGAAATGCTCAAAAATATCTATATATTTTTATATCCAAGACTTTATCACTTGGCTATGAACTACATCATGCAAAGTTTTAGAGTCAGATAAGACTACCAATGAATAAAATACTCACTTGAGAATAGCCGCAGGAAAGCCAATTTTGTTCGTTCCCAAAGAAGAAACAAATATGAAGTGATTTACTTTGGCAACAGATGCTGCGAGATTTATTGAAGAGAAAAAAATATTTTCAACGTCTAGGACAATGTAATCAACTGATTGAAAATCATAACTAATCAACAAAATGGCAAAAACTGCTAACTATTTAACAGTTTTGACCAGGGGGAATCAATATTTGTGCTAGTTGCAATATCAGGGAAATCATTCTTATGACTGTTTGATGCCTAGGGCTTTGACAAAGTTTGTGCAATACAAAATTAGAACAAGTTCACATGTAACTGCTATAATGTTATTCTCAAGTCTCAACAAAAGTTTTTTTATCATACATCAAAGATATGCATAATATTAGGTTTTACCATCAGAAATTGCAATCATCCTTTTTTATATATATAAAACCATAATTTCAGCTTTGGTTTACTGCAAGAACTTGTTGCCTAGGGAACATCAAACAGTGAAATTGGCAAGTACACAATAATGAAAATTCCTATACCAGCATCGATTAGGTTTTTGGTAGCGAGATAATCAATACGAAAGGGTCCAGTGATGTCAAAAACTTCCTTCTCACTGGCACCAATGCAGCATATTACGGTCGACGCCTTCCCTAAAGCAGGTGTAATCCTATCTCTTTTCTCCAAATCACATTCCACTAGTTCAAGCATTTCTACAGCTGGGCTAAAAGCCAAAAACAACCTGTTATTTAATATATCAGCATTTCTTAACCCAATGCTAATATAAGGATTTCAAAGCATCTTTACTTACGTTGACTCCTTTCACTTGCATTCGCAGCATCAAGTTTCAGTTGTTTAACACTCTGCGTAAGTTAATATATTATTTAAGAAAAGACCATTGAATCACTCTCATCTACACCAGAAAATTTACCTGCACTAGTGATTCTGCTCTCTGAGCATTTCTCACTCCAGCTCTCACTCGGAAGCCAAGCTTTATTAGCTCCCTGAATGAAGCAATACTGAGCATTTTGCAAATATGGTCCTAAAATTCATCTGAACCCACTTAAAGCTGAAATGCGCCGTAAAAAGTGTACCTCACAGTTCGTGAACCAACTCTACCAGTAGCCCCCGCGACGAATACTACGTTATCATCCTTGGAATCGGTTTTCCCAGGTACGGCCTCTGCGGTACTTGGACTGTATGTTGTTGAACCTAGAACAAGTTCATAAAGATCAATGACGCACCGAGAGGAAAACATTTTTTGGGAGATTTTACCGATTTGATAAAATAAATGCAGTAGGATAGTAATTCACCCAAAGCTTGAGCTCTAATGCTACGAATTTTGAGCTTTGGGGCAATTGTGGTAAATGGGCACTTGGTGAAATCCGAATGTTTGAGAACCTTAACGAAACCGGAAGGTTTCTCGAAAACCGATCCTTGTGATAAAGAGGAGGGAATGCATGTAAGTGTCAGTGATGATTGCAGGGTAAAACTCTCCATGGTTAGAACATAGAATGAAGATTTTCTGTATATGAGTGATCACCGTTGAATCGAAATTTGAGAGTAGTTTTGATCTTTATCCATGCATATCTTTCAGAGTTAGCCAGAACGCCAACCTCCACACAAGCGGATATGATGGCCCCCACGTCACAACACATTATCATAGTTCTCAAATTCAAGTCTCTTTTTGGATCAAATCAAATTCAAGTCTTTGAGTATATATCTTTTGGATCTGGCTTTTTCGATGGAAAGGATCGTCCGCTGCGCAAAAAACACTTAATAATTTACCGCATGCGGTACTAATTTATTAGGCAAAAAAACGCAGCGGACGGTCCTTTACATTGGAGGAAAGCCAGATCCATATCTTTTGACCGTTAGTAATGGTTAATTTTGACAGTGAAATCGTTTGTTTGACCAAGTTATGCATACGTGGCATCCTACCTTTCCACCTCATCATAATATGTCATCGTCTTTTCCCTCGCCCTCACCCTCATGGATTCACCCTGAAGCGTGGTTACTCTCCCCTCACAAACTTGGCCGGCACAAATCTGGGTACTCCATGTCCACCGTCGCAGAGCTGGCTCCTCATGAACCATCTCCATCTTCAGAGACCCGGGTCGTCTTCCATCTTTTCCATCATCAACGCCAGATTTGTTTTCCATCTTTTCACCAGCTGTAATGGCGACCTTCTTCTTCGAACTCACCAACAGCGACCTTCTCCCCGATTTCATTTCTGAATCTATTTTGCATTCTTCAAAATCACACTTTTGAAGGCTTAGGCATGGTGGACTTGGAGAGAGAAAATTTTGTTTCTTTCTAAAGTCAAAATCTTTGGAAGCTACTTGTTGCGGTGGTGGGGCTGACTCACCTTTCCCCGCATAAACAAGCTTAATGTGTATAGCGAAGAATAACCTTGTTCGTGGATTTTCCATTTGTAGGTTTGGCTAAGAATGACGATGTTGGTCGATTTGTTGGCATTGCAGAGCAAGAACGAGAATGGTGGTTTCTGGGTTTATGTTTAAATATATGTATGAGAATGATGAAACTTCATTATTGGAGAAAAAGAGAAAATTATAGTGTTTTGATTAAAATTCGGTGGTTGTTTAGTTTGATTGATATGAATATAGAAGACTAACTTTGGAGATTGCAAGAGGAGGGAGGATCTGATATTGACCTTGAATAAAACACCATTTATCCCTGCTTGGAAATGGAAAAACTCAGCAGCCTACCGCATAAAAAAATTCCCAAAACCCGTATCGATGTTCTCTTTCTCATTCTCTCCCTCTCATGGTTCTCACTCATTATTCTCATAGCAGTCAAAATCTTCGATACACACATTTGAAGGCTTTATCATTTGCTCCTTTATGAGTTCTCACCACATGAACAAGCTTATACTAGGATCTTCTCGTCTGATTCTTTATTTGATAACAAAATAGCAGCCCCGCCAATGCGAAACAAGCAAGATGGGGTCAACAGGGATTTCTAGTCGCTGAAATACCAATTTTGGGGAGAAGGATGAGGTGGAATGCTTAAATAAGTGAGTTGGTGTATTATGATTGGTTACTAAGTGATATTTTCCAATTCAGTTAACCACATATGCATAACTTGGTCAAACATGAGATTTAACGGCAGGGGCGAAACTATTTGATGGCCAGCTGGTGCCTTCTAAAATTTGTTAAAATATATGTATTAATTATATAATATTTTATTTTGACCACTAATTTGACCCCAACTAATCTATTATCAAGGCCCTAGTTGGCTTTCTAATTTTTTTTAAAATATATGTATACATTATATGATATTTTATTATGGGCAATAATTTAGCCTAATTAATCTCTTATCTTCTCTATAATTTCACTATCTCCCTCTTTTTCTTTTTTCTTTTTCCCCTCAAACTTCCTCCACACTGCTTCTCCCTCCATGTCTCCAATCTCTGCTCTGACTCTGACTGCGCTGAATCCTCCCTCTCCAAGAAAGCACCGTCCAGTTCCACCCTCACTCCCTCAGTCTCCCTCTTCCTCCGAGTCTCCAACCGTTCGACACCGACCTGACTGCTCTACTCTGAGTGCTCTTCGTCCTTAGTCTCTCTCTTCCTCCGACTCCGAGTGTCCGACGTGCGTGGGGCGTAGCGACGTCCGAGTCTCTGAAGTGCGTGGCGACTACCTAACAAAGTGACTAGCGACCACCGTCCGATCAGGTATTTTTTTTCCCTCTCTATTCCTCTTCAACTATATTAAATGTCTGGCCCTGATTTCAAATAATGCAAACAAAAGAACTTGGTACAGAAGGAAACCACATCTTTTTCTCCTGAATCTATCTATTGATCCTTTGCAAATGATTCCATAGTTTTAAATTTTGTTTTGAGGTAGGCAAAATGAAGCATTCAATATGTTTAGTTTTTGGTCCGGGCTAAAAAAAATTCCTGGTTCCGCCACTGTTTAGCGGTCAAAATGAATCATAGTTAATAGTCAAGGCAATATTATATCACTTTTGACACTTTTGCATAAAAAAACATTTTGAGCAAAATTATTTTTTTATGACAACTTTCTAGGCCAAAATGCACATTAATTCTATTAACAAAGTTTGTTAAGTTAAAAGAGTAGACACGTGGCAGTTGTATATGTCTATGTATTTTGTATAGATATTTCTGATCAATGGCACAAATATTTTCATCTAGAGATTAGTTAAGTTATTAATCGTGTTTGATTCTTTTTACTCGGATTAAACATCTTGAGCCAGATCTTCACTTTGAAATGGAATGGGCAATTCGTAAAAAGTTTCAAGTTTGTCATATGCCTTCTTCCAAGTAAGTTGTTGATGGATCAACAAAGGCTATGTGTAGTCGAAACTTATACTAGTTTAAGAAATGATTAGGTGTTGAAGATGTAATATGAATTAAGTGGGAATGTTAAATAATATTCTTACCAGTTCTAATTATAGGAACTATTTAACCGATTTTGGGGAGATTAAGGAGATGAGTTAAATTAGTTAATTTTACTCATTTTCCTAAAATGCCCTTATATAAATTTAAAATGATATAAGTAAAAATGAATTACAACTCCACCACATATCTCTATACACACAGAGATATATGTGTACACACACACACACACATATATATATACACACACATATATATTGACACACACAAGCACAGATATGCATATATATGTACAACACATATATATAAATGCTCCTAATGATAAGTATAAATAGGGGTATTATAGGAAAAAATTGACAAAAGTTAAAACTTACTCTTATAATTAGGACCAAAACTAACTCTAAAATGTGTTCCTATAATTAGGACCGGAGGGAGTATTAGTTAACTAACTAATCCTGTTAGATATTACAAGGTCAGTTAACAGAGTAGACATGTGTCTCTTGTATATGTCTATATATCATTATATTGTACATATATCTTTAAGAGTAAATACTCTTTCTCTGGTCCCTGACAAAAAAACTGACTCTTATTCGTCCTTTTTATGGGACTAAAAAAGACCTTTTGGAAATTTGTGAGGGATCAAAATATCCACCAATCAACCCTTATTCTTCTTTTTTATGGACTTAAAAAAACATTTTTTTTGTCAGTGACTAAAATGGGGTCCATGTTTTTTGTCAATGACCAGAAAAAATATTTACTCTATCTTTAATCAGCGACATGAATCATTTCATCCCTTTCTATTGTTGATCTCTCCCTCACTTTCCACAATCATGGGTAACTTTGTGGCATAACAGAGAAAAATCACTGGGTAAATTGACAAGCTTTGCATCTTCAAAAAGGAAAAAGTTGGCAATGAAAAGAGAATTTTAACGAAGCTCTTCATGGTAGTTGTTTCATAGGGATGCTGTGAATTATGATCTCAATTTAGACATTTAGCTCTAATAAATATTTTTAAAACAAATTTAGCTACAATAAATAGACTTGTAAACTATATATATTGTCAGGTATTCTATTACTAATCATTGTCTTTTAACATGCCTGCCCTTCTAGCCTTGTTTTAAGGGAAAATCTCTATAAAGTTTCAAGGAACCAAAAAAATATTAGAGAAAATTCTGATGTCATAAAGATCTCATTGGCAACTCTTTCAGTAAGGATTAACAACTCCATCTGTGTGTTTTAACAATTATTTGAGACCTTTATGACATTACAATTTTCTTTAAGACTTTTTTAACATTTTCTTAATCCTTTGGGATCTTAAAAGGATTTTCCCTTATTTTAAACCTCACTTCCAAGTTTCCATAAATGAAGATGAAGGTGGAGAGAGATCTCGACAAGAGGAAAATTGGGCTGCTCATTAGCAAACGAGTTTTGTTCAACCCAGGCCCAACCCGCGATCATCATACCTACCTTTTGTGTTTTTCTTTTTTGTATAGCACCTATCTTTTTCAAGTTGGTATAAGTAGTAAGCGGTTTGTATCGCTTAAGTAATGTTTCAAGTTCAAGCCTTGTGAACACAAAAAAACTCCGTTAAAAGACTCACCTATCATAACCAGGTGCACGACGCGGGTCAGATCCAGAACATATTGTCCTTCAATATTTTTAATAAACAAAAAAGAAAAGTGTTTTTTAAGGGAAAATAACATAAACTTTAAAATCCGGTTGACAACAACAATAATAGAATTAAAAAAAAATAATAAAACAATAAACTCATTTTATTAAAAATTCACATATTTAAGATTTTGAAATTTAAGTAATACTCCTTCCGATCCTAATTATATGAATATTTTTACCGTGTAAATTATATTATAAAAATGTTCTTATAATTAGGACCGAATGTAGTATTTTTCTTGTGATTTTCCTCTCTTCTTATCTTTAGCATAGAATTGTCCCTGAGTCAAATTAAACTCAAATATTTTTGTTTTGTTTGGATCATAGTCAAACTTGTTTACTTTTAATAATTAACCGAATTTTTCCTGACTAATTCTTTTGACTGTCCTGATTTTTAGGCGTCACCCATGACTTTTGGCGCAGACAATTATAAAATAATAAAATATCATTACAAAATCATTTTAGGTACTCCCTGTCCTAATTATAAGACTTAGTTGATTTTTTTGGAGAGATTAAAGAAGCTAATTAAATTACTTTCGAGTAATTTTTTTTTTCTTCAAACTAATATGTAATCTAAGTATACACAACATATGAAATGATTAATTAACTTTTTTAGCTTCCTTAATCTCTCGAAAAAAGTCAACTAGATCTTATAATTAGGACTGGAGGAGTGGAGGTAGTATAATGGTATATCCGGAAATTATTATAGTCAAAGTCTTTGTTAAGTATGTGGAATCATTTGTTTAATTTTTAATCCAGAATTATTATCAAACGATGATGTTTCATCATTTAAAAAAAAAAACAGTTCGTTTTGATAATTTATTTGGGAGCATTTAAAATAAGTGTTATTGCAAAATTCTTCTCACTTAAAATAGTTTTTGAAATCGTTTAAAATAAGTTAATTTAAACAATCATATTGGAATCTCAAAATCACTTATAAACAATGAGTTTGGTCTCATAACAAGTCTGATGCTCCATCAGCCTCCACCATTAATATTGCAGCTCTTGTTCTTCATTGACATTTCCTTCTATATTATAGCCGCCGTGACAATTGAATGGAACAACTCAATTTTTATTTAGTGTAAATTCATTTAGTCAACCATTGATTTTAAAAAATTAAGAATTTAGGAGTGTTTGAATTCTAAACAACTCTCATAGATTCACAAAATTAAATGTATACAATGTACGGGGATGAAAAAGAAGTCTGTATAAAACAAGAATAGATGAATAAAGTAATAGTACTCCCTTTTGTTCTTTTTATAAGAGTTCAAAATTTGAATTGTCCTGATCTTTTTTATAAGAGTTCGATAAGAATTGCTTAAAGATTTAATGAGTTTTTTTTTTTCTTACCCTCGTTAATTATGTAAATTACGTTAATTAAAATATTGGTAGTACCTATATTTACTTTATTCCTTTCTTACTTGTCCCTTCATAAATAAGGGCTAACTTTAAAAAAAAAGTTTATTTCAGACATATTTATTATTTTTAACTAATTTTAACCACTTTTTTAAACTACGTAATTTAGTTATCAGTCTTTTATAAATAGAATGGAAGGTAATAATTGCTAAAAACAGGTGACTATGTTACGTTGGGGCAGAAATGACCAAAGTATTGTGCGCATCCATGGCGAGTACCAGAACTCAGCCTCCTTGACCAAAGCGGATTTTATTCTATGTTTTTGGTTGCCCATCCGGTATCCAGAGTTTCACCCTGACTAATCCAGATCCGACTCGGGTCGCACACCTGGCTATGATGGGTGAGTTTCCCAGCGGGGCTTTTCTGCATTCACAAGGCTCGAACTCAAGACCTTGCTTAAGCGACACAAGCCACTTACCACTTATGTCAACCCCCGTTAGTAAAACGGATTTTATTTTATCCAAACATTAATATACTCCCTTCAATCCTTTTTACAAGAACTCAAGTGAGTTACACAATTGAAGAAAGTGGTTAAAGTTAGTTAATAATAATAAGTATGTATGAAATAAACTTTATTTTTCAAATATGCTCTTATTTATGAGGATTAGATAAAAGAGAGAAACAGAGTAAATACATGCATTATCAATCTTTTAATCGATGCAATACATATAGTTAACTAGGGGTAAAAATGGAAAAAATCTATTGTCAGGCTCTTATAAAAAGAACCAAGATAATTCAAATTTAGACTCTTATAAAAAGGATAGAAGGACGTAGCATATAATAAATCAACGTCTACTTATTCACAATTCATCCATAGTATTATCAATGGGGGTTGGGTCTAGTAAAATGGGCTAATCTTTTACAATGTGACGAATTAATGTTTGAATTCCTGTCGGGAGAAGTGTTTACATTTAATGTCTGAAGATAGTGTCTCAAATAAGATTGTCTTCATCATCATCGCTAGTATCAATTGAAAAAACATGACATGTAATAAATTATGGTCACGTGCTCCTCTTAGTTTTGTAAACGAGGTCACTTCAATTAAGGTGGGATTTGTGGAAGAGGCAAGCATCCAAAAGGGAGGTTTGTGACTGTTATTTGTTGCTGTAAATCCCTCTGTGTAATGTGAGTATGAAGAAAACCTAAGTCATTAGGTTTGGTATTACCCCTTGTATATCTCAGCATCCGTGATTAGGAGCATATTCGTGTATAATGTTAAAAAATAATTAAGGGCCCATGCTTAATATAGCCTCTGATATGTTTTACTATCCTAATTATAAGGATACTTTTATAGTGTAATTTGTACTACAAAAGTGTTTTTATAATCAGGACCGGGGGAGTATTAAATTTGTCCTTATTCTGGTTGTGATCCCATAAATTTCATTTTGTTTAAAATTTACCTTGTAATTTAATAAAAACCTTGATCATTTTGACTCTTGTGGGATCAAAACCAACGATTTAAAACTTGATAGATCAAAATTAAATTAATTGAGAAAATGATAAGAGAGAATGTTTATAGTATAATAATTAATTGAGAGCAAAATGAGAAAAATACATTTATTATTAAGACAAACTTAAAAAATATCTTACATTTAGGGATAAACCCATTAAAAAAAACACACTCTATATATAGAGATGAAAGGAATATAATATTAATAATAATAAATAATATTTTATAATTAAATTGGTATATATTAGAACAGTATATATACAAATTTAATTATAAAATATTATTTATTATTATTAATGTTATATTTCCTTCATCCTTATATATTATAAGAGTCTTTTTTTTAATGGATTTATTCCTAAATGTAAGATATATTTTGAGTCTATCTCAATAATGAATGTAATTTTTTTCATTTTTCTCTCAATTAATTATTATACTATAAACATTCTTCCTTATCATTTTGTCATTATTTTGGTCCGAGAATCAACCTATGTGTTAAATAATCATACAATGAATAGCCTCCAATCTTGGGAGGATATTGGAACATGATAAGCATTCAGATAAATGTCACATAGTGTCACGATAACATTCTATTTTATTTCCAACACTAATTTTTTTTTTGGTTGAATCTTGAGTGAGCTGGAATTAAGAGTATTTTTATTTGTTTGAATCAACGGTAAAAGCTTTTTTTTTCAACATGATATACGGTATACACGAAAAATTTGTAAAAGGAGTTTTGTTTGGACTTGTATGAACATATTTTTTCAAAGCCAACTCAAACAAGTCATTAAGTTGGAAAAAAAAGGGAAGAATGAGTTTGAATTACTTTGTCTCCTAGATTTATAACTTTTTCATTTATAATATTCTTATTTATTACACATAGTTATAAGAATTTGATTAAGGTGTAGTTTTAAATCACATGATTAAAAAGATTATTTTAGATAAATTAATACATTTATTATAAATAACTAATTTAATTAATTTTATAATATCTACAAATTAATGATCTAATACGGATGGTATGAACGCTAAAGAAGACACGTGTCCTCAAAACAACGTTGTTTTCGCCCAGGATAGGATCTCTCCCATTTGGATCCTCCTGCTAAGCTCCACGAGCATCAGTCACGGATCCGGTTTCTCTCACATGCAAGTTTCTCATCATCCCTCCCATCCTCATCCATGCGGTTTTTTCCAAAAAAATTTCTTAGCCCTTGGATCAAGATTTTAACGGTGAGGAGGAGGATGGGGAGGGATGAGGAGAGTATCTTCTCCCCATCAGTCACACGTCTCATACCAACCTTCACATTCAACATGTTTGAATAAAATATTAGCAATACGTCTCCATCACTCCTTTTTAACAAAACCTTCGTAAAATAATTTTATGATATTCAAAAAATACTTTTAGTGTACCATCAACATTTCATTATGAGAATATAGATAAAATATCGTATTCCCTCTTAGCTTTATTATAAAACACTAACAAATAAATATTATTGGTAACTTTTATAACTCACTTGCAAGTTTCTAAGGGGAATATAATTTATTATTTCATGTTTGTCCATATTTAATAAGAGTAGTGGAGAGAGTAATAATTAATATAATATTTAAATTTAGTGTAATTGGTAATCATAATATTGGAAATCACTTGAATTTTATGGTAACTTTAATTTTATTAATTATTTTAAATTGATTTGTAAGAATTGATAGTTAGGTGACTTATAATAAGGACCAAACGAATCAGAGGAAGTACCTCTGGTATTTATTATAAAACACCAACAAGTATTCTTGATCCTTTTTATAAGGTACTTGTAAGTTTCTAAGGAGTTTTTAAATTATTTTTTCATGTTTGCCCATATATTAATAGGGTAGTAGAAGGGAGTAATAATTGATATTCTATAATATTTGAGTTTAGTATAGTTAGTAAGGGTCATATTGAAAATCTATTGAATTTTAGAACAACTTAAACATTTTTAACCGTTTTTATTGATTCATGAGAATTGATAGTCGAAACCTTTATAATAAGGACTAAAGAGAACTAAGGTCAAAGGAGTACTCCCTCGAGCTCATGGCCCTTTAACTAATTCAAAAAAAAAAAAAGAAGTGATAACAAACTAATTCATTAAATATGTCAAAAATTGAAAAAATTTCACTTTTACCCTTTTTAGAAAATGAGTTTGAAAAATTTAATGAGGGAGTAAAATTAGAAATGAACATTAATTATTTAAAAAACTAAAAAAATAATATTAATTATTCTACAAGCTGCTTATATTTTGAATTAACCTATTTTTTTAGAAATGTCTTATATTGTGAGCTGAAGCAATTTAATTATTACTAAATTTTATATATATCAGTAACGTTGATTATCCTTTCATTGAATCTAGCTTGCCCAATTTTGGACACTAATTATTAAATTACTAATAATGACGTAAACATACATTGTACCTAATTATTTTTTCTAGGTTTGTTAATTTATTGAAGTTTTATTGCATGCATTTTTTTTTTTTTTTTTTGTAATAAAGTGATTCAATGATTTCAGGAAAAAAATATTCAAATTCATGGAACACGTGTTCCTCGGGAGCCGGAGGTCGTCGGATATATAATGCGTTCGTCGATGCCCAAACTCTCTAAGCCCACTCTGTTGACCAGCGCGACTCTGTTTCCAGCTCCGATGGCCGTCGCTTCTCACCACCTCTGCCGTCTCCCTTCCACGCGATCGGACCTTTCCTAATGTAGCTTCTGATATGTTGTACTACCTCCGATCCTAATTATAAGGACACTTTTACAGTATAATTTATAATACAAAAGTATTCCTTTAATTAGGACAGGAATGAGTATTAAATTTGTCCTTATTCTGGTTTTGATCCCATAAATTTCATTTTGTTTAAAATTTGCCTTGTAATTTAATAAAAACCTTGATCATTTTGACTCTTGTGTGATCAAAACCAATGATTTAATTTGAAACTTGATAGATCAAAATTAAATTAATTGAGAAAATGATAAGAGAGAATGTTTATAATATAATAATTAATTGAGAGCAAAATGAGAAAAATGCATTTATTATTAAGACAAACTTAAAAAATATCTTGCATTTAGGGATAAGCCCATTAAAAAAAACTCTTATATATAGAGATGAAAGGAATATAATATTAATATTAATAAATAATATTTTATAATTAAATTGGTATATATTAGAATAGTATATATACAAATTTAATTATAAAATATTATTTATTATTAATAATGTTATATTCCCTTCATCCTAAATGTAAGATATTTTTTGAGTTTGTTTCAATAATGAATGTAATTTTTTCATTTTTCTCTCAATTAATTATTATACTATAAACATTATTTCTTATCATTTTGTCATTATTTTGGTCCGAGAATCAACCTATGTGTTAAATAATCATACAATGAATAGCCTCCAATCTTGAGAGGATATTGGAACATGATAAGCAGTAAGATAAGTGTCACATAGTGTCACGAACACGATAACATTCTATTTTATGTCCAACACTAATTTGTTTTTTTGATTGAATCTTGAATGAATTGGAATTTAGAGTATATTTACTTGTTTGAATTAGTGGTAAAAACTGTTTCTTTAACGTGATATACGGTATATACGATAAATTTGTGAGAAGAGTTTTATCTGGACTTGTATGAACATACTTTTTCAAAGCCAACTCAAACAAGTCATTAAGTTGGAAAAAAGAAAAAAAGACAATGAGTTTGAATTACTTTGTCTCCTAGTAAACATAGGAATTAGATAAATGATTTATTCTAATCCTAAATATAGTAACACATTCTATTTTGTCTCCTAGATTTATAACGTTTTCATTTAAAATATCCTTATTTATTACACATAGTTATAAGAGTTTGATTAAGGAGTAGTTTTAAATCACATGATTAAAAAGAATATTTTAAATAAATTAATACATCTATTATAAATAACTAATTTAATTAATTTTATAATATCTACAAATTAATTATCTAATACAGATGGTATGAACGCTAAAGAAGACACGTGTCCTCAAAATGACATTGTTTTCGCCCAATGCCCCAATGTGATACCTGCCATGCCCAGGACAGAATGAATCCTCATTACATGCTTCTCTTTTATGTGCTTCTTAGGTGCTGCTCCTCCTAAGAAGCACGTAAAAAAATATTGATAAATTTTTGGCTAAAGTATTCATTTGGTCCTTTATGTTTGTATCTAGTATCATTTTAGTCCCTTAAGTTTGTAAAGTACACGTTTGGTCCCTGAAAGTTAACACCGTTAGTTTAACTTAACGGAAAATACTAACTCAACAATTTTAAGTGATGACTATGCAATTAAATGCGGACCAAACATGCTTATATGTTACTATTTTAATAAATTAATATTTTAAATCCTATTAATTAAAAAATATTTAATTTTCACGGACTTTTATACGGTTTTTCACTATTTGTAAAGATTAAATACTTTTTTTTGTCTGTGAAGATTAAATATTTTTCAACTAATTGGATTTAAAATATTAATTTATTAAAATATTAACATATAAGCATGTTTAGTCAGCATTTAATTGCACAGTCATCGCTAAAAATTGTTGAGTTAGCATTTTCCGTTAAGTTAAACTAACGGTGTTAACTTTCAGGGACCAAACGTGTACTTTACAAACTTAAGGGACTAAAATAATACCAAAGGCAAATATAAAGGACCAAACGTATACTTTAACCTAAATTTTTTATATATTTAGATTAAATTATATATTGTATCCTAAAATATTTTTTGCACCCACTATCTCAAATTAATTAATTTATAGGATACTGGTGTTACAAACAAAATATTTACGAATACAAGACTGAAAATTAATTAATTTGAGATACTAGGTGTAAAAAAATATTTCAAAATGCAATATATAATTTAATCTAAATATATAAAATATATAAATTTTTTTTTAAAAAAAATGTATCAATATTTTTTTATGTGCTTCTTAAGAGGAGAAGCACATAAAAAAGAAGCATGTAATGAGGACCCCGCAGGACGGACAGGTATCTCTCCCATTTGGATCCTCCTCGCTAAGCTCCACGAGCATCAGTCACACGTCTCATACCAACCTTCACATGCAACACATTCAACATGTTTGAATAAAATATTAGCAATACGTCTCCATCACTCCTTTTTAACAAAACCTTCGTAAAATAATTTTATGATATTCAAAAAATACTTTTAGTGTATCATCAACATTTCATTAAATTTTCTAAAGGATCATAGCTTTATGCTTGAAAAAGGCTTAAAAAAAGTGTTTAGTGTTATAAAACACTAACAAATAATATTATTGTACCGTTTATAAGTCACTTGTAAGTTTCTAAAGAGAATATAATTTATTTTTTTCATGTTTACCCATATTTAATAAGGATATATAGTGGAGAGAGTAATAATTAATAGATATTTGAGTTTAATGTAATTGGTAATCATAATATTGGAAATCCATTGCATTTTATGGCAACTTTAATGTTATTAATTGTTTTAAATTGATTTGTGAGAATTGATGGTTAGATGGCTTATAATAAGGACCAGACGAATTAGAGGAAGTACCTCTGGTCCCTTATTATAAGACATCAACGAACAAGTATTATTGATCTTTTTTATAAGACACTTACAAGTTTCTAGAGAGTTTTTAATTTATTCTTTCATGTTTGCCCATATATTAATAGGGTAGTAGAAGGGAGTAATAATTAATATTCTATAATATTTGAGTTTAGTATAGTTAGTAAGGGTCATATTGAAAATCTATTGAATTTTAGAACAGCTTTACATTTTTAACTGTTTTTATTTATTCATGAGAATGGATAGTCGAAACCTTTATAATAAAGACTAAAGAGAACTAAGGTCATACGAGTACTCCTTCCAGCTCACCGCACTTTAACTAATTCACAAAAAATAAGAAGTGACAACAAACCAATTCATTAAATATGTCATAAATTGAAAAAATTTCACTTATACCCTTTTTAGAAAATAGGTTTGAAAATTTAATGAGGGAGTAAAATTAGAAATGAACATTAATTATTAAAAAAAATGAAAAAATAATATTAATTATTCAGCTACTTATATTTTGGATTAACCTATTTTTGTAAAAGCATCTTATATTGTGAATCGAAGCAGTTTAATTATTACTAAATTTTATATATATATCAGTATTCAGTAGCGTTGATTATCCTTTCATTGAATCTAGCCTGCCCAATTTTGGACACTAATTATTAAATTACTAATAATGACGTAAACATACATTGTCCACTAATTATTTTTTATAGGTTTGTTAATTTCTTGAAGTTTTATTGCATGCATTTTTTTTTGTAATAAAGTGATTCAATGTCTCAATGATTTCAGGAAAAAAAATATTCAAATTCATGGAACACGTGTTCCTCGGGAGCCGGAGGTCGTCGGATATATAATGCGTTCGTCCATGCCCAAACTCTCTAAGCCCACTCTGTTGACCAGCGATACTCTGTTTCCAGCTCCGATGGCCGTCGTTCCTCACCACCTCTGCCGTCTCCCTTCCACGCGATCCGACCTTGCCTTGCCGGAGAATCTCTCCAAGATCGTAAATCTTCGATGCCGGAGGCCTTTCTCAGTCAAGTGCTCTGGTGATTCTTCTTCTTCTTCCGTGGCTGTGGACTCCGATTTCGATGCCAAGGTGTTCCGCAAGAACCTAACCAGGAGCAAGAATTATAACCGCAGAGGGTTTGGTCACAAAGAAGAGACCCTCGAGCTCATGAATCGGGAGTATACAAGTAAGCTTTAGTTGACTATTGTGGACTTTGATAGATTTTCTTTAATTTTCCAGAGAATTGGGAGCCCGTAGCCATATTATTTATCGTTTCTGGTTCATTCTGTATGAATTTGCTTGGAATTTTAGGTGACATCATTAAGACTCTGAAGGAAAATGGAAATGAGTATACATGGGGTAACGTCACAGTGAGGTTGGCTGAAGCCTATGGCTTCTGCTGGGGAGTCGAGAGAGCTGTTCAAATTGCTTACGAAGCGAGAAAACAGTTTCCTACTGAGAAAATATGGCTGACCAACGAAATCATTCACAACCCAACTGTTAACAAGGTTCCCGCATATTTCTATTGCTGTCGTTGATTGGTCTCGACTTTTTTTTGTTTTTTTGCCAATAATTGATCTCGACGTTATACGGACTCGGGGTGTTTGGTTTTTTTTTAAAAAAAAACCCGAAGAAGTGTTCTAATAATCTTCTGGAGGAAGTGAAGTTATTTGATCTTGAAAGAGACACATCTTATTTGAGGGCATGTTTTTTAGAGGGGCCAAATTTAATTAAGCCTCTGTTGTTATATTAGAGAGAGATTTTTTGTGATATGTTCTCAACTAAGAACGCGATCTTCGGACTGATATTAGATCTTATGCTGCAGTTTTTGTAGTCGTCTAAAACCGTTTTAAGGTCCTTTCAAATATTGTGTCATTTTTCAAGGTTATCTTAATCATTGCCTTATTTCTTCTACACGCAATATCTTCAAGCAATAGATAATGATGTGTCACTGTTTCTAGTCAATTACAATCCATTAGTGAACTTAGTAAATTTTAAATGCAGAGGCTAGAGGAGATGAAAGTGCAGAATATTCCGCTGGAGGGAGATAAAAAACAGTTTGATGTTGTAGACAAGGGTGATGTTGTGATTTTGCCTGCTTTTGGAGCTGCAGTGGATGAAATGATGGCTTTAAGTGACAAAAATGTACAAATTGTTGATACAACTTGTCCATGGGTTTCAAAGGTAACTAACTATATGTAGAGATGAATTTTTGTTGTGTTGAGTTGCTTAAAACCAATTCATTTATCATACTCCATACACAGCTGGGTTCTGATAAGATTTGTTTCAATTAGGTGTGGAATACTGTTGAGAAGCACAAGAAAGGAGAGTATACCTCTATCATACACGGTAAATACTCCCATGAGGAGACTGTAGCAACTGCATCTTTTGCTGGAAAGTACATCATTGTGAAGAATATGAAAGAGGTTTGTTTAAAAGTTGCAGTTAGTTTTAAATGTTGGATGAATGTGCAGAGTTCCACAATGCTTGATGTTTTTATCAAGCTATAATGTTGCGCCTTTATTAACTTCTATGTAGGCTGAATATGTGTGTGACTACATCCTTGGTGGTGAACTTAACGGATCCAGCTCAACGAAGGATGCTTTCTTAGAGGTATGGTTTTTTGTACTGTAATTGACCGTGTTCACTGAATTCTGTGATAATCACTTTGACATGAATGCTTATTGGATATTCCACTGTGCAGAAATTTAAATTTGCAATCTCTGAGGGATTTGATCCAGATACTGACCTGATAAAACTAGGCATTGCCAATCAGACAACAATGCTCAAGGGAGAGACTGAAGAGATTGGTTAGCTATTATTTCTCAATTAGTGCAAACTTTCATTTTATATTACTTCATTAAAACACACACACATTTATACTCGAGATATTTATGCACTACACATTTTACAGGGAAACAGGTGGAGAGGACACTAATGCGCAAATTTGGTGTGGAAAACGTCATTGAACACTTCATAAGCTTCAACACAATTTGTGATGCTACTCAGGTAGTTTGAAGTTTTGATTTTCCTTTTCCTCTTTAGTTGTGATTTTCCTGCTTATGTTAGATTCACTGAGATACGTAGAACATCCATTTGAGTCCAAATTAGCAGAATGCATAGAATATGTATCAATATTCTGGCCATTGTATGTTGGTTCAGTCTAAACCAGCGGACTCGGTTCTTCAATCTGTTTCAGGAGCGACAAGATGCTATGTTCAAGCTGGTGGAGGAACACATGGATCTTATGTTGGTAGTTGGTGGATGGAACTCCAGCAATACTTCCCACCTGCAAGAGATTGCGGAGTTACGTGGAATACCTTCTTACTGGGTTGACACTGAGCAAAGAATTGAAGGAAACAAGATATCACATAAATTAAATGTAAGCAACTAAGATTACATGTAGAAATCCACGTCTTACATGGAATACCTTCTTGCTGTTTTTAATTTCCTTGTTCTATATTAGCATGGCGAACTGGTAGAGAAGGAAAACTGGCTACCAAAGGGTCCTATAACAATTGGTGTAACATCTGGGGCATCCACACCAGACAAGGTATTGTGATCAGTCCTGTTGTATTTGGTTCTTATTCTTTTAGCAAGCTTCTGTGGCGTAGTTCTGCTGCTAGTAACGATTGTTGTAGTTCACACCACACATTTTATGCCTTTTATTTTTGATTTATGACGGAACAGAAGTTTGAACCCGTTAATTACTCCCACACTTCTCACCATTAGATCACACCCCAAGAACTTCCTCTGTTCTATTTGATTAATGTTATTTTGCATTTCAAACAGGTTGTTGAAGATGTTCTGATCAAGGTGTTTGACATTAAACGTGAAGAAGCATTGCTCGTCGCGTAAGTGGGTTCGCTCGAGCATGAATTAAACGACATGTATTACTCATATACTGCATAATGTAGCACTTTTTGAGCTTTTCAAGTCTAAAGCAATAAACGCCAAAAATTCTTAGGATCTTCTGTTCATTTTATATGGCTCAGATATGGGTTTAGCTATATGCATTGCTAAAGCAATTTCCAGCTCTCGTAAAGTATCTGCACAAAATGAGTTGTGCTTTATGGGAACAAAACAATTACCCATTATATATATGTATGTATGTGTGTGTGTGTGTGTGTGTGTGTGTGTGTGTGTGTGTGTGTGTGTGTGTGTGTATAATATAATGCATTTTTTCCATTTTTCGGGAAGGAAAAAAAGTGAATAGATGACACCAGAGGGAATCAAATAATACAAAGAATAATCCTATATTCATCAAGAAATCAGTCTTCGCAGCCAAAAAATATATTATCCAAACTTGCTTCCCCATAATAAATTAACATAAGCCAACTGAGCTTAAACATTTTTCACTGTACAACAAGAAGATTGAAAATATATCCTGAATGCGTACCAGCAATAGTATATATAATGCTTGGCTGATCAGCCAAGAATGCTTGAGCAAGTCATGTGAGGAGTTCTATCTCTATTTGAAAATCAAAGTGCCTTTTGGATTTCATCTTTGCTATGTGATCTATGATCCAAATGAAATGGCTATTTCTTCAAATCCTCGACTTTTCAAAAGCTGTATAAGCTTAGCCACTGAGGATGTCAGCTTGCTTTGACACAGAAGATTCAACAATTTCAGGGATCTTATCAAGCAAACTGTTCATCTCATCTGGGAATTCAGCCTTTGCTCTGTTAGTCTTTCCTCCAATAATCACTGTGGTCCCATCTTGTAAAGCCCATATCTTTGAATTGACCAAAAAACAATCAAGCAAACGGTTCAATATAAATTCATATACACATGATGAAAACTCAGCCAAGAGGCAACTAAGCAAACTTCAGTTGCCATTTTATTTCAAGTCATATGTTAAGAATTCCACGTATTTGCCATTTTTATAATATATTTCATGTCATTTGTTCAAAGCAATTGCTGCATTGAAAATGATATTAAATTATTATTAAATTATTAATATTATCTTCTTTGGCTGGAAGATTTTAATATCCTGTATCAAACAGAAGACTCTGACACTAAATAATATTTCTTTGACTGAAGGGCTTTAAAAAAAGAAAAGAAAACGATCGCTTACTAGAGCTGTGACACTAAAACATCAAACGTGATGTCTGAAAACCATTTTTTTTTTCGGCCCATGTCTGAAACTTCATCAAACATCACTCAAAATCACTTAAAAATTAATGCATGAAAATCTGTTGCAGAAATTTCACCTGGGAATGAGATAAATAGCTGATGCACGTAGTGAGCATCAGAGCGCCAAATCCAGCATATACAATTGGTACACCAGGGTCAGTCTGCAAAAGTAGGAATAAATCCTTTAGAGCTAAGGGAGAATTAAGTAATAATACTTCCTCCAGACTTTATTATACGATCCACTTTGTTGTTTAATTTCTTCATTAAAGTGGATCTTATATTAAGGACCACTACAAAAATTTAAGGCAGCACCTTTAAGGTCAAGCCACTACTTCCTATTGCATCAACAATAACAATTTCTGTGCCATCAATGTTGATTGGGAGCTTTGCATTAGGTCGTCTAACTCCTGCAAATTTTCCTTCTTTATCATAAAGGACAACTGATTGTAGATCACGAGCAAGCATAGATCTGAAATTTGCCAGAAGCATAAAAAACAATGTGGAAAACATAAAGATATAATTTATGCTAGAAAAATTATGAAATGTAGAGATTCAAAGCCTTACCTGCTATCTACATTAAAACGTAAAGATATATATATATATATATATATATATATATATATATATAGCTGCAACTCAAATACTTACATTCCCTTCACATCAGGTGAGTTAACATCACCGACTGGTAAAAAGGTACCATATAGTTTCTTATCTCCGTTGATCTGTAAAGGCGCCACAGCCAAGTTATAAGGTCCTTCGTTGTCCTTCAGAATTTGCAGTGCTGAAAAACTCCAATCCGTTTGGTATACAGTGATGCCACCATATCTTAATGGATCATTTACACTAATTGTTTTCCGCATTACTTCTTTCCCATTTATATCAAAGAGAGAAAGGTCAGTGCGGAACTGTGAAACCTGTAACAAACCAAAATGTAAATAACAAATCAAGCAGCCAGTTCAAGCAAGTAAAGCTGAGAATTTCATATTCACAATAAGACTGATAGTAATCAAATAAGAATTTTGCAAATCCACCATTGTAACTTGAAGTATAGATAACAAAACAAAGTAATTAATCCTTCCGGTCTTTAATATAAGACATATTTACCTAATTTGATTAGATTAAGGAAGTTGGTTAAGTTAGTTAATATGACATGTATTTTCTAAAACACCCCAATCATCTTTCTTAATTCCTTCATTCCCTCTCCTCCTTGATTATTGTTGAAGGAATATTAATAGGGGTAAATTAGGAAAAAAATGACAAATATAAAAATATATGTCTTATATTTAGGACCAAGATCAACTCCGTAAATATGCCTTGTATTATGGACCAGAGGGAGTATAACAAAGTTCTTAGAAGCCAAGATTTACCTCTCCACTAGCATAGTAATCCATGGAGAATTTGTTGATATGAACTTCAGTATTGAAGGCTTCTGTGGGAGAAGAGAGAAACCCAGATGGACCCAGAACATCTCCTACAACAAAGTTCAATCCCTGAGGCACTGTGACTGAACCTCTGAAGCTCCCAGCTGCACTGAACGTTCCTCCAGCCATTATCAACAGCATTGCTACATGTACACCAATGGGAGCCAACCGACCAGCAAGCCCCCTAAAAGCATATAGGGAGGGCCCTTTCAAGAATACCTTTAGTCCAATATCAAAAGTAGTCCCGTTGAGATGGTGATAAAGATATTCAAGTTTATAATTGGCCAGTAACTAAGAATTATTATTCCTTAGTCAATAGCAGATCACTTCACCAATTGTCCTGGGGCATCTAAAATTGAATTTAGCCTTTTATTTTTCCCTTAAACTGAGTTCATATTGAAAATTCTAACCTTTCAAGTATTCTCCTTAAGTGCTATCAATCATTTTATTTAACGAAGATTATACTTCAATGACACAGTAAAGGAAAACCAATGGAAAGCATAAAAGTTTTAGCAGGCCAAGCTTGAATAATAAATTTGAAGGAACGATACTCTTTAGTTAAGCAACTGAAAATATATTTAGGAAGTCCTAGAAAAGGATTTGGTATATTCAATGTCTGCATGTGATTTTGTTAGACAGCAACCCAACAAGGTAGTTTTATCATTAAGACCCAAGACAAAGTGCAAAGTATAGGTAAAGGTTAAGGGGAATAAACAAATTGCAGAGTTTTAAAGTTATAACCTCGTATCCAGCTCCCATGAGTAAGGTGCCCACATCTTGGAGTGATGCTCTTGGCAACGATTCTGAAAATTCCTGCTTACGGATGGCCTCAGCAGAGTGTAAAAATGACCATCTGTGAAACAAATTAGATCTTTAGTCACCAAAAACTATATATATCCCATCTCAGACATGTAAAAGCTTTAACTCACAGCCCAACCTTCTTGCGACCTTTACAAGTGGGATTTGTGTTGTATAAGTGCAGGCCATAAGGGATGCACCAAAAAGAACCAACATTCCAAGAAATACAGGTGATGAGAACATGTGATCAAAACCAAGGGTGAGAACCCATCTCCAAGTGAAAAATCCCAACACAGGATGATCTTCAGGGTATTTCTGGAAATAGAAATCCGGCGCCTCACCTTGTTCAATAAAGGTTCCTGTCACAGAAGACTCATCTCAAGTCGTTTTTTTTTTAATAATGCAAATTCTTTTAAAAAGAAGTTGAATGTATATCTTCTAATTAACGAGGAAAAGGAGCATGTAAGTGTTTGCAAATTTTTTATTTTTCTAATCATGATGAGAAACAGTGTTGATTGAATTCAGCTATCTTAAAGTAGAAAAAGAAAGAGAAACTTGATTTGCATACCCAGAGCCATCAAAGCTGCAATAACGAACATTTCCCCAATAGCCAAAGGCAAATTAGACAGAACCTTCAATACCCTTTTTATCAACATCTTTCCCATCCCAGAAACACCACCTTTACTCCCCGAGCTTTCCGGAGGCCGCCCATATCCGCCACCTCGAACGCCGTCGTCCCCCTCCTCCCTTAGTGGCGGCGGAACCGCTTCTGACAAGATAATCTTCTTGGATACGCTATTCGCTTTGTTTTTGAGGTCTCGAGGCTTCTTGAGTGTACAAGTGATGGGAAGCAGAAAAGCCCTCTGTTCATGGAGACCTGAGATATGGGTATTGTCAGAGAATGGCTTCGATTTGAAGAAGGGGTGAAAAGAATAGCCTTCCAGGAAACGGGTTTTGTGTAGTAGTGAAATTGAGGGCTTAATGGGACTATTCAATGCCTTCATCGATGAAGAAGTTGAAGGCGAACAAAGCTGAGGACTCTGTCAGAGTTCAGTGATAGAGGAATAACGACCACAGCGGTTAGTTTTATCCCAAGAAAAGATATTTTTATTATGTCAAAAGGCGTTTAACTATGTCCCGCCAATGAGCCGAATCTGATCGGTAATGACCCTACCTAAGTCTTTAATAAATTAATGAAATATAATTAGAGACAAACTATTTGTTTACACTAAAATATATTCCCTCCGATCCTAATTATAAGACAACATCTAAGAGTTGAAATCAGTCCTAATTATAGGACAACTTTCTAGTTTTTATCAATTTTTTCTTAAAAAAATATCCCTATTGATGCATTCTCAATAATAATTAAACATAATGATAATTTAATAATGCACTTATATATTTTATAAAGTAAGTAATTTAACTATTATCCTTAATTTCTCAAAAGTTTAATAAATATGTCCTATAATTAAGATTGGAGGGAGTAACTCCCAACATTTCAAAGTTTAATTAAAGATACACGAACTAGATGAATCCCTCCTCAAAAGAATGATTGAGGTTATATATAGATATCTCTATGTTTGAGAATTGCGAAGC
This sequence comes from Acacia pycnantha, assembly GCA_025563575.1. Taxonomy (NCBI): domain Eukaryota; kingdom Viridiplantae; phylum Streptophyta; class Magnoliopsida; order Fabales; family Fabaceae; genus Acacia; species Acacia pycnantha. The sequence goes on along the minus strand of JAMWYP010000010.1, from coordinate 3,288,262 downwards.
TACTTGCAGACTAATTTAAAAAAAACAAAGGCACTTAGAAATTAGGTTTCATTAAAAAATTGGGTTATGTTGTCTCTACTGCTGTGGAGATTATGAGGATCTATGAAATGGTTTCACTTAAGTTGGGATCATAGCTATCATAAAATTGTTGCCTTTAATGATTTTGTACAAACATTGCATCTAATCAATAAAGATCTGAACGAGATCATCTCTCAACGGCCGGGTCCGGTTTCTCTTCCCTTCCATTTTCTGCCCATCCCTCCCCATCTTCATCCTGACCGTCAAAATCTTGATCCAATGAGCCAGATTTGTTTTTGAAAAAACCGCGAGCGGTTTTTTTTACCGTGTACGGTTTTGTCAAAAATCATTCTGGTCCCTTAGATCAAGATTTTGACGGTCAGGATGAATGATGGGGAGGGATGGGCAGAAAATAGACAAGGAGATGATCTCCTTCCCTCAACGGCCACATCAAACAAATGCACTATCTCTTAATGTACTTAATGTAGGATTGAATTATTACTTTTGATCTCATGTCAAGGGAGGCGAACCCCTATGTTGATTCTCTTTGCTTGTAGGGTTATCAAATGGATATTAAAGCTATCACCGTGAATATCCTCCATGAAGTATAGAGCCCTTCTTTGAAGATTTTAAGCATAATTACTCAGGTAATCCTCGTGTGTTTCACGCGCTCCTTTGTTTCTAAGAAAATTTATCCATTGTTTGGTATAAGATATATAAAAATTAAACATACCAAGCCCTCATCGAGGTCCCATGGTCTAGTGGTCAGGACATTGGACTCTGAATCCAGTAACCCGAGTTCAAATCTCGGTGGGACCTTTTTTGTTTTCCACTTTTAAAGAACTTATCAGTTATTAACTTATTATCGTTATCCACTTCTCTTCCACCATTCCTACTAGGCGCAGAAAATGCTTCTTTCTCTTTCGCTTTCTTCTTTCTCTCATCCTTCTCGCCCTCGTTCCCTTTCTGCCAACCCTAACCCTAAATCCACTGCTTTTTACGTCAAGTTCCGCACAACCTACCGTGAAAACCTCCGTGACCTCAAAATTCTCGGTGTCATTGACCCCCAAACCAAACCTAACAAACTCCCTCTCCCCGATGCCGTCGATCACATCCTGGCCACCGTCAATTTCCTCAGATCCAAGGGCTTCTCCGACGCCGATTTCCCTCGACTCGTCTTCCTCTGCCCTCAACTCTTCTCCGACACCTTCCAATTCACCGATATTGCTCCCGTTTTCGATTTCTTAGTTCGAGAGCTTCCCGCCTCCGTTGAGGAATCTCGCGCCTTGATCCTCCGCTGCCCCTATATCCTCTTCTCAGACGTTGAGTTCTGTATTCACCCTACCCTCCGATTTCTTCGCCAAATAGGAGTTGAGAATTTGAATCGGCCCACCAATTTGAACGCCCATTTGTTGAACACGCGGGTGGAGAAGCTTCGGAAGAAGATTACATTTCTGCAGAGTATAGGTTTGTCGTATAAGGAATCAGCAAAAGTATGTGCAAGACATCCGGCCATTTTTGGATATGCGCTTGAGAATAATTTGTTGCCAAAATTTGTGTATCTGGTGAAACATATGAATCGGAGTGTGGAAGAATTGAAGGTGTTTCCTCAGTACTTCGCGTTTAGTCTGGAGAAGAGGATTATTCCAAGGCATTTGCATCTTGCACGGAGGAATGTGCAGATCCCGTTGAAGAGAATGTTGATGTGGGGTGATGGAAAGTTCTACGCCAAGTGGAAGTGAATTTTGGGGTTTACATAGCTATTCTAGGATCAAATTTGTATATTTATGCCCTTGATTTTGTATTTTTATGGCACTCTTACTATGTTTGATTTTTCTTAGCAAATATCAATGGCATTCTAATGTGGGGAAGGTGTAATTTTGCTTTGAAAATAACCCTTAAAGAGCTGATATCCCTTGGTTTTTCAAGGAACAATTTTGTCTAATAAATGTTAAAAAAGAAGCAAATTTGCCCTCACCATAAAATTTTTAACGATAAAAGGTGATATCCCTTGGTTTTTCAAGGAACAATTTTGTCTAATAAATGTTAAAAAAGAAGCAAATTTGCCCTCACCATAAAATTTTTAACGATAAAAGGTAAAATTACTACATTTTTATCATTTTCAGGGCGAAATTGCACCTTAACCTTTTCTTAATTTTACTTAATCAAGCTACTTTATTTGAAGGGCTCTTATTTTTTGTTACACCTAACATTAATTTTTCATAGTGAGTTACACCACTAGTTTTAAAGGGAAATTTAAAAAAAAAAAAAGGAAAATGACGAATAAAAAAAGAACTTTAAAATCACAAAATCTCAAATCACTAAGAATTGATAAAGGAATAACTAGATAAGAAATTCAACATGGTCTAACAGAGGATAGCAATTCATCATGGTCTAACATTAATTTTTCATAGTGAGTTACACCACTAGTTCTTTTTTTGTCACATTCTCGTAAAAAAAGTATAGAAATTTGACCCGCAAAACAAAGGATGACGGTGAATTGTAGTTTGTAAAAGAGTCTAACAGATCTTAATCCAATCAACATAAATGGCATGTAATTAAGTTGTTGGCAGGAAATGATTATACTCATCATGGTCTATTCTCTCTCTGTTTCGTTGTTTTTTTTGGGGGGGAAAGCAATCTCATCGGAATTTGCAACAAAGTAGGAACAAGAATTTTGACCCCAGAAAAAAGTAGCAATCATGGGAGAAAGATTCTGAAATGTTCTTGACAGGGGATGCGAGGCATGTTTAATTGTCAAATGAGTCCTATGGGTGTCAATGTAACTGTAACCCCTCTGGTTTTTGGCCCGTGGCTGCTATGAGTGTCTTCAAAACAATCCCACAATAATCATCCGCCAGAATACAAGTATCCTGAAAAAACAAAAACAAAAGAAAATCACCCATCACGTAAGATGAATTCAGGTGGGTTTTGGCACATGAGTACCTTAATTTCTCAAGCACTCAGAAGATTATTTATATAGAATCCAAGTTCGACATGTGAACTAAACTTTCAATATAACTTACATTCCGTTTGGAGGGAGAGAATGCTTGGCCACCCTTGAAAACAGAAAACAGAATCAAGCATTCGTTGCTAAAAGCTCGATGTCAGCTCCCACTTCAGCAATTTTGATTTCCATTGAATTCTTGGCGGCTTTTGCAATGTTCAAAACATCAAAGTCCAGTGCTATTTTCTTTACAAGACCCTCAAGCATCTATTTCAAGAGGATTTGACAATTATAGTCTTGAGTTAGGAAGAATTTATAGCACAGGCAGAATGCTTCAAACCAAATTATGATTATACAAGAAAATAAGGACATCTGCCCACAATCAGTTGCTATTTGTAAAGCAATTCACCTTCTCATTAGTTTTGTTATAAATATAAAAATATTTATAAAGAAACCGGCCCAAGGTGCAATTCATTACATTTAAGAACAGAAAAATCTGTTGTCTCGTTGATGCACCATTGTACCCAAGGACAGACCCTTATTCAAGAAACCCCAGTGTGTGTTTAAACCAAGATCTTCCATCCATTAGGGTACGACACCCTATCCCCTGACCCCCCCCCCCCCAAAAAAAAAGCAGTAATTGCTTCGCGACTTAATATCATCAATAGTATATTGGTGATAAATTAATTTGATCATGTGCATGCTATACAAAAGCAAATTGTAATGCAAAAACAATAGATTAGTGACGTGAAGTTGAATTGCAATGTGCAAAGCAGCTTCATGGCATCATAATAAACAACACAACTTTGCATCTAGTCAATCACCAAATGAAAAACAAATTTACCAGTGATCCAACAGCAACAAAAGCACGGAATTTGGAATCAGCATCGACATTTTCATCTTCTATGATCTGGGGAAAATAGCATATCATCAGTAAGTACAGTAGTAACTCTCACCCTACCAACAAGAAATAGGATCAGCTAAAATTGGTCACTCTGATAGTTTATACAGCTTAGAAATGCACAAAATGTCAAAAACAACACATCTCCACAGTCCCATCTCTTCCTCTATTTGAGTATCTTCCCTAGGTAACAGAGCAAAACATACCTCAAGTGATGCAGATAAAACTTGAGATTGACCTTCTAGATCTTTTATTTCAATCAACAGCACCGCATAACTGTGATTGTCATATAAAATTAAAGGGTTAGCACAAGCTTAAAACATCATTGATCCTTCATATTGCAATTCTTAAAGCATGTGTTTTTAATGGTAGCCACCATGGTAGTCATGGCAGAGTAGCCAACTGTGCGTCAGCCCTATTGCATCTTGGGTGTGGCAACAGGCAATTATATTCCTATTGCTACGGAATCCACCAGCGTTCAAGTAACTAACTTTTGCACATTTCATAGTCAACCCTAGAGCCTGTGATTGTGAGGTATAAGGGTCATTTAACCTATCTAAGTGAAAATAAAACACGACAGACCAAAGGCAATTCAATGTTGCATCTTTCAGATCCTCAATGGAATAAAATTTAAAATTTTTAAAATCAATACAGAACACCTTAAAATCATGAGATACTTTTTTTTTTTTTTAATCTTTTCCACAAAAGAATGCCATTTTGATTTCAGCAGAAATATATTTCAATTTTATAATATTTTCATATGATATTCAGACTTCTCATGCACCTTTTATAGGCATATAAATAAATTTTACATTGTTCAAAAAATCGATACATTGCTTCAACAGTGGCTGCCATGCCATATACCATGATTTTGCAGCATACAGTCATATGCCATTCCCAACAATACTTCGATTAGAGCAAATCACCATAATGATGAAAATAACGGAACATAAACTGAGATCTTAACACATCAAAGAAACCTGCCATGCCATATACCATGATTTTGTAGCATACAGTCATATGCCATTGCCAACAATACTTAGATTAGAGCAAATCACCATAATGATGGAAATAACAGAACATAAACTGAGATCTTAACACGTCAAAGAAACATGATCTGTGCCTCTTTACTTAAGCAAGTTAACTTGGGCAAAGCAGGGGGGAGGGCCAAGCTCCAAGAATTTCCCTCCCTTCTTCGCTTTATCAGATAGAGAAAGAAAAATTATCCAATCACACTTCAAGTATTACAGAACAAGCACCAATGTATGGTTGAACCTGAACAAGGAGACTGCTTATCTATAATTTGGAATATATGCAAAAAAAATTAACCATAGACATAAGAAATATACATAAAAAATGTAAATAAGTTGCATTCTAGGAAAAATAAGCAATGTAATTATGTTCGAAGATTTGTAACCAATAAAATACTTACTTGAGCATCAAGGTAGAGTAAGACAATTGCAAATTTTTGTTTGCAGATGAAGTACAGCTTGAGAAAGCATCAAGAATCTGCAACCAACAAACACAGTTAGCACAAATAATGGACTAAGATATCCCCATCACAGAGAACAGGGAAAACAAACATAAGTCTTAAAACAATTGCAAGAAAGGGATGCTAACCATGCTGCGATGATTTTGCAACCAGCTGTGGTAGGACGAATTCTTAAAGAGATTAGTCACAGTTCGAACACAGGTCAACAGATTTGCAGGAATTGTTGGATTTGTTGTAACTTTGTTAATTAATTCCAATAATTTATCTGGATATAAAAGAGGAGAAAGTTAACAAAAATTCCACCTCTACAGAAAGGAATGGAGGGAAATCTAGTATGAAACTCAGGGGCTCCCATTAACCAAAAACAGAAATAATTATAAAACCCTAAATAATATGGCCAGTCCAATTGGTTTGCGTTTTACAAAAAATTGTGAGTAGTAATGTATTCCTGACATGGTAAAGATGGACGTAAACCAAAATTTATTATATTAAAAAATAGTGGTAAAACGCATACCATTTTCAGCTTCCAGATGCTTTAGAAATAGTTTAGCCCCATCTGGGTGAAGAACGATCATCCTTATAATATCAATAACTGCATAAGCCGAGTAAAGAAGTTAACAAATCTGTTTTCATAAAGTTCAATGAAATGGAACCGCAAAAGAGCAAAATTTCATAAGCCAAATCAACTAACCAGGAAATATCATAGCACTGGGCCACGACCTAAGCAATTTCAGCAACAAGGCTATATCAGCCTCAGCAAACGTACTAGAATGATAATGTGAAGTATCTTTCAAAATTTTAACAATGGCACCCAGTCTGTGAACGTCAAGCTCAGTCAAAGCCAATTTCTGCTGTTCCTGTATGAGATTGACATAAGAACCGCATTGCTCAGTGAACTCATACATTCTGAATAGAATCACAAACGTAATAATGACAAGTACTGAGACTCAAGAATGCATGCTAAAACATTCAGGTTTATTGATATGACAGAGTTCTCAAACTGAAGCCTAATTTTTTCAGTTCCAAAGATGACAAAACATGTTGGCCGTTCCAAGTGGCTATACCTATAATCCTGAACTTTGAAAAGATCATGAATAAATTCAATATGAATTGAGCACATTTTCTGAAGTTTGAACACTAGCAGGTGGCTTGATATCTGTGATATGCTACCTTCTAGTGACAAAACATTTTCTCCATTATGTAACGTACAAATGACTGAGGGAAAATTTTGAACTTCTTAATTGTTAGATTACCTGGTTGGAGAGTAAAGAATTATTAAATTCAGTAATCTTTTTAAGGATCCCATCAAACTGAGCTGTATCAAAAAGAAGCACCCCTTTCTGGAAAAAAAAAGCACCGTAAATCATCTAGCATGCAAAAAACTAGCTTGAAGAAGCAAAAAAAAGTAAGATGAATAATAATCAGATTAGTAAATAAGTTTCATGGTCAAATCCAGTCTATCAAATAAAATTATAATAACTAACAACACCACAAAATTAACATAATATCTTAAAAGATCCAAGCAGATTTTGCAAAAAGAGAGTTGCTGCTTTATCACACCTCACTCACTCACTGTTTAGTTGGATAAAAATACATGTATATAGAGCGACTAATTATAAAGATGATAACTTGAACTGTAATGTTTGTCATTATCTTATTATTCCCATATTAATGATAATCATAACAATATTATTAACAATATAAACTCCAGATGATAGAGAATGCAGAAGTTGATGCATCAAGGAAAGTTCCTGAACAGTGAGTCATTATCTAGTATGAACTTGAGATGAGTTTACAACACAATAAATTCAAGGCCTCAATGTGTAACATCTATTAAAGTCCTTCCTTTCACCAATGAGCAATACCCAGAGCCATGTTAGCTGTGTAGTGAAGAGAAAAAAATCTATACATAAAGACAGGTCACGGATTTAGCATAGTGCAGAATTCACAAACTCCTCCCTCAATATGCTACAATACAACACACAACATTGTGTTTAAAGACTAAAAGAAACAGTAACTACTAAAGTAAATTGTATGAAAGCAAACCTTAGGGATATGCTTGAAAGTAGGCTTTGCAGAAACAGCTGATGTACAAGCAAGATACAAAAAATTACGTGAGAACTGAGTCATAAGGCACAGTAACAACAATAGTCATGAGACAAAAAATTGATTATCGGCCTTGAATGAGGTGAATTCTTTTACCAGAGTGTGAAGATTGTCCAGGTATATAAGCACTGGCTGAAACAGAATACAAGATATCAAAAATCAAGTAAACAAACTACACTACAGGGATTTGATTTAAATAAGCATAAACTTTTGTTAAACAGAGATATTATACTTACAGCCAGTGTAGGGATCACGAAAAGATGCATCAAAAGTCATATCCTTTTGTCCAGTATTTTGAAGTATGAACTGTACAATTTGCTCACGGAAGGACACAGGAAGATTCTCCTTGAGAAGCCATTTGTCAGCAGCGTCATATGGATTATCTAGTAGCATCAAAACTTTATTATTAATCATGAAATTATAATCCATAAATAATGTAGTTTTACCGATATGGCAAAAGCCAAAGGGATATTTATTATCTTTTTCTGGACAGAAAAACACTTTTGAGATCAAACAAACAGTAGTTCTCTTGCAACTTGCTTCACATAAAGTGTACAATATCTAAATATTCAATCCAAAATACTGATGTTCACGTGAAGTGAAAACCTCATGATGAGCAGGAAAAAAGGGTACCTGACCGGTTGTATGGCAGCTTACGGATAGGAAGACCATCTCCAATATCCACATCAAACACTGAGGAGGGAGACGTAAGAGTTGAGACAGGAGTGTGACGGTAAACCTCAACAAATGTGAAAGGAAAAGAAATGGGAAACTGACCATAGTCATACTGAACACCATCAAGGATAGGACGATCTGCATTGTCTGGTCCATCAACCACTTCACCAATCTGTCGGAGAATTATATGTTATAAAAACCAAAGAATTTTGTTTTGAAATTTCTTATTTTATTTCATAAACGATGGTTACAAATTTATAGGAGAATGAAGGCCATAGAGGGTTCAGTCAAGCATCCTCAAAAGGAACAAACATGAAAATAGTTTTTTCTCCCTTTAAAAAAAAGGATACAAACTTGTAAAGCAGGAAACTACTAGAAAAACAGTATTTCTGCATTTGAATTCATCCCATTGACCAACAAAAAAAAAAAAAAACCATGTGATTCCTGTGAAGAATGTGTGCGTCAAATGCTCAAGAATCATGGCCATTAACTAACAAAAATAAGAAAACAAATAAAGCCATTAAAGCCAGCAAATAATCCCATGTCAAATATGATTTCCAATAAAAACCCAATGAGAAACCTTGCAGTGTCAATTCTATGCGGCCCTGCAATTTATGATTTGTCCATGGCTAAAGCATCTTGCCGGTTAGGTGAAATATAACAAATAAATGTCAATTTTATTTATTTCTTATTTCAGCTGAAATATGCCAAATCCATCTACTTCTCTCCTAAAGTCTTGAAACTATCAAAATCTCCATATGTTCTCACTTTTCCTTTTGTATATTAAGCCTTAACACAAATATCTATTTATCCCATCCTCCCATAGACTTTCTAATTTGAGGTTCTGGTACTGTAGCTAGTTAAGTAATTCCATCGCAGATCTTGGACGTTATCATTACTATATAGCATGCAAATCACAACCAAATGCATTGTTACGGAGTGCAAATCTCTAAATGAAAATTACATTTAGGTAACCACTTCATAATACAAGAAAAAGAGAGTAGACATATTGAGATAATAGTACAGAGGAATCACATGAAAAGAGAATCAGAAAGCTAGAAGTGAAAGTAGAAGTGTAGAAGCATTAAAAGCGAGGGAAATACTTTGTCCCATTTGTGTTCTCTCATGTTCCATGCATATGCCACTCCATTATCCCCCTCTCTAACTACCTTTGTCTGGCCATCACTAGTTCCTGTTTGGAATCAGAAGACTATTAGAACATAATAATTAGAATAGAGAAAGAAGGACAAACTACCCCTGGATAATTTAAGAAACTCTCGGCATAATTCAATTTTTTGAAAATAAAAACAATGTCATAACCACACCTTATATGTTGCACAATTTAAATTACAGAATAAAAAATATATCTTGTTTTCATCCAGGAAATTTTTCTTAGAAGAATGTCCTATTTTACTCATTGGCGTCTCTTCTCTTTCTTAATATAATTTCTTCTTTTATCATAATTAAATTATAGAATCATAAAGCAGTACCTAAGTCCTAAAACTGAGGATCTACAAGATTGTTGAATTTATAAAATCATCGAATTATTAAATTGTTAGATGCTATGAATTATTTTACAAGGTTGGCCTCCTCCAATGAGAAGGATACTGAGGACTGAACATGGTTTGTGGTTTGCTTTCGAAAAAAGAAAAAAAGAAGGAAATCAAGTAGATAACACTGACAAATTGTATTGTAAACATAAAAATGGAGGAAAAGGAGAGCAAGAAGATGTTGAATGACTTAAAAGATAAAACCAGACCTGGGATCTTTAATGCCTCCAAACCTGACAACTCTTCCAATTTCAATCCTCCAACCCTCTTTCTGGCAAAAATAAACAGATATGGCTAAGTCAATGAGTGATGGCCACACAAAGTATATCCAAGCATGTCATTATCAAAAGATGTTCCCAATGTATTTGCAAAGGACAGAAGAACTTTATGTTTTTCATAATTCAGTGATGTGAAAAATCAAAAGCCAAACAAGAACAGCTCATGTGCCAGGAAACAACATGCAGAGATAACCATGTTAACACTTGCAAGTACATACTAGTCTCAGAGATAAACATTAGCAAAACCAGACTTGAACATCTGATATATAATCATACCTACTAGACTTGTATTGAGAAAGTTCTGAAGTGTATAAATCAAGCTCTAGTGGGTCAGCAACATTTTCTTGATGTACAGTCCAAATACGTACAACTCCATCAGAACACGCTGTGACAATATCCCCATTTTCTAGAAATTTGGCATCCCAAACACAGCCAGGATGTTCTATGCTCTGAACACAAACACCATCTGAATCATTTAAAGAGACAGAAATGCAGTCAGCAAAATCCAAGAATCAAGCAGCTTAAAAGTCATGCAATATCTCAGAAACTTCAACATGAAAATAAATAAATGCCACCCCAAAAGAATAAATATTTTCTAATAACTAAGGGTATTATTCACCAATCTTAGAAGAAAGGAATAAATTAAAATATTAAAATAATGTTAGAGCTGAACAAGTTCGCGGTGAATGTCACCGCCAGCCAAAGATAGCAGAATGTCAAGCAATTTCCTTCACTAAAAATACGATTGGCCACAAACACATGCCATACAGTGTTTATGGAGATAGAACCCCAAGATCAAATGTATAGCTCACCATATAAAGTTATAAACTAAACTAGAGGCACGAAAAACAGAAGCATTGAGTAATAATCAGGTAATACATGCAGGAAATATTCCAATGACACGTTTATATGACAAGAAGCAAGAAGCATAAGCAATTGCCTTTCCATATTTTTGCATGACGATCTTCACTGCCACTGACAATAAGTCCTGATGCATGTGAATTAACAGAATAAATAATTGCAGTATGACCAACCATCTCCATTAGCACTTCACCACTTAAAGCCCATAATCTAACAGACCTGTAACAATGAAACTCCATTTAAAAAATGTTAAAATGACGTGCTATAGGCACAACAGCACATAATATATGCTCATAAAGAATCAAGTATTCAACATAAATAGAAGAGTTCATGCAGAAGTGAACCTACCCATCATGCGACGCAGAAAGAATTCCAAGATCAGACATCACAGCCAAACCTCGAACTGTATCTGAACATATGTCAAAGAGGATAAACATATTCAGTCATATTGCTTTGTAATTTTCTAAGATAAAAAGTCATATAACTTTATGATCAGACAGAGGAGTAAAGACTTAGTCTAGAACAGCATAATTGGTCTAAAATCAGAAAATCAAACCTGTGTGTCCACTAAAGGTATGTGAACAAGTTTTTCCTCTCCAAAGTTTTAAAGTTGCGTCACTAGAACCTAGAACATGTCAGAAGATAAGTAAAAATTACTACTGCCTTCTGTCGCAGACTAGTTCAATAATTCAATGATAATTATAATATCAGGAGAATAAGTAGTTTTCATGTAATGAGAAGGGAACCCCTGCATGTGCACCTCAGAACACCATGAGTTTAAAAAGCATGCTGAGAAACATGACTATAACCTGATAGACGAGACAAGGGTCTTGAAAAAATAAATTAAAAAGTAATGATACCTGTAACAAGCTCGCCTGAGGGCAGCTTTATAACTGCTTGAATTGCTGCCTTGTGAGCCTCCCAATTTTCTAGAAGTTGCCCCCTCCTCCACCATCGCAACGTACTGCATAGGACATTTCAATTAGAAATGAACACAAGAGAACTAGGGAGGAAATTTTCATAAACATAAGTCCAAAATAAATATAACCACTGACATGATAGCAGCAGTAAATTTGCAAAAATGCATTAATTTGTATCCTTTTCAAATGTTTTGCAGTAAATATAGTAACAAATACACATTTAAGGAAAGCTACCTAATTGAAATGCAAACTTAAACAGGAAATATCATAAAATCTCGTAACTTATATCAGTGACGTGCAATGCAAATCCCGTAACTAACCACAAGTGTTTTGAAGCGCTATCTGAACATGACAGGAACACTGCTAAATAAACTAAAATCAGAGAAAGTTGTAAATAGGGAAAAAATCTTTTCAGTGTTGGATGTAACAAACTGACGTTCCAACCAGACTTGATCCCAAAAAACAGCTCCAATATAAACATCATAATCAAGCAAACAACTAACTTCTACAACATCGTAGGGAATGCGATGGGTAAACAAAAAGAAAAAGAAAGGATCAAATTTAAAACCCACCAATCAACAGAACATGATACGATATCCTCACCATCCAATGCAACGCCAGTAACCTGTAAATTATGACCCCTGAGTGTCTGCACCTTCTCCCCCGTCTTCACATCCCAGACCAATACAAGAGTGTCCATGCCACCGGACACAATTCCCCCCTCTGGATAGTCCTCATTCGGGGAAATCCAAGCCAGCGGTCCAACAAAACTCGAATGCCCCAACAAAATTTTCGAACATGAGAACTTGCGCTTGTCCGAAGGTTCCGGAGTCCAGAACCTAACAGTTCTGTCCCTAGACGATGTTGCAATGCCCTCATTGCCACACACGCATAGTCCACGAACCTGATTTCCAAGACAGAAATTTAGGCGAAAACATATATAGGATTGCGAAGTGTAATCACTTTGAATTGAACCCACTGAATATCCACTAAAACCAAATTGAACACCCTATCAGTAAATAAACGTTGAAAATTCGAATGGTGGCAGATCTTACATCGTCTTCATGGCCCCTAAGTTCACATCGCAACTGATAAGCCTTAAAATCAACCTCCATGAGTGAGAGCAGGATTGGAAAATTCGGAGAAGGAATGCTTTGCTTGCAGAGTAGAAAAACCAAGTTTAAGTCTCTGCAGTCACGCCGAACAAACCAAAGTGACGACCATTTTTTATTTCACTGCTGTAAAATTAAAATCTAGTTACGAGGTAAGTAGGCAAGGGCTTTTGAAACCAAGCTTTAGTTACCCAAACATAATTAAATTTTTTAAAGATTTAAAAAATTAAAGAAGTTTATTTTATATATTAAATATTATGTATGATTAGTTTTGATAAAAACATTAAATTTTAAAATTTTAAAATAATTTAATTAGTTTTATTAATCTTCTAAAAAAAACTAACTAGGTCTTATATTTAGGGTTTATATTACATTAGGTGTTTATCCTTATGTGCTCATCCCTCGAATTTTGGGGTGAGCATAATTTTTATTTTTATAAATTTTATTTATTTAAATTAAATTATATGTTGCATCCTGAAATATTTTTTACATCCAGTATCACAAATTAATTCATTTTCAGTCCTGCATTCAAAAATATTTTTCTTGTAAAGCCAATATCCTAGAAATTAATTAATTTCAGATACTGGGTGAAAAAAATATTTTAGGATGCTGCATATAATTTAATATAAATAAAACATTTAGAAATTTTAGAAAAAAATATGCTCACCTCAAAATTAGAGGGATGGGTACATAAGAATCACATAAAAGAGAAGCACCTTATGTGCTCCCTTATGTTTATGACCAGGAGTATTAATTTAAGGGTTAAGGTGCAGAAATACACATAGGCTTTTACTCAAAGGGCACCAACATCAAATGCTTTTCGAAGGTGGTGCAAAAGTACTCATGAACTCTTAAAATGGGTGTCAAAATAATATGGTCGTTAAATCTAACTTAATACCGTCACTTTTTGTGGTAGGTTCCACATTATTTTAATGGAAATACCAAAATGCCCCTAATTCAAAAAAAAAAAAAAATACTTCCCTTTCCTAGGCTTGATATGTGTTTTGATATTTTTTTCATGGAAGTTGATTAAGCATCACGAAATATCTGAATGGATGAACATTTCTACTAAATCCTTTCACATTTGTGAAGAACCCTACCAGATATTGCCTCTAAGGTAAGGACAATCTTCTTTTATCACCCTTCTTCCTCGCTCTGATCATCACGTAGTGCTTCTCTACTCCCCACTAGGGGTGTTCATGAGTAGGGCTGGGCAGGGCGAGACCCTTGTCCGATGCCCTGCCGGATAGATCATTGGGCAGCAAAATGCAGCCCAGTGCCCGATCTTGTCCGATAGAAGCCCTAACATTTTTGGGTTGGGCAGAAGAGCAGCCATTCCATGCCCAAGTGGCGATACCCTGCCACACCCTATGTGAAAAAAACAGCTTATGTAACTGAAAAATTAAATAACATATATAATTCTACATTTTTGAATATTTCAATATAAGTCTACAAATTAAGTCAGGCAGATCAACGAGCTCTAGAGGAGGACAGAGATCAAGAGAGGAGAGACAGCTCGCGGCTAGGACATCCGAAAATGAGAGAAGGGAAGAGCTGATGAAGAAATAAAAAGATTTTTTTTTTTTTATTATAAGTTGTTGTCAGTAAATTTGCCTTCTTCGACTTTGACCTCACATTCGAGAGGATGAAGGGAAAACCCTTTCACTGTCAAGCCATGAGTTCCGTTGGCTTTTTATTATAAGTTAATACAAATAGGATTATATAATAAATATATAATACTATTTTATTAAAAAAAATAAAAATATATAATATATACTAAATGGGCAGGGCGGCATACCCTGCCCGGTACCCAGCCCTATCTGCAAAAATGCCTAGTCCAGTTGAGCCCATTGTTCTTTGGGTGACTTTTCCTTAGATAAGGCAGGGCGATTTTTCAGCGGGCGTAGGTGGGCATATAAGGCCGTGGGCATCATGAACAGCCTTAGTCCCCACGATGCCATTTTTCTCTTTGATTTCCTTATGCTGTCGTTTTTCACCTCACTGGAGCTCGCCTTCTCTGCCGTTTCCTTGACGTTCGCGGTGTTTTCAGCCTCCACCGTGACTGAGCTAGTCCGCTTCTTAGAAATCGTTGTCAAGAACACAAAAGCGTCCTTCCCGTCGCTGTTGCTCCGGAGCTTCAAGTCTCGGAACCTCCAAATCTTCGAGAATCTCGTAGAAATGCTCTTCTTGCACCTTTGATTCAAAACCTCTGTCGTCTTTTTGTTCGACCACCTATAGTACGATCCCACCGGCGCGGCGCTCTGTTCCATTTGACGGATTCACAAACCTTCAATGCAAGTGATGAAATGTCTTGCTGCTCCACAAAGAGTTTCTTCAACGGCGGCTGGAGAGGAGAAGCGTTGCCGCAATTTTGAACAAAGAGAGGGAACTTAGGACGGATCTGGCCATTGTGAAATAGCTCATCAGCATAAGCCAAAGTCTAAGAGAGATCACCACAAACAAACTCCTCCTCTTCATCCATATTATTCAAATCCGGCTCGTCAATCCTGACCTTGGCGCTAAAATTGAGTGCAAATCCTTTTTTTTTTTTTGAATTAGAGGTATTTTGTTATTTCCATTATAATATTGTGGGACCCACCACAAAAAATGACGGTGTTAAATTAAATTTAACGATCATGTTATTTTTACAGTCATTTTGAGAATTTATGGATACTTTTGTATCTCCAAAAAACATTTGATCTTAGGTGGCCTTTGAATAAAAAGTCGATGTACATTTTTGTACTTTTACCCTTAATTATTACATCTAAATAGAATACTAGTAGCATAAAAACTACCTAATCCTCCGTAGGGTAATTTTATGAATTCCATCAGGTTGTGGAGGAAGACGAATAAAAAGATTTTATTTCAAAGTCATTTTGTATTTTCTAAGTTATTAGAGATATTTGATATATCTTTCAGATATTTCGAATTATATGAGTAGCTTCTTTTTAGAATATTATTCTAAATATATGAGCTCACAAATAAGGGTTTCAAGTATATTATTATATCCTTGATTTAATTTTTAGATGACATCTTATCCTCAATATCTTAGAACTTCTCTTTTTTTTTAAATTTTTTTTTAGTCATATCAGGGTTGGGAAGTTTGTTCTCACTTATTTTCAGATTTTGGAATAAGAAGTTTTGTTTTTGTGAGTGTCTATTCGAGGCATCATATTATTCCTTCAAATTTATTATTTCAGGCTTGGTGGGCTAAAACGTTATACTTGTATGCTTTCCATTGGTTTTTGTTTACTGTGTTATTGAAGATTAATCTTCGTTGAATAAAATGATTGATAGCTGTTAAGGAAAATACTTGAATGAAAGCTTTAGAATTTTGGAAATGATCTCATCAGTTTAAGGGAAAAGAAAATGTCAAATTCAATTTTAGATGCCCCAGGATTAGTGGTGAAGTGATTTGCTATTTGATTAAGGAATAATAATTCGTAGTTGCCAATGTGAGTTGACATAGATGATAAGGGATCCAGGACTAGGCCCTTGGGTCGTGGGTTCGATCCCCTCTGCCGTCGTTGGGACTCCTTTGGTAGGCGATCTCGTAAGTCCCCAGTAAGTGCTCATAGAGCCCGAGGCCGTGCCCTGACATTGGTGGGGGACTGATGTTGAACCCCTCCAAAACTTTTTTATAGCAAAAAAATAATAATAATAATTCGTAGTTACTAGCCAATTATAAACTTGAATATATTTCTCACCATCTCAACGGGACTACTTTCGATGTTAGATTAAAGGTATTCTTGAAATTCAACAAGGTAGACATGTTTTACGGTATATGAGGTACGTATGTGAGAGGAGTTTTGTTTCGACTCACGTGAACATATTTTTTAAACGTCAACCCAAACAAACCCTTGTAATCGTAGAGATTACTATGACAGGGGATAGGTGAATTGAAAATACCCTTCCTTACTAAACAACAATTAACTATAATTTGTCTTAAAACCAGATTAATAGGTGATTAAGGAAAACCATTTTTCTTTTCAAGATAGCACATCTTGGGTCCAGGGTACAAACTTTGCCCAAAAACCCACTACAGAAAATCATAACTCGGGGCACAATTATCGAACAGGAGAATAAATAGCCCACGAGTTTTACAACTCTAACTTCACAACAAAGGGTCTACACAAAACAATTTTTTTGCACAAGATTTGATTGTGGATCCACCATAATATGATAATGTATGTAAAAAGGCCTTCGGAAAATAAACAGTCACCCAAAAATAGTTAATGCAATATTTCAAAAATATGAGGGCCTGGAATGACAATATAAAAATCAAAACAACACTACTATCAAAAAGAGACCTACAGATTCCACAACTTCTATGCCTCTGGCTGCTTCCCTTGTCCTCTAGTAAGGTTAAAGGTCTCGCCTGAAAAATTTAATAATAACGGGGTGAGACATAAAGTCCCCGTAACCAGAATTAATTTATCAAATATGAAGGAAAGGATTGCAAGTCAGAGAAACATGTTTATTAACATAATAATAATATTATTGAATAACTAAAATAATACATAATAATAAACAATGATTAGAACAAATAATACACAACAGTCCAAAACAATTAGAACCATCCTCACTCATCCATCCTGCTTCTCCTTATTTCCTCTAGACGTGGTACAACCTATCAGTGCTAGTTTACCCGGCCAATGTTAGCTAGTCACTTCAGGAATATTGTCTCCTCCCATGCCACCACGATATACTGTAATAGGGAGGTGTCCGCCCAAAACACTCAACTCAAATCCGGGTCAGGAATGAGAGAGTCGATAAACACAACTTCACCCTCAATCTCTTTCACACAACCCAACATAACCCACAATTAAAATAAAATAATATAACACTAAAATTTTCAAAAACATTTTACAAAATTATTATTATTCCATAAACATCATTTCACAACAAACATCATAATTATCATAGCAACAACAACCCCAATAATAATAATATTCACTTAAATACAAATATTGGAAAATATACTGCTTCACTGAAATAATTTCATATTCAACATACATATAATTTTTGAAAACACATACAAGTAGTATATACAAAAGTAATACTTAGAAAAATACCTCACATCCCAAAACAAGCATATAAAATAAATTAACCCCGGTTACCTCAATTCTAAGCTTAACCTTAGTTTGAGGAACACCACCCGCACAGTTACCGGTTAAGAGAAGGCTCTACATCATCACAATTATAACCTATAATTTCCTATAACTTAAAATAAAAATTCAAATAATAATAATATATATATTATTATAACAAAAATTGAAAAGGACATTTTGGGGTTTAAGTTTTGAAAATGACCATCTAGTCCTTCAAATTTCCGAAATGACATTTTAGTCCTAAAATTTCAGAAATTACAGTTTTGCCCCAAAATTCGAGAAATTACAGTTTTGCTCCCAAAATTCCAGAAATTACAGTTTTGCCCCAAAATTCCAGAATTACAGTTTTGCCCTTCATATATAAAAACTAAATTGATTAAATTCCAATAATATCCCCCTATCCCAAATAAATCATTTTCATAACATTTAATCGGTAAAAACATTTTATACGACATAAATCCTAAACTTCTTACATAGAAAAATTCATTTTAAATACCTATAACAATCGAACAATAAATCTAAACCGAATAAAATTTACTAATAATCATTCACTACATATATATAGTCTTCTACTGTCAAAACTCAAAACTTTCCCAAAATCTTAACTCTAAAATTTTCACTAACCAACATTATTATATTCCCATTAGAAAGAGAAAAATATATAGAATAACTTTCATTTAGAAAGTTTATTGAAAAGAAGCTAGTTTAACTACCTAAATAATCTTATAAGATAAAAAATATACCTTAGACTAAAAAGCCTCCAAACCTCTCACTTCCCCTTCCTTCCTCACTCTCACTCTCGCCTATCCTCTCTGCTGAGTGCTGGACCGAGTGTGTGTGTGGGGTATTTATAATGAATCCCCCACACACTTTTTTTTTTTTTTTTTTTTTTTTTTTAAAAAAAAAATTTATTAGTGGGAGGTGGCCTCCCACTGTCCCGACAGTGGGAGGTCACGCCTCCCATGTTTGGTTCATAGCCTCCTATTTTTTTTTTTTTTTAAATATATATATATATATAAATAATTTAATTATTTTTTTCCTAAAATAAATTAGGATATTACATGAATCTTGGTTTCTAAGAATTTTGTTTTGATTACTGTTTTTTTTTTTTCTGGAAACAACCTTATTGTAAATTTGTAATGAACAATACTTTAAGTTACATGGGGGATTTGCAAAATTCTTGTTTTATTACTCTATGTCTTACATGTAAAATAGAGGTAAATATGAAAAATAGGTGTTATATTTAAAATCAAGATCAACTCTTAAATCTTCAATTTGTTCTATATCTAGGACCAGAGGCGAGTATACTACCCACACACACATACACTATACTACCTTGTGCCTTTAATATAAGAGCTGGTTAGAGATTAAATTTGGTCGAGTATAAAATAGGAATTCACTTTATTTTCTAAATTTATATATTTTTTAAAAAAATACCTCTATTGATTTTACATTAAAGGGTTTTAATTTAGGATTCGTTATGAAACATAATTTTTTAAGAAAATCAACCTATATTTATTGAAAACAGTTAACTTTAATTTACCTAAATTTGTCAAACTAATTCTCATATTAAAAACCAAAGTTTGTAATCCAATTTAAATCTTTCATAAGTGATATGGCTTATCTGTTAAACTTCACATGATACTCTACAACACCACAACCATGTAAGAATCCAGATTATGTGAAAGTGAAACTCAATAATTAAACTAATTAAACTGTGCACTAGTTCTTTATTTTTTTGGAAATAATAATAATAATAGCAAAAAACTATGCTTCATTATACTGTTTATAGAAAAATAAGTTCTCTATACTTGTAATTCAATCTAATTTGAGGATAGGAAATAGACTGATCTCCAATCAAGGCTGGTTATAAGTAACACATCAAAATTTAATCTAAGTTAAATTTTTTTAATTTTTTTTTACCTGAATAAACTTTTCTAATATTAAAGTTTACGAATCAAACCATTGAATCTACAAGTGTATACTTACATTCATTTTAAATTTCAAAGAAGGTGATCAACTTTTTTTTTGTTAGCCATCTGGTATCCAGAGCTTTGTCTTAACTAATCTGGATCCGACCCGCGTCGCGCACCTGACTATGGTAGGAGAGTCTCCCAACAGGACCTTTCTACATTTACAAGGTTTGAACTCGAGACCTTATTTAAGCGACACAAGTCACTTACCACTTGTGCCAATCCCCTATTAAAGTGATCAACTTTTGAACAATTTTTTTTTTTGATAAAGGAGATTAATCATATAAAATTAAGGAGGAACAAAAGGGGAATTGCTTCCTATAAAATCTTGAAGTACCAAGGTCCTAAGGAAATCAGGACACCTAGCTAAATACTCCATCTGGTCGTTATTATAAGGCACAAATTAACTTTTCTCACAAACCAATAAAAGTAGTTAAAGTCAATAAAGTTGTCATAAAATCTAAGTAATTTCTAATATTATCCCTACTAATTGAACTAAATTCTAATATTATATTAATTATTACTCTTACCCATTATCTTTATTAATTAGGGGTAGACATGGAAAAATAATAATCAATACTCATTGGGAACAAGCAAGTGGCTTATAAAAAGGACCAAATAAACTTATTAGTTGTTACCACTCTGGTCCTATTTATAACTCCAGTTTGACCAAAAAATTTGGTCCTATTTATAAGTCCATTTTGACCAAATAAATGAGATTGTGACAATTTTGCCCATATTAATGATGATGAGAGAGATTGACTAGCTATGTTGGAAAGAGAAAAAGATGAGAGAGATTTGACAATAAATTTTAAAAAGTACCTATTCATAAATGATGGTAAAGTTGGAAATTTGCTCTATAATTATTGAGATACCTAACTTTTCTTGGTATGTAAGATTTGGTCAAACTGGACTTATAAATAGGACTAGAGTGATACTCCCTCTGGTCCTTATTATAAGGCACCAACTACCCATTTCTCGCGGACCAAGGAATGGAGGTTAAGTCATTAATGAGGTCTAAAAGTAATAAATATTTCCAACTTTACCCCTACTTTAATGATGTAGGTTTAAATGAGTTAGTTAAAAATGAGGGCATAATGGAAAATAGTAATAAATGAGTTAGTTAAAGTAAGTTGGTGTCTTATAATAAGGACCAAAAAATGTTGGTGGTTGGTGTCTTATAATAAGGATCAGAAGGAGTACCTTATAATAAAAACCAGAAGGAGTAACATGAACTAGAAAAACCAAACTTGACGAGTTTATCCTCTCAATTTATTTAAGGAAAAAAATCTAGAAACTACTAATCCCAATGACCCCAAACGACGCTTTATGGATTCATGGCAAGATTCGTAATTCCATGCATTTAGCAGGCTATTTCCATGTGAAGTGCGAGTTTAATTTAAGCCAGTCCCTTCATTATTTGCTGTTAGCTTAGCGTAGCTTGGAACAGTGCAGTGTGTTATTGTTGCAGAAGCATCAGAGTCTAGACGTTCCTTTTATCCTCTGGAACCTCTCGCACCAATCACCTTGAAATCTCCTTCGTCCTTACCAGGTCAGCTTCTTGCTTCATTCATTGCGTTTTCTGATCCCAGGATCTGCTTGGAGAGCCGAGAAAGTGTGGGAAAAAAATGAAGAAATACGGTAAACAATAGAATGAGGTTTAAGTTCTTTGTTATTCTTCCTGAACCCAGAATGGCTGAACGCCTTTTGTGGATTCTTTGTTTTCCTCGACATTGCATGGGGCTGCTTCTGTTGTTTCAAGATTTCGTACTTTATTTTAGCCAAGAACTCATGCTTTGAACAACTGTGCTTGTTTTTTTTTTTTTTCCTGTGTTTTCTCGGCAATCATTAGGCTTTTTGGCTAGTGGGATTTGATCCTATTTGTTTTTTTTTTTTTTTGATAGACTAAATGAAGAAAGGAACCATATGTATCCTTGGTGATGTTTGGTTAGTGTCTGATTTGTTGTGAGCACGAGATCATTAATGGCTTCATCAGAGATCAGGTCTTTTGATGTGATTGTAGAGTGTTGGAAGGTGCTTTTTTATGTATTCATTCATGCTTTAAGGAAATGGGTTCAGCTTTATTTTAGACGTGCACTATTAAAATGCTTCATTGTGAAGCCCAAGAGGAAAGATGGCTTTCTAATCATGATTTGGATAGATGTGTCTAACTAAGGTGGAATTGAAATCCGTAAATTTATTTTTTATTCTGTTATCTACAAACAAATCAATAAAAATATGATGGCAAAACCTGCTAGTACCTTTGGCATCATTAGGAAATTATGCCATATGCTTTCCTGATAATGCCTGCATTTACAGTCTCCTTTCCCAAGTGTCCCAGAATTGAAACATTTTAACCCAACAGATGCAAGTAAAATTAGTATTACTCTGGTCCTTCCCAATAGACTTGCTCTGCTCATATTTCAGTGTCAAGGAAAGTTAGGCTTTTCCGTCAGCAAGTAACTTCTCTTTCAGTTTTAATTTAACGGAGTGTGTCTTTCTATGATACTTCATCAAGGTGTAAAACTTCATGAGCATTGTGACCGCTTCAGCCTTTATGCAATTATTTCCTCTTAATAGATATGTCTATGCTATAGCAATTATTTGCTTATTCATATTTTGTGATACTTTGCACCACTCATTTTTTCCTGACTTTCTTCCTTCAGATATGATGCCCTAAACTTCTCCTGCCAGCTTACAGTTTTGGTAATTTTGTTGCCAAGACTGTCAGATATCCTTCTTTAACAGGATCACCTAGATGGAAAGAACAGCTTTCAAAAACTTTGGTCTGCTTTGGTGCTAGAAGCCTTGAAGGGGGAGCATTTTTTTTTCCTCTCAATTATTCTCTGCTCTATCAATATAAGCTTTGTAATATATTGTATGCCGCCAATGAGTACTGATTCCCTGAGAAAATGATTGAATCTAACCATTCCCTAAGGAGGTGACTTTCAAGAAACACTATTACCTTTGCAGTCTGTGATCATCTTTAATAGCATATGGCAGTTCTTACTCCGGTAAGTTCAAATGTTGAATCACAGCATAATGCACTAACTCCACTGAAAGTTGTAAGGGGTCTGGTGTGTCTAGTGGTGCTGTTTTCCACTGCATTTATAACGTTAGTGTACTTTGGCTTTACTAGTGCTGTTATAGTGCGACTATTTAGCATACATTATAGCAGAAAGGCAACTTCATTTTTCTTTGGTGCCTGGTTATCTTTGTGGCCTTTCCTATTTGAGAAGATAAACAAGACGAAAGTCACATTTTCTGGAGACATTGTACCGTCCAATGAACGGATATTGCTTTTTGCAAATCATAGAACTGAGGTTGATTGGATGTATTTATGGGACCTTGCCTTGCGAAAGGGATGCCTTGGATACATAAGATATATACTTAAGAGCAGCTTGATGAGACTCCCTGTATTTGGTTGGGCATTTCACATACTGGAATTCATCCCAGTGGAAAGGAAGTGGGAGGTTGATGAATCAACCTTGCACAGTATGCTCTCTACTTTCAAGGATCCTCAAGATCCACTTTGGCTTGCTCTCTTCCCAGAAGGCACCGATTACACGTAAGCCACTTGCCCATGGTGCTTTTTCTCTCTCTTATGGCTATCAACCAAAACATGGTACATATCTTTGCTCATGATGATTGTGATTCCCAAAATAAGAGGGTTTCTTGTATGTGATTATATAGACAATAATGCTGCCACGAACATGCAAATGCAAGTTTGAAGGATGCTTATATATGTTGTTTTGTAATGTAGCATATTTAACTATGTAGTTTGTAGCATTCTGTTGATAGTTTCTCACCGCTTTTCTGTTTTCTAATGTAGTGAGAAAAAGTGTGATCGGAGTCAAAAATATGCTGCTGAACATGGGTTACCCATTCTGAAGCATGTTTTGCTTCCAAGGACAAAAGGCTTCTGCACCTGCTTGCAAGAATTGAGGGGTTCTCTAAATGCAGGTTGTCTGTTTTTTCTACCTCTAATGACTATTGAATGTTAAATGTACTTGTTATGCTTCCTTTTTTAGGCATTCCTTCAAGTCATACAAGAATTATGCGTCACCTAGTCTCTAGAGATATGACAATTTAGGCCATACTTGCTCCAATCTGTTTGGGTTAACCTTCAAATCATTTACAGTTCTGTGACAGATCTGAGCACTATTTACGAGTTCTTGTCGGGAAACCAAAGCACTCTTAACCTGCCAAATAGCATGAATCATAGCACAAAACATGGTCACCCTAAGTTTATACGCCAGCCTTTTCCTTCTAGTTTGAACAAAAATATGTTGACACGCAGAAACTCTAGAAGAACCAATACCATTTGAAAAGAGGTTCTATTATGAGGTCAAATTACCATCTTAATGTGTGTTTGAAGCTGGAAAAGGCAAGGATAAGACAATAGAATACTCCCAGCTTCAAGTAACTTGTATAAAGAAAAAACCTCACAAGTCTATGAAATATGTTTAAGGCAAAGTTAGAAAGAAGAAAAAACCTCATAAGTCCATGAAATAGGTACAAGGCAACATAAGGAAGAGCAAGACAGTACTGAGCACTGCAGAATTGGTTCTGGGCCGTTACCATCCCTACTAGTCTCTTGTTCTTTTGATATGCTGGTTTGAGAAAGTTTGTGTGTCTAATGAAGGCGTATATCTGCTTATATCCTCTGTTTCAATACGCTATACATTCATCTGTTTCTATCTTTCACAAACGGTTAAATGATTGGTATAAGTGCTTCAATAATTCTGAATAAATTTCAAGTTTTTATAGTGTTTTGTTTATAGTTTATGATGTGACCATTGGCTACAAATACCGCTGCCCATCATTTCTGGACAATGTCTTTGGAGTGGATCCTTCTGAAGTTCACATCCATGTCAGCCGAATTTCCCTCGACTGCATCCCAGAATCCGAAGACGAAATGTCATCGTGGTTGGTGGACAGATTCCGGATTAAGGACCAATTGCTGTCAAATTTTTATGGCCAAGGTCAGTTCCCTAATCAAGTGACAGAAAAGGAGCTCTCTGATGTGAAGAGTATTTTAAACTTCATGGCAGTTATTCTGGTAACTGGGACATGTTGGTTCCTCATTTTCTCGTCTGTCTGGTTCAAAATCCATGTTTCTTTAGTATGTGCTTATTTGGGCTCTGCTACCTATTTCAATGTTCGGCCTCGGCCATTTATTTGAGATCATTCTATGGTTTTGTTGTTGTAATATGAACGTTGTACTACTTGTTACTATTACATGTAATTTCATCCCATGTTTTGTAAATTGTTAAATAATCTGAAATAAGTGCTCACATGAATAAATTTTTTGGTCAAGTTAGGGTCGAAGTCCCTATATATATATATTTTTAAGAAATCAATGGCTAAAGTCATGGTCAACTTTAGTCAAAATCTCTATTGTAACCAAGTATAGTTAATATAATATTTAGTCTCTCAAAGTTTACCGTCATTTTAGTTTTAATCTCGTAAATTTTAAATTAAAGATATTAGTCCTTCAAATTTTATTCTATTTAAATCATTAGTCCCTATAATTAAATCAAAATCAAAATTATTTTGACTTTTAAAGGATCAAAAATTAAAATGAAGACAAACTTAAAGATCAAAATCCATAACTTTAAAGATTTAATGCTTATCAAAAACTATTTAAGGCACTTGACCTAAAAGCATAGTTTAAAAGTAGTATTTGAGGGAAGTATTTCGAAATAAGAACATTTGCAACATAAAGTATAGGCCCTTGACCTAAAGTTTATTGGAAATAGGGTGAATATTACTTTTAATTAGTGAAGAATGTTTGCAACATGTATATAATTAGATACAATAATTTAATAAAATGGAAAAAATGAAACCAAATAACCAATATGCATAAAGTTTTTTTCAAAACAATTTAAACATGTATTTTTTTAATTTCTAATTTATCATGTAATTAACCCTTATTACTTGTTATAATTTAATTGAAAATAATTACATTGGATATATAAGCTGAAATATCGACATTTTCTCCATATAATATTGAGAATTTATTTTGTTTGCTGCATATAAATACGCACATACCTACTATATAATGAAAGGATGGAATTCACAATCTTTTATTATTGGCTCGCCAAAAATAATTATTCTTTGTCCAATTCTTCAAAGGACCATTCTTAAAAAATAAAATTTCAACTAACGAGGGTTGACACAAGTGGTAAACGGCTTGTGTCGCTCAAGTAAAGTTTTGAGTTCGAGTCTTGTAAATGCAAAAAAGTCTTGCTGGGAGACTCACCTGTCATAGCCAGGTGCACAAGCCAGGTTAGATCTGGATTAGTTAGGGCGAAGCTCTATTGATCGGATGGGCAACCAAAAAAATAAATAAATAAAATTTTAAATACATCGAATGGATATGAAAAGTGTCTTCAAAATATCACTTAAAAATCCGGCCAAAAAATCACTTGAAAATAATTAGACAGATCCAAGTTTACCGTAATATCTCTTTCTGGAATAATAATCATATTGGGAATTAACTAATATTAATAAAATTAGGAAAAAAAATCAGTACTACATTATTTCTTTGACAAAAACCATTCCATCACGCAACAGAAAAAACTGTGCATGCCAAATTTAATGAGACGCTCTTCGGAAAGCACATACAAGTTATGTCATTATAATTGGTATTTTATGTCTCTTCATTAATGTTATTTATATTCTGAGCAAAAAAAAAAAATGTTATTTATAGATGTTAGCTATTTTTTCTTTCTTAACAAATATTCTATTTTTATAATTTTTATTCTATTTTGTATTTTAAATAGATTCCTTCAATAAGGTATATATCTTCAGACCTTCTCCCTTACTCTTCTTCATGATTTGAATAATGAGGTAGAAGACATGGCAAACAAACAACCATTAAGACATCAAATCCTAGTTGTCTAAGTTATATTCTGCATTTTAGAAGCATCTACTTATTTGAAATAACGAGTGGGGTCTTCAAAAACATCTTTTCAATCGTGATTTACGGTATACGAGATAAATATATGAGAAGACTTTTGTCTCGATTTACGTAAATAAATACTTTTAAGACCCCAAAAGTGATCTTAAACAAGCTACTCAAAACTCAACAACTAACAACAAAGAACAAAAGTCAACGAAAATCTTAAAAAACAATTTACATTTCAGAAGCACAATATCGTGAATAATGAATAACCAAATTTCAGCTACCTTAACAAATCAAACCCAAAAGAATAATAAAATCCAGTGTTTCTTTATTTGCCTTGAATATGAAAAAGAAGAAGAAAAATTCAAATTTACTAGAATCCTGAGGAAATGGATCATCATCATCATCGTCTTCAATTGTCAGGACGCCTTATGATTCTCTGAAGAACAACAGTTCTGGCCCTCCTTATGTCACGGCTACACATATCAGCTTGAACTCCCAATTCTTCAACATTCGTCATAAACACCCCAAGCTTCTTCTTAATCTCCTCTATTACAATCTTCACTGCTTCTTCTTCGATTGCGAAATCAATATTTCGCAGAAAAGACTCAATCTGAATCTCCAACCTATCAACCAGAAGTCTGATACTATCCAAGTCCTTGATTGCCACATAAGTGCCTACCTGGATTGAGTTAATCACTTCTTTTTGTCCCTTCAATGCATTCTCATAGTTCTTCCAAAGAGAATCAATCCATTTTCCCATTGTCCCAATTGGGATTGATGTTGCAGCAGCAAGAGCAGATGCTACTGGTGGAGCTGCAACTGCTGCTGCAACAACTGAGCATATCAGAACAGTAGCAAATGTAGCTACAAATATCATACTTGTCACCTTCCTCCATGTGTGGATAGATTTTAGCTTCTTATCAAGCTTGTTTTTCCTTGATTGCAACTTCTCAAGCATTACCATTTGCTGCCTATAAACAGACTGAAATATTTGGAAGAACTCTTCAGTGAAAGGGTCACCAGCTGCTTTGAAATTCTTGAGCTCTTGTAGTGTTTTCACAAACCGATTGTCACCTAACTCTGCTTCTTCCTCGAATTGTTGAAGAGCCACCAGGATTAGAAGCTGTCTATCTCTAGCTCGCTTTAGGCACTTCTCCAATGCAGCACAGAAATCTAGAGTTTGTAAGCTATTCTCAAAGTACTCCTCAACTAGCTCAAACAATTCTTGGCTCTTCCATATGTCTTTCTTGCATTCGAGAATCACCCTAACAACTTCCTGGTTCATCTCCAGGAGGCACTCCGTGACTTGCTTTAGAGATTCAAACGAGAGAGCTCGAACATCAACGCCGTCTGCTAGAGTGTTTATGACTTGATTTGTTCTAGCATGAAGTATAGTATCAAAGGATTGCAAATCAGCATCAAGCTTGCAGGCAGCTTCATATGAACTCAGCTCGGTAGTATAGTGCACATCAGTGTTGAAATTGATTGCATGTGATGCTTCAGGGGTCTTCTTGCTCATATGGCTCCCCATTGCTCCAAAAGGAAATCTGATCATACAGAGAAAAAGCAGAACCAAGCTTATTTCAGAACCCCCCCAATGATTCAACCAAGTGATTTCAGATTTCTCAGTCAATTTCTTTGAATAAAGACAGAAATTTAATGAGCAGAATCTTAAACCAGAAAGTTGACCTCAAAAGTATGAAAGGGAGAACAAACCCAGTTAAGGCAATTTAACAAACAGATGGAGGCTATCTGATATATTTGTATGAGTTTACAATAGCAGAATGAACAAAGACAAGCACAAAATCTCCAGAAATGAACAAAGCACGGATTTTGAAAAGTTTAAACCTAGGAGGAAGATCAAGAACAACCCAGTTTGACAAATAGATGAATGAACACGATCTTATTTTATTTGGATAACTCTAATATCATTATTAACATAGCGACAAGCACAAAACATCAGCAGATATTGAAATGTAACAACAAGTGGATTGAATCAAACAAAACTCAGATAGAGAGTTTTCAAATGTTCCAACCTGAGAAAGCGATTGAAGAGGAGAAAATCCAAAAAGAACGACAAAACAAGTTCGTTGGAGCTAATTTGACAGGTTTTTCTTCTTTCTTTCGTTTTCCCAAAAGAGGAAAGTGAGATAATATAATGAACTTGAGGTTGAAGAGGAATGCAGGATCTTAAAGATATTAAGAACCGTTAAGGACCAGGAAAATTTATTTTAGGGCTGAGAGATTGATTTGGGAATCGCTTGCACGCATGAGAAAAATGAGGGTGGTGCTCTGAAGATGGAAAACGCGGGAAGCAATATACCCTCTTGTATGATTTTCTCTCCCTAGAAATCTCTCTTATATACACTGTACAGTTCTAACGTGCAAAGCAACAATTCGATTATCCAAAGAGAAGGGAGAAGCAAAAACTTGAGCTCGTGAATATCATCAATCAGCTTTCAGATTTAAGAGATAAGAACACACAAAATGTTTTCTTGAAACAAATCTGTTATTTTGTTTGTAGAAGAAGCTTCGGAAAAAAATGGCGTCAGCGTCTTTTTTTTTTTAAGCTTTTATATTTGGCGAATTACCAAAAGACCCATGTGGTTGGATATTTTGGATTTTTGGTGAAGCAAGCAAATTATTAGTTAAATAATTGATTTAATTATTGGATCTAACTTCAACCTGAAACATCAAATACTTCTTCATATGCTATTGCGAAGCTTCCAAACAAGTCCTTTGAAGTTTGGACGCCACTTTCATAGAAATCCTCAAGAGTTTCCCTTGGCAAGGGTATATGAGGAAAAGCAGGTTGAGGGGAAAAAATAAAAAGAAGATATTTAATTATTTATTATTTAAGAATCTTGTTTCCATGATTAAACAAGATAAAATTGTAAAGATGTGTCCATGATAAGAAATTAAGAATGCTAACCTGAAAGTGTTACTTGAAAAGGATAATGTCAGGTTAATTAATAACATCAAGAGAATTAGGTAGATTTGTTTTTGACTCTTTATATATGCCTAAGGAAAACTGGTCAACCACAATTTTTTTGGTCTCATTTTTGCCATAAAAGTTAACAAAACGGAGCAATTTTGCATCAAAAGTTTTTTTTAGGAGCAATTGTGCCCCTAGAAGTTTACAAATTGAAGCAACAATTTAACGATTAAGATAAACAAAATGGCAAGATTGCTACGTTATTAAGGGTGTGCATGGGAACCATTCTGTTCCCCAGCACTGATTCTGAGATGAAACAGTTTTTTTTGATTCTGTGCCTGAGAAAAGTTATGAGAATCAGAATTACGTTTGTTAACTTATTTTATTTTTATTCCGAGAATCAGAATTACGTTTGTTAACACATTTTATTTTTATTTATATAATTTTTATATTAAAAAAATTATTTATGTGGTGGTGTCGGTGGTGGCAGTGTCGGTGGTGGTGGTGGCAGCGACGGCGGGGGTGGCGGCGGCGGCGGGGGTGGTGGCAGTGGGGAGGGTATTCGTTGCTTAGAGTGATTGAAATTTTTTCGCTTCGTCAATGTCACGATTGAGAGAAGGCGAAGAGAGAAGGAGAAAAATAGATTCTGGCTTTGTGCCTTAGAATAGAGAAGCATAAATTTTCTGCTTCTTTTTTTTATTCCCCAGCATAAAAAAGAAACTGGTTCATCCTGGGAACAAAAAAAAAAACGGATTTACCAAACACAATTCCTATCCAATTTTGTTCCTGGGAACAGAAATTAAGAAAAAACTCATTCTGGGAGCGTTACCATGCACACTCCTAAACTTCTGGGGCAATTTTGATCCAAAAAAACTTTCGGGTGGTCAGTACTACTTAGGCTAAACTTTCATAACAAAAATAGTATTTATCCTTATGCACAATACTAAGGCGTGTAAAGAAATTTAATTATACCAAACCAAAAATTGTTCAAATCATTTATCATTATACACATTAATAATATTACATTCAACAAAATCTATAAATGCATTCTTTATGAAAATTCATTATATGTTTTTATCATTTTTTTAATACTACTATAAAATTTGATTTATTTCTAGCTTTTACAATATTTTAAAAACATAGATTCTCCATCAGCTGACAGAGCCCTCCTTCTTTAAAAAAAATCCAGATTTTCACCAAAAAATAAATCCAGATATAAAGTTTACATATATGAAGCAGTCAAATTATAAGTTCAATATCGTAGGTTGGTACATCCAACATCTTATTATTATTATTTTTTTTATGTGTATCAATATTTTAAATTATTTTGTAGTACATCCAACACCCTGAAGCATTTTTTCAAGTATGTCCATTACTTTAAAGTATTTTCTGTGCAATTTTATATTTGACAATTTAGGCAATTTAATGTGTTAAACTGTTGGATACACCTGAAAAATACTTCAAGGTAGTGTATGGATCAAAAAAATAAATTAGAGTTCTAATTGATCCGGAAAAATACTTCTGGGTACTGAATACATCTAAAAAAGTACTTCAGGATGTTGGATACACCGCAATATACTTTAAAATACTGGATGCAACAAAAAAATGCTCCTAAGATTTTGAATGGACTTTAGTCTACAAATTCTTTAGCAATTTGATGTGCACCCTTCTATTTAAACCGACCTACTCAACTGCACAAGTTTGGAGATAACAATCTATTACTCTGATCCTATTTATAAGTCATTTTTAACTAAATCTTATGTATCAATGAGAGTTAATTAACTTAATGATTATGGAGTAAATTTCAAAGTTTGCCATCATTTATGAATAAGTATTTTTCAATTATTTCTTCTTTCTATATCTTTAAGATTTATTGTCATGAGTACAATTAATACGGATAAAATTGTCACAATTTCATTTACTACCATGAAATTAAACTTATAAGTAAGACCAAATTTTTTGGCAAAAAAGACTTATAAATAGGATGAAAATGATACTCCCTCTAATCCTAATTATAAGAACATTTTTATAGTGCAAATTATATCATAAAAGTATTTTTATAATTAGGTCTGGAAATAATATAATCAAAAGAAAAAAAAAACAAAATGGATCTGGTAACAACGTAAATAGGGGCACAAATGAGGGCAATGCTAAGGTTTCAGGGTGAGGATTAGAGCTGGGAATCAGGGCCGGCCCGGCCCGATAGGGCCTGGCCCTACAGGGCCTGAGCCCGACAGGGCCAGGGTCCGATAGGGCCTGGCCCTACAGGGCCAGGGCCTGACAGGGCCGGCCCTACAGGGCCTGGAGAAAGGAAAACATCTGTTTTTCAAAGCCCGGCCCTACAGAGGCTGAAAATTACTATTCCAAATTTTAACTATTTTTCCTTCAATTTTTTTTAAAGAAATATAATTGGTAAATTGCAACCATTAAAGTTCTAATCTATCAAATAAATGTTATCAACATTAATATCTAAACAATATAAATTATTCAACAAATAAACACATTCATTAACTCGTGATAAAAAATAAATAAACACAAAGAATATGTTTTTTTCCTTTTTTTTCAAAAAATATTAAACAAAGATATTGCTTTATGTATGCCCACAACAAAATTCCTTTCCCTCTCGTAATTTTGTGTGTGTCTGTAGATTCCTTCGGTCATGTATGATTTTACTGACAGGTAAAAATAATTATACTTATTTTATACAAAATATATTTATAATTTATTACGTATATAATATTGTAATACCAAAGTATGTGTTTTATTTAATATGAAAACATCCATTCTTTAAAATTTATAATAACTAATTATGTGTTTTAATACATAATAATAATAAACATAAAAAAAGGGTTATATTTTAAACTAAAAAAATCTAAGTAATTACAAATAAACATATTTATTAAGTGGAAGTCTAGGTAATTATTTTTTTAAAAAAGCTACGATTAAACGGGCTGCAGGTCGCCCGAGGCCTACTGTGGCCGGCCCGATTAGCCCGAGGCCCTACAGGGCCGGCCTGCAGGGCCAATTTCAAATTCCTGACCTATTTTTCAAGCCCGAGCCCTGCAGGGCCAGGGCCTAAACGGGCCGACCCGATGAGCTTGACCCAATTTCCCGGCTCTAGTGAGGATTCATTCCACACGGGAAATTGGAAACGGTGTTTGATTGAAAGTGGCAAGTCGTTGATTTATCAGAGACAAATAAATCCTCGTCCTCCCGTGACCACGCGATTGGCAACGGAGCGCGGGCCCCATTCCGTCTCTTCCTTGCTCTCCAGATGACACGTGTCCACCTGACACGTTTTGCAAATTTACCGGTCGCCGCTTCTGGGAGAGTTCGCAACAGATTCCATGCTACGTCAACCGACCCTTTCCCTCGCGTGTGGTTTACGCTCCTCTACTACCGCAGCCGTACCACCGCCACACTCCGGCGTTGACTTGTGGCACAATCCAAGTCCGGTTTCCTTGGACTTCAAGAATGGAAAATTGTATTATACTAGTAATATTTAATAGCTTGTTAGCAAGTAGAAGAGAAATGAGGACGGTAGTGAGTAAATAATAAGTTTTATGTGTAACAAAAAATGAGTTTTATGTTTAATGTCATATAAAATTATGGTTAAAGTGTAAAAATATCCATAATTTTTTTTAAAGTGCGCCCAACATTATAGACATTTTCGTATATGTAAAAATACCCGTAAACTTTGAAAGTGAGAGAAAAATAACAATATCGTTAATCTCTGTTAGTTGACCATTAAAGAAAGAGATTTTGACAAAAAACGCTGATACGGATGGATGCAGAAGTGACCTGATAATATCTTAGTTGGCCGTGGAGGAAAAAAACATATAAAATGAGCCACATGTCACCCTATTAATTAATATCAATTTATTATTTTCTTAAAAAACTAAAAATTCCTAAAAATTATTCCTTTCCTACTTTTCTTCATCTTCCCGATCACTCTTCCTCTCTTTTTGCAGAGGAAGATGACGCTTAAGCTCTCCTACATCCAGGCCATGAGATTGAGGGAGAGTGGTTTTTTTAGTTAAGGGAATTTTTGTACTTTTATATTGTAAACACACCTCGACATGAGCCATTGAAAAAAAGTAACGAACACTAGTTCTTATTAACGGTGATGACAATTTTACTCCAATTTTCAAAATTTATGTGTACTTTTGAACTTCTGAAAAGCATATCATAATAGGGAAACTTTAAATAGAAGTTTATGGTATTTTTACATTTTAACCCATAAAACTATTAATATCGTGTTTTAACAAAAGTACAAACTCTTCTTCTATCAATTTTTAATTTTGTTTTTTCGCCCCTGCCTACCTAACATTATAGTGTTGTATCAGGATTAAATAATGTGACAGGAAGTCATATTTTAATGTTTTGCCAAGTTTGGTTATTATATAATATATGTTGGCGATAATTAATTGTGAATGTGAGAGCGAGGGACACAAATATTAAATTTGAAGTCGTATATATCATCATTAGATGTATATAAATTAGGATTTTTAATTTGTTGTTGTTTTTAATTACACATTACTACTTCAGGTCTTAATTATAGGAGTACGTTTGTAGTGTAATTTTATATTACAAAAGTGTTCCTAGGACTAGGACTGGAGGGAGTATGATTTAGGACAACGTATCCATACATATATTGAATTTTTTGTAGACAAGTTATCTTAGATTTTTTTTTTTCCTTTTTTTTGGGTATAATAATCATAGATTAGTCAGAAATTAATAATTTGGACAAAATTTGCATCATAGGTTCAAGTTATCTTAGATTTTATAGTAAAATAATCATTTTTTATTTTAATTAAATTTTTTAAAATGGAATCTCTAAAATAAGAAAATCATATAACTTTATTTTCTTTAAACAAAATGACAAGATGCTTATATAATTTATTAAGAAAATGCTATTATATATTTTAGTATTGAGATGCGTGGGATAACTAACAAAAAGTAAATGCAATTGGTAAGCATTTAACACATCCAGTAAGTCACGATAACATTTTTGTTGGGCGATATGTAAACACTTTTTCAGTTTGAGATATGTTTGGCCTTTGTGTTATACATATAGTAGCATTTAGCATTTATTTAGATGAACTCTTGTGACTCAACCTTTAAATTATTCTTTCATAAAAAAAGTATTGATACGGGTAGACAAAAATCCGGTAGTTCAGTCTAGTCTAGTTCAACTGATTGAGCTGGTTCGGTCCGTTCTGGTTTAGTCTAAATAAGTAACATAATGAAATCGACTAGGCTGGACTAGATTGTAACTGGTCGGGTTGGACAGGGTTCTGGACCAGGAGACCAGACACTTGGACTGGTCCTGTCTGGTTCAAATCAAATTTTTAAAAAAATATTTTTGTAATTTAAATGTTACTTTTAATTTTTAATTTAATGTTGTGAGAGATTTTTTAAAGGATTTATAATTAATTTTTTTATGATAATTTTTATTTGATTGGAGGTATTTTTAATATCTTAATTGTATTTATCATGTTTAAATATTTTTCCAACATTTTTTTTTATGAAGAGAGGTTAGAAATAATGCTTGACAAAGATGTTGAGGGAAATGAAGAGAGAGATTATTGGAAGCTACAAAAGCAAATAGAGGAAGCAAAGCAGAAAATGGTGGCGGCACTCAGGGAAGTTAATATTAATGAAGAGGAAGAGGGTAATGTGAGCACTAGTTTAAAGGTATCACAGTATTTGAGTCAAGGTCTGGATAGCACATTTTAGCGGCCGGTATCAAAGTCAATATCAAAACTAGGTTCGAGTATGGCATGATTCGGGTATTACATTTGGTACTACATGATGTTGGGTTTTCAAAACACATATCAAAGTTGGTATCAGAGCCAGGTTCTGACATTATGAAATACCCAAACCTAGTTCTGACACCTACTTTGATATCGGCTCTTAAAATGCGAACATGATAATAGGTATAAGAAGAAAAAGGCTGCCAGCAAGATACCCTCCACCTCTAACAAATAGTGGGAAGGGATATGCAATCGATGGTCGCAAGCTATAGAGAGAATATGTGAGAAGGAAGTTGTGGAGCGTATGAGTGTGTTTAGGAGGAGGGTGATTCAGACATGGGAACAAGAGAGGTTGGAAATAATGCTTGACAAAGATGTTGAGGGAAAAGAAGAGAGAGATAATTAGAAGCTAAAAAGGCAAATAGAGGAAGCAAAGCAGAAAATGGTGGCGGCACTCAAGGAAGTTAATATTAATGAAGAGGAAGAGGGTAATGTGAGCACTAGTTTAAAGGTATCACGGTATTTGAGTCAAGGTCTGGATAGCACATTTTAGCGGCCGGTATCAAAGTCAATATCAGAACTAGGTTCAAGTATTGCATGATTTGGGTATTACATTTGGTACTACATGATGTTGGGTTTTCAAAACACACATCAAAGTTGGTATCAGAGCCAGGTTCTGACATTATGAAATACCCAAACCTAGTTCTAACACCTATTTCAAAGTGTGTCCAACATTATAGACGTTTTCGTAGGTGTAAAAGTACCCTTAAACTTTTGAAAATGAGAGAAAAATAAAGGTATCGTTAATCTCTGTTAGTTGACCATTAAAGAAAGAGATTTTGCCAAAAAAACACTACTATGGATGCAGAAGTTGCCTGACAAAAAACGCTGTTATTATTTTCTTAAAAAACTAAAAATTCCAAAAAATTTATTATTCCTTTCCTACCTTTCTTCATCTTCCCGATCAGTACTCTTCCTCTCTTCGTGCAGAGGAAGATGGCGCTTATTCGCTTAAGCTCTCCTACATCCAGGCCATGAGATGGAGGGAGAGGGGTTTTTTTGTTAAGGGAATTTTTGTACTTTTATATTGTAAACACACTTTGACACGAGCCATTGAAAGAAGTAACGACTACCAGTTCTTATTAAAGGTGATGACAATTTTGTTTCAATTTTCAAAGTTTATGGGTACTTTTGAACTTCCGAAAAGTATATCATAAAGTATATCATAATAGGGAAACTTTAAATAGAAGTTTATGGTATTTTTACGCTTTAACCCATAAAACTATTATTATCGTGTTTTAACAAAAGTACAAACTTGTCTTCTATCAATTTTTAATTTTGTTTTTTCGCCCCTGCCTACCTAACATTTTAGTGTTGTATCAGGATTAAATAATGTGACAGGAAGTCATATTTTTATGTTTTGCCAAGTTTGGTTATTATCTAATATGTTGGCGTTAATTAATTGTGAATGTGAGAGGGACACAAATATTAAATTTGAAGTCGTATATATCATCATTAGATGTATATACATTAGGATTTTTAATTTGTTGTTATTTTTTATTATACATTACTATCTCCGGTTCTAATTATAAGAACACTTAGCTTTTGTAGTGCAATTTTACACTACAAAAGTGTTCCTATAATTAGGACCGGAGGGAGTATAATTTAGGACAACGTATCCATCCATATATTGAATTTTTTGTAGACAAGTTATCTTAGATTTTTTTCCTTTTTTTTTGGGGGTATAATAATCACAGATTAGTCAGAAATTAATAATTTGGATAAAATTTGCATTATAGGTTCAAGTTATCTTAGATTTTATAGTAAAACAATCCTTTTTATTTTAATTAAAATTTTTAAAATGGAATCTCTCAAATAAGAACATCATATATGTAACATCCCGTTTTCACAAGCAGTATAATTTTTTTTTTCAAAACATCGTTTGCAAAATCATCAGAGTAGTGCACTGGAGCGATTGAGTAACTGATATATATATTAAAATACCCACGGTAGCATGTCTTGCTGTTTAAACAGCGGTACAAGAGTGTTTCAAAAATATAAAAGAAAGAAGTCTTCAGCCGCGACTCCTAGGCGTGCTGCTTGTCCTTCTCCTCGATCCTCGGTCCACCCGATCCTGAAGCTAAGTTAAGAGCTGAGGTCCATGCATCGAACCTCAGGTAATGGTTAACATCATGATTACATACATCATATATGTACGACAAACATTCATAGAATTTTGACAACATTCACTATGGTCAGACATAGGGCACATTTACTACGGTCGGACATAGGGTATACATATCAGATATGTATGGCAATAACAATACAGTCGGATCAAGGTTAAGGCACAATGAGAAATGTACATAATCAGATATGCACGGCAATAACAATACAGTCGGAGTAAAGTTAAGGCACAACAGACAATAATACAGTCAGATGTAAGATATTACGGATAATAGTACAGTCGGATGACAGAATGGTACAATCAGAGTACAGACAATAGTACAGTCAAAGTACAGACAATAGTACAATCGGAGTACAGACAATAGTACAATCAGAGTACAGACAATAGTACAATCAGAGTACATACATGACAGCAGGAACACATATATGCATACAATAACCATCAGAGTTAGTGTTACAGTACGCGAACGTACCTTCGTTGACGGTAAACGGTGTTTCTGTCGGTATACGGCACGACAGTAGGTCAGAACGTAATCAGGGATATCCTATCAATATAACAACGTATTTTTTAAGGATCTATCATTACGACGAATATTTTTAGTCATAATGACCATTTTACCCCTGACCCCCTAATCGGCGGAATTTCGCCAGCACTTCGTTACTTTGACCCTAATCTTCCAAAATTTTGCCATAACTTCGACCTCATCATGATTTTCGAAATTAATGACAAAAATACCCCTGTCATATGATATCTAATCATACTTGAAAGATCAAAGACTAATCTAGCATTTCTACTCTAACTATCGAAAGAACTACGAAAGCTTAAGTACCGAAAAACCTACCCAGAGCTTCGCTGCTTTTTCCCCCAGAGCTTCTCTCTCTAAAACCTCTCTCTATTTTCGAAATTCACAAGGGAATTTGGTATGAGGTTTGTGAAGGGAAGAAGGCCCTATTTATAGAAGAAATTTGGGTCCAACTTGGTAATTTTCCCTTTCATATCAACCATGCATATTAGGGTTTCATTTTTGGCCACAAAATCCTCTTGGTCGACATACATGCCCTAGGTGGCAGCTTGTGACATCATCTTTGATGATGTCATGAGTTGCCTTATGCCCTTGATCCGACAGAAATTCCCCGATAGGTGTCCGATTCGCGTAATCTCGGAAAATCTCAAAATTCTGGAATCAAAACTTTGAAGACCTTTTCTTTCTCATTAGAAATGTCTAAGTCAACTCACTTTTTGGTCCTATACAGGGTTTCAACGGTCCAGCCGAAGTTTCTCGAAAAACGTGCTCGTTTACGGAATCATCAACTTCTGGACAAAAATTCACTGATTCCAAATATGTCCAGATAATTATAAACTCATCTCCAGATGTTGAGTTATAATTTATTTTGTTCAAATCCTAATTTTATGACCATCTTCCTTTTTCTCAAATTTTCCCTATTTCATCTTATTACTAACTTCTTCTACCGATTTCGGAAATAACTCCAGGTACAGCTCAATTCGAGATAAAAATCCACTCATTAATTTTATATCCTGACTTTAGAAACCTTGTTCATGGTTTTCTAGATAGGATCCGATTTCTATCGGTGTTTATTTACTTTTTCACTTTTTACTTTAATTAATTCTTTAATTAAGAATTTTAATTTTACACTCTACTTCATTTCCTTTTCATTTTTTTTGCTTTTTCCCTTCACCATGTCGGCACCCTCACACAATTATATATATATTTTTTATTTTATTTTTTAATTAATTATTATATAATTTAATAATTATTTTTACATAAATTTTACAACTTTTTCCTATTGGTCCATACTTGTATTTAGGCTCAAAATTACTTAATTAATCCCCCACCAATTTTTGATAATTTTCTTATTTGGAAATAATTATTTCCTCACAACAATTGGACTTATATTGGTATTTTATGTTCTACATAAAATATTAAAATTCACGGGGTCAACAATGATCCCAGAATACTTTTTAATTTTTCTCTCACTATTTCCTAAGGAAATAAATTCCAAAAATTTTCTAAATTAGAGATAACATATTCTCTAATTTTTAATAATTATTTTATTGCCTCTAAGGATTTTTCATAATTTCCTTAAGTCATTTTATGCTTTACAATGGCATTTTAGTAATTTTGGCCCTTTAATTCCTCTAATTCCCACAATATTTTCCTTTAGAAAATATAATCTACTAATTTATGATATTTACCCTAAGTCAGATTTTAGGGTATTACAATATATACCTTTATTTTATTTTCTTTAAACAAAATGACAAGATGCTTATATAATTTATTAAGAAAATGCTATTATATATTTTAGTATTGAGATGCGTGGGATAACGAACAAAAGTAAAGGCAATTGATAAGCATTTAACACATAATCCAGTAAGTCACGATAACATTTTTGTTGGGCGATATGTAAACACTTTTTAAGTTTGAGATATGTTTGGCCTTTGTGTTATACATATAGTAGCATTTAGCATTTATTTAGATGAACTCTTGTGACTCAACCTACTTAAATTATTCTTTTATAAAAAAGGTATTGATAGAGGTTGGCAAAAGCCTAGTAGTTCAGTCTAGTCTGGTTCAACTTGAGCTAGTTCGGACCGTTTTGGTCTAGTCCAAATAAGTGATATAATGAAATCGACCAGGCTGAACTAGATTGTGACTGGTCGAGTTTGACAGGGTTCTGGACCAGGAGACCAGACACTTGGACTGGTCCTATTTGGTTCAAGTCAATTTTTTTAAAAAAATATTTTTGTAATTTAGATGTTACTTTTTATTTTTAATTTAATGTTGTTAGAGTTTTTTTAAAGGATTTATAAATAATTTTTATTTTTATGATGATTTTTATTTGATTATAGGTATTTTTAATATCTTAATTGTATTTATCATGTTTAAATATTTTTTCCAACATTTTTTTTATCGTTGTTGAATGTTGTTGGATATTTCTATAGGTTTACAATGTTTTAATTTTATGTGACACGTTTTATATTATTATAAGCATTTTTATTGTCATAAATGTGTTTTAATAGGTTCAAATTTTGCCTTTCAAAAGCGGGAAAAAAAGGGGTCCTAGACTATCTGGACCAGTCCAAGTTAAGTAGTCTAGCTACAAGACCCGACCTGATCTAGCTTGACCTCGAGTTAGTACTGGACCAGACTAGACCACAGATTGCCTTGTGTAACTCGAAGTATCCTCTTCATACCAGACTAGTTCGGTCGAGTTCATGGTAGCCCTAGGTATTGATACACGTGGGATCAAATTAAACTTGGTTGGACCATTAATTAATTAGGCCACCTTTATTGTAAGGTTAGGATCATAATATATATGGCGTAAATGCAATACAACACAAAAGGTCAGTCAAAAGGGGAGAAAAATTAAAAGCAAGCCTCCAAAGTGG
This sequence comes from Acacia pycnantha, assembly GCA_025563575.1. Lineage (NCBI taxonomy): Eukaryota > Viridiplantae > Streptophyta > Magnoliopsida > Fabales > Fabaceae > Acacia > Acacia pycnantha. The sequence goes on along the minus strand of JAMWYP010000010.1, from coordinate 3,247,121 downwards.
GTCAACAAAAAAAGAGAAACAGAGACATGTATGACAAGACACAGAACAAGAGACACACATCTTAAGTCTTAACAAATCTTAATTAAAACCATACTTACATTACAAGTAAACGAATTAAATTTCACGTGAAAAGAAGAGAAAGAGATCATTGCTTGCTGGCAATTACTTCCTGTAAACAATATAACATATTCTTAATTAAACACGTAGGCGCGTGTTATTCTGATTAATTACAGATTGTATTATCACGTTGTAAACGAGACATTTTACTTAAATTGAATTTATTTACTTTAATTAATTAATATAATTGGGGCACAAGGTGATAGATCTCAGTAGGGGTGGGCATACCTGCCTAAAGGATAAACAGACTGATGCCCGGCCCTACTGGTAAAAGCTCTAACCTTTTCGGGCTGAGTAAGAGCAGTCTAGGCTGGGCGGGCTTTCCTGCTCAAGTGTTAACGTCGTGCCTTGTTTACATGTGAAAAAAATAATTCCATTTAAATTTCATAAGTATTCATGTAGTTACCACATGTCTTAATTTTACCCTAAGTAATATAAACTTTAAATACATTTAATAATTTTACATCTTGGGATATTTCAAAATAAATCTACAACTTGAGTTTTGAGATTTACAAAACTACTATATGTCTTAACAGATATCCATACTTCAAGAATTAAAACAACATTCATAATCCTTTATAAATAAGGCAACAAAATGATTGTAATTAAAGTAAAATGAGAGAATGGGAAGGGCCAAAGAAACATATAACTGGATTTTATAAGAAAAATTTATATAAAATATAATAATATATATACTTACCAGGTAGGGCCAAATGGGCAGGGCAACATATCCTGCCCGATGGTTGGCCCTGCTTGCAAAAATATCCAGCCCAATTATACCCAATTTTTTACAGACTGCTTTTTTTGGGGCTGTGCAAAGTGATTTTTCTCTAGACTCAGGCGGTCACACTGGACTCCTAGGTTTTATGACCACCCCGATCTTAGAGTTGAAGACTAGGCCTATTATTAGGGTTAAGTAGCAATTTTGCCCTGAAAGTTTTTTTGGGTTCAATTTTGCCTCAGAAGTTTTTTTAGAGCAATTTTGCCCCTCTTAGAAACCCTAACGGTCAACTAACAGTTGACCTTAGGGTTGTTAAAGGAGGGGCAAAATTGCTCCTGCCCGTATATTTTTATATTTAATATTTAATTTTCTAATAATGACTCGTTAATGAAAATAATTGGTCCTGGCCGTATATTTTTTATATTTAATATTTAATTTTCCAATAATGACTCGTTAATGAAAATGGAACCCTTTTTTATCTCTGCCTTCGTTGATTTATATAATTCGCCCGGTTTAAAGTAAGCCTGTTTGAAGTAGGCTTGTTAGCCTAATAATAAAATTTTAAAAAATATAGGCTTCCTTAACAGGGCACACGCCAGGCCAGGCCTGTATACAGGCCAGCCTCAGGCTGAAAAAATGGCCTATAACAGGCAACAGGCCAGGCTCAGCAACTTTGTTGCCGAACGGGCTTGGCCTGTTAAGGGTGAAGTCTGAGCTGGCCTGGCCTGTTTCCACCATTAGATATTATATAAATAAGAATTAGAAATATATGATATCATAAATAGCAGTTTTAACATTTTTTGTGGGTTAAATAGCAATTTTGCCTTAGAAATTTTTTTTGGAAACAATTTTACCTTTGAAGTAATTTTTTCTGGAGCAATTTTACCCTTGAAATTTTGAACTTTGTGTCCTTTCTTTTTTCTTGGGGGGGCTGAAAGCTTTTGTGGACGTGAGAAATGAGGTGAGGTGAGGTGGGGTGTGTCATGTGTGGGCGACTGGTTATGGTTAAGCTTATCTTAATTAAAGATGATGTTGTCACTGATGATGTTGTCACTGCAACTACACACACATTGACACATACATTCTTGTGTTTAATTTGTTAATGTCCGACGTTATTTTGCGTGTATGACTATTCTGTGATGTCACATGGTGATCATGTCTGTGTTTTTTTAAATTTTTTTTTGGGTGTCTATCAACCTTAAAAAGACAAAGAAAAGAAGAGAGTGCGAAACTCATCAAATTAAATATATTTATCTAATTTGATTAAATTAATTAAGTTAGTTTAATTATTTAATATAACATCATCTATTTTCTAAAACACTCTACTCATCTCCTATAATTCTTTCATTTCATATTCTCCTTGATTATTATCGAGGAAGTATTAACGAACGTAAATTTAAAAAATATTAGTAAATATAAAAATTATGTCTTATATTTAGGATTAATATCAACCCTTTAAATATGTTAAAGATCGGAAGAGAGAGAGAGAGAGAGTGTGTGTGTGTGTGTGTATATATATATATATCTCATCATCATCGCTCTCTTTCTCTCTATATATAAAAGAAATATTTTGAACGACGACGTGCATGCAATATGCAAGCAGAGAATATATAATTAAGAGCAATTAATTTTGTATTTAATTTGTTAATTAATAATTTTGTTGTTATACGTAACATATATTTGTGTGATTTATACTATACATATATCAGATCTGTTTATAGGCACGTGAGGATCGAGTTGGTTTCTTCTTATTACAAGATTGCAAACAGAGGTACGTAGCATTTAAGAGTTAACATTATCTTCAAGACAAGAATATAATAACAAAAAAAAAAAAATGAATTTTTTGAATAATTTGTGAGAATCAAAAGACTTTTCCAAGTAATGGAAAAATGTATAGAAAAAGCACATCAATGGAATAATTGATTCATTTCACATGAGATGTTTATATTGATAAATTAGATATCTTATTAAAATTTAAAAAAATTAGACGTATAAATTATTCTCTCTCACAAAATGTTACAACTCACTCGCAAAAAAAAAAAAAAAAAAATTGAAATTAATTTGTAAATGTGTACTTTTGTTCCTCTAACTTTATATAATATTTTAGTTTAGTCCATTAATTTTATAAAGTATTTTTTAGTTATATAACCCTAACAATATTATTGTTAGTCTCAATGATTTTTCGCTCCAATTATTATTATTTTGTGAAATTAAATTTAATATATTACTACTTCTGGTCCTAATTATATGATCACTTTTATAGTGTAAATTGCACTACAAAAGTGTTCCTATAATTACGACAAAAGGGAGTAGTATTTATGAACGCTTTATCAACATTTAAAATTTTAATGTTGCCATTTTCAAAATAAAACCAACAATGTTATACTCCCTCCGGTCCTAATTATAGGACATATTTAACCGATTTTGGGGAGATTAAGGAAAGAAGTTAAATTAGTTAATTTTACTCATTTTTCTAAAATGTCCTTATATAAATTTAAAATGACCTAAGTGAAAGTAAATCAATAGCTCCTACCACATGCTTCTCTAACCTAATTTTTTTTCCACATGTTATCTAATTGAAATAATGATCTTACTATATATACATATATACATGTGTATACATATAGATACTATGTGTGTATACATATATCGACAGACACATATAGGCGCACACACAGGCCCACACACATATAAACACACAAACACACAAAGATATACATGTATATATATGTGTGTGTGTCTATATATTTGTGTGCACACACACACACACAAAATATATATGCGTAGACACACACACACACACATATATACATACATATATGTAGACACACACATATATGTGTGCACACACACAGACACAAAATATATGTGTAGACACACACATATATACATACATACATTGTGTCTATAGTGTCTATAGATATTTGTGTGTAGACAACACACACACGCATATCTAAAAGTTTCGTTGACTGAAAAAGTATACGTGTCCACATATATATAGTCACAAAAAATCAAACACACTTGAAAGATTAAAATAAGGGTATTTTAGGAAAAAATTGACAATTATTAGAATGTTGTCCTATAATTAGGACCAAAACCAACTCTCAAATGTTGTCTTATAATTAGGACCGAAGGGAGTAATTACTATATGATTAAAAAAACACTTTATAAAATTAAAGAACCAAAATAAAATATTGTGTGAAGTAGAAATACCAAATGCGCGCCTTAGCCACAATGACTTTCTTTCTTTCAAACTCTCAAAATTTTCATTCAAAAAGAAGAATTTAATATTTCTGTTTTTGTTGCAGAATTTTTTTTTTCCTGTCATACCTACATAAAATTTTGTGGGTCTTACTAATATTTTCTTTCTCTTTTCTTTATAATAGAACTCACTCATTTTTACGTGAGTGTGACAAAAAAAAAAATTCTACAACAAAGTCAGAAACATTAAACCCAAAAAAGAAACTTGTATAGTGACCAATGAAGCTTGTTATATAAGAAATTTCATAGGAAACTTCTTGCCCCACAATTTCCATAAATAGTTTTCCATGTTAGACTTGTTTTCTTTGTTAAAGGAACAAATACCTAACATATATGATCGTATCCAAAAATAAGTTGCATAAATAACAACCTTTTTTCTTCACAAAAGAATATCATTAGTTTTTTTTTTTTAGATTTTAATTTCCTTGGAACTTTTATACCTCACCAAAAAGAAGAAGAAGAACACACCACTATACTCTTCACATTGAATTTTTTAAATTAGGTCCTTGTAAATTAAATATTTTAATCCTTTTTTCCATATCATTATAATTGTTATCAATATATTAATTTATCATACATACATAGGAGAGTTTTCCTCATCACATGAGTTTATTATTTTAATTTATCATATGTGTGTGTGTGTGTTTAGATTGTTAAGAAAATAATATTTTGCAGGATATTGATATATGATTATAACAGTTGGACTGATGTAATAAGTTTTCAAATCATAAATATATAATTACAACTTTCAAATTGATTCTAGGGAGCAGGGATGCAAGTGATGAACATCAATTTTTTTTAAAAAAATTGTAAATATATGAATACTAACTTGTTAATTTATTTTTTTTGTTCATCAATTTTTTGAACCGATGAATACTTAAGTATTTTTTTATGTACTCGATGATCCCAAAAAAAAAAAAATTAAAAAAATTGTACATCATCTTTTGATAACTTTTGTTTTTTAGTTATTATTTCAAAAGGATAGGTATAGTACTAATCTGAGATTACAAGTGTAATGGACTCTGTGATTATGCTTACTTAGGAGCTAAGCTGCTGCAAGGATGGCGATAACTTGATTGTCACAAGTCAAAGCCAAAACGCATATTGTTCAAATGTTGAGTTATTGCGTTTCTGATATGAAAAAGATTAGAGCCTGCTTTTTCCATCACCACTCACCTATAAATTCTCACATACTCGGGTGCACATTATGTGCACATAATTAGGTGTCCAATTATGTGCTCATACCTCTATTAGAGGTAATGAGCATATTTTTTTTAATTTTTTTTATATATTATATTTATTTAGATTTAGATTATATGATGCTTTCTGAAATTTTTTTTTGCACCTAGTATCTCAAATTAATTAGTTTTCAGTTCTGCAGTCTGTAACACCAATATCATGAAAATTAATTAATTTTGAGATACTGGGTGCAAAAAAACTTCCAGAAAGCAGCATATAATTTAAATCTAAATAAATACAATATATAAAAAAAGTTAAAAAAAAAATAGAGGTATGAGCATATAATTAGGCACCTAATTATGTGCACATAATGTGCATTCCATAATTTCTTGCTAGTGTGCCTTCCCTTCAAGGACGGACACAAAGGGGGGGGGGGGGCTAGGGGTGGCCCCCGCCCCCCTAAAATAAAATAAAAATTTAAAAAAAAAAAACATCAGTGGTTTGCTTTTGATATATATCAACTTAGATATAAACATTAGCTGCAATATGCATTGTTGGTTTGCGTTCATATAATTTTAAAATAAAATAAAATAAAAGAGTGGGACCCATAACCTTTAATATATCCCAACCCCACTTATTTTGCACTTTTCAGAAATTGTCTGTCTCTTCCCTTCTTGCTCTTGCTGGCGGCTCCTCAGCTATTTTTTTTCAACATTTTACGGTAATTTTTGAGGATCAATAAGGTACTTAAAATCATTTTTTCATTAAATTTCCTTCATAAAATTTATTATATATGATTTTATCTTTCTAATAATACTACTTTTATACTTATTAGAAAATATTTTAGGGTTAGTATTTTGGACAAGTTTTGAGTTTTGTTAAAAGGTGGCTATGCCAAATATAAATGATCACTAATAGTTAATTTTAATAGAATTGAAGATTAATTTCTTGATGATTCTTTGATTACATACATTGAAAAAAATTTGTTTTAAATTTTAGCACGGATTCAATTATAGATAAATTTAACAATATGAAAGAGTGAGAGTAAAGTGAAATAATCTTAATTTCTGTAAAAGATTTCTTTCAATTTTTTTGTATATTAGGTCTTTATTGTATTTCAAATACTTTTATTTATAATATAGTATTTTTTATTTTCGCCCCTTGTCAATAAAATTCCTAGGTCTTTCCCTGCTTCCCTTCATTTCGCTTCAGAAATCTTACCAAACAATGAGTTTGGAGAATGAGAGCAATCACCTTTTGTCCAACATTGCCGAGCCGACGGACGGCGATGTTGACAAAAGGTGATTGCTCTCATTCACAGCCAGAACTCTGCTTATTTTGATGGATGGAAGGCTTATGATAGAGACCCATTTCACCCCACAAACAATCCTCAAGGAGTGATCCAAATGGGTCTTGCAGAAAACCAGGTTTTATATATATATATATTACATATCCTCCTCCGATTTTGGTCCCTCAAGTTTATCTTCATTTTGGTTTTAGCCCTTCTAGTTTCAAATTATATGTTTTGATCCTTCAAGTTTCATTCCATTTAAAACATTGGTTTCTATAATTCAATAAAATTCGAATTTTTGAGTTCTGAGCCATAATTTGGTTGGTGAGAATCTGGTACTTTATAATGACATTAATATTTTGGGCATTAAATCCAATAGTTTTGTAAAATCGTATCACATGGAAACTCCCTTATATGCAAGTACTTAACTTGTTGTGGGTTTAATCTTACTTGTAATTTCAAACTTTTAGCGTTTACACCTCTAAAAAGATTATTGAAATTGTTGCTTTAATTATTAAAAAACACTCATTTAGTTGAGAAGTTCAAAAGGTGGATGTAACACCCCCAATTTCTAACAGTTATGATAACATAAAATATCAAGTATTTGTATAAATAATTACTAAAATTCGAAATAACCAAGTTTGGAAAGTGTTACCGCCGCACTTGTATGGGACAAGTGCAAGGCTACTTTATTACAATAACATAAGTCCAACTGAAATAAAAATAAAACTAGCCATAAATAATTGAATGTTCTTCCTCACTTCTCACTGCTAGCCCCAACCTCGAGAACCTGCTTCACTGAAAATCTGCTCCCCCGAAGGATCGTCGCAGCCCATAATACACAAAGTCAGCTATCTAGACCCGGGAAACCCTGCCAGTCTGTTTAGTGGGAAGAGAACCATGGTAGACCCGGAGCACCCGGAAACCGGCCAGTCACTCCCTGTGACCCGGAGTACTGTAACCGCCGCCTACTCGTGACCGGAGCACCGTGTCGGCCACCACTCCCTGTGACCCGGAATACCCGATAACCGGCCAGTCGACGCTAATAATCAAATTGGCCATAAAACATTTCGTCCTAATGTGCACACATCTTCCTAAAGTTGCTACTAATGTCCCGGGAAACCCTGCCAGACACCACTTTAGGAAGAACGGATATAATCGGTTCACATCAAATACATATCGGAGGCATAAAGCCTAAAGGTTGTGTTCATCACTTTAGGAGGTACCATCCCAAATCTATCCTCCCAATATTAAATTATTTTAAATACACACATAATACAATTCCTAAATTATTTCCAATATGTGAAATAAAAATACATACGTATATGCACAGTAGTGCCCAGACATATATGTATTGAGACAAACGGTATTACACATATACATATGCCCTCTCTATATGCCATGGGGTAATCAATTTGCCAAAGCCAAGGTAATCAATAAACATGTACAGATATAATGGTTACTCAATTTGCAAAAACCGAGGGAGGTAATATCCATATTTATATATAGGAATCAATGGGATTTAAAGCATCATACGCATGGACATAATCATCCGAACAGTAAGTGGTTTTGTTTTTTTTCGTTTCTTTTTTCTTTTTGTTAATCACGCGAATCGAGCAAAGGCAATTGCTTATTTACACACACATACGGAAATCAATCAATAATTGAATTCTACATATACACAACATACGGAAATCAAACAACAATGGATTTCTATTGACCTAAGAATCAGGATCATATAGGATATAATTAACCTAAGCTATATGGGAATTAGGATTACCCATCAAGATTCCTATTAACCTAGGACTCATGGGATTAGGGTTACATAGAGTATGAATTAGCCTACGCTATATGGGAATTAGGATTACTGGTCTCCGTCTTTGCTAGCCTTCTAGAAAAACGGTTTGTTGAGAGTACGGGAGGAGGATGTCGTAGCAGAGAAAAGAGTCGAACGTTTTCTAGGTTTAGGCGGCTAAACCTAAGTTTATAATTAAAATCTAGGGTTTTAGCTATGGGCTGGGCTATTTAATTATTGCAAATTAATAAATTAATACTAAAAATATTATTAATTTCTAGATATTTTATATATTATTATTATCTTTTGTTGGAATGGGCCTTTATCACTTAAACCCTAATCTGTTATGTGACATAGTCTAATCAGATCTGATTATGTGATCTTAACTGTTTTATTTTTTATTTTAATTTCAAATTATTGTTCCTAGATTCTAGGAGGAACTCTAGAAATCAATTTAGATTATTTCTCTCTATATATGTACACATATTAATTCTTTTATTATTATTATTATTATTATTCCTATTTTTAATCTGGGGTATTACAGTGGATATTACGAATAGGTTTTATATTTAAGATGGAAATCAATTTTCTAAAGAGGTGATATATTAAGGTTTTCTGGCATTTTATATCCCCAAATTGAAGCGTACAAAAGGCGTCTTCTACTCCCTCCGTCCCTAATTATAGGAGCAATTTAACCGATTTTGGGAGAATTAAGAAGAGGAGTTAAATTAGTTAATTTTACTTATTTTCCTAAAATGTCCTTATATAAATTTAAAATGACACAAGTTGCCCTAATTATAAGTGTTTTTAATTTGCCTTATGTTAGATATCCATGACATATTAGTTTATTTATGTATATTAGTTGCTTTTTATATAACCATGTGTATACATATATGTGTATACATATAGATCTATTTACAGACATAGAGACACACACCCATATATCTACACACACACATATATATGTTTATATGTGTGTGTGTTCACACATATATATATATTGACACACATAAACACAAATATACATATATATGTAAACACACATATATATAATGCTCCTAATAATAAGTATAAATAGGGGTATTATAGGAAAAAAATGACAAAAGTTAAAACTTGCTTTTATAATTAGGACCAAAACCAACTCCAAAATTTGCTCCTATAATCAGGGACGGAGGGAGTAATTTCTAAACCTTTGGACAAAAGGATGAATAGAGCACGTCCGTGAGAAATGCAGTACTAAGCTTTACAAATACAAATATTCACATGCATGTTGATAACAAGAAAGGTGATGATTACACGCTTGATTGACACAAGCATGTACGTTGGGATGTAGGGGTCTCATGTTGTAATAAGCTATTTGATAGCGATAATTACAGTGTCAGACTAAACGCTAATCATAGTTTCTTTAGAGTTTGCTCGATTATGGATATTCTTGGCACATGTAATACAGGGTACAAGGATGAGGGTTCATTCTTCTCATACTCTTTTAAACCACTAGGAAAAGGATGTCATCGAATTGGAAGTTGATCGCTCAGTATTATTGGAGGATGGAAATAGTAGATGCGGAAGATACTGATACTTTCGAGACTAAAATAGATGTCATCATCAATTTTTTTATTCTAAGGGTCAAGATGGGATTCTAAGAAGAAATTAAGATACTTTTTGATACAAAAAATGGTGACAAGTGTGCAACCACTCTGGGTTCTCAGTGATAAGGACGACCCTCCCAACAGTGGTAGCTCCATACAATGCAGATTATTAATATATAATATTTAAAGAAAAACTAAACACAAGGACTCGATTACGACCCTGAATAATTCAGGGCCACGAGTTGGCCCAAAAAGCTCATAAGACAAATCCAAAATCAACTCTTGTAAAGGCCCATGAGCTGAAAGACTTTGCAGGGCCTTGATCACCTTAGGCAACTGTTTATAAAAGCTACTACCTCCACGTAGTTTTGCTTCGGAGGAGTCATTGGTAATTACCAGAATAATAATAAAGCTCTGAGCCATCCGATGTTCTTCGATGCATGGCTCATTTTCGGGTCTCCTTTTCAATTCTGGTAAAAGGACAACGAACATGGAGGGGTGGTGATATGAAATATGAATCTTCCAAAAAAAAAAATGCTTACATATTTTTTGAGATATTATAAAAAAAAAAAAAAAAAAACAGAATCCACAAAACATACGTATGTAGAACTTTTCTTTATCTCACTGAAATTAAGTAGAGATTTGAGTTTGTCGAAGACTACCCATTGCACAGGTGGAAGCTAATCGTGTTTTTCAAATCTACCTAGATAAATAAAATAGAAATAGTAAACTTACTAGCCATATGACCAACTAACGGAAGCAAAAAGTAATGCATCCATAATAAATATAAAGCATCCGCTTATAACATACTAGTCAAAATTTCAATCTCACAAGTCAGGTTTGACATTAATATGGATGCAGTAACTCGATGAAAAAAGGTCTATGTTGGCTTATTGTAAAGATGGACAACGGTGAAGACGAAGAACCCTGCCATCTGCAACACAATATCCAAAATTATGTTAGATAAAAACCATTGAGAAGTCAGATCACCTATTGATATGGACACAATCACAAAACTCCTGCCATAGCAATGTACTATAACCTAGGAGCTAGGTCAATGTTTGGTATGCGGAACTGTGTTTTCTAGAAAGGAAATGAGAAAGTATATTACTTTACAACACAAGGCAATGCACTTTCCCATTTCATTTCTAGAAAATAATTTCCCACATATTAAACATTGCTAAACAGTATCAACCTACACGCAGGGAAACCTATGCACACATGTATATACACACGTTTATAAGGACACAAGCACGCAGGCAGTACACACAAATATAAGTACACAGGAATTTTATAATTTGGCGCTACCATGCTCCAAAAGCAAACAAGAAAAAAAAAGAAAGGGCTGCCCTGGTGGTTGGGGCATACCCCAAACAGCAAACAAGGAAAACGAATCAATAGAATTTAGTGGACCATGAGGTCAATTTTCAAATCAAGCTTTATGTGTGTGTATGTGCGAGAGAGAGATCCTCACCATTGAAAATGCTGCTCCATAATAGGGATAAGCTGCTGGTATAAATCTTTCGTATTCGTTGTGTCTGAAGGGACGGACAGGAATCTGCACACAAAATTCAAAGATGAATCCCATGTCTTATTCAGTAATCTCAACAATATTGAAAATACATTATTGCTACAAACAGCAGTCATGGTAACACATTCAACAATCAGACATTTATCATAAGACTCAGTTTTCATTTATCCCATTGAATACTAGAAAAATGATGGATACTCTCATCCTAGCACTCAAATTTCTTGAAAAGGAACACTGATAAAGATTAATTGGTTAACATATTGCCACACAAGGGACGTTAGTCCAAACCCAATCCTCCCTGTGAGCACAGCCTTCCCAAATGCAGCTAATATTTTAATTCTAATGAATAATGACAATAAACATTAGTAATTTTACAACAGCGGCAGGTAAATTTGATCTGGTAACAAATTTCTCTCCAGTTATTGATATGACCAGTTTAACTGATCCAGTCCTCAACAACAAAACATCCACAATTAAATATACATATAGGTAGGTATCAAAGGCATCAACATATATAAAGATATAGATGTAGTTCTTGAGAATTAAAATTTAGAGGACTCAATTACCTGCTTCGATAGAGATAAGCTTGTATATCCAAGTCTTTGGTACTCCAATTTGAATTGGAAAACCCCGTAGACATCTGGAACTTTAAATGATGTGAAATAATGACCCTGAAAGAATAAAAGTTAAGTATTGCATTCAAGGGTTCATTACAGAAAAATTTAAGAGTACTGAAAATAGATCTTCAGAAGGGACCTTGCCGTCAGTAGACATAGTCTTCAAGACATAGGGGCTCATCATGTAAAATTGGACTTGAGCATCATCAGCTACATAAGGTTTCCAGCTTGTTCCAGACCATTCATAAATCTCGACAGAGTATTCCTTCAAAAAGATTTGAGATGTAAGCTACAATGAACATTAATGTTTCAACTTTAGCAAACATTACATATATCAGTGTTTAATTAATAATTAAATTACCAAATCATCATTGATCCTGTAGATGGCTGGTTCTTCTACTTCCCCAACTTTGTGGTGTCGTACATTCACAGCCTTAATATCAATACATGAACCAGAAAACATGTTAGTTAACAATAAGCATAACATTGATCATCACAAACAATGGCCGCAAGACTGTTTTTCCTTACCTTGAGATGACCTCTTTCATGGAAAACCCACTTGCTCAGTTCAGTCAAGAACTGCTCATTACCTGACTTGTCATGTCTGATCCAAAAAAATAATCATTCGCCATGATTGCAAAATACATGACACTAAAAGTTGAATATAAAGCCTTATGCAAATAGTCAACAACAAACTCGGTAAAGGCTATGTGTCAAGAGAGAAGACTGCTTCTGTATCGGCTAGCAAAAAGTCATTCCAGACAAAAAGGAGGGGCAAAGTTTGAAAGCTTTACTCACTTGGTTGGACTCCCAGCCTTTTGTACACCAGATCTGAAAAATCTGAATAACAAAAAAGAGATTGTGCCATTAGAATTTAGCTTACACTTTAGAAAGACTGTGATCAGCAAGTTAGTCCTTTCATACCGGTTGCTGAACATGCTTATTGAGCCAGAGATCAAAATCCGAGCATTATTTCTTGCCTGCAAAAGGACAATAACAAGAATATGGGACAGTTAATGCATATGATTAGAATTTATCTTCTGTAAACCATATGTTAAGAGCAAGCAATGAATTGTCAGGTATAACAACCATAAGATATTCATCAAAGAAAAATCAGGAAAACATGGTTATATCTTTTGATTTCCTTCATTTTTTTTTTTTTGAATTTTTCTGGGTATATATACAGAAATTTATAGTTTTCCAAAAGAAAAAAGGATAAGAAAGATCATATACGATAAAACACAAAACTTAACAAATGCAGACAGTAATAGATAAGGAAGAACATGACCAAGGGCAACCACAAGAGAGGACAGTCAAAAGAAAATAAACTATTGACTCACCTGGACAACAGAAACTAATGAGATAGAAGATCCAGTGAGTGATGGAGGACTTGTCAACTTCGATTTTGGATTAGCAGAATAGGCTGATGGAGATGCCGAGAGAACTTTCAACACCTGAAGTCACAAACAAAATGGATATATCAATGAGTATCCAGAGTTCAATCAACTTCAATACAAATGCATCAATACAGTTTCCACAATTAAAGTCAACACAGCAACAGAGATAAAGGCATGTTACCAGGCTATTGGAAGGATTCAATGAGTGACCAATCCCCCGAAACAGAACTGGAGCCTGTTGCATGTTTACTTATATGTTAATTGTAACTCTTGAGCATTATTGTGCTTAAACAGTTAACACAACTAATGAGTCGATCAAAGTGGCACTTGCCTCAATTTTTTTGCTTCCAAGAATCACGTTAGACTTAATGAAATCATCAGCAGCAATCAGTGTATGATCTCCTTCAGTAGCAGCGACTGCATAACCAGTATGATCCACAACCAAAGCTGCAGGATCCTGGGTACATATAGATATAGAGAAGCAGAAAGTAAGGTTTCACTGCCTATGAAGCAATGGTACAAATATACGCAACAAAGCACACACATAACGTCAGATTCTAGGCGCAGAAAGATTGTTGTGATCCTTAATAGAAGAAATATTACACATGGGCCAAACGAATTCAAACTATTTACAACTACTGTAGGTACCTCATCAAAGTCCACTCCGCACTCAGTGGCAATTTCTCGGATTAAATCAGATGCATTACTATCGGCTGCAACTATTAAATCATGGCCAGAATCAACAAAATCCAAAATAGAAGCTGCATCAATGGATCCTCCAAAACCTGCATAGTTGTAAAAGGTTGCAAATATCAGCAAAAACAGAGCAAGTTCCCCTAAATGGGCATAAATATGTTTTCTCGCATGAAACCGCACGTAAAAATAAGTTTTCACAAATAAAAGATTATGTTATAAGTCACGCAAAACGAGTCCAAGTTTACATTTGACCTCAATACATTATATCTAAAGCCCATACCTAGTTAATTGCTTAGGAAATGAAGAGACAACGTAGTCGTGCAGTAAACTACACGTTTTAACGAAAATATGTAAGAGCCATGAGTTTCATTCATGTGTCACCAATTAAATTCTCCTAACAAGCAAAAAAAATTCACTTCCTCGAGTAACATTTTCCAAATTAGCAACAGAAATTCAGATCTCTGAAACTCCAAAAATTACAGCTTCCAGGAGAAAAAAGGGACAAAACTTTACGTTCGATCGTGGGGCATAACAAAATTAAGCCATCGTACAAATACTGGCCGTATCTCTGGAGCGAAATCTTCGGGTCGTCAGCGAGCTTGAAATCGAGATCGAATCCACGGGATTGGAGAGACTTGAAGAACAATGAGTGCGACGATTTGATGGCGAAGTCATCGAGCAACACAAGGATGTGGCGATCTGAGGGCTTATCGTCAGAGAAAGAGTTGCAGAGAAGTGGGAGGAGTGAAATGAGGGTGAGGAAGACGACCAGCTTCGCCATTGCGAGCAGCCTTGGGTTTTCGCAGCTCTGAGTCTTGAGTCAAGACTGGGGAGTTTCTCAGAGGTCTTCAACCATCACAGATCGGGTTTATTTCGTTATCGGTAATTAAAATTTTGGATCCCAAGATAAAAAAAAAAAAAAAAACCAATTTTACGTCATAGATGCAGATTCTGCATTGGGCTTCACTGGGCTAACCATTCCCAAAGTTGAGCCCATCTAGGTTCAAACCAGGCCCAACATTTTGAGCCTGATACTTCTTTATCTTTCAAAAGATAACTATCTTCACTGTTACAATGATGCTCGTCCTCTCAACTTGATTTTAAATTGTTTAGGTTTTTATAGATATAAATATAGGGTTAGTCTAGCCATGTAAAGTACTCCCTCGGTCCTAATTATAAGAGCTAGTTAACTTTTTTGGAGAGATTAAGAAAGCTAATTAAATTAGCTTAGAGTATTTTTATTTTTTTTCTTCAAACTAAATAGTTTGACCAATAAACTAATATATAATCTAAGAAAACATAAAATATGAAATGATTAAATAACTTATTTAGCATCCTTAATCTCTCCAAAAAAAATCAACTAGCTCTTATAATTAGGACCGAATGTAGTATTTTTTTCTCTGAATTAATTTATTTGACTTATAAATTGATATATAAACTAATGATACACAATATACGATAAAATTTATAATTAAGTAACTTATTTAATTTCTTTAATATTAAAAAAAAAGCCAATTAGATCTTATATTTAGAACTGAGAAGTAATTTTTATGAAATTATTCTCAGGCACTATTTCTACTTTTAGGATTAATTTGCTTCCTTGGTGAAGCAAGCTAATAGAGAATTTCAAACTGCAGCAGATACAACTTTAGAGAGAAGAAATAGAAAATACTGTCATTAAGATTATCTTTCCATGCACAAACTTCTTTGCAAGTTTAACAAGAAAAGATTTCATTTCTCACACTTCCCTGTCATTGAACTTGTTATTAAGCGCAGAAATTCAATGAAAGTCCAGGATATAACAGCCACATTTTTCTGATTTCTTACATTTGTGCAGACCTCTTACTCCATTCATTTGACTCTACCTTCATTGATTTGATCCGCTCACGTGACAAGTTAGATATTCTTACATGAATAGCTGTTCAACTTGTCCCATTCTCATCTGTGAATCACATAACGTGAGAAGATCCAGATCCCTGATTTTCTAAATGAGCTAGATCATCTGTCTGCTTTATGTTTTCCCCAGCCTTGAAATTGAGTTTGTAGACCAATAAATATCGGAATATTAATTTACAACCAAAGATTACAAGCAATAACCAGACAAACAGATAGACACAAGGAAAGAAAAAGAAAACAGGGAAGCCCTATGATCTTGGATATCCAAATACAAATGAGGAAAGAAAATTTTGCACTCCTGGAGAATCATGGATCACTGAAAACCAGTGACTTCTTTTCCAGTGACTCATGAATCAAGATTACGGATTACCTACCAGCAAGACAGAGATAAAGAGAAATAAGACAAAGTCACCTCATCTTTCCTTCACTGAGCCCTTTCTAGACCTCTTTAGCTCCCATGGAGGTAGGCAACCTTTATAGTGAGAGTGCAAAAATAAGGAAGACATCGATACCTCCCTCTGAGGCACTGAGATTGATGACAAGCAACTGAAGGCAGTTCGCAGTCTCTTCTTTTCACTATCGCCTCCTTGAAAGTTTGCATCATGTCGAACAGTGGATGTTTGAAGAGCATCAGGAAGTATGCAATTGCACAGGGATCCTACAAGGATTTCATAAAAAGATGAGAAGTCACTGAGGTAAGGTAATTGAAGGAAACAAGTTGGGGCATTTGAACCCAACAAAAAATTTCTCCTTGTGTCCATCCAGTCTTCTGCCAAGTAGGTGAAAGTTGCTGAATTAAACACTAAATAGTTGCAAAGCAAAGGTAATATCTAATTGGGCGTCAAGTAAATGTAATATTTGCATAAAATGGTTGAGAAAAAGCTTATTTGCACTTCTTCATACATCTTCAGTTATAATTTCGCTGAAGAAGCTGATAGTAAACTATGGTATTGCACATTAGTTTTGTTCTAAATTTTTCAATCACATGAAAATATGACAATATGAAGTACTTTCAGATATTTCAATAGTAGCAAATGCCAGCCAAAAAAAAAACAGTAGGGGAAAAAACTAGTTTGTGGGAAAAGTGTTCTTTAACATTAGCTGAGGGCAATATATTATGCACATGGACGCAGTATCACGAATGGCAGATAATGACATTGGAAAATTCTAAGTTCCGATTGCTTGTTACTTGCAAACGGATTTCAGAAGAACTGTGTTCTGGTCTATGTTCGGCAGGAGAATACATCATATACCTATTCTTGCAAGACGATTGACCCATTTTGGTATTGTGTTTCCTGTCAGCTTGAAGCACATGTCCTCACAAAAATGGTTGCAGTTCTTCACAATCAAATGATAAGTATCACCATTGTAGTTTGCTGACTGACGCTCCATGAACTCTCTAACCTGGAGAGGATCCAGGCTTGTTGTTCCCATGAATATTGACTTCCTAAACTTAAAGCCAGGACATTGACGAGGTTCAACTTCAAAGACGCCACTTGTCGGATAATCATGAGCTCCAAAGGCATATTCTACTCCATGAACTGTATGCATAGTCAAGATACATTCATAGGATTCAGATCCATCCAACGCAGAAGAGAAAGTATTCTAAATTAGTCTGTTATCTCAAATTGTGCAAACATGAAAGATGAAATTGAGTTTGGTCCTGGAGGTCAAATTTATCAAATGATCTTAAGTAAGTAGTTTTAAGGCTATCATGGTTCGTGTCGCAAACTACAAAAGTAAGAGGTTAAACATAGTAGCATTATAAGTTATAACTGCTTCCTTTTAAGACATAAGGTCCAGGCCATGAAGTAACTCCTCAGAATTTTGACTAGAAAACCTTAATAAACTATTTAAATGAACAAATAAGGTTAAAAATGTGAAAGCAGGCAATATGTTTCAACTGACCTTCAACCCCAGTGTGAAAAATACCAAGACCTGCCCAGTACATGTAGCCATTTACAGCCGTTAAATCATATACATTAAGATAGACAGGTGAGTTCCCAGGATTATTGCCAGCTGATTTCACTTTTGGAAATAAGCAAAAACGAGTGGCTGATTTGTCTTTGAGACGAAGACGCACAACCGAAGGCCAGCTACCATTGAATTTCGGTTTCATGTTAAGAGTGAACCCAAGAAGCACTCAATACCTATCTACAACCTGCATATATCAAGACCAAATTAAAATTGGAAGACATTCGAAGGAATGTTCGTTCAACACTTGTGATGGTGTATTGCAATACAACACAAATAATCCTTCCATGACCAAACTAAGCTTTGAAGGAAACACAGAAGTAGCATGGGCCCAGTTCCAATGTTTGAGTCGATCAAGAAAATATACATTAGTATGGTAGATCACCTAGTTTCATGATTGCTTTAATACAACCCCTAAGGTATGTTCTGGTGGCCAAAGGCACGACTTTGAAAAAGTGACCATGCACTACAGCAAATGAAGATTATTTATACCAGGAAGAACTTATTCCATGTTCTGGGATCTTGTAGCCAAGAAGTCCATGCCCGCTACTCTAAAGAAACAATGTAGTGATAATCAGATACAATAGATGACAAAAGAAAAGGGGAACCTTTTAATTTCCTGGTTTGCCAACCTAGTTGTGACATGAAAAGGAAAGTATAATCAACAGGAGCCATTAAAAACTGTAACCAATCATGCCAGGCCTCTAGCATTCAGAATTTGTTCTCACGAACCCAGAACATGCATTTCAGACGGCTGCTACCTAACTATGCTTAAGACAAAACATTAGAATGTTAAATCAAGATCACTTAGACAAGCAGACAATCCTCGTAAAGAAGTAGCATAGTCTTCAGCTTTACGCAGAACAGTAACCAACCCTGTAGATCCTGCCATGTGCTGTTAATTTTTTCTTCCCTCTTCAGACCACAGTGCGTGATGCTCACAATAGCTCGGAAATTTGGCAATGTTCAGTCCAAACCACAACACATTAATTCACATTTTAGCTATTGTAACACAAATCTTATTCGCTCCGTCACTTCAGTCTTCACTCTCTTCCCTGTGTCCTAAAGAAATTGATTAGCTATTGTTCTTATCTCGAATAAACGTTACCCCCTTGTTCATTGCACAGTGAAAGTGAAAGTTCCAACAAGCCAGGATCTATCTTGTGAATGAAAGCAAAGCTACCTTCAGATCATTTGGTCAAGATGGGATCTGAGCTATGGATCCACGTGCCGGTTCTGAATTCCCCACCTAGACTATAACAAACATAGGAACCCCGCAACTCTGGTTTCAAACTCTTTTAACTTCGTATCTGGTTCACGTTTTTCAATTTTAAGTTTCCCTCTTTAAAAAAGAAGAAAAATAGAAGGAATAGAGTCCCAACATATATCGTTCCGAGCAGAAAAGATGCTAAAATTGTGAGTTTTGAATGAAGATCCTACTCATGTACGGTAAAGGTAAGATGAGAAAAACTAGCGAAGTAAGAACAAAAAAGAAAGCACTTCCCACGCCCAGATCAGATTAATAACTAAGAAAAACAAAAGAAGAGTAACTAACTAGCAATGAAGTAGCCGATCTTTCAGAAGCAACAATGAGAAGAAGAAAATGAACAGAAAAGAAAGAGAAGGAGTTGACAATTTGAAGAACAAAGTAGATTCAAGCAAGATGAGTGAAAAGATCAGGAAGACCGACTAACCTGTTCAACTAGGGAAGAGCAGCCCAGAAGAGAGCGAGTGAAGAAAATGCTTCCTTCAGCAGAAGATGACGATGATGATGGGACAACGCCATTGTTATGGGAAGAACGAGGAGAGAAATCGAGAATGGAACAATGTGCGTGCCTGAAACTCCCACATTGTCTTAGGCTGTTTCTCTGACAGCGATGAAGGAGGTAGTAGGGAATACAGAAACTTGCAGTGTCCTTTTGTTCGAGCTGGATGGGGAAAGATAGTACTGGAAATGAAAATTTTGGTG
The DNA here is from genome assembly GCA_025563575.1 of Acacia pycnantha. Taxonomy (NCBI): domain Eukaryota; kingdom Viridiplantae; phylum Streptophyta; class Magnoliopsida; order Fabales; family Fabaceae; genus Acacia; species Acacia pycnantha. The sequence goes on along the minus strand of JAMWYP010000010.1, from coordinate 3,227,088 downwards.
AAAAAATATTTATAAAAAAAAAAAAAAAATTAGAAAAAATTTTCAGCGGAAAGTGAAACCGTGAAGGAAATTCTGTCCCAATTTTTACACTTTGAGCCTTTGACTGCCATCAACATCACGGCTTGCCTTTTTCTTTTCTCTATTTTATTTATAATGGAATGTAATATTTTTAATCGACTAGTTAATAGAAGAAGTAATTAAGGTGGAAGATATTTTTTTTTGGGAAAACCATTGGGAGGTGTTCATTCTGATCCTAAATATAAGATAAAGTTAATTTTTTTGAAGATATTAAAGAAGGTAAATAAGTTGTTTAATCATAGTTGTGTGTCATTAGATTATATATCAATTTATATGTTAGACAAAATAGTTTAGAGAAAAAATGATAAATATAAATATTTTAAAGTAATTTAATTAGCTTCCTTATAATCTTTAAAAAAATCAACTATATCTTATATTTAGGACCGAAAGGAGTAGCAAGTAAGGAATGTAACCTAACTATAATCACTTGGTTGGAAAAAAAGAATGAATCACTAAAATGTATTCAAATTAGTTATTGTATGCTGCTCACTTGTTATGAGATTTTTTTTTTTTTATAATTACATTTTTTTACTGAGGCCTAGTTATCATAGTAATTCTTCCTAATTTTTTTAATGCTGAAAACTAAATTTTTTAAAAAAATAGTTGATAATAAATCTTTGTTGAAATGTGATTGTAATATTTGCTTAATTCAGAGGTGCTTACTGTTCATTAGTCATCGTGACAGGGATTTACTTAAAAGTTTAACTGTTTTGGTATAAAAGGAAAAGCTTAGTATTTTCGAATGAAAGTTAAAGTTGGTCCCTTGGATGTATATTTATTAGCCACAATTTTTTGCAGTCTGACTATCCCTGCTTTTTCCCCTCCTTTTTGGCCCCTATCATTCTTTCTTTTTTTCCAGATTTTAAAACTAAATTAAATTTATCATATCTTGAAAAATATTTATTTATGCAACCAACAAAAAGTGGAAAAAGAATACTAGTACATTATGCATTATACCAAGGTTAGACTCACTAGACCGGTTGAGGTATTGAGTCAGGTATCAGTAGGTCAGATCGGAATCAAATAAGAGTTAAATCGGGCCAAATGGTGAAAAATGGAATATTTTTAGAGTTATTAGTATGAAATTCTAAAGATTTAAAAAAAAAATCATTTTTTTTTTAAAAGGTGAACCATTTTGACCCGCTAACCGAATTGATTTACTGACCAGTTCATTGGTTTTTGGTCTGGTTTGGCCGGTCCAGTCTGTATCTAAGAACACAACATTGTACTCGACTTGATGGGAAGTAATTATTAAAAAACTAAAAAGAAAAAAGAAAATATTATTTGAACTTCAAAATAATAAATCAATTTTGCTACCTACAGGAATATAAGTATTAACTATAAAAATATAACAATTATCAACTAAATTTAGTAAAAAATCATTGATGTGAGATTTTAAAATTTAAATGGTATTTTTTTTCCTACAAATTTTTTATTTTATTAATAAACTCTTAAAAACGTAGCGTAGTGACCAAAGAAGTATATATACTTTGTGTGGGGCTCATGTCTAAGACAACAGGAAATAAATCCTCTTAAGTCGAGTCTCATGAGCTTTTATGATTTTTTTTTTTAACCATTTTATGATTTTTTTATAAAAATAAAAGATTTTCTTTCTTTCTTAACAAGGTAAGTTTCAGGAAATTTCATGAGTTCTCAACTTCAGACAATCTATTATTCCTAACATAATATATATCATATGCAACAAAGTGGTATTACTTATTAATTAGTATAAGAATGTGCTTCTATAATTAGACTATTAATAATTGTAATTAATGTAGAAATTCATTCTTAAAAAAAAATGTTTGCAAAGCGGGAAAAAGGTATCCTGAAATATTAATTAAATATAGAGTAAATACCATTTTCCGGTCCCTGACAAAAAACACGGACCCCATTTTGGTCCCTGACAAAAAAAGGTCTTTTTAGTCCATAAAAAGGACGAATTAGGGTCGATTTGTGGACATTTTGATCATTCACAAATTTCCAAAAGGTCATTTTTAATCCCATAAAAAGGACGAATAATGGTCGGTTTTTTTGTCAGTGACTAAAATGGGGTCCGTGTTTTTTGCCAGGGACCAGAAAGGGTATTTACTCTTAAATAATTAATCTAACATGCATACTTATACAACAAAATCTCATTTTTAATTTCTAATGATTATGAGAACATAAATAAGTGCTTAGCAATATGCGTGTATGTGTAAAGATGCCATGCTCACTGCTCTAGCTAGCATTTATTGTGTGTTTTTCCCTCTAAATAGTAAGCTATCATTCGTAAATAATAATGCGATTTATATGTTATGACTTATAAAGCCTGAATTCAAACTTTACATCAATGTATATTGTTTGTAAGTACTTCCTCCTGCACTTTTTGTTTTTTTCAATCAAAGGTTTTCCCTTTGACAAGAAAAAAAAACAAGAGTTTTTTTTCCTTAAAGATTAGAGAGTAAAGAGTTCTCACTTCTTCCAACAAGCGCATTTTTCGGGATTCAAATTTGTATTATTCATCTTATGAAGTGAAGCTCCTTACCATATCAACCAACAATATGTTAGTTCCTATAGTACCTTTGATAATTAGGGCTGAGCATGAAACTCATAACCCATGAGCCCGCCCAAAACCCAGTGTAATTGGGTCATATTGAGCCCGCCCCAAAAGACTTTATAATGGGTTGGGTTGGAACCCGCCCATTTAATATTTAAATGGACGGGCTATGGTCACACCTATGGGCTACCCATACCCGCCTATTTAGTGTAACTTTTTTTTTTTTTTTTATTAACTACCCATCTCATTCCACATTCTGTGTAAAGCATTCCCTGAATCCCTTCCTATTCGAGTATTCAGCCACCTCTAATCCATAGTCATAATGACCATCAACTCTCAATCTCGCTCACTTTCTCTCTCTATGGTTATGTTTATTCGAACTTGTGAGTTGCTATTAACTCCACATGTAATATAGAGAAGATTTTAGAAGTGGATGAATATCTTCAAACTGAATTAGTTGACTTTAGTGATCCAAAATTTGATGTTTTAGCATGGTGGAGACTAAATGCTTCCAAGTATCAAGTTTTAAATCTGTTGACACGTGATTTATTGGGTATACTAGTATCTATAGTATCTTCAGAATTAACTTTTAGTACTGGGTCAGATACTAGATTCTTTCAAGTGAATCTGAAAATGATGAAGACTGAAACATGCAGATTCAATGGAAGCATGTCATTTTGTTAATCTATGAATTGTAGAGTTGTGGTTGTAATGTTTTAATTTAAAAGTTGGAGTTTGAACATCAAGATTATGTAATGATGGTACTTGTCTAAATTTATGTTGTTTTGTGTGAATTGTGATTATTGAATTTTGAAGATTCAAATTCCAGAAATTGGAATGATGAATTTGGATGGATGCTTAATGCTTATGTTTGTATTTTTTCAACAAAAAATAATAATGAACAAGTCAAATTAAATGGGTTACCCAAAACTCGATTAGCCCGCCCATTTATGTGGTAGCCCATTTACATGGATTTAAATGGGTTGAGGTACAGGTATGAGCTAACCCATACCCATTTAAAGTTAAATGGGCGGGCAATGAGTTTGACCTCGGGTTGCCCAACCCGCTCATTGCTCTGCCCTATTGATAATATCTTAAAATTTAAATTGCATTAATTTTTTTTCGTAAGAGTCTATTTGGGTTCATTTGAGCATTTAATGTATTTTTTATAATTTTTGCTCACAATTACTTATATTCTCTTCTTCTTTTTTTCAATACTACACCTGTTCATACTTTCACTTATTATTACTTTATTTCTCTCTTTTACTTATCTTGTATATAGAATCCGATTGGATGGTTTTTTTTTTTTTTTATAAAAAAAGTATTTTTTTTATGCAAAAAAAAATATTTTTTTTTATTAATTTATGTGTTTAGATGATAGTTTTTAAAAAAAGCAAAAGTCACAAAAAAATTAAAATTCTGCCTTTTTTATTTAAGCTTTAATTTGGAGCTAAAAAAAAAACAATGTAAAAAATCACTTTTTTTAAAAGTCCATCCAAATAGGTTCTAAATACGGATATAATTTGAAAGAAAAAATATTCTTACATATTTATTACTTATATATAACTACTTTTAACTGTTTTATCAAATCGCGTAATTTAGTTACCGTACTTTATAAAAATTAAAAAGGATTGGAGGGAGTGATTTATGCTCTCTCATGCTCAATAGTACAAGTGGACTTCTAAATAGATGTTGTGGCCTCAAGTATAAATCACTTTGTTGGAGAATTGGGTAGCATTAAGTGCTTTATTCACGTCATTCTTCTCAAATTCCAATGAGAGGCCGATATATTATACTCCCTCCGGTTCTAATTATAAAACAACATTTTAGAGTTGGTTTGGTCCTAATTATAGGACAACATTCTAATTTTTGTCAATTTCTTCTTAAAATACCCCTATTTTATCCTCAAGTGTGTTTGATTTTTCATGATTACATATATGTGTATGTATATATGTGTGTGTCTATATACAAATATACATACATATATACACAAACACACACACAAAGACACACACACCCACATATCTATGAGTGTGTGTGCCTGTCAATATATATGTGTGTAGATATATATATATATATATATATATGTGTGTGTGTGTGTGTGTGTGTGTGTGTGTGTGTGTGTGTACACATATATATACATATATGTGTGTGTCTATATATATATTTGTGTGTGTGTATTCATATATATGTGCGTAGATATATGTATGTATGTGTGTGTACATATATAAACACACACGTGTCTATATATATATATATATTTGTGTGTGTGTGTTCATATATATGTTTGTAGATATATGTATGTGTGTGTGTTTAGATACACACACATATATGTGTATATAGTAAGACCATTATTTCAATTAAAAACCGTGTGAAAATAAAAATTTTAAATCAGAGAGGTATGTGATGGGGGTTGTTAATTCACTTTTACTTATGTCATTTTAAATTTATATAAGGGCATTTTAGGAAAATGAGTAAAATTAACTAATTTAACTTCTCTCCTTAATCTCTCAAAAATCGGTTAAATATGTCCTATAATTAGGACCGGAGGGAGTATATTATTTTTAAAATTTATGATGATTATTAGGGGCAATGATGGAAATCAAAATAGTTTTTAGACAATTCTAATGACAACTAAGATTTCATGATTTCATTGAATTATTTATAACTCATTTATTGTATCCGGTCACTCTATTATATAGTACTTTCAATTAATTTACGCGAATTAATGAATCACGTTTAACTCATTAAGTTTATCTTAAATTAATAAAAAATTCAACTTTACTTTTATTGAAGATATTTTGAAGGAAATAAAAGGTTATGAAGAGCCACATTTAAATAATACCTCCTATTTTAAATATAAGATCTCTTTTTATAGTGGAAATTGTATTGCCAACGAAATTTTATATTAAGAATTGGGTAATATTAATCATGGGGCTGGCTAATAAGCACTAATCGCCTATCAATTAAATCAATTAACAGGGACCAACGAGGGTTGACACAAGTAGTAAGTGACTTGTGTCACTTAAGTAAGGTCTCGATCGAGTTTAAGCCTTGGGAATATAGAAAGCCTCGTTGGAAAACTCTATCATCATAGTCAGGTGCGCGATGCTGGTCGGATTCAGATTAGTAATGACGAAGCTCTGGATACTAAATGAGAAAAAAAAATCAATTAACAGGTACATGTGAGTGTATATTGTGAATTAGAGGGGATAATTTTGAAACAACTTAGTAGACATACTTTGAATCATGAAGCATGATTTGTGGTAAACTCCTCTTCCTATTTTTTAACTGGAAGATTATAGTTAGGTGCGGGAAGAAAGGTGGGAGCCTCCATTGCATTCATTATATGGTACTTATTTATTAGTTGCCTTTTTTATCTGAAGAATTATTAGCTTCTTTTTGTTTGTATGCATTAACCTGCCGGAATTTTAAAATGAAAAAAAAAAAGGACAAGCAACATTGCACGCTCCAACAAAAATTGGACCACGGAATCCAAAGCATGGAGCACCTTTGGTTCATGATTCATCACGATACTCATTATAAAAGGAGAATAGTCTAGGTTTGTTACAATGTCACCTACTCCCACCAATCCTAAATTTAAATCCCAATTTTTTTTTTGGAAATGTTAAGAAAACTAAATGTCATACTTATTCATAGTCAAGGACGGATCTTAGAAGAGACAATGGGGGGCCATGGCCCCCCCAAAAAAAATATTTGTTCAGATTGAGCGATCAGCAACAATTAGTTCTTCAATTCAGAGAATTTCCACGTCTTCCAGTTAGTTTAAGAACACTTCGTCTCAGCCAAAATATACTCTCTGGCCATATTACTCCCCTCGCGAGGCTCAAACTCATCAGATGGATATCTATGGGCATTTACCAGTAAAAGTATCAAATCGCTAGAATCTATAACTCGGAGAAAAATGAGTAGAAACATGGAACTGACTTTGTTGTTCTTTGGTCTTGTTTACTCTGTTTCTGGGTTTGTTCTCGATGAATCCAATATTGAGGGACACTCTGTGTTTTCTTACATAGAAAACGATATCGTCACTGCAAGCTCACCTTCCTCTTCCCAAGCTCTCATGGTCAATCTCATTCTCATTGAAGCTGTTGCATCTAATGGGCCGGGGTTGGTATTTCTCTCTCCAGCCATATCTATGAACAGTAACCATGCCCCCCCATTTTTTTTTTTTGCCAAGGTTCGTCCCTGGACTCATAATGTATGTTGTGTATCATTATATTATATATTTATTTATAAGTCAGACTAACTAGTTTAGAGAGAAAAGACGATAGATACAGGTGTTTTAAAATAATTTATTTAACTTTCTCAATCTAAAAAAAAAGTTAATTGAATTTTATATTTGGGACTGATGGTAGCATCATCTTTAGGAAAAAAAAATAAAATAGTATTATTTAAATTTCAAAATTTCAAATCAGTTTAGTAGCCTACAAAAATATATCTATTTAATTATAATTGAATAGTAATTGATAACTCATTTTAAGAGGAAATCTTTTATTTGAGATAATTTAATTTAACTGGTATTTTTATTTATTTATTTATGTTTTCCCCTAATATTTATCATTTTATTTTAAAAAAATTTGCGGTCTAAGTATGAGTCTAGTTTAAGGTTGTTGGTTACTGTTTTAAATTTTACCCTTATTTAATTATCAATGGGAAGGGAGAAAAGAAGGTAAAATGATTTGTAAATATATAAAGAGAAAATTTTAATAAGGATATACTTGAAAGATTTTATCAATTTAATGCATATATAATGTCTTGACCGTCTTTCCTTGCCTGGCATGTAAGAATTGGTGAAGATCTTTCGATGGAGAATGAAGAAGAAGGCACTTAAGATGACGATTGATGTAGTGAGTACCTAATGTGACAAGTGATTAACTCGATGAATTAGAACCACCGTAACGAGTTTCCTTTCTCTAATCTAGCTTCCAAATCTAAGTTGACCGCAACCATGAAAGCAGAACGAGAAAGACAAATGGTTGCACGCTATATGCCGTCGAAGAAGGGGGAAGATGAAGGGCTACCTGGAAATTCCTCACACGAGAAAATCTAAGTTCATCGCTGGTTTGGATAGGGTCGCCACTGTCTTCGTATCACCAAAGGGCATGTCGATATGTAATCATGTAATACGAGCTCAACATCCATGAAACCCGACCAGTGGCGCCGTGGCGGTGGAGCATCATGATTTCAACCATATCCCGATCCTCACTGGTTCGAAGAGCAATTTTTGTGGTTCTGTTGGATTTATGCGTTATTCAGAATGCATGGTTTCTATGATCTTCGTTGGGAAGATCTTCAGCGAGCTGGTTACAAACATGGTCATGCATGTCCCATCCATTTGTCCTCAGCTTTATGCGTTTAGTACCTACAGGTTTCAAGCTGTCAGCTCGCCACCTGACTCATCCATTCCTTCCATTGCTGCTCATGGACCTTGACAATCCTCACCTTTCATGGCATTCGGGCTGTTCGTTTGCCTATTTTCTCTTCCTACGGGAAGCTTCAAACCAGGATTGTTCACTCGAGTGGCACATGTTCGATCTCTGGAGGCGTGCTGCAACACCCACTGGCTCCTTGTTACTAGTTTGACTCTAGCTCCATTGGGATCGTTGGTGGTCTTGGGTGGTTCACTTTTGGCGTTCACCAGCAGTTCCTTGTGTTGAGGCTTACTATTTCTATTCTTACTTTTTTTTATATAAAAATGTTTAGATTGGGTAGACACCGGTACCCCACTAGGGCCATAGTATGTCTCTAGGCTTAAAAAACACTTACAGAGGTATTTACAAATTGCTACCAACAAGGTCCTTACATCGACCTGTAGGTATCGAACCTCCTCTCTTTTAGAGTGAAGGCTGACACCTTAGCCAATTATACCATTCCTCCCGCCTATTTCTATTCTTACTAATTTGCTGCTGTTTTTATACTTTACGTGCCTGTTGCTATTGGGCTACTTTTGATGCTTTACTAGTCATGTTGATGCACCCCATTTATAGTGTAATCTTTTTACCTTATGTTTTTTTAATGAAGTTCGACTTAATTATTAAAAAAAAGTAAAATCTGTGTGGGGTTGCAATAAACGTCTCTTTTTTTCACCTGAGCCATAAACGTCTCTTCAACCTCATAAATATAATACTATAAGGATTAAGGAATACTATAAAGATTAAGGAGCATTGCTTGAAAGTTTAAAAAATGGTGTAATTTTTCCCCCACAGTCCTCATCATCCATATATGCCACCTCATCTAAAATCTAACGTTTCCTCTCATCTCCCCCCCCCCCAAACCCACCGCCATCAGACCATCACTCTCCTCTCTCCATCTCTTCGGCTTCTTACCCCGTTCATTCCATTGCTCCTTATTTTCCATTATCGGCTGCCTCTTTGGTTATATATATATATATATATATATATATATATATATTTTTTTTTTTTCTATTCCTGGAAATTTTGGGTTTGGGGAATGGTTTCAGTATTCGGCTGTTTTACTTGGTTTGAAGTTATGGGTTATTGGGTTTGATTTTGTTTAGTGTTTGTTATGGATCAGTATATTGGTCCAGTGTTATACAACCCAGTAAGGGCAATTTATGGCAGAATTCCTCCATACTCAGGTAAAATGCTAATTACCCTATAACTATGCCTATAATCTTAGGTAGTATAGGTAGTGGAGCAGGGGTGAGCATGGTGCTCAGATGCTCTGTACGTTCCCCCAAACCTAGTAAAAAATTGCCCAGCCCAGCCCTAAAGAAGTGGCCTAAAAAAATTTGGGCAGTTTTGGGCTGGGCCAATAACCGGAAAATTAAATATACTTAAATAAATATTATTCTATATATACTATTTTATTTAAAATATATTATATTATATTTCAGATATCTCTAAAGCTTTGAAATTCTGTAAAGTATAAACTAAAATCTTCATGGAGCAAGGCATGGCGTCACTACTCGGGCAGGGGAAGCCCGCCCTGCCCATGCTTGCCCAGCCCAAAAATGATTAGGGTTTTTATCGGGCTGGGCTGGGCATCGGGCTGCAAAATGCAGCCCATTCATTCTTCGGGCTGGGCATCGGGCTGGAGTCTCGCCCTGCCCATGCTCACCCCTAGGAGTAGGCATTTGCAGAGTAGGGAGACACATGTTGCTTGAGGAGTGAAATCATAGCAAGGAGGAACGAAATCCTAGGTAATCTCTATAAATCGAAGATTAACCTACAGGTGCAAACCCTCCCTTCATTATCTTTTACTATACTATTACATTGAGCACACACCCCACCCCCTTTGTGGTTAAAAGCCATACCTGTGTAGCTCAGTCACTCACTGATCCCATCGATTGTTTTTGGGAATTTTCCTTATAGACTTCTCAAAAGCAGTCCTCCTCTCTTTGGTATTTGTTAATAGATATCCTGAGAGAGTCACCGATCTAATATAAAACAACCTACTAGCCCATTGAGATTAGACATGTGTGTTCTACAGTAGAATAGTTTTTAATGTTGTTTGCAGAAATTGACGGCGCTGAAGAAGGCTTACATTTTATCCTCAACACGGCGAAGGAGGCAACAGCTCGTGTAATGGCATCGGAGAGAAAAGCCACGGGGTTCCAAAGGGAGCTTCTTTCGACTAAAGAAGAGTCACTTTGGATGCTACTTAGGCTTAAACAAATGTTGGATTCAAAAGTATGATCTTTGTTCTCAACTGCTTTTGCCTGCGCCTCCTTTTCTTTGTTTTCTTTAACTTGGTTGATCACCCCAATATGTGTTTGTTTATATTGTGTCTTGGGTTTAGTGTGAGATTCTGGGGGATTAGGGAAATTTCGATCATTTCACTTCATTGGAATATTTTGGAAACGGAGTTTTAGCTAATTACTACTCGAAACCAGTTTGACTGAATTCAGGATGTGAAATATAGATACTTTAATTTGTTTGTGGTTATAGAGATGCTACAATACCTTGAGCTCACTAGTATATATGGATTATCTCTGAAATGCAATGCTTGACTCCATAGGGGTCATTCCACGAAGATTGTCGGGGAGAGTAGCACCTGTCGGGGATGCCGCCGGATTGTGGAAGGTTCAGAGAATGGGAAGAAGATGGTGAACAAAGACAACCTGAGGAAGTGGCGGGGAGCACATAAAGTGCTTTCTTATGTGTTTTTTTTTTTCTTAGGGTGGATATATACAATTTTTTTTTTTATATTTTATTTATTTAGATTAAATTTTATACTGTATTATAAAATATTTTTTGTACTTACTATCTTAAATTCATTAATTTTTAGAATACTGGGAAAATATTTTTAAATATAGGACTGAAAATTAATTAATTTAAAATATTAAGTACAAAAAATAATTCATGATGCAGTATATAATTTAATCTAAATAAATAAAAAAATGTGCTCACTTTATAATCAGAGGGATAAACATATAAGGAAGAAGTACCTAATGTAAACTCGAGGAAGTGCTGGCAGATTAGAAGAATGGAATGAACGAGGAAGAAGCCGAAGAGACGGAGAGGAAAGAGTGATGGACTGATACAATGGTCAAGGAAGGAGATCCTCTCCTTGTCCAATTTTCTGCCCATCCCTCATTGTCCTCATCCTGACCGTCAAAATCTTGATCCAAGGGGCCAGATTTATTTTTGCAAAAACCGCACGGGGTAAACAAAACTGCGCGCGGTTTTTTAAAAAATAAATCTGGCCCATTGGATCAAGATTTTGACGGTCAGGATGAGGAGAATAAGGGATGAGCAGAAAATTGGAGGTGAGAGAAACCGGACCCAATGGTCAATGGGTTGGGAGAAGGGGGGGGGGGAGAGAGAGAGAGGAGAGGAGTGGCATGCAGTAGTGATGAGGTGGCATCAATGTTGACACTTCAATATTGCACCATTTTTTAAATTTTTAAGGTATATTTGCCCCTTTAAACTTTCAAACACCCAGTATCCATATGTGAAAACTTCTGGGACATTTTTGTCTCTTAACTCATAGTATAAAGGACTTAGATTGATCTCAACGGTTCAGATTTATCATATGATAAAAATATTATTTTAAGGGAACATGAGGAAAAATGATGGTCAATCTGGATGGTTGAGGTTCTAATCCAAATATAGAAAATGGAAAATGATGGTAAGGGGTATGGGAGGAAAATCAAGTTCCAGCACAATGAATTAATGATGACTTGCAATTATTATTTCTCCTAATTTTGTACTAGTATTTTATAAATAATATGAGTATATATTGATGGTATAAAGATAAAAAGGTTAATGCGCAAATTTTCTCTAGAAGTTTTTATTGAAAAACAATGTTATACTGAAAGTTTTTTAATGTTCAATGTTGTTCAGAAGTTTCTAAATGTAGCTATGTTGTCATATACCATTTGAAAATTGATACTGACGGTTAACTTTTTAACGATAAAAGGCAATATTATCATGTTTTTAAGCTTCTATGGTAACTTTTGGAACAAATTTGTGCCAAAAAAGATATTCCACTGATCTTAATTATGAGATATAGTTGATTTTTTTTTAAAAAAATAATATTAAGGAAGTTAATTAAATTACTTTAAAGTATTTTTATTTTTTCTTTAAATTAATTAGTTTGACTAATAAACTAATATACTACTATAATTTAAAGATACACAACATATAAAATATGTAACTAACTTATTTAACTTATTTAACCTTAAAAAAAAATTAACTAGATTTTATAATTAACATAAAAGTAAATACAAGCTGCAATAGGAAAACCGTCGCGGCGGGCTTCTCTTTCGCGCCACACAGTCTCAGGTTTCTCTTTCTCTTCAACTTCTCGCTCTCTCCCTGAACTTTCTACTCCCTCTGATAATACATACAGCAACATGCTTTTTCTGTTCTGCTCTCTTCTCTTTTCAACTTCTATTTTATTTGCACTCATTTTTTTCCCGCACATTTTTCTGCTTCAGCAATCCAGGTATGCTTACTTTATTTGAATTCCTTTTATGAACACATGTATCTGGATTTTCCTGCGTTCTCTGTTCTGGATTTCACTCACTCAGCTGCAATATTTGGTTGCAATATGTAGTCGTAGCATTACCTGTACAAAAATCAAAGACGTTCTTGTGAAAGTTTGCCGGCTATTCAACAGTTTTGGTCTTTAATTTGTTTTAGCCATTCGTTGTGTTCTTGCTAATGGGGCTGGATTCTGATGATAGTTATTACTCTTATTACTATTTTAACTTTTTGTTTCCATTTATTTTGATAAAAGATGAATTTTCCTTTAATTAATTTCGAAATCGGAAATTTATTTTACAAACGACCGATACGCTAGATGCAGTTTAGGGCATTGCTGCAGTCACTGAAAAGAGAGTTCTAAGTTACCCATGGCTACCCATAGCGGGGGTATTTTCATGAGCTTAGCTTGGGTTACTGACGTTCAGCTTGAATTTTATATACATTATGAAAAGACCATAGAGGAATTGGAGCTGAAGAGAGAATATGGTTAGCATTAAGTAACATATAAAAGGAAGATAGTTTCATTTTATGAAGCGAGGAGAAGAAAAGACATTTAATTGTCAGAGTGTTTGGCACTTGTATGAATCACGACACAACAGTGCAACACATTAACAGTACTTGACACCTTACAGTTTGCTGTGTCTCTTGCGTTAATGTTCATACTACTTAGCTTTCTTCTTTTACCTTTTTAGCTACATTGTAAGGATGGAACATTTTGCCACTTTTCAACAAGGATAAAACACATGTTGCGATACCAGTTACTTAATCTGATTTTTTTCCCTAGAAAAGTTCGATTATTGGTTCAAATGAGCTGACCTCATTCTTTATATCATTCTATAGATATCACTATTAGATTATACAAGCAATTGACAGTTTAGGTCGCTACTAAGTTCATATGCTACTTGTGTAATGGAGATAGAAGAATCCAACATATGTGCTACACCCTGCAAAACTTTGAAAGCTCAAGATGTCTGTAAACACGCTAAAACCCATGTCAATAACTAAATTCTCCTATTTGCAGTCTTCTCATATTTACTATTTCTCGTCTCCATCTTGTTTTCTGACAGGAAGCTTTAAATAAATCTTTTCCACCACATTGGTCAACTCCCATACAAGTCTAACCGATATACTGTTTCATTCAATCTATATTGGTATTATTGATACTTTTGTTTCACATATATACAGAAACAGCTAATGCTCTGAAGTCTTGATCACTTTTGAATAGCTATATCATAATTCCGTGACTACTGCAGCACCCTTCGTAAATTCACATACAACTGAATTTTCCCTTCATCCCAACATTTGGGCAAACCAGTTAGTTATATGTATATCTACACATCTTAGAGCATATTGCTTGCTCTTCCTAGGAGATTGGAAATTCACGTCCTCTATTTCTTGGCTTTGTTGTCTGTTGTTACAGAAAGACAACATACCATTTCGATATGGAACTTAGCATAATAACAGGAGTCTCTCCAGTCATATATCTGATGTAATCATGAATAATCTCAGTGTACTCCCATTTTGTTTTAGAACATTTATTGGAATTTCCTTTTCTCCCATGGGGAGGGATGGTATTAGGAATTGTAATGGACTCAGTTTACACTCGTTCCGGCAGTTATTCCCCCTTTTTATTTGTCCACAATCATGTATTCATTTATTCATTCGTATCAAATGCTTTTGCATTTTCATCAGGGTGCCGCCTTGATAATATCAGAAAGAGAAAAAAGTATTTTCAACGGGAAGGAAATTGATTCAAGGACATTATGCGATGGAAACTTACAGCCTGGAAGTATCATTCCTGGAAAATCAAAAGAAAATGGCAATGGGTCTTCACTGCACGATAGTTCAAGAGATGGATCTTCATGCCTCTCATCAAATGAAGGCCATAGCATTGATGACAGCAACAACAATGTATGAAAACCTCTATTGAAGTTATATTCTTGTTGAAATTGGCTAATTCTTTGTTTGTATAGTTTGATACTGTTAGAAAATTCTGAAGAGATGGTTCAATTCTGTCCTTTCTGCTGCATAAATTTTTGCTTAAGAAGCGGCAATGTGATGTGATGCTTGCAATGGTAAGTTTGAAGTTCATATATTTCTATTTGATTGTCGGAAAGATAGAATATCCATAGTCTGATGATTTATTTCTTGAGCAGGTGATGCTTCTGAGAACTTTAATATTATTGATGTGAGTAGAAACTCTGCATCGGACAATATTCCAGTTCATTCAGCTAAGCCTCGACTTTCTATCAGCTAAGCCCCGACTTTCTATCAGCTAAGCCCCGACTTTCTAAGCTGGTACTACAAAGTATTCTGTTATCCATATCATTCTTTAGTGTCTTTTATGATTACCCTTTTCAGACTAGACGGTATTTGGTGGATTTACTACAACGAGAAAATCAATTGAGAAGCCTGGCTTCGTTTTTTTATAAAAAAAATGAGAAGCCTGGCCAACTGGACTGGTATTCCCACTATTTGTGAGTGCAAACTGAGATGATCTGCTTATGGAGTTACACTAACTTCCAATCATAAGCGAGTGTATATAAAGATTAGTTGCATGTTTAATGCTAAAATATATTTTATAAACACGTGCGCCTGTAGAGAGGGAATGATATGTAAATGTGATAAATAAATTATAATATAAATAAACCATGCGTTCTCTAAGTCCATAAGGCCACGGTAGGGATTAATAGCCGTTGGGAGTTAGTTAGTTTGTTAGGATTAATGGTTGTTGATGTGTCTCCTATATAAGGCTGAGGCATATAACTCTTCACCGGATCTTCTCTGTTTTTCTTGAATAGTATTGCGAATCCTTCAGTTTCTCTCCTCTGTTCTCTCATTCTTTCCCTCCTCTCTCTCTCTACACATTCTCTTAACCATGACAGAGAGTCAGTCATCTTCTTCTTCGAGTAAACGGGAGACGTGGGTAGCAGACCTCGATTTTCAATTGAAGAGGGTGTCGGTTCAACTTTGGATTCTTGGAGGTCAAAAAGAACCTCACTTGCTCAAACAGCATGGGTCTCTTGCTGACTTCAATCAGGAGTTCGATCGTGTCATTGATAATCTTAAATTCGCTGAAGATGAATTGGTTCGTGTGTATATTGCTGGCCTTAAGGACGACATTGCAGCATCATTACGTCTCTTTAGGCCGCCGACTACTCTGTTGGAAGCAAGAAGTCTTGCCCGCGATCAAGAAATTATCAGTCAAATGCAATCGCCGAAAGAGGCTACAAATGATGGGTCATCTTTGCCGTCGACTCAAGAAGTTCAAGAAAAAGCTTTGGAAGATCAAGACGCTTGTGGGTCTTCCCAAGAAGAGTCCTTCGACAAGCAAGCGACTCTTACAGATGGCCCCAACCAGACTGTGCGAACTAGCGGTGAGGCTGATTCCGGAAAGACCCAAGATTCTCGCGCAGCTGTCTCACCTAGTTTTGTGCATCATGACGTGAAACTTGAAGTTCAAGGGCAGAAGCCTCAGTTGCCACCATCTGCACCGTCGGTTGTTCTTGCGTTGCGGGCGTCTGTGCCCCTGGTCTCTGTTTCTCCCTTTGTACTGTTTCTCTTACACTGTTGTTGCTCTTTCCTACTAAGCTGCATGTCTTTCTGTAGGAAGAAGATCAAATAAGAAGAGAAGGAAAAAGACAGTTAAGCAGGGAATCTCGAACATCAAGCATACTCAAGCAGGTATGCAGCTAAGAATATCTATTGTGACAATTGTAGAATTTTTTTAAGAATAAAATTATTATTATAGATTATATAAGTGGAAGTTTTTACTGATTCTTCTCTCTGCTTCCTGTCCCATCTCTTCAAATTTTTCAGTTCTCAGTTTTTTTTCTCTCAAATTATAATGGTCCATTTGAGAATCCATTTATCAAATGTCGGGACTTAAAAAATATTGTGACTTTTAAAATTTGTGGCGCATGTCTTGAATAATATAAATATATTGATTTTTTGTTTTCATTATGCCTTTTATATTGAAAATTGTTGTATAGATTTTTAATAAATGGTAAATTAAAATACTTGTATGCAAAAAGCATTGTATTTTTTTAAAAAAATTTGGTCTATCATTTGATGTTTTATTTATTTCTTTATTTCTTTCTCAAAAATTGCAGCAAGAACCTGAAGAACTACAAAATATGAGGGACAATCTTATCCGTAAAAATTCCGCTGTGAGGAAAAATCTATTGAATCTTTCTGAGGATTGCATGGAGTTGTATCGTTCAAATGAGGCTATTGAGGTCTGTCATTTAAACTATAATTAAGTTGTCATGTACATTTTCAAATTATTAAAATATTTTATAGTCATGTCAAATAATCAAAGTTCACTTCTCTTAGCACCACTTTCATTTGGTAAAACAAATCTAGTCTCAACGCAATTTGAATTTAGGATTATAATTAGATAAATTAAGATTCTCACTATAAGAAGTCATCTGGCTATTTCTTGTTTTGTGTGGGGGGGGGGGGTGTTATATTGTCATGCTTAAAAATATCACATTATTAAATTATACTACCTCCTTACAAACTTTTTTCTATATTTATGACGGGAGGAGTAGTGTTTAGTACAATAACTTGAAACCTTGATAAAGCTAAAAGGTAAGAAAGTGAAATCCTCATGACTTTTGGATGATGTCAAATACTGTTGAAAGTGATGTTGTCTTATGTGGCTTATGGTGCTTTTATGTCAGTGCACCATGCACATGTTTTGATTAGTATATGTATATATGATAAGATTCTACGAATTTTCTATTACTAGCATAATAATCTCAACGTATATAAGACCAAAAAAATTTGTAGATGTTTACTGTTAAATTCTCTAAAATTATACTTGACTGACTGTTGTAGTAATTAAATACTTAATCTAAAGGAGTAAACCAAAGTAAGCTCATAATTTAACTTGAACAACATCTTTTCCGAAAATAAACCCACTTTGTAGTTCCTGTTATCACAACCATTCACCAAGTTTTGATGGAATCAATAAGGTAGTTGTCTGTGTTGAGCGAATGGGCAAGTAGCTGATTATGATGCTTTTGGTTTTGGTTTTTTCAAGTTCTTCTTGTTTTTTTCCCTTCTTAGCTTACTGCTGCTAATTCCCGTGTCAAACTTTCATTTTTGGTGTGATTGGTTGTTGAACAGAAAGAGATCGTCGAGAAGTATGGACCAGATGCCATTGCTGATCTTTTGCCCTTCAAGCCAGCTAGAATGTCTTCTGATGAAAGCCATAGTCAGGGAAGCGACCAATCACAATCATCAACTGACTCTACCGCCCATTCTTGAACCTCATAGAGTAGATGCAATGGTTTATGGGTTCAATTATAAAAGCATGAAAATAATAGTAAGTAAATAGTCAGAATGATTTTGACATTCTTACTTCTCTAATGCCTGTTTGGCAGCCAGGTGGGAAATCAATCATGTATCTAAATCTTGGTTTTGGCAATTCCCACCCAAACACCTTCCATTAGCTTAAGATGTATTTTTTTTAGTAGAAAACGTGGTTTGGAGAGAGTCTATTATGAATTTTGGTCGTTGAAAGAAATAATGGATGTTAGACATGCTGCATATTTCAAGATACCCCTCTACTTAAAAAGTGGCATTTGTAGCTTGTGTCATATTACCTTATGTTTTTTCAGTGATTTATAAGTAAACAAAAGTCACTACTACAAAAATGCTAAAAAACGACCTAAATAAGACCCAATTAACTACCCTTTACTGAGGGACGTCTTGGAGGAGGTAGAGGAAAAAATTGAAAGGCGACCTGATTTAAGATCAGGTCGCCTTATTAAGGTTAATAAGGCGACCTGACTTTCAAATCAGGTCGCCTTTAAGGCGACCTGATAAATATTGAGTTCGCCTTAAAGGTGACCTCATATCCAATCAGGTCGTCTTATTGTTTTCAATTAAGACGATCTAATTATAATTTCAGGTCGCCTTAATGAGTTCATAAGGCAACCTGATCTTCGATTCAGGTCGCCTTATGATAACAAAGGCGACCTGATTTCAAAATCAGGTCGCCTTTGTTGAATTTTTTTTTTTTAAAATATAAACTACATTTTAATTTTTCCCTCAAAAGAATTATTAACAACAAACGTGCCTGACTTGTAACAATGAGATAGGAGATATCCAGCTACCAAGTTTTGGAACATATCACCTGCGAGTACGGATCCGCAGCACCCAAAACCGTAAATTGGGAAACAAGGTATAAGATAAACCAATTAAGTGAAGGAAATAATTAACAACTCAAGTACAACAACAAAAATTCAATAAACTTGAGAATCACAGAGCGATTACGTACGTTTTGAAAACCTTGAATACGTCTGCTGTTAACGATGGATTGCATCCAACTCATAACGTAATATCCGCACTCGGTGCTCCCTGGTTGTTGATGGCACTATAAATCAAAGGCAAATTGTTAAAAACGAATAAAGGCATATCTAAAGCTACTGTGTCAATGAAATAACTTGAATTGAAACTACTCACCGTCGGTTTAAACCACTTCGGTCCACCCAGCTCTTTTGCATTGATAAGCTCTCTATACGTCTTGAGGCCACTATCATTAAAATGGAAATTAATGGACATGTTAAACCATTCATTTAAAAGAAGAATCGATGATTCGGACAAAAATTTACTTACTCGGCAAACATGTTTTTGATATCCTCGGTAGGATTGCCATCTACCGAATCGAACCAATAACAGGAGTTCTTGCGAGGACAAACAACACACAGCGTCAATGACCACTACAACATATACGTATTAATATTAAATTAAGATAAGAAAGCAATTTATTCACAACAATCTTATAAGACAAAACAAAAGTACGCACCTTTCATGTATTGGCGCTAGATAACAATCCGATACTCCGTCGCCCATTGTTAGACCAACATAAATTGACCTCTGGTAATCATGAGCCGAAGCCGTGCATCCAGGACATAAGTATCCATACGAACTCGCTCGCGGTGTCTTGGCGCATAATTCACGGCAAACATTATGAAATGAAATGATAAATGTTATTGAAAATATTAAACAAAAAAAAGAGTACTAACATAATTAAAGGGTTAAACAAACTTACAGGATTGCAAGTTGAAGAAACTGTATATCTAAACAATCCATCGTCAAAAACTCCATTAAATCTTTCTTGTCAAATGTTATCGGATATGTCTTTTTTGCACCGACAATGCCCGGAGGCATCTGCAAGCTTATGAGACCGATGTCCTTGTACATCTCTCGCAGCTGTGCTAAGTACGGAAATAAGCCCGCAGCTTGTTCATCCTATGAAAACATAAAAAAACATATTATGAGTGAATGAGCAATGAAAATCAATCGGGAACAACTCACACTCAATCGCAATGTATTTCCTACCATCGCAGGTGTCGTCCACATCTCAATAAGATGAGCCGGCCAAAGGATGAACCATGTGATGGCAGCGCCTAGTGTGGTAACCTCCTCATCATCAATCGGGATGGCTGTCTCTTCTTCCCCCTCTCGCATACTCGTCACGATCACCCGACGTTGGTTTTCGGAATTTGCTTGCCGTGGTGTTTGTCTTGTTCGGGTAAACAAGACCATCGGCAACAATCCGCCGGTGTGGGTCATCCAAATATAGAGTGCAAGCTATACCTCCTGTGGAGTGTGAGACAGTCCGCCAATAACTACGGGGATTCGTCGGTTGTACGTTGTTGTTGTACCATAGCTTGCATTTCACCCCGTAGTTGTGCCATAACATCTTTCATAAGGTTTGCTCGAATTCTGGCTTCAAGCTCCTGCTGGCTCTCTGCGTCATACAAACGTGAACGTCGTCCGAAAAATTTTGCGACACTCACTCCCTCGTCTCCCTCGAACAAAGATCGGGGTAATCCGCTTCCCAATCGCCGTCGACAAAATGTCTGTTGTGTACCGGCGTGAATGAGCCTTGGCTACTCTGCTGCTCAAGTGAATCCTGTACCATAAGATTTTTCATAAATAATAACTAAACTCTTATATAGTATGAAACAACTGAGGCTATTTAATACTTCTAATTCAACTACTTACGATCTTTGACATCGTAACCGCTCCAAGTGATGACCTGAAAAGAAGGCCCCCAGGCTAACCACTCGATTGTATCTGACACTCCGGTCTCGTGCAATACCTTCTCACTGAACCACTTTATGAACGTCTTCTTTTGCTCATTCGCTATCTCGCATGTCACTCTTCCTTGGATTCATATTCTTCAAACTCTTTCTGTGTTCATCAATGTATGGTTGAACTTCTTCCGTATTATTCAAGATGTACAGGTGTGCTTGCAACACCTCTTCACGAGGCTTATTCTTCAGTTTGATTCCTCGAGTTCCCTCGCTTATCCCTTCGTCATGCTGAGATTGTATCGTCGGCCACGATAGATAATCTTTGCGAGAACTCCATAGCCTCTTCAACTACATATCTCTCAACTATTGAGGCTTCCTACCGATAAGGGTTTTTAGAATACCCTTTTAAGATCTTCATGTATCGCTCGAAAGGGTACATCCACCTTAGGTAAACTGGACCACAGAGTCTTACCTCCTTTACCAAGTGCACTATCAAGTGCACCATGATATCAAAAAGGCGGGGGAAATGCATCTCTAGTTGGGACAAAATAATATAACCCTCATTCTCCAATTCATCCAACTTTTCAATGTCAATGACTTTGTTGCGAGATAGCATTGAAGAAAATACTCAATCTTGTTATAGTGGATCGAACTTCATCTTTCATAATGCCTCTTATAGCTATTGGTAGTAGTTGTTGCATCAACACATGATAATCATGGGACTTCATTCCCACTAACTTCAAATCGTTCATTGAGACACACTTTCTCAAATTAGAAGAATATCCTTGTGGCACCTTAATGTCATATAGACATCCACACAAACTTTTCTTCTCCGCTTTTGATAGTGTATGAGTTCTTTGGCTCCATGTATGCCCTCTTACCATCTTCCATTACTCGTGGATGTAACCTTTCTCTTATTCCCATGTCAACCGGATCTAGTCTCGCACTAATTCCATCCTTAGTCTTCCCTGGTATGTGCAAAAGAGTACTGACAAGGCTATCACAAACGTTTTCTCCACATGCATCACATCAAGACGTGTCTCACATCAAGACTACGCCAATATGGAAGATCAAAGAAAATTGATCTCTTCTTCCATATATTCTTCTCACTCGCCTTCCTTTGCTGCTTACCCAATATGACATTGATATGTTTCACCCGACTATAAACGTCCTCTCCGGTTAACGCCTTTGGAGCCGTATTTTGCTCCGGTAAGCCGTTAAAACGTTTTCTTAACTTACGATATGGGTGGAACCGAGGAAGAAACCTCCTGTGACTGAGGTAGACCCTTTTTTTCTGTGCTTTAGTTGATGGAAGTTTGTGTACGCTTCACATATTGGACATGCTTTATGCCCTTCACACTGTACTCGACAAATTTCCGTATGCGGGAAAGTCGTTTATCGTGGTAAAAATCATTGCACGCAACTTGAAGTGCTCCTTCTTATATGCATCAAACACATCTACGCCTTCCTCCCACAACTTCTTCAAATCCTCAACCAAAGGCGCCAAGTACACATCGATATTGTTCCCAGGTTGTTTTGGTCCAGAAATCATCATAGAAAGCATAACATACTTGCGTTTCATACATAGCCAGGGAGGTAAGTTGTATATTACAAGGAGAACCGGCCATGCACTATGGGTGCTGCTAAGAGTTCGATACGGATTGAAGCCATCTGTACAAAGCCCCAGCAAGGTTTCTTGGCTCACCGCCAAATTGAGGGAACATTTCGTCTATTTTCTTCCATTGCGGAGAGTCACCGGGTGACGAAGATATTTTCCATCGGATATTCTCTCATCAGAATGCCATCTCAACTTCTTCGCCGTTGCTTCACTAGTAAACAGACGCTTAAACCGTGAAATTATTGGAAGATACCACAATGCCTTCAAAGGTTGCCTTTTTGTTGTCTCGCTCTCCGAAACACTAACTTTCTTCACTTTGTATCGTGAAGTTTTACACTTCGGACAATTACGAGGCCTTCGTACTCGTTTCTGTACAATATGCAGTCATTAGGGCAACTGTGTATCTTTTTATACTCCATACCCATCGTAGACAAGATTTTCTTGGCCTCATACATACGATTTGGAAGTACATTATCAATCGGCAACATATCACACAACAATTCAAGCAATGACGTGAAAGCGCTATCGGTCCACCCACAAGTTGCCTTTAAGTTGACCAAATGTAAGGTCGCGATCAAGCTGTGTATACTTAGTACACCCAGGGAACAAAGGTGTCTTTGCATCACTCCGCACGCTTTCATATTCACCCGATTGTGCAAAAGATTCTGCCTCAACATCATTAATCATTTTTTCCATTCCATCATCATCATCTACCTCAACTTCATTTGCATGGGACGCACCGGTACTTACTTCCTCACCATGCCATATTCATGTTGTGTATCGAAGGTGTATTCCATCACAAAGTAGGTGGTCCCTTATATCAAAGCATAACCCTTCGACTCCCATTTAAACAATTAACACATGGACAATAATACATCCCATTTTTTGTGGCCACATTCCTTCTAGCAAATTTAATAAACTCTTCCACCCCATTCTCATATTCTTCACTAGTTCTCAATGCATTCATCCAACTATGACTCATTTTATTACCACCTACGACATTTCCAACAACAGTCAAGTTCATGTCAATTTCAAGAACGACATGTTTTTTTTTTAAGTAAATTTCGGCAGCATTTCCCCTTAAAAGTAAGACATCCCAAAATTTCAATAACAACCAATTTCAGCTTAATTCAACAAAACTTACTAACTAAAGCAATTCAGAACAATATCACGAAGACATAATATCTCAAGATGGAGCTCCCAAAGGAAACCCCCAAAAACAGAAGATCTGAAAGAAACCAACAGAGATTGCAGGAAACTTGAAGATAAATGACAGTCAAATTGTTCTTTTGCACTAGAATGGTCAAACAATTTTGAAATGATGCATGAAAGAAAGAAAAATCAGCTAAACAATTTATCAGTTATGTAAGATAAAGAAAGCATAGAGCCATAGATTCAATGTTTACTTAAAGTAAACGTGCTTTTTACAACAGCTAAAGCTAGAAGTGTTTTGCATTGAATTAATTGCTATCAGAGTATTACCTTTAAGGACATTGGGGCCTTAATCATAAAGCGACTCAAGAGATTACAATGAATATAGAAGTTCGATAGGGAAGAGTAACGAACAAAAGCAATAAGAAACAGAAAACAAAGTAAATCCATCCCTTAGCTAACTTCAGAATATATATGAAGATAAACAATTCAACATGATCTTTAGCCCATATTTTCTAAACAAAATGCAACCCAGTTCCCTAAATTGGCAACAATCTTCCCGATTGACAATCTTAATTCATAATAAGCAAAAAAAATGTTAAGAATCTCAAGAAGTAAATAATCAATATGGAATCAAATGAGAACAAAATATAGAATCAATTTTGGCAATTGAATAAGAGAACCCTGAAACCTCATCAAGATCGGCGAGGGTCGTGGAGGGGAATCGACCAATAATATATATGTAGACACGAAATCGAACACGAAACGATGCGAGTATGAGAGAGACGACGGCGGAGACGAAGGAGACGACGACGGAGACGACGGCGGAGTGAGCGAGAGAGAACTGTGATCAGTGACGACGGTGGAGACGAAGGAGACGACGGCGGAGACGTACGGCAAGGAAAGGGACGGCCTTGGAGAAGAGCGAAACGAGAGTGAGTATGAGAGGATTTCGCGCGCTGTGTCGGAGTATGAGTGTGAGGGAAAATGAAGAGGCGCGTGTATATTAACCTAAAAAAATTGAATATAGGCGACCTGAATCATATTTCAGGACGCCTATATTCCACTTTTGGCGTTCTGAAATACATTCAGGTCGCCAATATTTTAATAATGGCGACTGAATCGAATCGTCGCCAATATTTAATAATGGCGACTGAATCGAAATCAGTCGCCAATATTAAAATATTGGCGACTGATTCTCGATTCAAGTCGCCATTATTAAAATATTGGCGACTGATTTAGATTTAGGTCGCCAATATTATTAAATTTCCTAATTTCTATTTTAAAAAAATTCTCGGCGCCAAACAAAAATTCATGGCGCGAAGTAAATTGACTCATTAAAGACGTCCTGAAAGTTATGTAGGTCGCCATAAATGAATTTTATTGAAAAAAAATTAAATTCCATGGCGCCAAACAAATATTTCTCATATATTTTATGGCGCGAAACAATTTTAGACTTCCTGAAAAAATTCAGGACACCAAAAATCAATTTAAGGAGTCCTGATGTCTTATTTAGGACGTCCTATTTCAAGAATGCCCACCGCCTTCATTTTGGACGTCCTATTTCTAAATAAGGACCTTTTTTAGGGTAGTAATATCCAATTTTTGTAGTAGTGAGTGATTCTAATAATAATAATCCAAACATGTTTATTTTCACTTTTTAGGAGAACAAAATCTAAACTTTATTAATGGTACAAGAACCTATTCTACTCAATTTTATCTAAAACTCATTCTCCCACCGTTAATACAAACACGTCCCATATATCATATCTATCTAGTTCTCTTAATTTTTATCTGTCGGGGAATCCCCACAAACATTGAAATTCTTTATTGGGTTTGCTTTGTGAGATATGGATTGTATTCTTGCGCTCAAATTTATAAGGCATGGGGTTATTATAATTCTATATCAAACTCATTTGAAACGTGTTAATAAGTACAATGACATTCAACTACGTATAGGCAATCACACTTCTCTTAGACAATGTGATACAAGTCAGAAAACTCAGTTTCTTTTATAAATGGCCAATCACGACACTTTCTTTCAATGGAAGAGCTTTCTATACATCAAGGCTCTATAAATCTCATTCAAATTTGGTAATTGGCATTTTGCCTTTCAAAATTACATGAAAGAGAAATCAAGCGAAACCTTCATAAGAAAATCTTACGGGACTATAAAAAGACAATTGATGTCATACCAATAAATTGCAACTCATCTTCCAATTTGAAACAAAACGACAAAGCTATGGCCCCTTCTTTGCGCCTTGGAAGTAGAAATCATGCAAAGTGCTATTTTAGCCCAGCAAAAACCCATGGGGATTCACGTATCACACATTACACAAACAGACATTGCATATGCAATCAAGCTATTTAACCTCTCAACATCAGACGTAGAATTTCTAAAAGTTCATCACCATCCAATTACTAAAATTCATCAAACAAACTAACCCCAGACGTAGAATGGACGAACCAAGATTGTATTGAATGGCATTGAAATTTGACGTTGAGGAGGACTGATCTTGAACCAACGTATTCCTCAGAGCTTTCGTGCACAGAAAGGGAGGACTCAGGTTTCAGCTGATCGAAGATCTGCTTGTGAAGTTATCCTAACTTCCAATCATAAGCGAGTGAATATAAGGATTAGCTGCATGTTTAATGTTAGAATATATTTTATAAAACGTGCGCCTGCAGGGAGGGAATGAAAGTGAAGTAAATAAATAATAATATAAATAAACCATGCGGTCTCTAAGTCCATAGGCCAGGGTAGGGATTATCAGCCGTTGGCAGTTAGTTAGTTAGGATTAACTATTGCTGAGGCCTCTTGTATATAAGGCATATAACTTTTTACTTTATCTTCTATGTTTTTCCTGAATAATACTGCGAATTCTTCAGTTTCTCTCCTCCTTTGTTCTTCTCTCATTCTTCCCCTCCTCTCTCTCTCTCTACATTCTCTCAACAGCGGGTATTAGAGCCGTAGATCCTTGGCTCCCACTGCAAATTTATTCGCCATGACAGAGAATCAGCCATCTTCTTCTTCGAGTAAAGCAGACCTCGATTTATCATTGAAGAGGACGTCGGTGCGACTTTGGATTCTTGAAGGCTGTGACAATAAAGAACCACTCTTGCTCAAACAGGATGGGTGTCTTGGTTGCTTCAATCGGGAATTCGATCGTGTGATTGGCGATATTCCATTCACTGATGATGAATTGGCTCGTGTGTATATGGCTGGCCTTAAGGATGAAATTGCAGCATCATTGCGTCCCTTTAGGCCGACTTCTCTGTTACAAGCAAAATATCTTGCCCACGAAGAGGCTACAAAGGTAGATGCAGAGAAACAGGGTCCTCGACCCCAAGAAAGTGATGGGACATCTTTGTCGACTCAAGAAGTTCAAGAAAAAGCTTTGGAAGATCAAGAAACACCGTTGGTCAAACAGCATGGGTCTCTTGCTGAGTTCAATCTGGAATTCGATCGTGTCACTAACGATCTTACACTCACTGATGAAGAATTGGCTCGTGTGTATATGGCTGGCCTTAAGGACGAAATTGCAGCATTATTGCGTCCCTTTAGGCCGACTTCTCTGTTAGAAGCAAAATATCTTGCCGACGAAGAGGCTACAAAGTTAGATGCAGAGAAACAGGGCCCTCGACCCCAAGAAACACTCTTGCTCAAACAGCATGGGTCTATTGCTGAGTTCAATCGGGACTTCGATCTTGTCACTAGCGATCTTACACTCACTGAAGAAGAATTGGTTTGCGTATATATTGCTGGCCTTGAGCACGAAATTACAGCACCAGGACGTCT
This sequence comes from Acacia pycnantha, assembly GCA_025563575.1. Taxonomy (NCBI): domain Eukaryota; kingdom Viridiplantae; phylum Streptophyta; class Magnoliopsida; order Fabales; family Fabaceae; genus Acacia; species Acacia pycnantha. The sequence continues at coordinate 3,199,874 of JAMWYP010000010.1, read as the reverse complement.
CTTGTGGCCGCGTACTCTGCGGGAAGCAAAACATCAAGCCCGCTGTCATGAACATCTCATTGAAAACCAAGATTCTCGCACACATCATGACGTGATTAAATCTTTTCATAAGCTTTCCTCCGGTCAGTTCCTCTCTACACTGTTGCTCTTTCTTACTAAGCTGCATCTCTTTCTGTAGTACGAAGATGAAATGACAATGTTTATCAGGGCAAGTGCTAGAAAGCTCAAGAAGGTATGCACCTAAGAACATCGATTTTGGCCACTGTAGAACTTTTTAAAAATTATTATAATTATAGATTATATAAGTGGCAGTTTTCACCATGCTTCTCTCTGATTCTTGTCCCATCTCCTAAAATTTTTCAAGTCTCGTCCCCCCAACCAAAAAAAAAAAATTATCACGTTGCTTTTAAAAATTCATTTATCAGATGTCGAAACTTATAATAGTGACTTTTTTTTTTATCCCATCCGGTTCACCGGAACCTTCGATCCCGACTAATCAGAATTTCGTCCCGCGTCGGGCCCACGGTCATGGGAGAAAATATTGTTTTTTATTATTATGCCTCTTATATTGAAAATAGTTATATATATATATATATAATAAATGGTAAATTAAAATATTTATATGCTAAAAGCTTATTTTTTTTTTCAAATTTTGGTCTATCATTTGATGTTTTGTTTATTTTTTTCTTTCTCAAAAAGTTGCAGCAGAGGGAAAATCTAATGAATATTAAGCTCTCTTGTTCAAATGACGCCATTAAGGTATGTTATTTAAATTATAATTTATTTGTCATGTACCATTTTCAAATGGTTAAAATATTTTATAGTCATGTCTAGCTAATAACCAAAGTTCACTTCTCTCCTTTGTTTTTGTAAAACAAATCTAGTCTTCAACACAAATTTGAATTTACGATTATCTTTATATAAATTGAGATTCTCATTTTAGGAAGTCACTTGACTATTTCATCTCCTTGTTTTTTTTTTGTGTGTGTGTTTTTTTGGGGGTCAATCAAGCATGATGAAGTCTCTTTTTAGAGATAAACCGAAACGAACACTCAATGAGATTATAGTGTGGATTTATTGGTTAATAATTTATCTAAATGTATGGTTTATGATAGAGCACAGTGATGTCATAAGGTTTATATAGCCGACCCCACTTATCAGGATAAAAGCTTTGTTTTGTTTTGTTTTGTTTTTTGGGTTGTTTGTATTATATTGCCATGCCTAAAGATAACATTATTAATTATTAATTTCTCATGCGTAGTATATACCTTGAGATTATTATGCTAGTAAAAGAAAATTAGGATCATTTTTATCATCCATTTATCAGATGTTGGGACTTAAAAAAAACTAGTGACTTTAAGAATTTGTAGCATGTGTTGAATAATATGAAGATATTGATTTATTCGTTATGCCTCTTATATTGAAAATTGTTATATAGATTTTTTAATAAATGGTAAATTAAAATACTTATATACTAAAAGTAATGTATTTTTTTTAAAAAGTTGGTCTATCATTTGATCTTTTTTCCCCCTTCTTTCTAAAAAAAATTGCAGCAAAGACTTGAAGGACTACAAAATATAAAGGGCAATCTTATCCGTGAAAATTCTGCTAAGAAGAAAAATCTACTGAATTTTTGCGAGGATTGTATGAAGCTCTCTTGTTCAAATGACATTAGCGAGGTATGTCATTTAAACTATAATTTAGTTGTCATGTACCATTTTCAAATACGATTGAAAATGATGTTGTCTTATGGCTTATGGTGCTTTCACGTCAATGTACCATGCACATGTTTTGATCAGTATATTGTATGAGAAAATGCTTCAAATTTTCTATTACTAGTGTAATTATGACCAAAAAAACTTGTAGATGTTTAATTTTAGTGGTGAAAATAGTTAAGCTGGACTTTACCTAATAGGCTTGCGCCTACAATAGAAATTCAAAGTCTAAGCTTGTATATAGACTTTTTTTAGGCCTAAGCCTGAGCTTAAAAAAAGAGAAGAGAGGGAGAGTGAACTATTATTTATGCGAAAACAAGGGTTGTGTGTAATGACAATGTGATGTGAAACTTAGAAATAAGGTAAGTTGGTAAATTTTTAAACAATTTACAAAATTATTTAGATGATGTTAAATATATTTATATAGGGGATTAAGGAGATGAGTTAAATTAGATAATTTTACTCATTTTCCTAAAATGCCCTTATATAAATTTAAAATGACATAAGTAAAAGTGAATTACAACCCCGCCACATGATCTCTCCGACCAATTTTTCTTTCTGCACGCTTTCTAATTGAAATAATGGTATTGCTATATAAACATGTGTGTGTGTATATATGTGTATACATATAGATCTATCTACACACACACATGTTTATATGTGTGTGTGTACACATACACATATATATTGACACACATAAATACATATATACATATATATATGTTCACACACATATATACATACATATACACACACACATATATAAATGCTCCTAATAATAAGTATAAATAGGGGTATTATAGGAAAAAATTGACAAAAGTTAAAACTTGCTCTTATAATTAGGACTAAAACCAACTCCAAAATGTGTTCCTATAATTAGGACCGGAGGGAGTAGTATACATTAAAGAAGTTAAATAGGTCAAACCTGTAGGTTTTTAGGGTGGGTCCTATGAAAATATGGCTAGTCTGTTTATTTAAGTAGGTCTGACAATAGACCAAAGTCTAACCAATTTACTAAATAGGCTAGGTTAGGCTTTATGTAAGCTAGCAGTAATTTATATTTAGGGTTACATTCTCTAAAATTATACTTGAGTGACTATTGTCCTTTTAGCAAGTAAACAAGAGTAATCTTAGAATTTTAACTCCCGTCATCTTTTTTGAAAATAAACCCACTTTGTAATTCCTGTTATCACTACCATTCACCAAGTTTTGATGGAACTAATAAGATAGTTGTGCGTGTTGAGCTAATGTGCAAGTAGCTGATTATGATGCTTTTGGTTTTGGTTTCGTTCTTTCAAGTAGTTCTTCTTCTTGTTTTTTCCCTTCAAGATTCCTACTGCTAATTCTCGTCTCAAACTTTCATTTTTGGTGTGATTGTTGGTTGGACAGAAAGAGATCGTCGAGAAGTATGGACCAGATGTCATTGCTAATCTTTTGCCCTTCAAGCCAGCTAGAATGTCTTCTGATGAAAGCCATGGTCAGGGAAGCGACTGATCACAATCATCAACTGACTTTACCCGCTAGTCTTGAACCTCATAGAGTAGATGCAATGGTTTATGGGTTCAACTGTAAAAGCATCAAAATAATAGTAAGTAAATAGTAAGAATGATTTTGACATTCTCACTTCTCTAAAGCCTGTTAGGTAGCCAGGTGGGAAATCAATCATGTATCTAAATCTAGGTTTTGGCAATTCCCACCCAAACACCTTCTGTTAGAGATGAATTTTTTAGCAGAAATCGTTGTTTGGAGAGAATCTATTATGAATCATGGTCGTTGACAGAAATAATGGCTGTTAGACATGCTGCATATATCAAGATACACCCTCTACTTAAAAAGTGGCATTTGTAGCTTATGTGTCATATTACCTTATGTTTTTTCAGTAATTTATAAGAAAAAAATGGTGATTCTAATAATAATAATCAAAACATGTTTATCTTCACTTTTTAGGAGAACATAATCCAAACTTTATTAATTGTACAAGAATCTATTCTACTCAATTTTATCTAAATATCATTTTCCCACCATTAATACAAACACGTCCCATATATATCTATGTATAGTTTTCTTAATATTTATCTGTTGCAAAATCCCCACAAGCCTTGAAATTCTTTATTGGGTTTGCTTTGTGAGATATGGATTGTATTCTTGCGCTCAAATTTATAAGGCATGGGGTTATTCTAATTCTATATCAAACTCATTTGAAACTTGTCAATAAGTAGTGACATTCAACTACGTACGTACATGCAATCACGCTCCTCTTAGAAAATGTGATGACAAGTCAAAGAACTTGGTTTCTTTCATAAATAGCCAATCACGACACTTTCGTTCAATTGAAGAGCTTTCTATACATCAATGGCTCCATTAATCTCATTCGAATTTAGGTAATTGGCATTTTACCTTTCGAAATTACAAAAAAAAAAAAAAAAAATTGTTATGGTATCAAATATTAGGCTCATCCAAGGTGTGACCCTGCAGGAGATAACTAGTGTATTTAGGCTTGGAGGCACAAGAGGCCCAACAGGTTCAAACCCTAACCCTAAGGTAGCCTCTACATATAGTTGGTTAACCTAAAAGGTACATAAACTCTAAGCTCTCCTTCTTTACTATTCTGCCTACACAGAGCACACACCCCACTCCATTGGGTGAAAACCCTCATGTTTGTGCTCTGTGATCTCCAATCCTCTTAGGTTTCTCATCTATGGATACTTAGGAGAAAACTACTTGATCCTATATCAATATACTAGTCCACCCAGGACTAGACACTTGTGTTCTTTGAACAGAACAAAAATCAAGCGAAAGCTTCATAAGAAAATCGTATCGATCAGACCATAAAAAAGTCAAATGATGGGGGGTTTGTTTGATGATATACCAATAAATTGCAACTCATCTTCCAATTTGAAACAAAACGACAAAGCTATGGCCCCGTCTTTACGCCTTGGATGTAGAAATCATGCAAAGTGCTATTTTAGCCCCAGCAAAAATTCATGTGGATTCACGTATACACAATACCCAACTCAGACATTGCATATGCAAGCAAGCTTTTTAACCTCTCAACATCAGACGTAGAAATTCTGAAAGTTCATCACCATCCAATCACTAAAATTTATCAAACAGAGTGATTTGATCTCTAAGCAGAAAAATGGACAAAAATAGACCCATAGGGCAAAAATGTACAAGGAGAAATACAGAAAGCGCCAGAACGATTAAATATAGAACCTGAATTTTGGATCCCACAAGATTGTAATTTCGACGAGGGATTGCATTAGATTTAGAACCCACCGGAGAACAAAAATGCGCAGACACATTCAACGAATACCACGATTGCTATTACGACAAGGACCATCGATTTGTGCAGAGAATGGGAATTGTTCCTCATCAAGCGTCCTTCTCTGCGGTCAATCATGGCGTCTCTTCTCTTCGGCCCCAACCTTCAAATGTTGTGGTCGGACTCTTTGATTCTTCTATAGGGTATTGGAAGGGGCAAGAATGGACGAACCAAGATTGTATTGAATGGCATTGAAATTTGACGTTGAGGAGGACTGATCTTGAACCAACGTATTCCTCAGACCTTTCGTGCACAGAAAGGGAGAACTCAGGCTTCACGCTGATCGAAGATCTGCATGTGGACTTATCCTAACTTCCAATCATAAGCGAGTGTATATAAGGATTAGCTGCATGTTTAAGGTTAGAATATATTTTATAAACACGTGCGCTTGCAGGGAGGGAATGAAAGTGTGAAGTAAATAAATAATGGGGTTTATACTTCTCATGTTACATGAGAAGAAGAAGATTCTTACACACACATGAAATGGTGGGACCCACGTATATATATGATATTAATTATATATAAATGTGGGTTTACCATTTCATGTGTGTGTAACATGAGAAAACACTTCTCCTATAACATGAGAAGTGTTTTTCCAATAATAATATAAATAAACCTTGCGGTCTCTAAGTCCATAGGCCAGGGTAGGGATTATCAGCCGTTGGCAGTTAGTTAGTTAGGATTAACTATTGCTGAGGCCTCTTGTATATAAGGCATATAACTTTTTACTGTATCTTCTATGTTTTTCATGAATAATACTGCGAATTCTTCAGTTTCTCTCCTTCTCTGTTCTTCTCTCATTCTTTCCCACTGCAAATTTATTCACCATGACAGAGAATCAGTCATCTTCTTCTTCAAGTAAAGCAGACCTCGATTTATCATTGAAGAGGATATCGGTGAAACTTTGGATTATTAAAGGCTGTGACGATGATAAACCACTCTTGCTCAAACAAGATGGGTGTCTTGGTTGCTTCAATCTGGAATTCGATCGTGTCATTGGCGATATTCCATTCACTGATGATGAATTGGTTCGTGTATATATGGCTGGCCTTAAGGACGAAATTGCAGCATCATTGCGTCCCTTTAGGCCGACTAGTCTGTTGGAAGCAAAATATCTTGCCCTAGAAGAGGCTACAAAGTTAGATGCAGAGAAACAGGGCCCTCGACCCCAAGAAAGTGATGGGACATCTTTGTCGACTCAAGAAGTTCAAGAAAAAGCTTTGGAAGATCAAGAAGCTTGTGGGTCTTCCCAAGAAGAGTCCTTCGACAAGCAAGAAGACAGGCGAGCGACTTGTGTTCGTGCAGGCTCTGACTGTAAATAAACACTGTTGCTCAAACAGCATGGGTCTATTGCTGAGTTCAATCTGGACTTCGATCTTGTCACTAGCGATCTTACACTCACTGAAGAAGAATTGGTTTGTGTATATATTGCTGGCCTTGAGCACGAAATTGCAGCACCAGGACGTCTCTTGTGGCCGCGTACTCTGCGGGAAGCAAAACATCAAGCCCGCTGTCATGAATTTCTCATTGAAACCCAAGATTCTCGCGCACATGATGACGTGATTAAATCTTTTCTTAAGCTTTCCTCCGGTCAGTTCCTCCCTACACTGTTGCTCTTTCTTACTAAGCTGCATCTCTTTCTGTAGGGCGAAGATGCAACACTGAAGATACTGAGGGCCGCTGCTAGAAAGCTCAAGAAGGTATGCACCTAGGAACATCGATTTTGGCCACTGTAGAACTTCTTTAAAATTATTATCATTATAGATTATATAAGTGGCAGTTTGCGCTCTGCTCCTCTCTGATTCTTGTCCCATCTCCTAAAATTTTTCAAGTCTCGTCCTCCCCCCCCCCTAAATTATCACGTTCCTTTTAAAATCCCATTTATATGTCGGAACTTAAAAAAATATTGCCTTTTATATCATGTCACATTAGTTTCTAAGTTTAACCTCTCATCCCTTCAAACCAAACACACCTTAAAATTTACGGCGCATGTCTTGAATAACACAAATATGTTGTTTTTTTCACTATGCCTCTTATATTGAAAATTGTTATATATATTTTTAATAAATGGTAAATTAAAATATTTATATGCCAAAATCATTTTTTTTTTAAATTTTGGTTTATCATTTGATGTTTTATTTATTTATTTCTCAAAAAGTTGCTGCAGAAGGAAAATCTAATGAATATTAAGCTCTCTTATTCAAATGACGTCATTAAGGTATGTTATTCAAACTATAATTTTTTGTCATGTACTATTTTCAAATGGTTAAAATATTTTATAGTCATGTCTAATAACCAAAGTTTGCTTCTCTCAGCATCACTTTCTTTTTGTAAAACAAATCTATTCTTTGACGCAAATTTCAATTTACGATTATCTTCAGATAAATTGAGATTCTTATTCTAGGAAGTCATTTGGCTATTTCATCTCCTTGTTTTTGTGTGTGTGTGTTTTTGGGTCAATCAAGCATGAAGAAGTCCCTTAAAAAGAGGTAGAGGAAGACCAAAATGAACACTTAATGAGGTTATAGAGTGGATTTATTGGTTAATAATCTATCTAAATGTATGGTTTACGATAGAATACAATAATGTCATGGAAATTATATAGCTGACACCACCTACTAGGATAAAAGCTTTATTGTTTTTTTTTTTGGTTATTTGCATTATATTGCCATGCCTAAAGATAACATTATTAATTATTAATTTCTCATGTATAGTATATACATTGAGATTATTATGCTAGTAAAAGAAAATTAGGATCATTTTTATCATCCGTTTATCAGATGTTGGGACTTAAACAAATAGTGACTTTAAGAATTTGTAACGCATGTGTTGAATAATATGAAGATATTGATTTTTCCATTATGCCTCTTATATTGAAAATTGTTGTATAGATTTTTTTGTAAATGGTAAATTAAAATACTTATATACCAAGAGTAATGTACTTTTTTTTAAAAAGTTGGTCTATCATTTGATGTTTTTTTCCCCTTTCTTTCTAAAAAAAAAATTGCAGCAAAGACTTGAAGAACTACAATATATAAAGGACAATCTTATCTGTGAAAATTCTGATAGGAAGAAAAATCTACTGAATTTTTGTAAGGATTGTATGAAGCTCTCTCATTCAAATGACATTAGTGAGGTATGTCATTTAAACTATAATTTAGTTGTCATTCACCATTTTCAAATGACAAAAATATTTTATAGTCATGTCTGCATCACTTTCAAAACAAATATAGTCTTCAATGCAATTTGAATTTACCATTATCATTTAGGTGACTTGAGATTTTCACTCTAGGAAGTCATTTGGCCATTTCATCTCCTTGTTTTTTTTTTGGGGGAGGGGGCTGTGTTATATGCTATGCCTAAAAATATCACAATATTAAATTCTCATGTTTTATTATAACTTGAAACCCTGATAAAGCTAAAAGGCAAGAAAGTAAAATCTTCACAACTTTTGGATGATGTCAAATACTGTTGAGAATGATGTTGTCTTATGGCTTATGGTGCTTTCATATCAGTGTACCATGCACATGTTTTGATCAGTATACTGTATGAGAAAATGCTCCAAATTTTCTGTTACTAGCGTAATAATCTCAACATATATAAGACCAAAAAAACTTGTAGATGTTTAATTTTAGTGCTGAATATAGGTTAGATTAGGCTACACCTAAATAGACTTGGGCCTACAATAGAAATTCAAAGCCTAAGCATATATGTAGATTTTTTTTTAGGTCTCAGCCTGGGCTTAAAAAAAGAGAAGAGAGGGAAAGTGAAAATTTATGCGAAAGTAAGGGTTATGTGTAATGACGATGCCATGTGAAACTTAGAATTAGGTAAGTTGGTAAAATTTTAAGTAATTTACAAAATTATTTAGATGATATTAAATATACTTATATAACAGTATAAATTAAAAAAGTTAAATAGGCTAGGTTAGTAGGTTTTTAGGGTAGGCCTTATGAAAATATGTCTAACCTATTTATTTAAGTAGGCCTGACAATAGACCTAAGCCTAAATTATTTACTAAATAGGTTAGACTAGGTTATACTTCATGTAAACTAGGCACTAGGCCCCTGTTTGGGGCCTCCCATATTTCTATTCCTATTTATATTTATGGTTACATTTTCTAAAATTATACTTGAGTATTGTTATCTTTTTAGCAAGTAAACCAAAGTATATAAGCTCAAAGTTTTAACTCAAACAACATCTTTTTCAAAAATAAACCCACTTTGTAGTTCCTTTTATCACAACTATTAACCAAGTTTTGATGGAATTAATAAGGTAGTTGTGTGCATTGAGCTAATGTGCAAGTAGTTGATTATGATGCTTTTGGTTTTGGTTTCGTTCTTTCAAGTTTTTCTTCTTCTTCATGCTAATTCCTGCGTCAAACTTTCATTTTGTGTGTGATTGGTGGTTTGACAGGAAGTGACCACTTCTGATGACTATCATCAATTGTCGTTACCAGCCAGTCTTGACCCTACTTGCTAGATTGTGCCTCAGCCCAAATACCTTTTCAAAGAGTAGATGCGATGGTTTATGGCTTCAGCTGTAAATTCTCCAAAATAATAAGTAAATAGTACAAATTATTTTGACATTCTCACTTCTCTAAATGTCAGTTCAGTGCTAGGTGGGAAATCAATATCTAAATCTTGGTTTTGGCAATTCCCACACAAACACCTTCCATTAGCTTAAGATGGATTTTTTTAGTAGACTTGTGATTATGAATTAAGGTCGTTGAAAGTAACCACGGCTGTTTTTTACCCTGGAAAAGAAATAATGGTTGTTACACATGCTGCATATGTCAAAATACCCCCTTTACTTAAAATGTTGCATTTGTAGCTTATTTTGTGTCATACTACCTTATGATTGTGAATTTGTTTGGGTTGGCGTTGGAAAAATATATTCACACAAGTTGAGATAAAACTCATTTCACAAACAGGTCTGTAGTAATTTATGAGTGAAAAAGTGATTCGAATAATAACATTTTAATTTCGCTTTTAGAAAAATATAATCGAAACATTGTTAATTGTACCACTCTGGTTCTATTTATAAGTCTATTTTGACCAAATTTTTTTGATCCTATTTATAAGTCAAGTTTCATGTAATAAATGAGATTGTGCCAATTTTACCCATATTAATTGTGGGGTTTAAACTTCTCATGTTGCATGAGAAAAAGAAGATTTCTACACACATATGAAATGGTGGGATCCACACATATATATAATGCTATATGTATATGGGGTTTAAACTTCTCAATGTTGCATGAGAAGAAGAAGATTCCTACACACACATGAAATAGTGGGACCTACATATATATATATATATATATAATGCTAATTATATATATACTGGGTCCCACCATTTCATGTATGTGTGACATAAGAATACATTTCTCCTACAACATGAGAAGTGTTTTTCCCTATGTATATATATGTGGGTCCCACTATTTCATGTGTGTGTAACATGAGAATACATTTCTCCTACAACATGAGAAGTATATTTCCCATTAATTGTACTCATGAAGATAGAGAGAGAAGAAACAATTGAAACATAGTCAATCATAATGAGGGTAAGGTTGAAAATTTATTTCATAATCATGGAGTTAACTACATCTCCTTAGTATGTGAGATTTGGTCAAAATGAACTTATACATTAGGACCAGAGTGGTACAAGAATCTATTCTACTCAATTTTATCCAAAATCCATTCTCCCACCATTAATTCAAACACATCCCATATATCTAATTCCCTTAAAAGTGCTTTTCAATTTTTATCTGTTGGGGAATCCCCACAAGCCTTGAAATTCTTTATTGGGTTTGCTTTGTGAGATGTCAGATGTGGATTGTTTTCTTGTGCTCAAATTTATAAGGCACAAGGCATGGGGTTATTCTAATTCTATATTAAACTCATTTTATCCATGTCAAAAAGTGCAGTGACATTTAAGGTTTAGGGGAATAACCTTCACAACAACTACGTACAGTCAATCATACTCCTCTTAGAAAATGTGATGCCAAGTGAAAGAACTTGCTTTCTTTCGTAAATGACCCATCACGACACTTTCTTTCAAGAGCCTTCTATACATCAACGGCTCAATATATCTCATTCGAATTTGGATAATTGGCATTTTGCCTTTCAAAAGTACAAGGACGTCGAACGAAAGCTTTAGAAGAAAATCTCACCAGACCATAAAAAGTCAATTAATGGGGAATTTGTTTGATGTCATACCAAAAAATTGCATCTCATCTTCCAACTTGGAATAAAACGACAAAGCTTTCTATAGCTATCAACAAACATTAAAGAAAAATTTTAGAAGCCCCGCACTATAGAAAGAAAGAAAGGAGAAAAGAAAAACACAACCATCTTTGAAGGGGGCAATAGGCATCACTACATTGTGCATATATTTAATGAGATCGACCTTTTCTGGGACACGTATGTTTTATAAGACTTACTGTAACAAGAGGCCAAACAAATACCTTGGCAGCAGAAAAGGTCACCAATCTGAGCCATCAGGGAAAGGTTGGAGAGCATCCTGCTTCCCATCTCGCTTTCATTCTTGGAAGCTCATCTGGGTGATAGTTTACGTGAATAATTACGTACCGGTTTCAGTTTTTTGAGGTTATCATTCATGAAGAGGCAGAGAACAATTGTTCTTCTGGAAGCATGAAGCCCAATGTAGCCAGGATGCATGTGAGGGATAAAAGAGTTCTTCATTGAAAACAGCCTGGTCCCAAGCCTTCTCCCTGGAGAGTCGAGTGGCCACACGATCCAAAAGTTCAATTGAAGGGATTGTCGGTCGGATATTAGGATTAGCTGCGTGTTTAATGTTGAAATATATTTTATAAACGCGTTCGCCTGCTGAGAGGGAATGAAAATGAAATAAATAAATAATAATATAAATAAACCATGCGGTCTCTAAGTCCGTAGGGCCATGGTAGCGATTAATAGCCGTTGGGAGTTGGTTAGTTAGAATTAACGATTGTTGAGACGTCTCATATAACTCTTCACTGTATCTTCTAAGCTTTTCCTGAATAGTACTGCGAATTCTTCAGTTTCTCTCCTTCTCTGTTCTTCTCTCATTCTTTCCCACTGCAAATTTATTCACCATGACAGGGAATCGGTCATCTTCTTCTTCGAGTAAAGCAGACCTCGATTTATCATTGAAGAGGTTGTCGGTGAAACTTTGGATTATTAAAGGCTGTGACGATGATAAACCACTCTTGCTCAAACAGGACGGGTGTTTTGGTTGCTTCAATCTGGAATTCGATCGTGTCATTGGCGATATTCCATTCACTGATGATGAATTGGTTCGTGTATATATGGCTGGCCTTAAGGACGAAATTGCAGCATCATTACGTCCCTTTAGGCCGACTAGTCTGCTGGAAGCAAAATATCTTGCCCTAGAAGAGGCTACAAAGGTAGTTGCAGAGACACAGAGCCCTCGACCCCAAGAAAGTGATAAATCATCTTTGTCGACTCAAGAAGTTCAAGAAAAAGCTTCGCAAGATCAAGAAGAGTCCTTGGACAAGCAAGAAGACAGGCGAGCGATTCGTATTCGAGGAGGCCGTGACGGTAAAGAAACAATCTTGCTCAAACAGCTGCATGGGTCTATTGCTGAATTCAATCTGAACTTCGATCTTGTCACTAGCGATCTTACACTAACTGAAGAAGAATTGGTTTGTGTATATATTGCTGGCCTTGACCACGAAATTGCAGCACCAGGACGTCTCTTGTGGCCGCGTACTCTGCGGGAAGCAAAACATCAAGCCCGCTGTCATGAACTTCTCTTTGAAATCCAAGAAACTCGCTCACATCATGACGTGATTAAATCTTTTCTTAAGCTTTCCTCCGGTCAGTTCCTCCCTACACTGTTGCTCTTTCTTACTAAGCTGCATCTCTTTCTGTAGGACGAAGAAGCAATGATAAGGGCAGCTAGTCTTAGATGGATCAAGAAGGTATGCACCTAAGAATATCTATTGTGGCCGCTGTAGAACTTTTTTAAAAATTAATTATTATTATTATATAGATTATATAAGTGGCAGCTTTCACTATGTTCTCTCTGATTCTTGTCCCATCTCCTAAAATTTTTAAGGTCTCGTATTTTGCCCTCAAATTATTCCATTTATCAGAGGGTGGAGCTTCAAAAATATTGTGACTTTTAGAATTTGTAGTGTATGTCTTGAATAATATAAAGATATTGATTTTTTTTTTCATTATGCCTCTTGTATTGAAAATTGTTATATATATTTTTAATAAACGGTAAATTAAAATACTTATATATCAAAAGCATTTTATTTTAAATTTTGGTCTAGCATTTGATGTTTTGTTTATTTATTTCTTTCTTTCTCAAAATGTTGCAGCATAAATTTAAAGAATTACAAATTCTAAAGGACAGTTATATCCGTAAAGAGTCCACTAGGATGAAAGATCTAATGAATATTAAGCTCTCTTATTCAAATGAGGCCATTAAGGTATGCTATTTAAACTATAATTTATTTGTCAGGTACCATTTTGACCTAGTAATCTATCTAAATGTGTGGTTTACGATGGAGCACAATGGTGCGATGCGATTTATATAACCAACTTTATCTAGTAAGATAAAAGCTTTGTTTTTTTTGGGCCGTTGTTTGTGTTATATTGCCATGCCTAAAAAAATCACCATTAATTATTAATTTATCATTTGTAGTATATACATTGAGATTATTATGCTATTAAAAGAAAATTAGGATCATTTTTATCATCCATTTATCATATGTTGGGACTTAAAAAAATAGTGACTTTAAGAATTTGTGGCGCATGTGATGAGTAATATGAAGATATTGATTTTTTCATCAGGCCTGTTATATTGAAAATTGTCATATATATTTTTAATAAATGGTAAATTAAAATACTTATATACCAAAAGCAATGTATTTTTTTTTTTAAAAAAAAATTGTCTATCGTTTGATTTTTTTTTTCTTTCTTTAAAAAAAATTGCAGCAAATACTTGAAGAACTAAAAAATATAAAGGACAATCTTATCAGTGAAAATTCTACTAGAAAGAAAAATCTACTGAAATTATGCGATGATTGTATGAAGCTCTCTCGTTCAACTGACATCAATGAGGTATGTCTTTTAAATTATAATGTAGTTGTCATGTGTTTTCAAATGATTAGAATATTTTATGCTCATGTCTGTATCACTTTCTTTTTTTGTAAAACAAATATAGTCTTCAACGCAATTTGAATTTACCATTATCATTAGGTGACTTGAGTTTTTCACTCTAGGAAGTAATTTGGCTATTTCGTCTTCTTGTTTGTTTTTTTCTCTTCTTTGGTTGGTGTTTGGGAGAGGGGGCTTGTGTTATATTGTCATGCCTAAAAATATCACAATATTAAATCCTCACAACTTTTGGATGATGTCAAACTTTGTTGAAAATGATGTTGTATCTTATGGCATATGGTGCTTTCATATCAGTGCACCATGCACATGTTTTGATCAGTATACAGATATATGATATAATGCTCCGAATTTTCTATTACTAGCTAGCATAATCAACGTATATAAGACCAAAAAAGCTTGTAGATGTTTACTCTTACCTTCTCTAAAATTATACTTGACTGACTGTTGTCTTTTCAGTAAATAAATGCTCAATCTAAAGGAGTAAACTCAGAGTTTTAACTCAAACAACATCTTTTCCGAAAATAAACCCAATTTATAGTTCCTGTTATCACAACTATTCACCAAGTTTTGATGGAATTAATAAGGTAGTTGTGGGTGTTGAGCTAATGTGCAAATAGATGATTATAATGCTTTTGGTTTTGGTTTCGCACTTTCAAGTTCTTCTTCTTCTTCATGCTAATTCCTGCATCAAACTTTCATTTTTGGTGCGATTGGTGGTTGGACAGGAAAGGACCACTTCTGATGAAAGCCATAATCAGGGAAGCGGTCGATTACAACCATCGAGTGACGAAAGCCATAGTCAGGGAAGCGATCGATCACAATCATCAACTGTCGTTATCAGCCAGTCTTGACTCTACTTACTAGATTGCGCCTTAGCCCATATAAAGAGTAGATGCAACGGTTTATGGCTTCAGCTGTAAATTCTCCAAAATAACAAGTAAAGAGTAAGAATGATTTTGACATTCTCACTTCTCTAAATGTCTGTTCGGTGCTGGGTGGGAAAGCAATCATGTATCTAAATCTTGGTTTTGGCAATTTCCACACAAGCACCTTCCATTATCTTAACATGGATTTTTTAGCAGACTTGTGAATTGTGATTATGAATTATGTCGTTGAAAGTAATCATGGCAGTTTTTCCCCAGAAAAGTAATAATGGCTGTTATACAAGCTGCATATGTCAAAATACCCCGTCTACTTAAGTTGCATTTGTAGCTTTTGTTGTGTCATATTTATGTTTGTGGGTTTGTTTGGGTTGACGTTGGATATTTACCTTATATTAAATCACATTCGAAAAACAGCTTCTAAACATTAGAAAAACAGTTTTTACCACTAATTCAAACATGCACGATCTATAGTAATTAATTTATGTAAAAAAGTGATTTGAATAATAACATTTTATTTTCCCTTTTAGAAAAGTATAATCAAAACATTATTAATTAAATTGGACAAGAATCTATTCTACTCAATTTTATCCAAAATCCATTCTCCCATCATTAATTTAAACGCATCTCATATATATATCCAGTTCCCTTAAAACTGCTTTTTAATTTTTATCTGTTGGGAAATCCCCATAAGCCTTGAAATTCTTTATTGGGTTTGCTTTGTGAGATGTGGATTGTTTTCTTGTGCTCAAATTTATAAGGCACAAGGCATGGGGTTATTCTAATTCTATATTAAACTCATTTTACCCGTGTCAAAAAGTGCAGTGATATTTAAGGTTTAGGAGAATAACCTTCACAACTATGTAACAGGCAATCATACTCCTCTCAGAAAATGTGATGCCAAGTCAAAGAACTTGGTTTCTTTCATAAATGACCAATTATGACACTTTCTTTCAAGAGCCTTCTATACATCCACGGCTATTTGGATCATTGGCATTTTGCCTTTCAAAATTGCAAGGACAAGAAATCAAGGGAAAGCTTTAAGAGAAAATCTCAGTAGACCATAAAAAGTCAGTTGATGGAGAATTTGTTTGAAGTCATACCAATAAATTGCAACGTACTCATCTTCCAATTTGAAATAAAACGACAAAGCTTTCTATAGCTAGCAACAAACATTACAGAAAAAGTTTAGAAGCCCCACCCTAAAGAAAAGAAAGAAAGGAGGAAAAAAAAAACACAACCATCTTTGAAAGGGGCAGTAGGCATCACTACATTGTGCATATATTTTAATGAGATCGACCTTTCCGGGACACGTGTGTTTTATAAGACCTACTGTAACAAGAGGCCAAACAAATACCTTGGCAGAAGCAAAGGTCACCAATCTGAGCCATCAGGGAAAGGTTGGAGAGCATCCAGCTGCTTCCCATTCACGTAGAGTACTCAACAATCGCTTTCATTCTTGGAAGCTTATCTGGGTGATAGTTTACGTGAATAATTACCGGTTTCAGTGTTTTGAGGTTATCATCTTTCCTCACAGTCTTGAACAAAACCTTGCTGTTCATGAAGAGGCAGATATCCATTGTTCTTCTGGTAGCATGAAGCCCAATGTAGCCAGGATATATGTGAGGGATAAAAGAGTTCTTCATTGAAAACAGCCTGGTCCCAAGCCTTCTCCCTGGAGAGTCGAGTGGCCACACGATCCAAAAGTTCAATTGAAGGGATTGTCGGTCAGAAATTAGGATTAGTTGCATGTTTAATGTTAAAATATATTTTATAAACACGTGCGCCTGCAGAGAGGGAATGAAAATTAAGTAAATAAATAATAATATAAATAAATCATGCGGTCTGCGTAGGGCCAGGGTAGGGATTAATAGCCGTTGGGAGTAAGTTTGTTAGGATTAACGATTGTTGAGGCGTCTAATAGGAAATGGAAGTTGCAGAAAGTTTAAAGATTTTAAAAATTAATATTTAATTAATTGAGTCAGTTTTTATTATTATTTTTAGGAATTAAGAAATAAGAGGAATATTTATTAGATATTATCTTTAGGAATTAGGAAATAAGAGAAATATTTTATTAGTTAAGATTTAGTTGTTAGGATTTATGATTTTTAGTTATCTAAATAATAGATTTAGATATATTTTTAGATTTTGTAATTATATTTTGAATAGAGTTTACTCTGTAAATTATTATAAATAAATATATTGCTTCGTCAATAAAGGTAGGGGAGATTTTTCTGGACTGTTTTTATAGAATTTGTGAGATCTTACTTATTCTATAGAACAGACGCATGATAGTAAGATCCTTATGTCTTTCTAGATCAGAGTAATATTAATCCCTCTTATTCCCAAATTAAGATTCTCATCTCAAATTTAGTTATCTCAATCTATAATTCTCATTCCCAAATTAAGTACCCACCAGCGTCTCATATAACTCTTCACTGTAACTTCTGAGTTTTTCCTGAATAGTACGGCGAATTCTTCAGTTTCTATCCTTCTCTGTTCTTCTCTCATTCTTTCCCACTGCAAATTTATTCACCATGACAGAGAATCAGTCATCTTCTTCTTCGAGTAAAGCAGACCTCGATTTATCATTGAAGAGGATATCGGTGAAACTTTGGATTATTAAAGGCTGTGACGATGATAAACCACTCTTGCTCAAACAGGATGGGTGTCTTGGTTGCTTCAATCTGGAATTCGATCGTGTCATTGGCGATATTCCATTCACTGATGATGAATTGGTTCGTGTATATATGGCTGGCCTTAAGGACGAAATTGCAGCATCATTACGTCCCTTTAGGCTGACTAGTCTGTTGGAAGCAAAATATCTTGCCCAAGAAGCGGCTACAAAGGTAGTTGCAGAGACACAGAGCCCTCAACCCCAAGAAAGTGAAGGGTCATCTTCGTCGACTCAAGAAGTTCAAGAAAAAGCTTTGGAAGATCAAGAAGCTTGTGGGTCTTCCAAAGAAGAGTACTTGGACAGACAAGAAGACAGGCGAGCCACTCGTATTCGTGGAGGCCGTGACTATAAAGAAACACTCTTGCTCAAACAACATGGGTCTATTGCTGAATTCAATTTGGACTTCGATCTTGTCACAAGCGATCTTACACTCGCTGAAGAAGAATTGGTTTGTGTATATATTGCTGGCCTTGACCACGAAATTGCAGCACCAGGACGTCTCTTGTGGCCGCGTACTCTGCGGGAAGCAAAACATCAAGCCCGCTGTCATGAATTTCTCATTGAAACCCAAGATTCTCGCGCACATGATGACGTGATTAAATCTTTTCTTAAGCTTCCCTCCGGTCAGTTCCTCCCTACACTGTTGCTCTTTCTTACTAAGCTGCATCTCTTTCTGTAGGTCAAAGATGTAATGACAAAGTTTATCAGGGCAGGGGCTAGACGGCGCAAGAAGGTATGCACCTAAGAATATCGGGTTGGGTTTCTCTCCTCATCATTTTCTCATTATCCCTCATCATCTTTAAATCATATCCGTCAAATCAATCACAATACTACTTTAACATCTCTCTCATCTTTCCAATTAATGGTCCAGATGTGATGAGGAGAAGAAAAGGAGAAAATGGATCATGAGAAAATCCTCTCCCAAGAATATCTATTGTCGGCACTGTAGAACTTTTTTAAAATTAATATTATTATCATTATGCTTCTCTTTGATTCTTGTTCTACACTTCTACCTCCTAAAATTTTTTAGGTCTCGTTTTTCCCCCCTCAAATTATCATGTTCCATTTGAAAATCCATTTATCAGATGTCGGAAGTTAAAAAAATATTGTGACTTTTAGAATTTGTGGCGGACGTATTGAAAAATATAAAGATATTGATTTTTTTTTTTTCATTAGGCCTCTTATATTGAAAATTTTTATATATACTTTTAATAAATGGTAAATTAAAATACTTATATACCAAAAGCATTTTGTTTTAAAATTTTGTTCATTTGATGTTTTGTTCATTTATTTATTTCTTTCTCAAATAATTGCAGCAGAAGAAAAATCTAATGAATATTAAGCTCGCTTATTCAAATGACGCCATTAAGGTATGTTATTTAAACTATAATTTATCTGTCATGTAGTAGGTACCATCTTCATATGGTTAAAATATTTTATAGTCATGTCTAATAACCTATCTAAATATATGGTTTGTGACAAAGCATAATGGTGTCATGCGATTTAAATAGCCGACTCCACCTAGTAAAATAAAAAATTTGTTGTTGTTGTTGTGTTTTTTTTTTTTTTTTTTTGTGTGGGGGTTGTTTGTCTTATATTGCCATGCCTAAAAATATCATTATTAATTTCTCATGTGTCTTATATACATTGAGATTATTATGCTAGTAAAAGAAGCATTTTTATCATCCGTATATTGATCAAAGCATGTGCATGGTAAGTACACTGAGAAAATCCATTTATCAGGTGTTGGGACTTAGAAAAATAGTGACTTTGAGAATTTGTAGCATATGTCTTGAATAATATGAAGATATTGATTTTTTCATTATGCCTCTTATATTAAAAATTGTTATATAGATTTTTTATAAATGGTAAATTAAAATACTTATATACCAAAAGCAATGTATTTTTTAAAAAAAAGTTGGTCTATCATTTTATGTTTTATTTATTTATTTTTCTTTTTAAAAAAATTGCAGCAAAGACTTGAAGAACTACCAAATATAAAGGACAATCTTATCAGTGAAAATTCTATCAGGAAGAAAAATTTATTGAATTTTTGTGAGGATTGTATGAAGCTTTCTCATTCAAATGAACGTTATTGATCAGGTATGTTATTTAAACTATAATTCAGTTGCCATGTACCATTTTCAAATTATTAAAATATTTTATAGTCATGTCTGCATCACTTTCTTTTTTTAAAAAAGAAATATACTCTTCAACACAATTTGAATTTACCATTATCTTCAGGTAACCTGTTTTACTCTAGAAGTCACTTGGCTACGCATCTTCTTCTTCTTCTTTTGTGGTTGGTGTTTTTTTTTTTGGGGGGCTGTGTTATCTTGCCATGCCTAAAAATATCAAAATATTAAATTCTAATGTTTTATAATAACTTGAAACATTGATAAAGCTAAAAGGTAAGAAAGTGAAATCCTCACAACTCTTGCATGATACTACCTCCGTTCCTAATTATAGGAACACTATAAAAGTATTCTTATAATTAGGACCGAATGGAGTATTAAATACTGTTGAAAATGATGTTGTCTTACGTGGCTTATAGTGCTTTCATGTCAGTGTACCATGCACATGTTTTGATTAGTATAGGGATATATGATAAAATGCTCCAAAATTTCTATTACTAGCATAATAACCACAAAGTTAAGACCAAAAAAACTTATAGATATTTACTGTTACATTCTCGATTATTATACTTGATTGACTGTTACGTTGTCTTTTTAGTAATTAAATACTCAATCTAAAGGAGTAAACCAAAGTAAGCTCAGAATTTTAAATCGAACGACATCTTCTCCAAAAATAAACCCATTTTGTAGTTCCTATATCACAACTATTCACCAAGTTTTGATGGAATTAAGAAGGAAGTTGTGTGTGTTGAGCTAATGTGCAAGTAGCTAATTATGATGCTTCTGGTTTTGGTTTCGTTCTTTCAAGTTCTTCTTCTTGGTGTTTTCCCTTCTTAGATTACTGTTGCTAATTCACGTGTCAAACTTTTATTTTTGGTGTGATTGGTGGTTGGACAGAAAGAGATCGTCGAGAAGTATGGACCAGACGCCATTGCCGATCTTTTGCCTTTCAAGCCAGCTAGAATGTCTTTTGATGAAAGCCATAGTTTGGGAAGCGACTCATAGCGATCCAACTCGCTATGGTTTAATTTATTAGGATAAATTAGAAATTAATTTATTAATCGAGTCTGTTTTTTATTATCCTTTATTTATTCGAGTTTGTTTTAATTATATATATTTTTTTTATTATCTTTAGGAAATAAATTATTTATCACAATTAGATAGATTTGGTTGTTAGGATTTAGATTATTGATTTGAATTTCGTATTAGAGTCTCTCCATGTAAACCTACTCCTATTTATTGGCTCTTAGCCTATCAATAAGATCGTCGAATATTTCAGAGAGTAATTCATCGGATTATCCTCCTGGGGCTTTAGTAATTAGTTGAGTTTTAGATTCTAACTTACCTAATTATTAGAGATTGGTTGT
Organism: Acacia pycnantha; assembly: GCA_025563575.1. Taxonomy (NCBI): domain Eukaryota; kingdom Viridiplantae; phylum Streptophyta; class Magnoliopsida; order Fabales; family Fabaceae; genus Acacia; species Acacia pycnantha. The sequence goes on along the minus strand of JAMWYP010000010.1, from coordinate 3,178,622 downwards.
TCTTATTGAATTGGCAAGGTTATATTGCTTCTTCTCCAAGATTAGAGTTTATTCTATTAGGGTTCTCTTTACGTTCCCATTCTCATTTAACCTTCCCATTAACTTACCCTAATCCGTACCCTACCATTTGGAATTAAAGCCTTAAAGATCCCATAATGGTGACCACATGTTACGCACAAACTCCCCTGCAACCCAATCACAAACACCCTCCAAATTGCGATCGTGCAGCTTAGCCTCCAGCCATGGACCCCTGGCCACAATCGCTACTCGACTCGATGCCATTGAGGAATTACGGGATAAAATCAACACACTGGAAGACGTACTACACGCCAACGTCGTCACAGAGGGAGGTCACACTAGTACTCCGATGACAGCGATGACGAATCCGAGTACCCATACCGTTCCTCTCACTGTCCATATGCCAAAATTGATTTCCCTAAGTTCAACGGTGGCGATCCACGGGGTTGGATATTTAAAGATGACAAGTTCTTCAGGTATTATCACACACCAGAGGAGGATAAGGTTGATGTTGCATCAATATATTTTGAAGGTGACGCTCTGGACTTATTCACTTGGCTCAACTCACAGAGGACAATATGTTACTGGCCAGATCTTGTCGTTGCATTACAAGAACACTTTGGGCCGCCAGAATTTCTCAATCCAGATGTACACTTTTGCCAGATTCGTCAAATTGGAACGATCCAGGAATATTGACACGAGTGGGCGAAACATGTGTCTCGAGTTTCACAATGGCCGAAGCATTCTCTTCTGGGTGTCTTCTTGACTGGTTTGAATGACACTATATGCTCAAACGTACGCCTCCAAAAGCCCTGAATCATGAAGCATTTAGCAGCAAGCTTAGCACTCAAATTTGAACAACAGCACATGAGCAAATGCGGGCAGAAGGCCATTCCCTCCACATCGCAGACCACACCACCGCCGATCTATTCTTCAGCATTGTCTGTGCACAACTCTTACTCAGCTTGATGGGGTTTACTCCTTCGTCCAGTACTGCCAAGCACCTTCCCATGACCTCACCGTCGCCTTCAGTTCCTCAAGCCGCCAGTCGAACCTCCACCACGGACTCTGAGAGACAACTCCGGCGAGACAAGGGCCTTGGCTTCCGATGCGCCGAATCATACTGGCTACTGCCCTGGTCATCGCTGCAATTCGCCTTCCTTCTTACTCCTTGAAGTCGACGAAGAAGGTCACCTAGTAGCTAACCCATGCGAACCTAAACGTGAAGCCGAGGGTTGTGACGCAACTCTCACATCGTTGGACCCCAACTAAAAAAAAAATCTCCATTCATTACCTAATCTGGTCTGTTGGTCATATTCCTGATTTTCACCTTGAGGACAAGTCATTTTTCCAAGGAGGGAGAAATGATAGCGATCCAACTCGTTATGGTTTAAGTTATTAGGATAAATTAGGAATTAATTTATTAATCGAGTCTGTTTTGATTATCTTTTATTATCCTTTATTTAATCGAGTCTGTTTTAATTATATTTTATTATTATTTTCTATTATTATCTTTAGGAAATAAGTTATTTATCACAACTAGATAGATTTGGTTGTTAGGATTTAGATTATTGATTTGAATTTTATATTAGAGTCTTTCCCTGTAAACCTACTCACTACAAAAAAAATGCCATTTTGTGGCGGTTAATTTGTAGCGGTCAAAATAAACCGCTACAAATATGTGAATTTGTAGTGGTTTATCCCGAAACCGCTACAAATTTGTAGCGGTATGACTCGATCCAAGTGGCGTGCTGGTTCATGAACGACATTTGTAGCGGTTATCATAAACTAACCGCTACAAAATATGGCGCGAAGTTGGCGCCAAATTTGTAGCGGTTATTTTGTAGCGGTTTATTTATACAAACCGTCACAAATATGGCGCGCCATTAGTAGCGGTTTTGAAACCACGCAAAAAAAACCGCTACAAATGTGAACCGCTACAAAAACTGTTACATCAACCGCTACAAAGTGTGTAATATTGAAATTTGAATATTTCGAATCCCGTCAAGTTTATTTTTTTTAAAAAAATATGTTCATATTTGTAGCGGTGGTTAGTGTAACCGCTACAAAATGTGATATTTTGAAAAAAAAATTAAAATAAAAATACCAATGAATTTTTGTAGAGGTTTTGAAACCGCTACAAAACGCAAAAAAAAACCGTTACAAATGTGAACCGTTACAAAAACTGTTACATCAACCGCTACAAAGTGTATAATATTGAAATTTCAATATTTCGAATCCCGCCAAGTTTATTTTTTTAAAAAAATATGTTCATATTTGTAGCGGTTGTTAGTGTAACCGCTACAAAATGTGATATTTTGAAAAAAAAAATTAAAAAAAATACCAATGAATTTTGTAGAGGTTTTGAAACCGCTACAAAACGCAAAAAAAAAAAAAAAAAAACCGTTACAAATGTGAACCGTTACAAAAACTGTTACATCAACCGCTACAAAGTGTATAATATTGAAATTTCAATATTTTGAATCCTGCCAAGTTTATTTTTTTTAAAAAAATATGTTCATATTTGTAGCGGTTGTTAGCATAACCGCTACAAAATGTGATATTTTGAATTTTTTTTATTTTTAAAAATACCAATGAATTTTTATAACGGTTTTGTAACCGCTACAAACGGAAACCGATACAAAAACAGTCACATAAACCGCTAAAAACTGTTTTGTAGCGGTTATTGTCGCGGTTAAAAACCGCTACAAAATCCGTTACATCAACCGCGACAAATGTTACGTATATCTCTATAAATATCTCCACCACACCACATCCCATACACTTCTTCATTTCTTCCCACCCCATTCTCTCTCGTTTTCTCTCATTTCTTCCCAACCCTTCCAAAATCTTTCATTTCAATGTTTTATTTTTTCCTTCTTATAATATTGATACTATGTTTTTTTCCTTATCCAGAACTTTAAGTATATTTTCTCAATATTCCTTCTATCATCATCAACTTTCTTTACATAATCAAATATCATCTAATGTACAACATAATTTTTTTGCTCGACGTGGACAACACAATAAATCCTTATTATCTCTGATTCTCAATATCATACCTACATAATATTTATACTTATCTAACTTAAGTTAATCAGTTTTTAAATATTAACTATTATCATTTAATTTGTCACTTAAATAATAAAAATATTCAACATAATATTATAACAATGGATACATATTATGATTTTTTTTTTCAATTTTGCAATATTTTGTAGCGGTTGTAAAACCGCTACAACAACCGGTACAAATTTTAATTTAAATTCGGATTAAATATTTGTAGCGGTTTTACAACCGCTACAAAATTTGAGCGCCAATTTTTTTGAAATTCGTCATCTTGTAGCTGTGATTCAAAACGGTTTTATTACATGAGTAGTGGTTTTAGCAACCGTTACAAATCAGCTTGCCACAGTGGATTTTGTTGCGGTTGCTCTAACCGCTACAAATGTCATTAGTTGCACCTAAAACCGCTACAAATAGGTCATTTTAACCGCTACTAATGGTCATTTTTTTTGTAGTGACTCCTATTTATTGGCTCTTAACCTATCAATAAGATCGTCGAATATTTGAGAGAGTAATTCATCGGAGTATCCTCCTGGAGCTTTAGTAATTAGTTGAGTTTCAGATTCTAACTTACCTAATTATTAGATATTGACTGTTCTTATTGAATTAGCTAGGTTATTGCTTCTTCTCTAAGATTAGAGTTTATTTTGTCAGTGTTCTCTTTATGCTCTCATTCTCATTTAACCTTCCCATCAACTTACCCTAATCCGTACCCTACCAGCGACCTATCACAATCATCAATGGACTTTACTCGCAAGTCTTGAACCTCATAGAGTAGATGCAATGGTTTATGGGTTCAACTTCAAAAGCATCAAAATAATAGTAAGTAAATAGTAAGAATGATTTTGACATACTCACTTCTCTAAATGCCTCTTCAGTGCCAGGTGGGAAATCAATCATGAATCTAATAATTGCTTTAGCAGATTGTCGGGGAGAGCATCACCTGTCGGGGATGCCGCAGGATCGTGGAAGGTTCAGAGAATGGGAAGTGGGGAGCACATCAAGTGCTTTCTTATATGCTCATGCTCTAATTTTTTTTTGGGTGATACATTTTTTTTATACATTTTTTTTATTTAGATTAAATTATATATTGTATTATAAAATATTTTTTTTACTCAATATCTCAAATTTATTAATTTTTAGGATACTAGTGTTACACGAAAAATATTTCTGAAAACAGGACTGAAAATAAATTAATTTGAAATAGTGAGTGCAAAAAATATTTCATGATGTAATATATAATTTAATCTAAATAAATAAAAAAATATGCTCACTCACATAAAACACATAAGGAAGAAACACTTAATATAAACCTGAGGAAGTGCGCTGGCAGATTAGAGGAATGGAATGAACGGGGAAGAAGCCGAAGAGACGGAGAAAAAATAGTGATGGACTGATACAATGGGTTGGGAGGAGGGGGAGAGAGAGGAGAGGAGTGGCATGCAGTGATGAGGTGGCATCTTGTAGATAAATAAGTAAACTTTAATGGTCAAAGTTGACACTTCAATCGGTGGAGGCAATATTACACAATTTTTTAAATTTTCAAGGCATCTTTGGTCATTTGAAAACTTTTAGACACCCAGTACCCATATGTTAAAACTTTTGGGACATTTTGGGGACTTGCCTTTTCTTTTATATCCATTCTCATCTTTTTTTGCCCTCCTTTTCCCTTTTGTATTGTTAGATTAGAATCTCAAAGGTTCAGATTTATTATATGATTAAAATATTATTATAAGGGAAAATGAGGGGAAATGATAGTTAACTGAACCGTTGATATCCTAATCCAACTATAAAAAATGGAAAATGATGATAAAGGATATAGGAGGAAAATCAAGTTCTAGTATAATGAATTAATGATGACTTGCAATTATTATTTCTCTTAATTTTGTTGTATTTTATAAATAATATTATATATTGATAGTATAAAGATAAAAAGGTTAATGCTCAAATTTTCTCCAGATGTTTTTACCATGGTTATCAAACCCGGACCGGACCGGCCGGTTCGGACCGGAAACCGGCGAACCGGCCGTGAAGCCGGTCCGAAAAATCATATAAACCGGGGTCGGCTCTGTTTTTTTTTTACTCCCCCGACATAGAAAGAGAGAGAGAGAGATGAACAGAGAAAGGGACAAAGCCCGGAAGCTAGAGCTCATATCGGTGAAAAACAGAAGAGCCACAACATATAGAGGTCACCGGAATCAGAGCGACCACTACTTCTTTGCCTTTAGAACCGTCGGAGACCGACGAGGAAAGAGGCCACCGGATATCGACAATGGCAGAGGCGCTGAGGTTCTGATCGACGACAGTGAGGCAGTGAGCCCAGAGAACAAACGAGCAAAGAGAAGATGGAGTGAGACCCATAGAGAAGCCATGGATGAAAGCTTTGTGAGAGAGACAAAGAGAAGAGAAAGAGAGAAACAGTCGAACATGAGGAAAGTAGAAAATAAAAAGTTGGGAGCAGGTGAGTGAAATTTAATTATAGAAGGACAATGAAATGAGATGACTTCAATGCAAGCCCTCTTCCCCAAGTGAAAAGACAATTCATTGAGCACACCTTTTTTTTTTTTTTTTTTCCGATAGAACACTGAGCATAGCCTTATATTCAATGGATATTTAGTTTAATTAGACATCTTTTAAATTAGAAGCTAATACCCATTAAAAGAATTTTTTTTTGCTACAATTTTATATTAATAGTCCTAAAATTTTTACTCTCACACCGGTTTGACCCCGGTTTAACTCCGGTTTGACTCCGATCTGACCCACTAACCCTTAACCCAGTACCCCGGCCGGTTCACTGACCGGTCCGGGTTTAATTACCTTGGTTTTTACTGAAAAACAATATTGTCTTGAAAGTCTTAAAACAAAGCTATATTGCCATATACCATTTGAAAATTGATTGTAATACCCCTGATTAAAATAATAATAATAATAATAATAATAATAATAATAAAAGAATTAATATGTGTACATATATAGAGAGAAATAATCTAAATTGATTTCTAGAGTTTCTCCTAGAATCTAGGCACAATAATTTGAAATTTAAAAAAAACAAATAAAACAGTTAAGATCACATATTAGACTAGGTCACATAACAGATTAGGTTTTAAGTGATAAAGGCACATTCCAACAAAAGATAATAATAATATATAAAATATCTAGAAATTAATAATGTTTTTAGTATTAATTTATTAAATTGCAATAATTAAATAGCTCAGCCCATAGCTAAAACCCTAGATTTTAATTATAAATTTAGGTTTAGCCGCCTAAACCTAGAAAACGCTCGACTCTTTTTCTCTCGACTCTTTTCTCTGCTACGGCATCCTCTTCCCGTACTCTCCTCAAATCGTTTTTCTAGAATGCTAGCAAAGACGGAGACCAGGTAATCCTAATTCCCATATAGCGTAGGCTAATTCATACTATATGTAACCCTAATCCCATGAGTCCTAGGTTAATAGCAATCTTGATAGGTAATCCCAATTCTCATATAACTTAGGTTAATTCTATATGAATCTTGATAGGTAATCCTAAAACCACTAATGTATTTTAATGAATAGATCGTGGAATTTCCCATGAACATCTAAATGATACATAATCAACGATTTTGGAGTTTTTCTTAATCTCTTATTTTTTTATTCATGTGTTGTTTTTCTTATTTAAACAAGAATATACTCATTTTTGGAGCTGCAATGTTATCGTTTGACAACTCTTGTTTTTTTTTGTTTTGTTTCTTTTTTTGGTGCCAACGTTTGATAATTGATCGCGCATTTAGAAAAGAATGACAAGTGAATCTGATATATATATATATATATATCAAAGCCTCATAAGATAATGCATGGAAGGTTCTTTTATGTTGTAAATTAATACAAGTTGATACGTATAGCGACAGAGCAGCAGCATTGTCTACCTAAAGTTTTTATGAGTATCGATTATTTTAATCACATAATTAGAAGTCTGAAAACATTAAATGATATTTAGTATCACGAGTACCATAAGAGTTATAAGTCTTCATAACAACCTTATAGGAACCCATGAGTAAAATAGATAATGAGTATGGTCATGGGAATTCCTTATGACGACCTTATAGAAACCCATGAGTAAAATGGATAATGAGTAGAGTCAGGGATTTAAATGATGGTTTATGAGGAAAATGGATAATGAGTATGGTCATGAGAATTCCTTATGACGACCTTATATAGGAACCCATGAGTAAAAATGGATAATGAGTAGAGTCAGGGATTTAAATGATGGTTATGGAAATTTCTTATGAGAACATTATGGGAACTCATGAGAAGTTATTTCATGGTTTAATTTGAGAATTTTATTTTGTGTGTGATTGAAATAATTAAAATCGTGGGATGATAGCTTTGGGATGGTACCTCCTAAAGTGATGAACACAACCTTTAGGATTTATGCCTCCAATATGTATTGATGTGAACCGATTATATCCGTTCTTCCCAAAGTGGTGTCTGGCAGGTTTCCGGGACACTAGTAGCAACTTTGGGAAGAGGTGTGCACATTAGGACGAAATGTTTTATGGCCAATTGATGATTTGTGATCGGCGGTTTCGGGTCACAGGGTAGACTGGCAGGTTTCCGGGTCTACCATGGTTCTCTTCCCACTAAACAGACTGGCAGGGTTTCCCGGGTCTAAATTAATTTAAAAAGATAATGAATGATAATTTATGCAATTACTGTATTATTGTTGATACTTGATTTTTGTAATATATTTGTGTTAGGTAAATTGTATTTTTATTAGGATTACCAGCGTTTGCTGATTTTTTTGTGTATTATGGGCTGCGACGATCCTTCGGGGGAGCAGATTTTCAGTGAAGCAGGTTCTCGAGGTTGGGGCTAGCAGTGATAAGTGAGGAAGAATATTCAATTATTTATGGCTAGTTTTATTTTTATTTTTACTTATTTTGAATAAAACATTTTTATTTCAGTTGGACTTATGTTATTGTAATAAAGTAGCCTTGCACTTGTCCCATACAAGTACGGCGGTAACACTTCCCAAGGATTTACTTGAAATTCAGTACTTATTTATAAAAACCATTGCAATTTTATGTTATTATATTTGTTAGAAATTGGGGTGTTACATTGATATTGACAGTTAACTTTTTAAACGTTACTACATTTTTAAGCTTCTATGATAACTTTTGGAATAAATTTGTGCCTAAAATAATACTCCCCCGGTTTTAATTATAAGACATAATTAAATTTTTTGACAATATTAAGGAAGTTAATTAAATTACTTTAGAGTATTTTTATTTTAAAACTAATTAGTTTGACTAATAAACTAATATACTACTATAACTTAAAAATATATAACATATAAAGTGATTAAGAAACTTATCTAACTTCTTTAATTTTTTTTAAAAGGTTAACTAGTTTTTATTTTATACTAATTAGTATTCCCTCCAGTCCTAATTATAAAACTTAGTTAACCTTTTTGAAGAGATTAAGAAAGCTAATTAAATTATTCCTCAGAGCTTTCGTGCACAGAAAGGGAGAACTCAGGCTTCACGCTGATCGAAGATCTGCATGCGGACTTATCCTAACTTCCAATCATAAGCGAGTGTATATAAGGATTAACTGCATGTTTAATGTTAGAATATATTTTATAAACCCGTGCTGCCGTGCACCTGCTGCAGGGAGGGAATGAAAGTGAAGTAAATAAATAATACTATAAATAAACCATGCAGTCTCTAAGTCCATAGGCCAGGGTAGGGATTAACAGCCGTTGGCAGTTAGTTAGTTAGGATTAACTATTGCTGAGGCCTCTTGTATATAAGGCATATAACTTTTTACTTATCTTCTATGTTCTTCCTGAATAGTATTGCGAATTCTTCAGTTTCTCTCCTTCTCTTTTCTTCTCTCATTCTTCCCCTCCTCTCTCTCTCTCTCTCCATTCTCTCAACAGCAGGTATTAGAGCCGTAGATCCTTGGCTCTCACTGCAAATTTATTCGCCATGACAGAGAATCAGCCATCTTCTTCTTCGAGTAAAGCAGACCTCGATTTATCATTGAAGAGGATATCGGTGAAACTTTGGATTATTAAAGGCTGTGACGATGATAAACCACTCTTGCTCAAACAGCATGGGTGTCTTGGTTGCTTCAATCTGGAATTCGATCGTGTCATTGGCGATATTCCATTCACTGATGATGAATTGGTTCGTGTATATATGGCTGGCCTTAAGCACGAAATTGCAGCATCATTACGTCCCTTTAGGCCGACTAGTCTGTTGGAAGTAAAATATCTTGCCCTAGAAGAGGCTACGAAGGTAGTTGCAGAGACACAGAGCCCTCGACCCCAAGAAAGTGATGGGTCATCTTCGTCGAGTCAAGAAGTTCAAGAAAAAGCTTTGGAAGATCAAGAAGCTTGTGGGTCTTCCCAAGAAGAGTACTTGGACAGACAAGAAGACAGGCGAGCCACTCGTATTCGTGCAGGCCGTGACTATAAAGAAACACTCTTGCTCAAACAACATGGGTCTATTGCTGAATTCAATTTGGACTTCGATCTTGTCACAAGCGATCTTACACTCGCTGAAGAAGAATTGGTTTGTGTATATATTGCTGGCCTTGACCCCGAAATTGCAGCACCAGGACGTCTCTTGTGGCCGCGTACTCTGCGGGAAGCAAAACATCAAGCCCGCTGTCATGAATTTCTCATTGAAACCCAAGATTCTCGCGCACATGATGACGTGACTAAATCTTTTCTTAAGCTTTCCTCCGGTCAGTTCCTCCCTACACTGTTGCTCTTTCTTACTAAGCTGCATCTCTTTCTGTAGGGCGAAGATGCAACACTGAAGACACTCAGGGCCGCTGCTAGAAAGCTCAAGAAGGTATGCACCTAGGAACATCGATTTTGGCCACTGTAGAACTTTTTTAAAATTATTATTATTATTATAGATTAAATAAGTGGCAGTTTGCACTCTGCTCCTCTCTGATTCTTGTCCCATCTCCTAAAATTTTTCAAGTCTCGTCCCCCAAATTATCACGTTCCTCTTAAAATCCCATTTATATGTCGGAACTTAAAAAATATTGACTTTTATGATGTCACATTCTCATCCCTTCAAAGCAAACACATATTAGAATTTACGGCGCATGTCTTGAATAACACAAATATATTGTTTTTTTCACTATGCCTCTTATATTGAAAATTGTTATATATATTTTTAATAAATGGTAAATTAAAATATTTATATGCCAAAAGCATTTTTTTAAAAAAATTTGGTTTATCATTTGATGTTTTATTTATTTATTTCTCAAAAAGTTGCTGCAGAAGGAAAATCTAATGAATATTAAGCTCTCTTATTCAAATGACGTCATTAAGGTATGTTATTCAAACTATAATTTTTTGTCATGTACTATTTTCAAATGGTTAAAATGTTTTATAGTCATGTCTAATAACCAAAGTTTGCTTCTCTCAGCATCACTTTCTTTTTGTAAAACAAATCTAGTCTTCGACGCAAATTTCAATTTACGATTATCTTCAGATAAATTGAGATTCTTATTCTAGGAAGTCATTTGGCTATTTCATCTCCTTGTTTTTGTGTGTGTGTGTGTGTTTCTGGGTCAATCAAGCATGATGAATTCCCTTAAAAAAAGGTAGAGGAAGACCAAAATGAACACTCAATGAGGTTATAGAGTGGATTTATTGGTTAATAATCTATCTAAATGTATGGTTTACGATAGAGTACAATAATGTCATGGAACTTATATAGCTGACACCACCTACTAGGATAAAAGCTTTATTGTTTTTTTTTGGTTATTTGCATTATATTGCCATGCCTAAAGATAACATTATTAATTATTAATTTCTCATGTATAGTATAGACATTGAGATTATTATGCTAGTAAAAGAAAATTAGGATCATTTTTATCATCCGTTTATCAGATGTTGGGACTTAAACAAATAGTGACTTTAAGAATTTGTAACGCATGTGTTGAATAATATGAAGATATTGATTTTTCCATTATGCCTCTTATATTGAAAATTGTTGTATAGATTTTTTTTTTTTTTTGTAAATGGTAAATTAAAATACTTATATACCAAGAGTAATGTACTTTTTTAAAAAAGTTGGTCTATCATTTGATGTTTTTTTCCCCTTTCTTTTTTTTTTTTTTAAAAAAAATTGCAGCAAAGACTTAAAGAACTACAAAATATAAAGGACAATCTTATCTGTGAAAATTCTGATAGGAAGAAAAATCTACTGAATTTTTGCAAGGATTGTATATGAAGCTCTCTCGTTCAAATGATATTAGTGAGGTATGTCATTTAAACTATAATTTAGTTGTTATTTACCATTTTCAAATGACAAAAATATTTTATAGTCATGTCTGCATCACTTTCAAAACAAATATAGTCTTCAATGCAATTTGAATTTACCATTATCATTTAGGTGACTTGAGATTTTCACTCTAGGAAGTCATTTGGCCATTTCATCTTCTTGTTTTTTTTTTTTTTTGGGGGTTGGTGTTTGGGGGAGGGGGCTGTGTTATATTGCCATGCCTAAAAATATCACAATATTAAATTCTCATGTTTTATTATAACTTGGAACCCTGATAAAGCTAAAAGGCAAGAAAGTAAAATCTTCACAACTTTTGGATGATGTCAAATACTGTTGAGAATGATGTTGTCTTATGGCTTATGGTGCTTTCATATCATTGTACCATGCACATGTTTTGATCTGTATGAGAAAATGCTCTAAATTTTCTGTTACTAGCGTAATAATCTCAACATATATAAGACCAAAAAAACTTGTAGATGTTTAATTTTAGTGCTGAATTTAGGTTAGGCTACACCTAAATAGACTTGGGCCTACAATAGAAATTCAAAGCCTGAGCACAAGGGCGGATGCACATATATGAGAAGGGGGGCACGTGCCCCCCCTTGATTTTTTAGTTTTTTTTATTAAAAAAAAATCTCTTCTATGCTTCCGTCCTCAACACGCGGCTCACTCTTCTCCTTCCTCTTTATGACCTAGCGAGACAGAAGCTTACTCTGCTCCTTCCTCCTTCCTAGGGGTGGAAATAGGCCTGCGGCCTAACCTACTTTAAGCCTAGGCTGACCCATTTAGTAAATAGGTCAGGTTCAGGCTTAGGCCTATTGTCTGGCCTATTTAGGTAAACAGGTCAGACCTATTTTCATAAGGCCTAGCCTTCAGGCCTACAAGTCTGGCCTATTTAGTTTTTTTTTTAAATTTTTTTTATTATGCATAGTTATATATAATTTAATCTAAACTAATTCTTAGATTATTTATAAAATTAAGAACTTATTCTTAACCTTAAATTTCACATTTCTCCATTTATCAATGAGCTTAACATTTTCGTTCATTAATTGATCACATATACTTCTCTTCTTTTTGATCGCTCGAGGTGGCAATGCTAGCTCACTACTCCTCCGTTGATTTATGTCATTTAATGTAACATAAAAATTGCATTAAGTTTATTTTAGTGATGCCCAAATAAAAATGATCCAAATAGGTGGAGTTTGTCTCATTTTCTGCAAGAAAAATAAGAGGTAAAATATAGTTTTGCATGCCACTTGTCGTGTTTAGTTGATTTTAAGAAATATATCTTCTTAGTCAATAAATGATTGATTTTTCTTATTCATACTTCCTCAAATAATTAATGCCACTAGGTGTTCTTTTATTTCACTTACTAACTCTTTTATTTCATATGAGAATGAATCCTTAAACTTTTTAGATATAACGTAGACATTTAAATAGACTTGATGAATTATATATGAACTTGGATGCATATGTTTTAAGACTATATAAAGACCTACATTTTAAGTAGGCCTTTAAATAGGCTTCAGGACTTGCCAGGCCTTTTGAAGGCCCATGCCCAGGCTTAATTAGTGTTATTCAACGTCTTAAGAATAAATTTCAACGTCTTCTATTATTGAAGCAGTGCTAGCTTGGTATTGCTCATCACCAGTTGGGTCAAACAAAAGATGTTAGCTTTCTCTTCCTTGTTCCCCTTACATGCTTATGCTTTTGATAATAATGAAATGAGTGTTGTACTAATGTAGACCAATTGATATGGCTGCTCTATGTTGAAGAAGGAAAATTCAACCTTTTCTCTTCTTTTTTGCTATGACAAGTGAAAAAAAAAATTTCAGGGGCGCTGCCCCCGAACCCCCGCTCCCCCTACCAATAGTGCCCCTCCCATAAATTCCTGGATCCGCCCCTGCCTGAGCATATATGTAGATTTTTTTAGGCCTCAGCCTGGGCTTAAAAAAAGAGAAGGGAGGGAGAGTGAAATATTTATGCGAAAGTAAGGGTTGTGTGTAATGACGATGTGATGTGAAACTTAGAATTAAGGTAAGTTGGTAAATTTTTAAGTAATTTACAAAATTATTTAGATGATATTAAATATACTTATCTAACAGTATAAATTAAAAAAGTTAAATAGGCTAGGTTAGTAGGTTTTTAGGGTAGGCCTTATGAAAATATGTCTAACCTATTTATTTAAGTAGGCCTGACAATAGACCTAAGCCTAAATTATTTACTAAATAGGTTAGACTAGGTTATACTTCATGTAAACTAGGCAGTAGGCCCCTGTTTGGGGCCTCCCATATTTCTATTCCTATTTATATTTATGGTTACATTTTCTAAAATTATACTTGAGTATTGTTATCTTTTTAGCAAGTAAACCAAAGTATATAAGCTCAAAGTTTTAACTCAAACAACATCTTTTTCGAAAATAAACCCACTTTGTAGTTCCTTTTATCACAACTATTCACTAAGTTTTGATGGAATTAATAAGGTAGTTGTGTGCGTTGAGCTAATATGCAAGTAGCTGATTATGATGCTTTTGGTTTTGGTTTCGTTCTTTCAAGTTTTTCTTCTTCTTCATGCTAATTCCTGCGTCAAACTTTCATTTTGTGTGTGATTGGTGGTTGGACAGGAAGTGACCACTTCTGATGACAATCATCAACTGTCGTTACCAGCCAGTCTTGACCCTGCTTGCTAGATTGCGCCTCAGCCCAAATACCTTTTCAAAGAGTAGATGCGACGGTTTATGGCTTCAGCTGTAAATTCTCCAAAATAATAAGTAAATAGTACAAATGATTTTGACATTCTCACTTCTCTAAATGTCAGTTCAGTGCTAGGTGGGAAATCAATATCTAAATCTTGGTTTTGGCAATTCCCACACAAACACCTTCCATTAGCTTAAGATGGATTTTTTAGTAGACTTGTGATTATGAATTAAGGTCGTTGAAAGTAACCACGGCTGTTTTTTACCCTTGGAAAAGAAATAATGGTTGTTACACATGCTGCATATGTCAAAATACCCCCTTTACTTAAAAAGTTGCATTTGTAGCTTATTTTGTGTCATATTACCTTATGATTGTGAATTTATTTGGGTTGGCGTTGGAAATATATATTCACGCAAGTCGAGATAAAACTCATTTCACAAACAGGTCCGTAGTAATTAATGAGTGAAAAAGTGATTCGAATAATAACATTTTAATTTCGCTTTTAGAAAAATATAATCGAAACATTGTTAATTGTACCACTTTGGTCCTATTTATAGGTCATTTTGACCAAATTTTTTTTATCCTATTTATAGTTTCATGTAATAAATAAGATTGTGACAATTTTACCCATATTAATTGTGGGGTTTAAACTTCTTATGTTGCATGAGAAGAAGAAGATTCCTACACACATATGAAATAATGGGATCCACACATATATAATGCTATATGTATATGGGGTTTAAACTTCTCATGTTGCATGAGAAGAAAAAGATTTCTACACACACATGAAATAGTGGGACCCACACACACACACACATATATATATATAATGCTAATTTTATATATACTGGGTGTCCTACCATTTCATGTGTGTGTGACATGAGAATACGTCTACTACAAAAAATACTTTTAACGTCTGTTTTTAAGACCCTTAGACGACTGTTTTTAACGGTCGTGTAAAGAAGAGTCGTTGAAAGTTTATGACTTACCACGACTGTTTTTAAAAAACAATCGTTGCATTTCAACGACTCTATTTTAATAAGAGTCGTTGTATATCCATAAATACAGTGCACACACATGTTAGGCAATCCATAAAACCATCTAAAACACAATATAAGGTGCAACTGGAACAAGCTAAAGCCTCGTGAGAAAAAGAATGGATTGAAAATAGACAATAAGCAGCACCATTCAATATTCGACGCAAGAAATAGAGCGTTTCATGTCCAGCAAAGCACAAAAATAAGAAGAAAAATAAAACCTCTCAATTCTTAACTGAATGAAGCAGAAGACAAATAAAAGAACTGTTTACAAACAAAAGAAACACCAGGAAATAGAGCAGAAAAACACTACAATAGAGCTATCGATTCAGAATTTCAACAAAAGAAAGCACTAGGAAATAGAGATCTGGTATTCTACAACATGAGAAGTGTTTTTCCCTATGTATATATATGTGGGTCCCACTATTTCATGTGTGTGTGACATGAGAATACACTTTTCCTACAACATGAGAAGTATATTTCCCACTGATTGTACTCATGAAGATAAAGAGAGAAGAAACAATTGAAAAATAGTCAATCATATGAAGGTAAGGTTGAAAATCTATTCCATAATCATTGAGTTAACTACCCCTCATTGATATGTGAGATTTGGTCAAAATAAACTTATACATTAGGACTAGAGTGGTACAAGAATCTATTCTACTCAATTTTATCCAAAATCCATTCTCCCACCATTAATTCAAACACATCCCATATATCTAATTCCCTTAAAAGTGCTTTTCAATTTTTATCTGTTGGGGAATCCCCACAAGCCTTGAAATTCTTTATTAGGTTTGCTTTGTGAGATGTCAGATGTGGATTGTTTTCTTGTGCTCAAATTTATAAGGCACAAGGCATGGGGTTATTCTAATTCTATATTAAACTCATTTTATCCATGTCAAAAAGTGCAGTGACATTTAAGGTTTAGGGGAATAACCTTCACAACTACGTACAGTCAATCATACTCCTCTTAGAAAATGTGATGCCAAGTGAAAGAACTTGCTTTCTTTCGTAAATGACCAATCACGACACTTTCTTTGAAGAGCCTTCTATACATCAACGGCTCAATATATCTCATTCGAATTTGGATAATTGGCATTTTGCCTTCCAAAAGTACAAGGACGTCGAACGAAAGCTTCAGAAGAAAATCTCACCAGACCATAAAAAGTCAATTAATGGGGAATTTGTTTGATGTCATACCAAAAAATTGCAACTCATCTTCCAACTTGGAATAAAACGACAAAGCTTTCTATAGCTATCAACAAACATTACAGAAAAATTTTAGAAGCCCCGCACTACAGAAAGAAAGAAAGAAGAAAAGAAAAACACAACCATCTTTGAAGGGGGCAATAGGCATCACTACATTGTGCATATATTTAATGAGATCGACCTTTTCTGGGACACGTATGTTTTATAAGACCTACTGTAACAAGAGGCCAAACAAATACCTTGGCAGCAGAAAAGGTCACCAATCTGAGCCATCAGGGAAAGGTTGGAGATCGAGCATCCTGCTTCCCATTCACGTAGAAATCAACAATCGCTTTCATTCTTGGAAGCTCATCTGGGTGATAGTTTACGTGAATAATTACGTACCGGTTTCAGTTTTTTGAGGTTATCATTCATGAAGAGGCAGAGAACAATTGTTCTTCTGGAAGCATGAAGCCCAATGTAGCCAGGATGTGAGGGATAAAAGAGTTCTTCATTGAAAACAGCCTGGTCCCAAGCCTTCTCCCTGGAGAGTCGAGTGGCCACACGATCCAAAAGTTCAATTGAAGGGATTGTCGGTCGGATATTAGGATTAGCTGCGTGTTTAATGTTGAAATATATTTTATAAACGCGTTCGCCTGCTGAGAGGGAATGAAAATGAAGTAAATAAATAGTAATATAAATAAACCATGCGGTCTCTAAGTCCGTAGGGCCATGGTAGCGATTAATAGCCGTTGGGAGTTGGTTAGTTAGAATTAACGATTGTTGAGACGCCTCATATAACTCTTCACTGTATCTTCTAAGTTTTTCCTGAATAGTACTGCGAATTCTTCAGTTTCTCTCCTTCTCTGTTCTTCTCTCATTCTTTCCCACTGCAAATTTATTCACCATGACAGAGAATCGGTCATCTTCTGGTTGTCGGTGAAGATGACCTCGATTTATCATTGAAGAGGTTGTCGGTGAAACTTTGGATTATTAAAGGCTGTGACGATGATAAACCACTCTTGCTCAAACAGGACGGGTGTTTTGGTTGCTTCAATCTGGAATTCGATCGTGTCATTGGCGATATTCCATTCACTGATGATGAATTGGTTCGTGTATATATGGCTGGCCTTAAGGACGAAATTGCAGCATCATTACGTCCCTTTAGGCCGACTAGTCTGTTGGAAGCAAAATATCTTGCCCTAGAAGAGGCTACAAAGGTAGTTGCAGAGACACAGAGCCCTCGACCCCAAGAAAGTGATAAATCATCTTTGTCGACTCAAGAAGTTCAAGAAAAATCTTCGGAAGATCAAGAAGAGTCCTCGGACAAGCAAGAAGACAGGCGAGCGACTCGTATTCGTGGAGGCCGTGACTGTAAAGAAACACTCTTGCTCAAACAGCTGCATGGGTCTATTGCTGAATTCAATCTGAACTTCGATATTGTCACTAGCGATCTTACACTCACTGAAGAAGAATTGGTTTGTGTATATATTGCTGGCCTTGACCACGAAATTGCAGCACCAGGCCGTCTCTTGTGGCCGCGTACTCTGCGGGAAGCAAAACATCAAGCCCGCTGTCATGAACTTCTCTTTGAAATCCAAGAAACTCGCTCACATCATGACGTGATTAAATCTTTTCTTAAGCTTTCCTCCGGTCAGTTCCTCTCTACACTGTTGCTCTTTCTTACTAAGCTGCATCTCTTTCTGTAGGACGAAGAAGCAATGATAAGGGCAGCTAGTGTTAGATGGATCAAGAAGGTATGCACCTAAGAATATCTATTGTGGCCGCTGTAGAACTTTTTTTAAAATTAATTATTATTATTATATAGATTATATAAGTGGCAGCTTTCACTATGTTCTCTCTGATTCTTGTCCCATCTCCTAAAATTTTTCAGGTCTCGTTTTTTGCCCTCAAATTATTCCATTTATCAGAGGGTGGAGCTTCAAAAATATTGTGACTTTTAGAATTTGTAGTGCATGTCTTGAATAATATAAAGATATTGATTTTTTTTTTCATTATGCCTCTTGTATTGAAAATTGTTATATATATTTTTAATAAACGGTAAATTAAAATACTTATATATCAAAAGCATTTTATTTTAAATTTTGGTCTAGCATTTGATGTTTTGTTTATTTATTTATTTCTTTCTCAAAATGTTGCAGCATAAATTTAAAGAATTACAAATTCTAAAGGACAGTTATATCCGTAAAGAGTCCACTAGGATGAAAGATCTAATGAATATTAAGCTCTCTTATTCAAATGAGGCCATTAAGGTATGCTATTTAAACTATAATTTATTTGTCATGTACCATTTTGACCTAGTAATCTATCTAAATGTGCAATTCACATTAGGTGCTTTTCTCTTATGTGCTTCTTAGGTGCTTTTCTCTCTAATTAGAGGGATTAGACCTTTTTTTTAATATATTCTATTTATTTAGATTAGTTTATATGCTGCATTTTGAAATTTTTTTGCACTCAGTATCTCAAATTAATTAATTTCTAGGATATTGGGGTTAGAGGAAAATATTTTTGAATCCAGAACTGGAAATTAATTAATTTGAGATATTGGGTGCAAAAAAAAAATTCAGAATCCAGCATATAATCTAATCTAAATAAATAGAATATATAAAAAAATTAAAAAAAAATGTCTAATCCCTCTAATTAGAGAGAAAAGCACCTAAGAAGCACATAAGAGAAAAGCACCTAATGTAAACCCCTAAATGTGTGGTTTACGATGGAGCACAATGGTGCCATGCGATTTATATAACCAACTTTACCTAGTAAGATAAAAGCTTTGTTTTTTTGGGCGGTTGTTTGTGTTATATTGCCATGCCTAAAAAAATCACCATTAATTATTAATTTATCATGTGTAGTATATACATTGAGATTATTATGCTATTAAAAGAAAATTAGGATCATTTTTATCATCCATTTATCATATATATGTTGGGACTTAAAAAAATAGTGACTTTAAGAATTTGTGGTGCATGTGATGAGTAATATGAAGATATTGATTTTTTCATCAGGCCTGTTATATTGAAAATTGTCATATATATTTTTAATAAATGGTAAATTAAAATACTTATATACCAAAAGCAATGTATTTTTTTTTAAAAAAAAATTGTCTATCGTTTGATTTTTTTTCTTTCTTTCAAAAAAAAAATTGCAGCAAATACTTGAAGAACTAAAAAATATAAAGGACAATCTTATCAGTGAAAATTCTACTAGAAAGAAAAATCTACTGAAATTATGCGATGATTGTATGAAGCTCTCTCGTTCAACTGACATCAATGAGGTATGTCTTTTAAATTATAATGTAGTTGTCATGTGTTTTCAAATGATTAGAATATTTTATGCTCATGTCTGTATCACTTTCTTTTTTTGTAAAACAAATATAGTCTTCAACGCAATTTGAATTTACCATTATCATTAGGTGACTTGAGTTTTTCACTCTAGGAAGTAATTTGGCTATTTCGTCTTCTTGTTTGTTTTTTCTCTTCTTTGGTTGGTGTTTGGGAGAGGGGCTTGTGTTATATTGTCATGCCTAAAAATATCACAATATTAAATCCTCACAACTTTTGGATGATGTCAAACTTTGTTGAAAATGATGTTGTATCTTATGGCATATGGTGCTTTCATATCAGTGCACCATGCACATGTTTTGATCAGTATACAGATATATGATATAATGCTCCGAATTTTCTATTACTAGCTAGCATAATCAACGTATATAAGACAAAAAAAAGCTTGTAGATGTTTACTCTTACCTTCTCTAAAATTATACTTGACTGATTGTTGTCTTTTCAGTAAATAAATGCTCAATCTAAAGGAGTAAACCATAGTAAGCTCAAAGTTTTAACTCAAATAACATCTTTTCCGAAAATAAACCCAATTTGTAGTTCCTGTTATCACAACTATTCACCAAGTTTTGACGGAATTAATAAGGTAGTTGTGGGTGTTGAGCTAATGTGCAAGTAGATGATTATAATGCTTTTGGTTTTGGTTTCGCTCTTTCGGGTTCTTCTTCTTCTTCATGCTAATTCCTACGTCAAACTTTCATTTTTGGTGCGATTGGTGGTTGGACAGGAAAGGACCACTTCTGATGAAAGCCATAATCAAGGAAGCAGCCGATCACAACCATCGAGTGACGAAAGCCATAGTCAGGGAAGCGATCAATCACAATCATCAACTGTCGTTATCAACCAGTCTTGACCCTGCTTACTAGATTGCGCCTTAGCCCATATAAAGAGTAGATGCAACGGTTTATGGCTTCAGCTTTAATTTATGGCTTCAGCTGCAAATTCTCCACAATAATAAGTAAAGAGTAGGAATGATTTTGACATTCTCACTTCTCTAAATGTCTGTTCAGTGCTGGGTGGGAAAGCAATCATGTATCTAAATCTTGGTTTTGGCAATTTCCACACAAGCACCTTCCATTATCTTAACATGGATTTTTTAGCAGACTTGTGATTATGAATTATGTCGTTGAAAGTAATCATGGCAGTTTTTTCCCCAGAAAAGTAATAATGGCTGTTACACATGCTGCATATGTCAAAATACCCCCTCTACTTAAGTTGCATTTGTAGCTTTTGTTGTGTCATATTTATGTTTGGTTTGTTTGGGTTGACGTTGGAAATTTAATTACCTTGTATATTGTAAATCACATTCGAAAAACAGCTTCTAAACATTAGAAAAACAGTTTTTACCACTAATTCAAACATGTACGATCTATAGTAATTAATTTATGTAAAAAAGTGATTCGAATAATAACATTTTATTTTCCCTTTTAGAAAAGCATAATCAAAACATTATTAAATTGGACAAGAATCTATTCTACTCAATTTTATCCAAAATCCATTCTCCCATCATTAATTTAAACGCATCTCATATATCCAGTTCCCTTAAAACTGCTTTTTAATTTTCATCTGTTGGGAAATCCCCATAAGCCTTGAAATTCTTTATTGGGTTTTCTTTGTGAGATGTGGATTGTTTTCTTGTGCTCAAATTTATAAGGCACAAGGCATGGGGTTATTCTAATTCTATATTAAACTTTTACCCGTGTCAAAAAGTGCAGTGATATTTAAGGTTTAGGAGAATAACCTTCACAACTATGTAACGGGCAATCATACTCCTCTCAGAAAATGTGATGCCAAGTCAAAGAACTTGGTTTCTTTCATAAATGACCAATTATGACACTTTCTTTCAAGAGCCTTCTATACATCCACGTAGAGCCGAGAAATTGGGCCGAGCCCATCGGGCCGGCCCGTTTAGGCCCTGGCCCGTCAAGGGCCGGGCTTGAAAAATGGACAAGATATTTGAAATTGGCCCTGTAGGGCTAGTCTTGGAGGGCCTCGGGTTTAAACGGGCCGGCCCTGGAGGGCCTCGGGCCAGCCCTGCAGGCCCTTTTCACTGTAGCTTTTTCTTTTTATCATTTTTTAATTTATTAATTTATATATATTTTGTATTTTTTTATAGAGTTATTTATCCATTTAACTACAAATACATAATAATTATACTCCAATTTTATGATTTGGTTTATTATTTGTTGCAAATAAAATTACTATTATGTTTAATAAATTAAATTATTTGTTACAATAATAGTCATCGTACTAATGTCGCTTAGTGGTATGTTTCTTATGTTTTATGTGAGTTATTTGTGAACATAGTTTGTTTTTTATTATGAATTAGTAATTGTGCTTATTTGTTGGATGATTCGTGGTGTAATTTTCTAATTATATTTCATTAAAAAAAACAGAGAAAAATTAATTAAAATTTGGAATAGTAATTTCTGGGCCCTGGCCCTAGTGCTCTCGGGCTGGACTTTAAAAAACAGATGTTTTTCTTACCTCAGGCCCTGGCCCTTCACGGGCCGGCCCTGGAGGACCGGACCGGGCCTGATTCCCAGCTCTACATCCACGGCTATTTGGATCATTGGCATTTTGCCTTTCAAAATTGCAAGGACAAGAAATCAAGGGAAAGCTTTAAGAGAAAATCTCAGTAGACCATAAAAAGTCAGTTAGACCATAAAAAGTCAGTTGATGGAGAATTTGTTTGAAGTCATACCAATAAATTGCAACGTACTCATCTTCCAATTTGAAATAAAACGACAAAGCTTGCTATAGCTAGCAACAAACATTACAGAAAAAGTTTAGAAGCCCCGCCCTAAAGAAAAGAAAGAAAGGAGGAAAAAAAAAACACAACCATCTTTGAAAGGGGCAGTAGGCATCACTACATTGTGCATATATTTTAATGAGATCGACCTTTCCGGGACACGTGTGTTTTATAAGACCTACTGTAACAAGAGGCCAAACAAATACCTTGGCAGAAGCAAAGGTCACCAATCTGAGCCATCAGGGAAAGGTTGGAGAGCATCCAGCTGCTTCCCATTCACGTAGAGTACTCAACAATCGCTTTCATTCTTGGAAGCTTATCTGGGTGATAGTTTACGTGAATAATTACCAGTTTCAGTGTTTTGAGGTTATCATCTTTCCTCACAGTCTTGAACAAAACCTTGCTGTTCATGAAGAGGCAGATATCCATTGTTCTTCTGGTAGCATGAAGCCCAATGTAGCCAGGATATATGTGAGGGATAAAGAGTTCTTCATTGAAAACAGCCTGGTCCCAAGCCTTCTCCCTGGAGAGTCGAGTGGCCACACGATCCAAAAGTTCAATTGAAGGGATTGTCGGTCAGAAATTAGGATTAGTTGCATGTTTAATGTTAAAATATATTTTATAAACACGTGCGCCTGCAGAGAGGGAATGAAAATTAAGTAAATAAATAATAATATAAATAAACCATGCGGTCTGCGTAGGGCCAGGGTAGGGATTAATAGCCGTTGGGAGTAAGTTTGTTATGTTAGGAAATATATCAGTGCAAATATATTAATTTGAGAGTATATTTTCTCTATCTTTCTCTCTATGATTTCTACATGGTATCAAAGCTTGGTTAGTTCTTGGCCAAATTTGAGTTTTCCGGTGGCCACTGTTACTGTAGCATTAACAGTAACAGTGGCCAGCTAGCGTGTCTGTACGAGTGCCATCTTTGTTTCTTTTCTAGTTTTGTGTTTAAAGGATTGCATTTGGCAATTAGGTTTTGTTGTTGTGCTCTTCTTCAGTTTCCGTCGATTTTCTGATTAGAGGTGGACGAAGGTGGAGAGAGAGATTGAGAGTGAAGGTTCTGTCTGCAGAACTATTCATCCATCTGCTTGTTTGTCTTCGTTCCAATGCCGTTTCATAAATCTACTTATGGTTCGGTGGTTATTTGCTTTTAGGTTGGGAAGTGTTATTTGGTCACTGGGGTGACTGTTGCTTCTATTTGGTCACTAATGTGGCATTTGTCGTTGTTGCGAATCGTGAAGCCTCAGTTTGGTGTTGTAATCTCGGGTGAGATTGTTCTGTGGTGACTAAAGAGGTTTCTGTTGTATTTAAAGAGGTTATTGATACATTGTTTGGTTGTTGTGACCATTTTTCTGGTCGTGCTTCATTCTCCAACGTCAAGCCTTCATTCCCGGTATGTATAGGCCAGTTCTTTGCTTCGAAGGTTGCGTTGTGAGACTGGGTATTTTAGCACAGTCGGCATTTTGTTTCGTGCACGTTCACTTGTCTCTAGTGGCTGGGTTCTTCGTTTGTTTCGTTTTCCAGCACGTTCGTGAAGTGTTCTTTTGTTTTGAATGTCGTACTTGTGGTTGGGTAATTTCGTTGGCATCTTCTATGCTTTGCGTCCTCTGGTGAGGAGTTTGGTGGTCCTTCTGAGACCCGTTTGTTGCTTTGCCTCCAGTGAGGTGTTGGTCTCTGGTGAGATCGTTTGGTATTTATCTCTCGTGAGATGTTTGGGTGTTGTTGGTCCCTTGTGAGACCGTTTGGTTGAGCTCTTGGTGAAGGTGTTGAATCATTTCTTTTAATTAGTGGCTACTCGCATTCAAGCTACTTACAGCTTGAGGGGGAGTGTTTGCATCCTCTGGTGAGGAGTTTGGTGGTCCTTTTGTGACTCGTTCATTGCTTTGCCTCCGGTGAAGTGTTTGGCAATTATTTGCTGTTTGGGGTCCATGTGTGACCTGTTCGTTGCTTTGCCTCCAGTGAGGTGTTTGTCTCAGATGAGACAATTTGGTGGTCCCTATGTGGCCCGTTCGTTGCTTTGCCTCCGGTGACGTGTTTGTCTCAGGTGAGACAGTTTAGTGGTCCCTATGTGGCCTGTTCGTTGCTTTGTCTCTGGTGAGGTGTTTGTCTCAGGTGAGATAGTTTGGTGGTCCCTATGTGGCCTGTTCGTTGTTTTGCCTCCGGTGAGGTGTTTGTCTCAGGTGAGACTGTTTGGTGGTCCCTATGTGGCCTGTTCGTTGTTTTGCCTCCGGTGAGACTGTTTGGTGGTCCCTATGTGGCCGTTCGTTGCTTGGCCTCTAGTGAGGTGTTTGTCTCAGGTGAGACAGTTTGGTGGTCCTTGTGTAACCCGTTCGTTGTCTTGCCTCCGGTGAGATGTTTGGTCTCTGGTGAGACGTTTGGAGGATTGTTGGTCTCTGGTGAGACATTTGGAGTATCGTTTGGTCCACTGGTGAGACCGTTTGATGTTTGGTTTCTAGTGAGACGTTTGAAGTATTATTTAGTACCGTTTCTTTGTTTACTTCAAGATCTCATGAAGAAGCAAATTATTGGTGATTAATGGTTGCTCACATTCAAGTTGCTTTTAGCTTGAGGGAGTGTGTGAAAATTGGGTGAAGAGGTTCTTAGGAAGAAAATTATTTTGTTTGGATTTATTTATATTATGTTTTCTTGTAACAAGTTGAGCATGATTAACATCTATGCTCCAACTTGAGGGGGAGTGTTAGGAAATATATCAGTGCAAATATATTAATTTGAGAGTATATTTTCTCTATCTTTCTCTCTATGATTTCTACAAGGATTAACTATTGTTGAGGCGTCTAATAGGAAATGGAAGTTGCAGAAAGTTTAGAGATTTTAGAAATTAATATTTAATTGATTGAGTCAGTTTTTATTATTATTTTTAGGAATTAAGAAATAAGAGGAATATTTATTAGATATTATCTTTAGGAATTAGGAAATAAGAGAAATATTATATTAGTTAAGATTTAATTGTTAGGATTTATGATTTTTAGTTATCTAAATCATAGATTTAGATATATTTTTAGATTTTGTAATTATATTTTAAATAGAGTTTACTCTATAAATTATTATAAATAAATATAGTGCTTCGTCAATAAAGGTAGGGGAGATTTTTCTGGACTGTTTTTATAGAATTTGTGAGATCTTACTTATTCTATAGAACAGACACATGATAGTAAGATCCTTATGTCATTCTAGGTCAGAGTAATATTAATCCCTCTTATTCCCAAATTAAGATTCTCATCTCAAATTTAGTTATCTGAATCTATAATTCTCATTCCCAAATTAAGTACCCACCAGCGTCTGATAAGTGCATATTTTATAATTAAATAAGTATCAATTCTGAGATATATATTGGATTAAATTTATTACTATTGTATACTTATTTAATTATCTTTTATATATTTTTCCATCATTGAGTCAAACTTAGGATCAAAGAATCAATTGACATAAAATCTACTTATTTCCTATTATATTTTGCAGAAATATTAGCTGATTTGGAAAGAAGTAGAAAAAGCAATTAAGAGGATATGCAATCAGTCAATCTCGGTGGTCCCAAGAAAGAAAAATAGAAACAAAATCAATTGCGTAATCTGGTGGAGTAAATTACAAGATATGAGATATCTTTTTAATAAGAAAAGGAGAATCAATGACCCACGACCTAAGTTATATGTAGGCTATATATATGAAGAGAGGAAAGAAGAATAGAGGACGAGACGGCTGAAGAAAGAAAGAAGGACGCAAGAACAATTCTGATTTTCATCTTTTTTTTCTTTTATTTTGTTAACCGGCCTAGCCATGCTTGGCTAGTCTTCTTTAGTAGTTAGGGCAAGGATGAACCCTATGCGAATTTGAGTATTTGTTTGAATTCTCTACTGAACGTTATTTACCATGATTGAATGAATTATCTTTGCTTAAAGCTTTCTTAAAGATTGATAACCTTTTAGATTGTTCATAGGTTGGTGTATGACAATAGAGATGTTGGTGCATTTAACTAGAACCGTTAATTCATCGTAGAGTTGCATGACCTAGACATAGGCTTACGAGTTTATGCGATCTCATAATTATGGTTTATATAATCTTTCCAAACAATACTAAGACATTAGGTTGTTTTCAAAGATAACGGACTAAGGTAGCGTCAAGACATTGAGACTTAGTCTAATTTTAGAGAATTGATCGTCAATCATGGGAATAATAATCAATTAGGGATTTAATTCAAATACTTAGAGGAACATAGGGAATTCTATGCCCTAGTGCGTTTTTCTCTATCAATTTTCTTTTCTTTTAATTAAATTCAATCTAGTTTTCTCAACTTAAACGAAATTGTGAAATTAATGCCTAACTAAAGTTTGTGATACTAAGTCCTCGTGGGAACGATACTTTTCTTATCACTTTATTACTTGATACGGCCCGTATACTTGCGGAGTTATAGGCTTTAAAGTTTTGCCCTAGCAAAATCATCCCTCGCAAAATGACTAGTTGTACTATATGGACAATATTCATACAAATGATTCCCTCCACAATAAACACAAGACATGCAAACATATTGAGAAGAATCAACATATGGAATACAACCATCATTTATGCTCCTTTTATGTTGCCTATATTCATTCAAAGAATTTAAAATAGCAATCAATCCTTCTTGTGTAGAAGACAAAGAATTCATCTCCTTCTCAACATTAAGACCAGTTGGTATGCACCTAAGAATATCTATTGTCGGCACTGTAGAACTTTTTTAAAATTAATATTATCATCATTATGCTTCTCTTTGATTCTTGTTCTACACTTCTACCTCCTAAAATTTTTTAGGTCTCGTTTTTCCCCCCTCAAATTATCATGTTCCATTTGAAAATCCATTATCAGATGTCGGAAGTTAAAAAAATATTGTGACTTTTAGAATTTGTGGCGGACGTATTGAAAAATATAAAGATATTGATTTTTTTTTTTTTTTCATTAGGCCTCTTATATTGAAATTTTTTATATATACTTTTAATAAATGGTAAATTAAAATACTTATATACCAAAAGCATTTTGTTTTAAAATTTTGTTCATTTGATGTTTTGTTTATTTCTTTCTTTCTTTCTCAAAAAATTGCAGCAGAAGAAAAATCTAATGAATATTAAGCTCGCTTATTCAAATGACGCCATTAAGGTATGTTATTTAAACTATAATTTATCTGTCATGTAGTAGGTACCATCTTCATATGGTTAAAATATTTTATAGTCATGTCAAATAATCAAAGTTCACTTGTGTTTGCATCACTTTCTTTTTGTAAATACAAATCTAGTCTTGGACGCAAATTTGAATTTACGATTGTAACATCCCATGTTTGAAATGCGGAATTTTTTTTTTTTTTCAAACAAACAATCAGAGTAGAGCAATAGAGCGAAAGAGTAATTGTATTCTTAGCCAAAACATCAACCATTGTGTAACATTGTAATGATTACAGTAATCCTAAGGTTTAGAAAGGAAATAGTGTAATAACAAAATACGATAAGATAGAGATAGTCTTCAGCTGCACGCCTACTCCGGGTACTTGCCTCTATCCACGAACCGTGGTTCTCCTGACCCTGAAGCTACAGCTGAGATTCAATTCAACGCATTGAATCTCAGGTAACGATTAACCTCATACCCAAACAACACAGTATATGGCCAACAGATATTCAAGAGCTAATACAACAGTATATCATAAGCATACTAGAGATGCATGATCATTATGCCGACAAAACATAAGCACAGAGCAATATGTAAAGCCCCATAAGGTAAATAACAACAACAGCTTGCACTATTCACCGTGCCACGATAATTAGTCGTGTCCTCGGCGCTAGGAAAACAAAACGGCGTTATCAAAACTATAACCCGTATAAGCTGTCGTATAACGGTCTACGAACATATCATTGACATATAAGTATTTAAGATGTGCAAGATTAGTGTTACGATGCGCGTCCGTACCTTCGTTGGCAACGTTAGGTAC
The DNA here is from genome assembly GCA_025563575.1 of Acacia pycnantha. Taxonomy (NCBI): domain Eukaryota; kingdom Viridiplantae; phylum Streptophyta; class Magnoliopsida; order Fabales; family Fabaceae; genus Acacia; species Acacia pycnantha. The sequence continues at coordinate 3,150,239 of JAMWYP010000010.1, read as the reverse complement.
TACCGTGAAAACGTACTTTCTACGGAGAAACGTGCAAAAGTCCTACAGGGCACGTCGGGCAGTAAACGGCAGCGAGAATCAGCGTTTCAGATATCCTATGAGAATAATGTCACTTCTATTAGTAATTTGACATTATAAGCGGCATTTTAGGTAAAAATTACCATTTTGCCCCTATACCCCTACTTGGCGGAATTTCGCGGTAACCCAGCTACATAGGCTATTTTCTTCCCAAAATTTTGCCAGAACTTCGACGCCATCATGATTTTCGAAAATAAAGACTAAAATAGCCCTCCCATATGATATCCAATCATAAAAATAAAGACTACTCTAGCATTACTAACTATTGAAAGAACTATGAAAGCTTAAAGCTCGGTACGGGAAACTTACCCGAGCTTGTTGTAATTTTCCCAGAGCTTCTCTCTCTAAAATCCTCTCTCTAGAATCGGTTTTGCTCTTCAAAATGGTGTGAGAAATGAAGAGGAAACTTGGCTATTTATAGAAGAAAATGTGACACTATTCACTACTTTTTCATATCGGATATCGGCCGCCGGATCGCACTTTGCCACATGTCACGATCCTCACCGGGACACTTGGCAGCTGACATCATCATTTAAAGCCATGATGTCATGGTGGTGATGTCACTTACTTCCTCAAGAAGCTGTCTTACCGATAAGTTTCCGATCGGTGTCCGAATCGCGTACTTTCGGAGAAATCTCAAAATTCTGGTTAACTAACTTTGAAGATCTCCTCTTACTTACTAGAAATGTCTATTCTAATCTAAACCTTGATTCCATACAGGGCATTCCGTGTTCAGCCGAAGTTTCTCGAAAAACGTGTCCGTACGGCTCCGATTACGAAACGCGTTTTCGGAATCACCAACCTCTAGAGAAAAATTCACTGATTCCAAATATGTCTAAATAAATTCAAACTCATTCCTAGATATTGAGTTAGAATTTATTTTCTTTATTTCCAAAAATATGCCTATATGCATTTTTCCCTATTTTGTTTTATTAGGAAAATGCACAAACGGCCTCGGAATTAACTTCCGGAAGAGGTCACTTGAAGGTAAAAACTCACTGATCAATATTTTACCTTGACTCTGGGATTCCTATTCCTAGATCTCTAGATAGGATCCGTTTCCTAATTTTTAATTTACTATTCACAATTTTTACTTTAATTAATTATAATATTAAAATAATGTTGCAACTTGTCCACTTGCTCCTTACTTCATTTTCATTTTTTTTTTAAATTTTCCTTTGAAAATTTCGCTGGACCATCTCTTTTTTTTTAATATTTATTTATTTTTTTTTTCCAAAAATTCCACAAAATTATCTAATTGGTCCATTCTTGTATTTAGGCCTAAAAATACCTAAACTCAATGATTTTTCATAAAAATTTCCAATTAATTAGTAAATACATTTTTACTAATATTCCACTAATTTCCAATAATTTTTGAGCTTCACATAATTATTACTGAATTTCCATTGTTTATGCTTAGGTAATTAGCTCAATATTACCTAATTACTCCTTTATCACTTGTTGATAATTTTCTTAATTAGAATGTCTCATTATCTTCATATACTTATATTAACATTAGTATTTTCATGCCTCTTGCATTATTCCATAATTACAAGGGTATTTTGGTCTTTTACTTCTTTTTGAGTATTTTCCAACAATTTCTCCAATTTCATAATTTATAAAATTACAATAATTAGAGATTATATACTCTCCTAACTCACTTGGTCATTTAAGCTGTCTTTTAGGATTTTTCCATAAATTTTCTAAGTTAATTACCCTTTCCAGGGCATTTTGGTCATTTTGGCACTTTGGCCCTCAAACTCCCTAATTTCTTACAGAAATTCTACTTAGAAAATTGATTGTATTTATACAAGACCGGAGATTGAAATTTCACTTATCAGAAATATCCAACTTTTATTTATAATATTCCAGATAAATATCCGGGTATTACAACGATTATCTTTAGATAAATTGAGATTCTCATTTTAGGAAGTTATTTGGCTATTTCATCTTCTTTTTCCCCCTCTTTTTTTGGTGTTTTTTTGGGGTCAATCAAGAATGATGGAGTTCTCTAAAAAGATGTAGAAGAAGACCAAAATGAACACTCAATGAGGTTATAGTATAGAGCGGATCTATTGGTTAATAATCTATCTAAATATATGGTTTGCGACAAAGCATAATGGTGTCATGCGATTTAAATAGCCGACTCCACCTAGATAAAAACTTTGTTCTTGTATGTGTGTGTGTGTGTGTTTTTTTTTTTCTTTTTTTTGTGGGGGTTGTTTGTCTTATATTTGCCATGCCTAAAAATATCATTATTAATTTCTCATGTGTCTTATACATTGAGATTATTATGCTAGTAAAAGAAGCATTTTTTTATCATCCGTATATTGATCAAAGCATGTGCATGGTAAGTACACTGAGAAAATCCATTTATCAGATGTTGGGACTTAGAAAAATAGTGACTTTGAGAATTTGTAGCATATGTCTTGAATAATATGAAGATATTGATTTTTTCATTATGCCTCTTATATTAAAAATTGTTATATAGATTTTTTATAAATGGTAAATTAAAATACTTATATACCAAAAGCAATGTATTTTTTTAATAAAAAAAATTGATCTATCATTTTATGTTTTATTTATTTATTTTTCTTTTTAAAAAAATTGCAGCAAAGACTTGAAGAACTACCAAATATAAAGGACAATCTTATCAGTGAAAATTCTGTTAGGAAGAAAAATTTATTGAATTTTTGCCAGGATTGTATGAAGCTTTCTCATTCAAATGAACGTTATTGAGGTATGTTATTTAAACTATAATTTAGTTTCCATGTACCATTTTCAAATGATTAAAATATTTTATAGTCATGTCCACATCACTTTCTTTTTTTGTAAAACAAATATACTCTTCAACACAATTTGAATCTACCATTATCTTTAGGTAACCTGTTTTACTCTAGGAAGTCACTTTCTTTTTTTGTAAAACAAATCAACACAATTTGAATTTACCATTATCTTTAGGTAACCTGTTTTACTCTAGGAGGTTACTTTCTTTTTGTGGTTGGTGTTTTTTTTTTTTTTTTTGTGGGGGGTTATATTGCCCTGCCTAAAAATATCAAAATATTAAATTCTAATGTTTTATAATAACTTGAAACATTGATAAAGCTAAAATGTAAGAAAGTGAAATCCTCACAACTCTTGAATGATACTACCTCCGGTTCTAATTATAGGAACACTTTTGTAGTACAATTTACACTATAAAAGTGTTCCTATAATTAAGACCTGAGGGAGCATTAAATACTGTTGAAAATGATGTTGTCTTATGTGGCTTATAGTGCTTTCATATCAGTGTACCATGCACATGTTTTGATTAGTATAGGGATATATGATAAAATGCTCCGAATTTTCTATTACTAGCATAATAACCCCAAAGTTAAGACCAAAAAAACTTATAGATATTTATTGTTACATTCTCGATTATTATACTTGACTGACGGTTGTCTTTTTAGTAATTAAATACTCAATCTAAAGGAGTAAACCAAAGTAAGCTCAGAATTTTTTAAATCAAACGTAACAGCATCTTCTCCGAAAATAAACCCATTTTGTAGTTCCTATTTCACAACTATTCACCAAGTTTTGATGGAATTAAGAAGGAAGTTGTGTGTGTTGAGCTAATGTGCAAGTAGCTGATTATGATGCTTTTGGTTTTGGTTTCGTTCTTTCAAGTTCTTCTTCTTGGTGTTTTCCCTTCTTAGATTACTGATTCACGTGTCAAACTTTCATTTTTGGTGTGATTGGTGGTTGGACAGAAAGAGATCGTCGAGAAGTATGGACCAGACGCCATTGCCGATCTTTTGCCTTTCAAGCCAGCTAGAATGTCTTTTGATGAAAGCCATAGTTTGGGAAGCGACTCATAGCGATCCAACTCGCTATGGTTTAATTTATTAGGATAAATTAGAAATTAATTTATTAATCGAGTCTGTTTTTTATTATCCTTTATTTAATCGAGTTTGTTTTAATTATATATATATATATTTTTTTTTTTATCTTTAGGAAATAAATTATTTATCACAACTAGATAGATTTGGTTGTTAGGATTTAGATTATTGATTTGAATTTCGTATTAGAGTCTCTCCATGTAAACCTACTCCTATTTATTGGCTCTTAGCCTATCAATAAGATCGTCGAATATTTTAGAGAGTAATTCATCAGAGTATCATCCTGGGGCTTTAGTAATTAGTTGAGTTTTAGATTCTGACTTACCTAATTATTAGAGATTGGTTGTTCTTATTGAATTAGCAAGGTTATTGTTCTTCTCTAAGATTAGAGTTTATTCTATCAGGGTTCTCTTTACGTTCTCATTCTCATTTAACCTTCCCATTAACTTACCCTAATCCGTACCCTACCATTTGGCATTAGAGCCTTATGAAAGACTTGGCTATCACCCAAGAGGGGGGTGAATTGGGTGTCTAATTAAATACTTGATACTTTGAAAATCTTTTGCGTTTTCTAAATCAACAGTTAGATATTCAAATAAACATATACTGGAAATATAAGAGATAAGGGAAGTGAATATGCAAACTATGATTTATACTGGTTCGGCTCAATCCTTGACCTACGTCCAGTCCCCAAGCTCCACTTAAGATTTTCAATCCACTATCTTCTTTCAACTTGATTACACGTTCTGTACTTGAAGTAATCCTCTCACTAGGATTCACTCCCCCTTACAAACTGTAATCAATACACCCACTTGATTACACACTCTGTACTCGAAGTAATTCTCTCACTAGAACTTACTCCCCTTACAAGTTGTAATCAATACAATGGGTTTCCCACTCAAGATCACCCAATCTTGAGTAACTCACAGATAGAAAGATAGAATTGTTACAAATAAAGCTTCTCTCTCTCAGAAGTGAGTGGATAAACACTGAAGCACAATACAACTCATTTCACTCTCTATGATAAGCTATGTAGACATTGAAAACAGAGAGTAAATGATATGAAAATCAGAGTATGAGCATATTGAAGATGTGAGCTTGTATCTCTGCGTTTTTTCTTTTCTCTGTTTTTCTTCTCTTGTGATGGAAACTTCAAACCTCTGGGTATTTATATTGATTGAAGCTTGATGACAGTTGAAGAGATATAGCTGTTGGGAATATAGCTGTTGAGAAGATTCAATGACTGTTGGATAAAGAAATATAGCAGTTAGACTCAGATGAAACTAGCTGTTAGAACTTCGTTTTCTGAACCAACTATGACATCAGCATTTACTTTACTCTTGATGTTCAGATTAACAGCCTTTGATCATCTGAAACATGTACACAAATGATATAAATGATGTTAAGAGGTATTATAAATCATTTGGGTAATCATCTGAATGTTCTTGATGAAAAACGAGATTTTCAAAACGGTGATTTTCTGAAGCAGAGGTGCAAACTCGAGTTTGCATTTGTTAACTCGTTTAGAGGTTGTTTCTTTACTCAAGATTGCTCTCTGTCTGATGGAAACTCGAGTTTTGATTCTAAACTCAAGTTTGCTTCATTTGATAGCAAACTGTGCAACATCTTGAAATAAACAGTCAACTTTCGAGGGTCATATCTCTCTGGTCTGAACTTCATTTTCGTCCGTTCAAATCTTGATGGAAATCCATTTGAGTCTAATTTCATATTCCACTAATTTCAGCTCAATCAGATTTTTAATTTTTGAGATACACTCAAAACATTGAAGCTTGGTTTTCTGTGTGGTGTGAATTTCACTGTCAACTTCTACAATTCATAGCTCCTTCATCTGAACTCCTTTTGGCTTGAATTTTATATCAAAATGACGCATTGGGAGTCTAGTTTCATATGCCACTTATTTCACCTCAATCCAATGTCTGTCTTGGGAGATATCATCGAATTACCAGACGTCGCCCAAGCTGAACGTGAAACAGAGTAGAACAGAGTTGCTGTTCACCGCTATAATCTCGAGTTTTGACTTGTTAACTCGAGTTTTCCTTGTCCAGAGACGCCAGAGATGCTGAAGACATTGCAAAATTGAGTCAGTTAGTGATTAACTCAAGTTTTGAGTTCCAAACTCGAGTTTTGACTTCCAAACTCGAGTTTTCTCATACCAGAGAGGCAAATCGTTGTAGCGAAGTAGGAAACTCGAGTTTTAATATCTGCACTCGAGTTTTCTCATTCTGGAACTGATTTTTTGCTGGTTTTAACTCTGAATTGACCCATTCCAACTTCCATATGATCTTGGAGACTTCTAGCATCAATATATGAACTTGAATAATGATATTCCACTACATTGTGCAAGTTCTTCCTTCCTTTCTTCTTCTCATGATCATTCTCCATAATTCAATTCTTTCTTTCTTCTCTTCTCTTGATCATTCTTTATCATTTGACTTCACATCTTCTTTGATTCAATTTCTTTCTCTAATCCAATACTTCTTTATTGATCTTCTAGTTGATCATTCTCCATCATTCAACTTGGACTCATCTTCTTCTTGAAGTTCTACCTTCTTCAATATCTCATCTTCTTCTTGAACTTGACATTCTCTTCAATTTCTTCTTTCTAAAATCTCTTATCTCTTTCTTGAGCTATTATTCAACTTGGACTAATCTACATTAAATATAGTAGTTAGTCAATGTAGGAGATAAATATAGTATGCAACCTTTTTGCTCTTAAGAATGACATCTATATAAGATATCATCAAAACTAATCAAACCCAACACCTTAAAGATCCCATAATGGTGACCACACGTTCCGCACAAACTCCCCTGCAACCCAATCCTGAACAACACCCAAATCACGCACGTTCCGCACAAACTCCCCTGCAACCCAATCACGAACACCCTCCAAATTGCGATCGTGCAGCTTAGCCTCCAACCATGGACCCCTGGCCACAATCGCTGCTCGACTCGATGCCATTGAGGAATTACGAGATAAAATCAACGCATTGGAAGCATATACTACATGCCAACGTTGTCACAGAGGGAGGTCACACTAGTACTCCGATGACAGCGGCCACGAATCCGGGTACCCACACCGTTCCTCTCAACGTCCATATGCCAAAATTGATTTCCCTAAGTTCAACGATGGCGATCCACGGGATAATTAAAGCTGACAAGTTCTTCAAGTATTATCACACGCCAGAGGTGGATAAGGTTGACGTTGCATCAATATATTTTGAAGGTGACGCTCTGGACTTATTCACTTGGCTCAACTCACAGAGGACGATATGTTACTGGCTAGATCTTGTCGTGACATTACAAGAACACTTTGGGCCGCTAGAATTTCTCAATATGGATAAACACTTTTGCCAGATTCGTCAAACTGGAACGATCCAGGAATATCGACACAAGTGGGCGAAACACGTGTCTCGAGTTTCACAATGGCCAAAGCATTGTCTTCTGGGTGTCTTCTTGACTGGTTTGAATGACACTATACGCTCGGACGTACGCCTCCAAAAGCCCTGAAGCGTCTACAGAGCAGCAAGCTTAGCACTCGAATTTGAACAACAGCACATGAGCAAACACGGGCAGAAGGCCATTCCCTCCACATCGCAGACCACACCACCACCGATCTATTCTTCAGCATTGTCCGTGCACAACTCTTACTCAGCTTGATAGGGTTTACTCCTTTGTCCAGTACTGCCAAGCACCTTCCCGTGACCTCACCGTCGCCTTCAAATCCTCAAGCCGCCATTCGAACCTTCGCCACGGACTCTGAGAGACAACTCCGGCAAGACAAGGGCCTTTGCTTTCGATGCGCCGAACCCTACCGCCTTAGTCACCGCTGCAATTTGCTTTCCTTTTCACTCCTTGAAGTCGATGAAGAAGGTCACCTAGTGGCTGACCCATACGAACCTAAACGCGAAGCCAAGGGTTGTGACGCAACTCTCACATTGTTGGACCCCAACTTTAAAAAAAAAAAAAACTCTCCATTCATTACCTAATCTGGTTTGTTGGTCATATTCCTGATTTTCGCCTTGAGGACAAGTCATTTTCCCAAGGAGGGAGAAATGATAGCGATCCAACTCGCTATGGTTTAATTTATTAGGATAAATTAGGAATTAATAATTTATTAATCGAGTCTGTTTTGATTATCCTTTATTTAATCGAGTCTGTTTTAATTATATTTTTTTTATTTTCTATTATTATCTTTAGGAAATAAGATATTTATCACAACTAGATAGATTTGGTTGTTAGGATTTTGATTATTGATTTGAATTTCCTATTAGAGTCTCTCTCTGTAAACCTACTCCTATTTATTGGCTCTTAACCTATCAATAAGATCGTCGAATATTTTAGAGAGTAATTCATATCGAAGTATCCTCCTGGGGCTTTAGTAATTAATTGAGTTTCAGATTTTGACTTACCTAATTATTAGAGATTGACTATTCTTATTGAATTAGCTAGGTTATAGTTTCTTCTCTAAGATCAGAGTTTATTTTGTCAGGGTTCTCTTTATGCTCTCATTCTCATTTAACCTTCCCATCAACTTACCCTAATCCGTACCCTACCAGCGACTTATCACAATCATCAACAGACTTTACTCGCCAGTCTTGAACCTCATAGAGTAGATGCAATGGTTTATGGGTTCAACTTCAAAAGCATCAAAATAATAGTAAGTAAATATATAGTAAGAATGATTTTGACATACTCACTTCTCTAAATGCCTCTTCGGTACCAGGTGGGAAATCAATCATGTATCTAAATCTTGGTTTTAGCAACTCCCACCACCCAAACCCCTTCCATTAGCTTAAGATGTATTTTCTTAGCAGAAATCGTTGTTTGGAGAGATTCTATTATGAATTATGGTCGTTGAAAGAAATAAAGGCTGTTAGACATGCTGCGTATATCAAGATGCCCCATCTACTTAAAAAGTGGCATTTGTAGCTTATGTGTCATATTATTACCTTGTGTTTTTTCAGTAATAATTTATAAGTTAAAAAAAAAAAAGTGATTCTAATAATAATCATCCGAACATGTTTTTTTTTTTTTAACTTTTTACTTGAACATAATCCAAACTTTATTAATGGTACATGTCCCACCGTTAATACAAACATGTCCCTTTATATCATATCTATCTAGTTCTCTTAATAATTGCTTTAGTAGATTGTTGGGGAGAGTAGCACCTGTCGGGGATGCTGCAAGATCATGGAAGGTTCAGAGAATGGGAAGTGGGGAGCACATCAAGTGCTTTCTTATATGCTCATCCTCTATTTTTTTTTTTTGGGTGATACATTTTTTTATATGTATTTTATTTATTTAGATTAAATTATATATTGTATTATAAAATATTTTTTGTACTCAATATCTCAAATTTATTAATTTTCAGGATACTAGTGTTACACGAAAAATATTTCTGAATACAGGACTGAAAATAAATTAATTTGAAATAGTGAGTACAAAAAATATTTCATGATGTAATATATAATTTAATCTAAATAAATAAATAAAAATATGCTCACTCTATAATTAGAGGGATGAGCACATAAAACACAAGGAAGAAACTCTTAATATAAAACTGAGGAAGTGCTGGCAGATTAGAGGAATGGAATGAACGGGGAAGAAGTCGAAGAGACAGAGAAAAAAGAGTGATGAACTGATACAATGGGTTGGGAGAAGGGGGGAAAGAGAGGAGAGGAGTGGCATGCAGTGATGAGGTGGCATCTATTACACCATTTTTTAAATTTTCAAGGCATCTTTGGTCACTTCAAAACTTTTAGACACCCAGTACCCATATGTTAAAACTTTTGGGACATTTTGGTCATTTGGCTTTTCTTTTATATCCATTCTCATCTTTTTGCCCTCCTTTTCCCTTTTGTACTGTTAGATTAGGATATCAAAGGTTCAGATTTATTATATGATTAAAATATTATTATAAGAAAAAATGAGGGGAAATGATAGTTAACTGAACCGTTGAGATCCTAATCCAACTATAAAAAATGGAAAATGATGGTAAGGGATATAGGAGGAAAATCAAGTTCTAGTATAATGAATTGATGATGACTTGCAATTATTATTTCTCTTAATTTTGTTGTATTTTATAAATAATATTATATATTGATAGTATAAAGATAAAAGGGTTAATGCTCAAATTTTCTCCAGATGTTTTTACTGAAAAACAATGTTGTCCTGAAAGTTTTAAAACAAAGCTACTCCCTCTTGTCTTTATTATAAGGCATCAACTAACTTTTCTCATAAACCAATAAAAGTAGTTAAATTCAATAAAGTTGTCATAGAATCTAAGTAATTTCCAATATTACCCCTACTAATTGCATTAAACTCTAATATTATATTAATTATTACTCTCACCCACTAACTTTATTAATTAGGGGCAGACATGGAAAAAAATAATCATTGTTCATTGGGAACAAGAAAGTGCCTTATAAAAAACACCAAATAAACTTACTATTTGGTGCCTTATAATAAGAACCAGAAGGAGTATATTGCCATATACCATTTGAAAATTGATATTGACGGTTAACTTTTTAAACGTTAATACGTTTTTAAGCTTCTATGATAACTTTTGGAATAAATTTGTGCCTAAAATGATACTCCACCGGTTTTAATTATAAGACATAATTAACTTTTTTGACAATATTAAGGAAGTTAATTAAATTACTTTAGAGGATTTTTTTCCAAACTAATTAGTTTGACTAATATACTAATATACTACTATAACTTAAAAATATATAACATATAAAGTGATTTATCTAACTTTTTTTTTTTATTTTTTTTAAAAGGTTAACTAGTTTTTATTTTATACCAATTAGTACTCCCTCCAATCCTAATTATAAAACTTAGTTGACTTTTTTGAAGAGATTAAGGAAGCTAATTAAATTACTTTAGAGTATTTTTATTTTTTCTTCAAACTAATTAGTTTGACTAATAAACTACTATATAATTTAAGAATATACAACATATAAAATGGTTAAATAACTTATTTAGTTTCCTTAATCAGTAAAAAAAAATGAGACGAAGGTTGTATGAAAGTACAAACAAGCTGGAATAGGAAAACCGTCGCAGCAGGCTTCTCTTTCGCGCCACAGTCTCAGGTTTCTCTTTCTCTTCAACTTCTCGCTCTCTCCCTTCCTCGTCTCCCCTGAACTTTCTACTCCCTCTGATAATACATGCTGCAACATGCTTTTTCTGTTCCGCTCTCTTCTCTTTTCAACTTCTATATTATTTGCACTCATTTTTTTTTCCCGCACATTTTTCCGCTTCAGCAATCCAGGTATGCTTAGGGTGTGCATGACAACCATTCTGTTCCCCAGCACTGTTTCTGAGATGAAACAGTTTTTTCTGATTCTGTTTCTTGAAAGTGTTTTGAGAATCAGAATTACGTTTGTTAACTCATTTTATTTTTACTCCGAGAATCAGAATTACGTTTGTTAACACATTTTATTTTTATTTATGTAATTTTTATATTCAAAAAATTATTTATGCGGTGGTGGTGGTGGCGGCGGTCGTGGTGGTGGCGGCGGTCGTGGTGGTGGCAGTGGCAGTGAGGTGGGGGTGGCGGCGGTGGCGGCGATGACGGTCGTGGTGGTGGTTGTGGTGGCGATGAGGTGGGGGTGGTGGTGGTGGCGGTGGTAGCGGCGGCGGCGGTGACGGTCGTGGTGGTGGCGATGAGGTGGGGCGGCGGCGAGGGTGGTGGTGGTGGTGGTGGCGGTGAGGTGGGGGTGGTGGCGGCGGCGGTTGTGGTGGTGGTAGTGGTAGTAGCGGTGTGGTGGGGCGGTGGTGGTGGTGGCGGTGGCGGTGGTCGAGGCGGCGGCGACGGTGGTCGTGGCGGTGGCGATGGGTGGGGATGGCGGCGGCGGCGGCGGGGTAGTGGTGGTGGTGGCGGCGGCGGTGGGGGTGGGGGTGGTGGTGGCGGCGGCGGCGGCGGTGCGGTGGGGTGGTGGTGGCGGCGGAGGTGCGGTGGGGGTGGCGGCGGCGGCGATGGGGGTGGGGAGTTGACACTGCGAAAGGTTTTCGAGAGAAAGAAGAGAGGTTGTACGTTGAGGAATGAATTCTGTTTTTGTGCCCAGAAATAGAAAAGCATGAATTTTCTGCTTTTTTTTTCTATTCCCCAGCACAAAAATTGAACCGGTTCATCCGGGAACAAAAAAAAAACCGGATTTACCAAACAGATTTCTCATCCATTTGTGTTCCGGGGAACAGAAATTAACAAAAAACACATTCTGGGAGCGTTACCATGCACACCCTTACTTTATTTGGGTTCCTTTTATGAACACATGTATATGGATTTTCCTGCGTTCTCTACTCTGGATTTCACTCACTCACTCAGCTGCAATATTTGGTTGCGATATGTAGTAGTAGCATTACCTGTACAAAAATCAAAGAAGTTCTTGTGAAAGTTTGCCGGCAATTCAACAGTTTTGGTCTTCAATTTGTTTTAGCCATTCGTTGTGTTCTTGCTAATGGGGCTGGATTCTGATGATAGTTATTACTCTTATTACTATTTTAACTTTTTGTTTCCATTTATTTTGATAAAAGATGAATTTTCCTTTAATTAATTTCGAAATCGGAAATTTATTTTACAAACGACCGATACGCTAGATGCAGTTTAGGGCATTGCTGCAGTCACTGAAAAGAGAGTTCTAGGTTACCCATGGCGGTGGGTATTTTCATGAGCTTAGCTTGGGTTACTGACGTTCAGCTTGAATTTTATATACATTATGAAAAGACCATAGAGGAATTGGAGCTGAAGAGAGAATATGGTTAGCATTAAGTAACATATAAAAGGAAGATAGTTTCATTTTATGAAGCGAGTAGAAGAAAAGATATTTAATTATAAGAGTGTTTGACAGTTGTATGAATCACGACAAAACAGTGCAACACATTAACAGTACTTGACACCTTACAGTTTGCTGTGTCTCTTGCGTTAATGTTCATACTACTTAGCTTTCTTCTTTTACCTTTTTAGCTACATTGTAAGGATGGAACATTTTGCCACTTTTCAACAAGGATAAAACACATGTTGCGATACCAGTTACTTAATCTGATCAACATTTAGAAACAAGTAATCCTAACAAGAGTGAATTGAGTCATTTAATTGATGAACCTCATAATTTTCGCCTAAGGCACAATGCATGGAAAGTGAAGTCGCTTTGGTTTTTGAACTTTGAAACATCCATATTTCTCCCTAGAAAAATTCGATTATTGGTTCAAATGAGCTGACCTCATTCTTTATATCATTCTTTAGATATCACTATTAGATTATACAAGCAATTGACAGTTTAGGTTGCTACTAAGTTCATATGCTACTTGTGTAATGGAGATAGAAGAATCCAACAGATGTGCTACACCCTGCAAAACTTTGAAAGCTCAAGATGTCTGTAAACACGCTAAAAACCATGTCAATAACCAAATTCTCCTATTTGCAGTCTTCCCATATTTACTATTTCTCGTCTCCATCTTGTTTTCTGACAAGAAGCTTTGAATAAATCTTTTCCACCACATTGGTCAACTCCCATACAAGTCTAACCGATATACTGTTTCAATCAATCTATATTGGTATTATTGATACTTTTGTTTCACATATATACAAAAACAACTAATGCTCTGAAGTCTTGATCACTTTTGAATAGGTATATCATAATTCCGTGACTACTGCAGCACCCTTTGTAAATTCACATGCAGCTGAATTTTCCCTTCATCCCAACATTTGGGCAAACCAGTTAGTTATATGTATATCTACACATCTTAGAGCATATTGCTTGCTCTTCCTAGGAGATTGGAAATTCACGTCCTCTATTTCTTGGCTTTGTTGTCTGTTGTTACAGAAAGACAACATACCATTTCAATATGGAACGTAACTCAGCATAATAACAGGAGTCTCTCCAGTCATATATATGATGTAATCATGAATAATCTCAGTGTACTCCCATTTTCTTTTAGAACATTTATTGGAATTTCCTTTTCTCCCATGGGGAGGGATGGTATTAGGAATTGTAATGGACTCAGTTTATGCTCTTTCCGGCAGTTATTCCCCCCTTTTTATTTGTCCACAATCATGTATTCATTTATTCATTCGTATCAAATGCTTTTGCATTTTCATCAGGGTGCTGCCTTGATAATATCAGAAAGAGAAAAAAGTATTTTCAATGGGAAGGAAATTGATTCAAGGACATTATGTGATGGAAACTTACAGCCTGGAAGTATCATTCCTGGAAAATCAAAAGAAAATGGCAATGGGTCTTCAGTGCACGATAGTTCAAGAGATAGATCTTCATGCCCCTCATCAAATGAAGGCCATAGCATTGATGACAGTAACAACAATGTATGAAAACCTCTATTGAAGTTGTATTCTTGTTGAAATTGGCTAATTCTTTGTTTGTATAGTTTGACACTGTTAGAAAATTCTGAAGAGATGGTTCAATTCTGTCCTTTGTGCTGCAGAAATTTTTGCTTAAGAAGCGGCAATGTGATGTGATGCTTGCAGTGGTAAGTTTGAAGTTCATATATTTCTATTTGATTGTCGGAAAGATAGAATATCCATAGTCTGATGATTTATTTCTTGAGCAGGTGATGGTTCTGAGAACTTTATTTGATGTGAGTAGAAATTCTGCATCTATTCCAGTTCATTCAGCTAAGCCTCGACTTTCTATCGGCTAAGCCCCGACTTTTTAAGCTGGTACTACAAAGTATTCTGTTATCCTTATCATTCTTTAGTGTCTTTTATGATTACCCTTTCCAGACTAGACGGTATTTGGTGGATTTACTAAAACGAGAAAATCAATTGAGAAGCCTGGCTTCGTTTTTTTATTAAAAAAGAGAGAGAGAGAGAGAGAAGCCTGGCCAACTGGACTGGTATTCCCACTATTTGTGAGTACAAACTGAGATGATCTGCTTATGGAGTTACACTAACTTCCAATCATAAGCGAGTGTATATAAAGATTAGCTGCATGTTTAATGCTAAAATATATTTTATAAACACGTGCGCCTGTAGAGTGGGAATGATATGTAAATGTGATAAATAAATTATATTATAAATAAACCATGCGTTCTCTAAGTCCATAAGGCCACGGTACGGATTAATGGCCGTTGGGAGTTAGTTAGCTAGTTAGTTAGGATTAATGGTTGTTGATGTGTCTCCTATATAAGGCTGAGGCATATAACTCTTCACCGGATCTTCTCTGTTTTTCTTGAATAGTATTGCGAATCCTTCAGTTTCTCTCCTCTGTTCTCTCATTCTTTCCCTCCTCTCTCTCTCTCTACACATTCTCTTAACCATGACAGAGAGTCAGTCATCTTCTTCTTCGAGTAAACGGGAGACGTGGGTAGCAGACCTCGATTTTCAATTGAAGAGGGTGTCGGTGCAACTTTGGATTCTTGGAGGTCAAAAAGAACCTCACTTGCTCAAACAGCATGGGTCTCTTGCTGACTTCAATCAGGAGTTCGATCGTGTCATTGATAATCTTAAATTCGCTGAAGATGAATTGGTTCGTGTGTATATTGCTGGCCTTAAGGACGAAATTGCAGCATCATTATGTCTCTTTAAGCCGCCGACTACTCTGTTGGAAGCAAGAAGTCTTGCCTGCGATCAAGAAATTATCAGTCAAATGCAATCGCCGAAAGAGGCTTCAAATGATGGGTCATCTTTGCCGTCGACTCAAGAAGTTCAAGAAAAAGCTTTGGAAGATCAAGACGGTTGTGGGTCTTCCCAAGAAGAGTCCTTCGACAAGAAAGCGACTCTTACAGATGACCCCAACCAGACTGTGCGAACTAGCGGTGAGGCTGATTCCGGAAAGACCCAAGATTCTCGCGCAGCTGTCTCACCTAGTTTTGTGCATCATGACGTGAAACTTGAAGTTCAAGGGCAGAAGCCTCAGTTGCCACCATCTGCACCGTCGGTTGTTCTTGCGTTGCGGGCGTCTGTGCCCCTCCCTTTGTACTGTTTCTCTTACGCTGTTGTTGCTCTTTCCTACTAAGCTGCATGTTTTTCTGTAGGAAGAAGATCAAATAAGAAGAGAAATAAAAAGACAGTTAAGCAGGGAATCTGCTCGAACATCAAGCCTGCTCAAGCCGGTATGCAGCTAAGAATATCTATTGTGACAATTATAGATTTTTTTAAGAATATTATTATTATTATAGATTATATAAGTGGTAGTTACTTCTCTCTCTTCCTGTCCCATCTCTTCAAAATTTTCAGGTCTCGTTTTTTTGGCCTCAAATTATAATGTTCCATTTGATAATCCATTTATCAAATGTTGGGACTTAAAAAATATTGTGACTTTTAAAATTTGTGGTTCATGTCTTGAATAATATAAAGATATTGATTTTTCGTTTCCATTATGCCTTTATATTGAAAATTGTTATATAGATTTTTAATAAATGGTAAATTAAAATACTTGTATACAAAAAGCATTGTATTTTTAAAAAAAAAAAAAAAAAATTGGTCTATCATTTGATGTTTTATTTATTTATTTCTCAAAAAATTGCAGCAAGAACTTGAAGAACTAAAAAATATGAGGGACAATCTTATCCGCAAAACTTCCGCTATGACGAAAAATCTAGTGAATCTTTCTGAGGATTTAATGGAGTTGTCTCGTTCAAATGACGCTATTGAGGTCTGTCATTTAAACTATAATTAATTTTATAGTCATGTCAAATAATCAAAGTTCCCATCTCTTTGCATCACTTTCATTTTGTAAAACAAATCTAGTCTTCAACGCAATTTGAATTTAGGATTATAATTAGATAAATTAAGATTCTCACCATAAGAAGTCATCTAGCTTTTTTTTTTTTTTTTTGTGTTGGAGGGGGTGGTTATATTGCCATGCTTAAAAATATCACATTATTAAATTATACTACCTCCTTACAAACTTTGTCCTATATTTATGATCAGAAGAGTAATGCTTAGTACAATAACTTGAAACCTTGATAAAGCTAAAAGGTAAGAGAAAGTGAAATCCTCACAACTTTTGGATGATGTCAAATACTGTTGAACATGATGTTGTCTTATGTGGATTATGGTGCTTTTATGTCAGAGTACCATGCACATGTTTTGATCAGTATACGGATATATGATAAAATTCTTCGAATTTTCTATTACTAGCATAATAATCTCAATGTATATAAGACCAAAAAATCTTGTAGATGTTTATTGTGAAATTCTCTAAAATTATACTTGACTGACTGTTGTAGTAATTAAATACTCAATCTAAAGGAGTAAACCAAAGTAAGCTCAAAATTTAACTCGAACAACATCTTTTCCGGAAATAAACCCACTTTGTAGTTCCTGTTATCACAACCATTCACCAAGTTTTGATGGAATCAATAAGGTAGTTGTCTGTACGTGTTGAGCGAATGGGCAAGTAGCTGATTATGATGCTTTTGGTTTTGGTTTTGGTTTTTTCAAGTTCTTCTTCTTGTTTTTTTTTTTCCCTTCTTAGCTTAATGCTGCCAATTCCCGTGTCAAACTTTCATTTTTGGTGTGATTGGTTGTTGAACAGAAAGAGATCGTCGAGAAGTATGGACCAGATGCCATTGCTGATCTTTTGCCCTTCAAGCCAGCTAAAATGTCTTCTGATGAAAGCCATAGTCAGGGAAGCGACCAATCACAATCATCAACTGACTTTACCCCCCAGTCTTGAACCTCATAGAGTAGATGCAATGGTTTATGGGTTCAACTATAAAAGCATGAAAATAATAGTAAGTAAATAGTTAGAATGATTTTGACATTCTTACTTCTCTAATGCCTGTTTGGTAGCCAAGTGGGAAATCAATCACGTACCTAAATCTTGGTTTTGGGAATTCCCACCCAAACACCTTCCATTAGCTTAAGATGTATTTTCTTAGCAGAAAACGTGATTTGGAGAGAGTCTATTATGAATTATGGTCGTTGAAAGAAATAATGGTTGTTAGACATGTTGCATATTTCAAGATACCCCTCTACTTAAAAAGTGGCATTTGTAGCTTGTGTCATTATTACCTTATGTTTTTTCAGTGATTTATAAGCAAACAAAAGTGATTCTAATAATAATAATCCAAACATATTTATTTTCACTTTTTAGGAGAACAAAATCCAAACTTTATTAATGGTACAAGAATTTATTCTACTTAATTTTATCTAAAACTTGTTCTCCCACCGTTAATACAAACACGTCCCATATATCATATCTATCTAGTTCTCTTTATTTTTATCTATTAAGTAATCCCCACAATTTGTTGAGTTTGCTTTGTGAGATATGGATTGTATTCTTGCGCTCAAATTTATAAGACATGGGTTATTCTAATTTTATATCAAACTCATTTGAAACGTGTCAATAAGTATAGTGACATTCAACTACGTATAGACAATCACACTTCTCTTAGAAAATGTGATGACAAGTCAAAGAACTCAGTTTCTTTCATAAACGACACTTTCTTTAAATTGAAGAGCTTTCTATACATCAAGAGCTCCATTAATCTCATTCGAATTTGGGTAATTGGCATTTTGCCTCTCAAAATTACAAGGCAGAGAAATCAAGCGAAAGCTTCATAAGCAAATCTTACCAGACATGGCCCCTTCTGTGCGCCTTAGAAGTAGAAATCATGCAAAGTGCTATTTTAGCCCCAGCAAAAACCTATGTGGATTCACGTATACACATTACACTACACAGACATTGCACATGCAAGCAACCTATTTAATCTCTCAACATCAGACGTAGAAATTCTAAAATTTCATCACCATCCAATCACTAAAACTCATCAAACAAACTAACCCCAAAGTGATTTGATCTCTAAGCTGAAAAATGGACAAAAATAGATCCAGAGGGCAAAAATGTCCAAGAAGAAATACAGAAAGCGCCAGAACGATTAAATATAGAGCCTGAATTTTGGATCCCACGAGATTGTAATTTCGACGAGGGATTGCATTAGATTTAGAACCCACCATAAACCATTCTGTTTATAAGCTATTCTTAGCTGCTGCTATACACTATTCTGTTTTCCATATCATTCTTTAGTGGCTTTACGATTATCATTATAAAATGTCAGTTTGAAAACACAAACTATTGTTTCAGAAGTCATTTTTTGCCAGCAAGACAAATCTCATCTCACATCCTTTCTTCGTAAATTGTAAAAGTGCTTCTAAAAAGTTAAAACAAACATAGCCAACTCGACTAGCACATTCTCACTGTTTGCGGGTACAAACTGAGATGACCTGCTTGTGGAGTTATCCAAACTTCCAATCATAACCGAGTGTATATAAGGATTAGCTGCATGTTTAATGTTAAAATATATTTTATTGACACTTGCGCCTGAAGAGAGGGAATGAAAATGAAGTAAATAAATAATAATACTCCCTCTGGTCCTTATTATAAGGCACCAACTAACAAGTTTATTTGGTCCTTTTTATAAGGCACTTGCTTGTTCCCAATGAGCATTAATTATTTGTTTTCATATCTGCCCAATGAGAATAGTAGGTGAGAGTAATGATTAATATAATATTAGAGTTTAGTGTAATTAGTAGGGGTAATATTAAAAGTTACTTAAATTGTAGGGAAACTTTATTGACTTTAACTATTTTTATTGCTTTGTGAGATTTGTTAGTTGGTGCCTTATAATAAGGACTAGAGAGAGTATAAACAAACCATGCGGTCTCAAAGTCCAAAGGACCATGGTAGGGATTAACAGCCGTTGGGAGTTGGTTAGGATTAACTATTGCTGAGGCGTCTTCTATATAGTGCATATAACTCTTCACTGCATCTTCTATGTTTTTCCTGAATATTATTGCGATTTCTTCAGTTTCTCTCCTTCTCTGTTCTTCTCTCATTCTTTCCCTCCCCCCTCTTTCTCCATTCTCTCAACAATGGGTATTAGATCCTCGGATCCCGCTGCAAATTTATTCACCATGACAGAGAATCAGTCATCATCTTCTTTGAGTGTAGCAGACCTCGATATATCATTGAAGAGGATATCGGTGAAACTTTGGATTCTTGAAGGCTGTGACGATGATAAACCACTCTTGCTCAAACAGGATGGCTGTCTTGGTTGCTTCAATCGGGAATTCGATCGTGTCATTGGCGATCTTCCATTCACTGATGATGAAGTGGCTCGTGTATATATGGCTGGCCTTAAGGGCGAAATTGCAGCATCATTACATCCCTTCAGGCCGATTTCTCTGTTGGAAGCAACAGATCTTGCCCAAGAGGCTACCAAGGAAGCTGCAAAGAGGCAAGAAGTTGATGGGTCATCTTTGCCGACTCAAGAAGTTCAAGAAAATTTTTTGGATGATCAAGAAGGTTATGGGTCTACCCAAGAAGAAGAGTCCGTCGGTAAAAAAATACTCGTGCTCATACAGTATGGGTCTATTGCTGAGTTCAATCTGGACTTCGATCTTGTCACAAGCGATCTTACACTCACTGAAGAAGAATTGGTTTGTGTATATATTCATGGCCTTGACCTCGAAATTGCAGCACTAGGACGTCTCTTGTGGCCGCGTACTCTGCGGGAAGCAAAACATCAAGCCCGCTGTCATGAATTTCTCATTGAAACCCAAGATTATCGTGCATATGAGGAGGTGATTAAATCTTTTCTTAAGCTTTCCTCCGGTCAGTTCCTCCCTACATTGTTGCTCTTCCTTACTCAGCTGCATCTCTTTCTGTAGGACAATGATGTAATGGGAGTCCTTTCGACGGTACTTGGTAGATGGCTCGATAAGGTATGCACCTAAGAACATCGATTGTGGCTACTGTAGAACTTTTTTAAAATTATTATTATTATAGATTATATGTGACAGTTTTCACTAAGCTTCCCTCTGATTCTTGTCTCATCTCCTAAAATTCTTCAGGTCTCGTTTTCCCCCCTCAAATTATCATTTTGCCATTTGAAAATTCATTTATTAATTAGATGTGGAAACTTTAAAAAATATTGTCACTTTTATGGTGTGTTCAGTTTGAGGGGAGGGGATGGGAGGTGAGGCTAACCTCATCTCCAATCTCCTCCCCTCAAACCAAACACACCTTAAAATTTGTGGCTCAAAGATATTGTTTTATTTTTCATTATACTTCTTATATTGAAAATTGTTTTATATGTTTTTAATAAATGGTAAATTAAAATATTTATATACGAATTTTTTTTAAAAAAAAAATGGTCTATCATTTGATGTTTTGTTTATTTCTTTCTCAAAAAAGGTGCAGCAGAAAAAAAATTTAATGAATATTAAGCTCTCTTATTCAAATGAGACCATTAAGGTATGTTATTTAAACTATAATTTATTTGTCATGTAACATTTTCAAATGGTTAAAACATTTTATAGTCATGTCAAATAACCAAAGTTCACTCCTCTCCAAATCACTTTCTTTTTGTAAAACAAATCTAGTCTTCAACGCAAATTTGAATTAACGATTATCTTTAGATAAATTGTTGTGCTCATTCTAGGAAGTCATTTGGCTATTTCATCTCCTTGCTTTTTCTTTTTCTTTTTTGTGTTCTTTTGGGATCAATCAAGCATGAAGGAGTCTTATAAAAAGAGGTAGATAAAGACTAAAATGAACACTCAATAAAGTTATAGAGCGGATATATTGGTTAATAATCTATCTAAATGTATGGTTTACAATAGATCTTGGTGTCATGAGATTTATATAGCCTACTCTACCTACCAAAATAAAAGCTTTGTTGTCTTTTTTTTTTTGGTTGTTTGTGTTATATTGCCATGCCTAAAGATAACATTATTAATTATTAATTTCTCATGAGAAGTATATACATTGAGATTATTATGCTAGTAAAAGAAATTTAGGATCATTTTTATCATCCATTTATGAGATGTTGGGACTTACAAAAAATAGTGACTTTAAGAATTTGTAGCGCATGTGTTGAATAATATGAAGATATTGATTTTTTCATTATGCCTCTTATATTGAAAATTTTTATCTAGATTTTTTTTTTAAATGGTAAATTAAAATACTTATATATCAAAAGTAATGTATTTAAAATAAAATAAAAAGTTGGTCCATCCTTTGATGTTTTTTTTCCCTTTCTTTCTAAAAACAATTCAGTTGCTTGAAGCACTACAATATATAAAGGACAATCTTATCCCCAAAAATCCTGCTAGGAAAAAGAAAAATCTACGGTACATATGTGTGGATTGTATGGATGCTCTTGGATACAAATGGCCTCAGGTATGTCATTTAAACTATAATTTAGTTGTCATGTATTTTCAAATGATTAAAATATTTTATACTCATGTTTGCATCACTTTCTTTTTTTAAAAACAAATATAATCTTCAACGCAATTTCAATTTACCATTATCTTTAGGTGACTTGAGATTTTCACTTTAGGAAGTAATTTGATTATTTCACCTTCTTGTTTTTTTTTTCTTTTCTTGTTTGGTTGGTGTTTGGGGAGAGGGGGGCTGTGTTATATTGCCAAGCCTAAAAATATCACGATATTAAATTCTCACAAACTTTTGAATGATGTCAAATACTATGTAAAATGCTTCGAATTTTCTATTACTAGCGTTATAATCTCAACGTACTCCCTCTGATCTTTATTATAAGGCACCAACTAATTAGTGTATTTAATCTTTTTTATAAGGAATTTGCTTATTACTAAGAAGCATTAATTATTTTTTTTCATATTTGCCCCTAATTAATAAGGGTAGAGAGTGAGAGTAATAATTAATAGAGTAAATACCCTTTCTGGTCCCTGACAAAAAATACGGACTCCATTTTGGTCCCTGACAAAAAACACGGACTCCATTTTGGTCCCTGACAAAAAAACTGACCATTATTCGTCCTTTTTATGGGACTAAAAATGACATTTTAGAAATTTGTGAGGAACCAAAATGTCCACCAATCGACCCTTATTCGTCTTTTTTATGGACTAAAAAGGACATTTTTTTTGTCAGGGACCAAAATGAGGTATGTGTTTTTTATCAGGGATCAGAAAGGATATTTACTCTAATTAATATGATATTAGAGTTTAGTACAATTAGTAGGGGTAATATTGAAAATTACTTAAATTTTAAGACAACTTTATTGACTCTAACTGTTTTTATTGGTTTTTGAGAATTATTAGTTGTTGCCTTGTAATAAAGATAAGAGGGAGTATATAAGACCAAAAAAACTTGTACATGTTTAATTTTAGTGGTGAAAATATGTTAGGCTAGGCTTTACCTAATTAGGCTTGGACCTACAACAGAAATTCAAAGCCGGAGTCTGTCTATAGATTTTTTTTAGGCCTGAGCCTGGGCCTAAAAAGGGTTAAATAGAAAAGAGTAAATACCCTTTCTGGTCCCTAACAAAAAACACGGACCCCAATTTGGTCTCTGACAAAAAAACCGACCCTTATTTGTCCTTTTTTGGGACTAAAAAAAACCTTTTGGAAATTTGTGAGATATCAAAATGTTCACCAATTGACCTTTATTCGTCCTTTTTATGGACTAAAAATGACCTTTTTTTGTCAGAGACCAAAATGAGGTATTTGTTTTTTGTCAGGGACCAGAAAGAGTATTTACTCAATAGAAAATCTATCTTGGAAGTATACGCTTAAGAGCTATGTTGTCTTGGAATTTTTTGGGTCTCAATGTTGCCCTTTTCTGTTAAAAACTTAACAGCCAATGTCAATTTTTGAATGGTCAACATTAGTTTTTTAATGGGAAATGACAACATTGCTACATTTTTATACTTCTAGGGCAATATTGAACCTGAAAAAACTTTCAGGGTAATATTGCTCCTAGGCGTATACTTACGGAGCGGATTTGCTACTTAACCCACCTAAAAAAAGTGAAGAGAGGTAGAGTGAACTATTTATGCGAAAGCAAGGGTTGTGTGTAATGATGATGTGATGTGAAACTTAAAATTAAGGTAAGTTGGTAAATTTTTAAATAATTTACAAAATTATTTAGATGATATTAAATATACTTATATAATAGTATAAATTAAAAAAGTTAAACATGCCAGAATGGTAGGTTTTTGGGGTAGGCTTTATGAAAATATGTTTGGCCTGTTTATCTAAGTAGGTCTGACAATAGACCTAAACTAACCTATTTACTAAATGGGCTAGACTAGGTTAGGCTTTCTGTAAGTTAGGCAATAGGCCCTGTTTGGGGCCTAACATATTCTCTAAAATTATATTTGAGTAATTGTTGTCTTTTTAGCAACTAAACCAGAGTAATCTCAGAATTTTAACTCACGACATTTTTTCCAAAAATAAACCCACTTTATAGTTCCTGTTATCACCCAACTATTCACCAAGTTTTGATGGAATTAATAAGGTAGTTGTGTGTGTTGAGCTAATTTGTAGCAGCTGATTATGATGCTTTTGGTTTTGTTATTTCAAGTTCTTCTTCTTTTTCATGCTAATTCCTGCGTCAAACTTTCATTTTTGGTGTGATTGGTGGTTGGACAGGAATATACCACTATTGATGAAAGCCATAGTCAGGGAAGCGACCACTCACAATAATCAACTGTCGTTACTGATCAGTCTTGATCCTACTTACTAAATTGCGCCAGCCCATATAAAGAGTAGATGCAATAGTTTCTAGGTTCAACTGTAAAAGCATCAAAATAATAGTAAGTAAATAGGAAGAATGATTTTGACATTCTCACTTCTCTAAATGTTTGTTCGGTGCCAGGTGGAAAATCAATCATGTATCTAAATCTTGGTTTTGGAAATTCCCACACAAACACCTTCCATTAGCTTAAGATGGATTTTTTAGCAGACTTGTGATTACGAATTATGGTTGTTGAAAGTAATCATGCTGTTTTTTCCTCAGAAAAGTAATAATGGCGGTTACATGTAACATCCCGTTTTCCAAAAGCAGTATAAAATTTTTTCATCAGAGTAGAGCATCGGAACAAGAGTGTAACTGATATATATATTCAAAATGCCCACTGGCTAGTTACAGAAGCGGTATAGTAACCGAGAGTTTTCAAAAAGTAAAGTACAACATCGGAAAGTCTTCAGCCGGAATCTTGAACCTGCTGCTTTCCTCTCTCCTCGTTCCTCGGTCCTTCTGACCCTGATGCTATGTTAAGAGCTGAGATCCGCACCGGATCTCAGGTAACGGTTAACCTCATGTATACATATATACACACATATGAGTTACACAACAACATCAACACGACATATAAACCACACCCAACCAATGCACATGTATCGCTCCCAGCATGCAGACATATCGCCCCCAGCACTACAGATGTATCGCTCCCAGCATTATAGATGTATCGCTCCCAGCCTTACAGATATATCGCTCCCAACATGCATACAGTTATATTCTAACATAATATGCATTCCCACAACACACCACATATACACATACCATACTCACATCACATACACGCATACTATATGCATCGATTAGTGTTACAATACACGAACGTACATACTTAGTAAACCGAACAGAATGGTCAGGTAAGTGTCTACCATGGGGGCCTCACCGACTTATACGGCGACTTATGGCACACCCACGTAGACTAGCCTTGCCTTCGGCACCAAACTGTTCTAACATATTTGTATTCAATATACCATAACAATACACATAGCACATATATGCATACCATAAACATAAGAGTTAATGTTACAGTACGCGGACGTACCTTCGTTGACGTTATACGGTATTTCTGGCGGAATACGGCACGACAGTAGGTAAAAACGTAATCGGGATATCCTATCAACATAACAATGTACTTGTTAAGGATCTATCATTACGACGGACACTTTTAGTCAAAATGACTATTTTACCCCTGACCCCCTAATCGGCGGAATTTCGCTAGTACTTCGTTACTTTGACCCTAATCTTTCAAAATTTCAACATAACTCCTACTCCAACATGATTTTCGAAATATAAATCATATTAATTAATGATTCACATCATAACAGGCATTTTGGTAAAAATTACCATTTTGCCCCTATTCCCCTAATCGGCGTAATTTCGCCAGAGCTTCGCTACTTTGACTCCGACTTTCCAAAATTTTGCCAGAACTCCGACCCCATCATGATTTTCGAAATTCATACTTAAAATAAAACTAAAGATCTATCTAGCATTACTACTAAAACTACGAAAGAATTAAAGACTAAAGACCGGAAAAATTACCCAGAGCTTCGCTGCAGAATTCCCCGGACTCCTTCCTCCTCCAGAGCACCTCTCTCTAAATTCTCTCTAGGATAGCTCAACTAGAGAAAATGGTTTTGGTGTGAAGAATGCAAAGGGAGAGCCTCCTATTTATAGGGAAAGTTGTGTGCACTATTCACACTTTGTCGCGGATTCGGACCGTCGGATCGCACTTTGCCAAATGTCAAGATCCTCACCATGCCACTTGTCCAAACCATCCTCTCACCCTTAGTTGGTGGTTTGTCACATCAATTAATGTGATGTGATGCTTTTGCTTTATGAACTTGTACCGATAAAATTCCCGATCGGTGTCCGAATCGCGTAATCTCGGAAAAATCTCAAAAATCCGGAATCACAACTTTGAAGACATTTTCCTACTCATTAGAAATGTCTAAGTTAAACTAATTTTTGATTCCATCTAGGGCTCCAAAAGTCAGTCTGAAGTTTACGGGAAAGCGTGATAGTTACAGAATTGAATTCCGGAATCATTAACCCCTGGACAAAAATTCACTGATTCCAAATATGTCCAGATAATTTCAAACTCATTCCTAGATGTTGAGTTAGAATTTATTTTCTTCAGATCCAAAAATCTTGTCCTTTTTTATTATTATTTTATTAATTTTCGTTTTAATTAATTAATAATATATAAAATAATTATTATATAATTTTTTTATATAATTTTTTTACAAAATTTTCCTATTGGTCCATTCTTGTATTTAGGCTTAAAAATACCTAAACTCAACTATTTTTCTCCAAAATTTCCAATTAATTAACAAATATGTTTATACTAATTTTAGGCCACAAACCACTAATTTTAGGGTTTTACATAATTATTTATGAATTTCCTTTGCCTATGCTTAAGTAATTAGCCAAATTACTTAATTACTTTCTTACCAATAGTTGATAATTTTCTTAATTAGAACAACTCATTACCTCATAACTTTTGAATTGACATTTGTGTTTTCATGTCTCATTCATTATATTAGCATTTACGGGGGTATTTCGGTCATTTCAATACTTTTTGAACAATCCTTCTCAATTTTTCCAAGTTTATAATTTATTAAATTACTAAAATTAGAGATAATATACTCTCTTAATTTTAATAATTATTTTACTGTCTTTTAAGACTTTCCACAATTTTTCCTAAGTTATCTAAGCATCCCAGGGGTACTTTGGTCATTTTGACCCTTCAATCTTTTTCCCCAATTCCTAAGAGATTTTTCCCCTTATAAATATGATAAATATAACATAAAAATCGAGACCACATATTCACCTATCAGAAATGGTCATTTTATTTATCCGGGTATTACATTACACATGCTACATATGTCAAAATACCCCCTCTACTTAAAAAGTTGCATTTGTAGCTTATGTTGTGTCGTATTACCTTAGAGGGTTAAATAGCAAATATACTCAGAAGTATATGCCTAAAAGCAATTTTGCTTTGGAAGTTTTTTTGGGCTCAATGTAGGCCAGAAGTCTAAAAACGTAGCAATCTTGCCCTTTTTAGTTAAAAAAACTAATGTTGACCGTTAAAAAAGTGATATCGACTGTTAACCTTTTAATAGAAAAGGACAACATTACTACGTTTTTAAACTTCCGGGGCTACATTGAGCCAAAAAAAACTTTCAGGGCAAAATTGCTCCTGAGCGTGTACTTCCAGAATAGATTTGCTATTTAACCCTACCTTATATGTCTGTGGGTTTGTTTGAGTTGACGCTGAAAGAATATGTTCACGCAAATCGAGACAAAACCTCTCTCACAAATATGTTGGAAAAACATCTACCATTGATCCAAACAGTCACTGTTTGTAGTAATTTATGAGTGAAAAAGTGATCTGAATAATAACATTTTATATTCGCTTTTAGAAAAACAAAATCGAAACATTATTAATTGAACAAAAGTCTATTCTACTCAATTGTATCCAAAATCCATTCGCTCATCATTAATTCAAACACCCATATATCTAGTTCCCTTAAAACTGCCTTTTGCTTTTTATCTATTGGGAAATCCCTACAAGCCTTGAAATTCTTTATAGGATTTGCTTTGTGAGATGTGGATTGTTTTCTTGTGCTCAAATTTATAAGGCACAAAGCATTGGGTTATTCTAATTCTATATTATACTCATTTTACACGGGTCAAAAAGTGTAGTGACATTTAAGGTTTAGGAGAATAACCTTCACAACTACATACAGGCAATCATACTCCTCTTAGAAAATGTGATGCCAAGTGAAAGAACTTGGTTTCTTTCGTAAATGACCAATCTTGACACTTTCTTTGAAGAGCCTTCTATACACATCACCGGCTCAATATATCTGATTCGAATTTGGATAATTAGCATTTTACCTTTCAAAATTACAAGGACGAGAAATCGAGCGAAAGCTTCAGCAAAAAATCTCACCAGACCATAAAAATTCAATTGATGGGGAATTTGTTTGATGTCATATCAATAAATTGCAAATCATCTTCCAATTTGAAATAAAACGACAAAGTTTTCTATAGCTAGCAACAAATATTACAGAAAAATTTGAGAAGCCCCGCACTAAAGAGAAGAAAGAAAGGAGAAAAAAAAACACAACCATCTTTGAAGGGGGCAATAGGCATCAGTCATCACTACATTGTGCATATATTTAATGAGATCGACCTTTCTGGGACACGTATGTTTTATTATGTTTTATAAGACCTACTGTAACATGAGGCCAAACAAATACCTTGGCAGCAGAAAAGGTCACCAATCTGAGCCATCAGGGAAAGGTTGGAGGGCATCCTGCTTCCCATTCACGTAGAACTCAACAATCGCTTTCATTCTTGGAAGCTTATCCGGGTGGTAGTTTACGTGAATAATCACCGGTTTCAGTTTTTTGAGGTTATCATCTTTCCTCACAGTCTTAAACAAAACCTTGCTATTCATGAAGAGGTAGATATCCATTGTTCTTCTGGAAGCATGAAGCCCAATGTAGCCAGGATGTGAGGGATAAAAGAGTTCTTCATTGAAAACAGCCTGGTCCCAAGCCTTCTCCCTGGAGAGTCGAGTGGCCACACGATCCAAAAGTTCAATTGAAGGGATTGTTGGTCGGATATAGAAGAAACCAGAGTTGTAAACCCATATCCTCATAGTATGAGCATATCGAGCCCAACCCATTGCAGGTTCATCAAAAACATCATTGAACCCATAAGCTGTCATATTGTTATGACCATCACTCATAGACTCTACGTCTGAATCCCGGATCAGATGATCAAAAGGGTTTTGCAGATACACAATGTCAACATCTGATAGAAGAACACTATATCCCAACTGCAGAAATTCTCTAAGAATACGAAATTTAAGCCCAGAAACTGCATGATTGCCTCCACTTCTTCCAATGGTATCAATACCTTCATCTGGATCTCTCTTGTACACTGGAACCTGATTTGACTCACAAAATTTTGAAGTCTCGTCATCTAAGGCAACCACCAAATGATTGGTTATACCAACTCTCTTGATGTTGGTGAACCAAACTTCTAGCATCTCCTTCACATTGGCATTCGCAAGGGCAACTATAACCTCTCTTTGTACTGCTACTTTCTCTAATATCTTTGCCAATCTTGGGTTCACAGATTCATCAGGAACAACAGTAGGGTTAGTTCTTAATCCCTGAACAGTACCAAAAGGCCCAGCTTTAGGCTGTTTACCCAATGCAAGAAACTGCTTTTGAGCCTGATCACTCCCTTGCTTTGCCTGCTGAAGCCTTTCAGTCAACTCCCTGACCTGTTTTTTCAGCTGGGCATTTTTCTCTGATACTGCCACGAACTCTGATTTCAACATGTTGACCCGATCTGAGGATTCACATTCAGCCGAATTTGCCTGCCAAAAGAAGACGTTGTAAAAATGAACCACATTATGCTATGGCCCCTTCTTTGCGCCTTGGAAATGGAAATCATACAAAGTGCTGCATGTGGATTCAAGTGTACACAGACAGACATTGCATATGCAAGCAAGCTATTTAACCTCTTAACATCAGATGTAGAAATTTCAAAATTCCAGCACCATCCTTTCACTAAATTCATCAGACAAACCAACCACACGTTTGACAAAAAGATCTGGAAACCAGAGTGATTTGATCTCTATAAAGCAAAATGGACAACAAAAACCAGATTTTTTAAGGTCAAAATATGGACTGGGGGAACAGATCATAGACCAATCACATTAGAATCCTAGCATGAAAGTGATTCCAAAGATGGAAGTAGGCAACTAACCAATCCTTCTCAAGTTATCAACGGCTTAGCAAATCAAGGACTGGTTGGTCCGCCAAGACAAAATGTAACATCACAACAATATACCAAAAACAACTAGTCGAAAATGAGTAATCAAAACTCAACTGCCTCATATGTCATCCAAATGATCCCATTGCATTGGAAATAATGACGATTAAATGAAGTCTCTACGCAAACAAGATTCAGAGGGCAAAAATTCCAAAAAGAAATACAGAAAGAGCCAGAACGATTAAATATAGAACCTGAATCTTGGATCCCACGAGATTGTAATTGCGACGAGGGATTGCATTAGAACCGAAGAATCCACTGGGGAACAAAAAAGCGCAGACACATCCAACGAAAACCCCGATGGCTATTGCGACGAGGACCCTCGATTTTTGCAGAGAATGGGAATTGTTCCTCATCAAGGGTCCTTCCCTGCGGCCAATCATGGCGTCTCTTCTGCTCTTCCACCCCAACCTTCAGATGATGTGGTCGGATCCGTTGATTCTTCTATAGGGTTTTGGGAGGGTCGAAGAATAGCATTGAATTTTGATGTTGAGGAGGACTGATCTTAAACCAACGCGTTCCTCAGAGCTTTCGTGCACAGAGAGGAAGGACTCAGGCTTCGCGCTGATTGAAGATCTGAGCAGGAACGCACACTTGACTAAGCTCAGCTCAACGAAAAGAGTCGTCAACGAAAAGGATCGCCGATCTTGACATTACTACACATTTTTTTACGCAGGATTTAAAAATTAAAAAATTAAATTAAACTACGGAAAATCCCAAAAAATTACAATTAAAATAGGTAAAAGACAAATAAGTGTGTCTAATATATAAAATCTCATATCAGGCTTGATGGAGGAATCTGGGGTTTCCAAATCTCACCAAATGACCAAATTATCCTAAGTTATGTGGTAGATGAAAACAATATAGAAACGCACGAGTGAAGTTGTTAATATAAATTATCATATTGTTAATCTACATGTAGAAGTTGTTAACGGCCCTTGAAACTTGTGCCCTTAAAATTATACATGGTATATTGATTTTTGGGATATGAAGTTGTGAAACATGATACTAAAATTGTTAATATAAATTCTCATGTTATTAATCTTTACATAGATATTGTTATTAACTTCTGAAACTTGTGCTTTCAAAATTATACTTGGCATATTGGTTTTTGACATATGAAATTGTGACATATGATACTGAAATTGTTAATATTCAAATTGTTGTTTGTAAGAAAGAGTCTTTTCATCGTACATATCGAGCGAAGCTTCTCTTCAGGGGAAAGAGAAAAGAAACTCCTTGGCAAGAGTGGTGGAATGAGTTTAGTATGGACGTTGTGAAAGACAATCTAGAAGAAGCCCCAATCCTCACGAGTCCAGTTCTTCTGCCCGGCGTCCCCTCTCCCCATCCCTCACAGTCCAAATCTCGGCCGTCCAAATCCGAATCCAACGGTTCAGAATCGTTTTTTAAAATTTAAAAAAAAATTTAAAAAATATATTTTTTTTCAAAAACCATTCTGGACCGTTGGATCCGGATTTGGACGGCCGAGATCGGACTGTGAGGGATGGGGAGAGGGGACGCCGGGCAGAGAATCCGGTTCCCAATCCTCACAAGCCTCAACAATCTGCTTGCATGGGCCAGCGAACATCAACCTCGTCGATGCTAGCGAGGGAGATGATAGGGATCTCATCGCTGGTGATGTTCTAGATGATCCTAATGTCTCAGTTCCAAGAGAAGGACTTCGCCGTGGATGGGTGAGAGGATGGGAGGCAGTGGAACAATTGAAGGTGTGATAGGGGTCGACGCCGTGGATGGGTGAGTGGAGGAGGAGGTGGTGGTGAGTAGTGCCGACGATGAGACAGAATGAGAGGGAGGGGGAGGGAAAAGATTGACTGAAATATGGAAATTGCCAGGGGCACAAAGGTTTTTTTGGAGACATTTGTTAATCTCAAATTCTTCATGTGGTCTTACATGTGATTTCATATATTGGCAACATCTATTTATCTTTTGTCAATTTTATTTATATTTTTCTGTGATTTTCCCATTAAACTATTTGTATTTACAATATTTAAATAGTTTGACCTGATAAACATTTTTACATTTTTATATTATTAAACAAACATAATATATACTTATTGGCTATTCAAATAAGAGTTTCTCAATCGATAGAAGTAGTCATGATGATACTAGTTAAAACTATTGTTGTCAAACTCGTGAATTACCTCTTCAAGTTTATCATTTTTACCTTTTTGGTTTACAAAATTGTTTTTAGTGGCCGTTAAACTCGTGCAATCGTGTTAGTTGCAAACTCAGTTAAATTGACAAGTTTACACATGAGTTTTACCGTTTTTATGATAAATTTATATATGAATTTTATAGATTTTTTTTGTTTGTTAAATATGATAAATTATAAATGTTAATGGATTTAATTTCAATTATTTGAATTTGAGATTTATTTATATTAAATTGTTGTAATTTTTATATTTAAATTATTTAATTATATAAACTATTAATACAAATTTAGTGATAAAAGTAAACTCTTACCGGTTCATGACATAAATTTATGCTTAGTCATTATCACGAATTTACTTAAATTTATGGGTTTGACAACCTCAATTGAAGCAGTTTTTGGTCTCTAGTCACTGTTACCCCTTCAAACCTGAACTTAATTTTTCTAAATGCTACGTGTCACAATTTAAAGTTTTATTATTATTTCATATAATTAAAGTTTTTATTTATTTAAGTAAAGTAGACATTGATCTCAAGATCACATTTCCTTGCAAATAATTCGACGGTCGCCCTGGGACTGGGAGGGTGGTAGCAATAGAGATTAGAGAGAGTTTGTTTACTACATAAGGGCAATATTGTCATAGTGGGTGGAATGACTAATTTGTCATATGTTAATTTCATGGTTCCTTATGTCTTTCTCCCATGATAAAATAAATAAATAAATAAACAAAGTTCAACCTCCGGTTTTAAATGTGGGCATGCAAAATGAGATTGATCCTCTTTTCATCTGATGCACATGTTCCTACTTGACTCTCGTAATAGAACGTTACCCACGAAAAATACATCTTCATGCTCGTTGCTTATATTTGTAAAAAAGAAGGGTTTTCTTATCACCAAAAACAAAAAGCATATGCAATAGTGCATCAGAAGCACGTTCCAACATGTGGAAGGAAATATAAGAAAGCAAGTGGGACAAAGAAGTTGTCAAAGAGCACTGTTGTAATAACAACATATAAAACTCCACCTCTTATGACCTTGTCTATAGCCACCACCAAGTCACTGACTCCAACTTGTGATCACACATAATTGAATATATGAACTAACATAAAATATACTCTCCATGAATCATCAATAAGAAGAGGGGAAGGATCCCCCAAGAATATTCTACAGGATGCAGATGACATTAGCTTTAGCATATTCCCTCCCATCAAAATGTCAATCTCTTATGTACAGGGGAATGAAAATCAAGAACCTGTTAAGCATGACAATTTACCGAGTTCAGAAATCAGATTGAAATCTCAGAACAGCAGAGAAAACTGCAGGACGAAGAGAATATATATTTTTTGGTATATGATATCTCCAACTCACCTGAATCTTGAATCTTCCTTTTTTCAGCTTTCAATCCAGCAGTTTGCTTTTGCGCTATCTGGCCTACAAATACTGGATTGCTTTAGTATTTTGCCTATAAACCCTATGCCTTGAAGTTAAACAATATAAATTAAGAAGAGGCTACACAGAATGAACTTCAGTTAACATGTCACTGAAGTTCATTAAACATGGGTTTAGGATTATGTGATCCTTGAACCTATCCTGTTCTGTTTTTCCAATCAACCAGTATCATCCTGTTTTCTTGTAATATTTGTCTTTGCATGCTTCCGGCGTTGAATTCCAACGTTGTGATCGTCACAAAGCAAACAGACTTTTCCTTTTAATGTGCCAAAGAATCACATTCAATGGCACTGGCTAATTGACACTTTTTATGTCCTCAAAAGAATTCCCCTGAATCTTCATAAAGCTGTTCCAGTTCTGCGGATGAAAAATGCATTATATCTTTCAAACAGACCAAAGCAGAATATATAGCATCTGATTTTGAATGAGAAGTATCGCCAGAAGTAAATACATGAACACCATTTTCCACATATATCCAACTGCAACCAGCAAGTTTCCTTGTCTCTTTTCCTCTCATTTTGTTCCTTATTTTTCCCATCTCATCCCAATTCCCCTCTGCAGCATATACATTAGCCAATTGCACATAACGAGCTCCATTATGTGCCTCAACTTTCAGTAGCTTCTCCGCCGCTTCTTTCGCAAGCTCTATATTGCCACTTAAACGACAAGCCTGAAGAAATGCTCCCCAGATTGTAGCGTCGATTTCTACAGGAATCTTCCTCATCAATTCTATTGCCTTGTCTAGTTTATTGGCCCTTCCGTACATATCAACCATACATGCATAATGTTCAGCACCTGGCAAAACATTGTGATCTTCTTCCATGGAAGAAAAAGTCTGCTCTCCGAGATTGACTAGCCCGCGGTGTACACATGCTGATAGAAGTGCAACAAAGGTCACAGCATCTGGCTTGATATTTTCCTTCAACATTTCCTGAAAAAGCTGAAACGCTTCATTTACCAGTCCATGGTGAGCAAACCCAGCTATCATGATGTTATAAAAGACTCTATCTTTGTCACTATCAGCAACTAGACAGAAAATTTTCTCAGCATAATCAATATTCCCGCATTTGGAATACATATCAACTAAAGCACTAGGTAATTTCTCATTCATTTCAAGTCCCATTCTCAAGACGTAAGCATGAATCTGCTTTCCCAAAGTAAGAGTGGCTTCTATAGCACAAGCACCAAGCACACTGACAATGACCAACCCATCAGGAACTAGTGCTTCATTGTTCATGTACTCTCTAAAAAGTTTGAAGACTGCCTCACATTGCTTTGCTTTGACATAACCAGAAATTAGAGCCGTCCAGACGACGGAGTTCTTTTCTGTTAGTGAATCGAAAAGTCTTTGGGATTCTCTCATGTTGCCTTGAGATGAATAGCCTGAAATAAATGAAGCAACTGCAAAGAGGTTATTAGTCTTGGCTCCAGCATTTAAAGATTCTGCATATTTGAGATTCCCACACTTACAGTAGAGATCAACAATGGCATTGCAAATAAATTGATTAGAAAAGAAGGTGTTTTTCAACACCCAAGCATGAACAGACTTTCCAAGTGCTAAGCATTGTAGGCCAGAGCAAACACTCAAAACACTCAATAAAGTTCGTTCATCCCACCTAACGCCATTTTGAACCATTTGAACAAACAAGGAAAGTGATTTTTCGAAATAACCATTCTGGGAATACCCTGAAATCAATGTATTCCAAGACACAATGTCGTTCAATTCGGGGTTTTCCCGAAATAGATTCAAAGCCATGTCCATCTTTCCTTCCCTAGAATAAGCAGCAAGCATTGCATTCTTTGGAATCAAATCCACATTCCCATTACAACCACTAAAAACGTTACAAGCTTCACCAAATAAACCACATTTTGAGTACATATCAATAAGAGAACTCACTGCATATGCGCTTCCATCATTTGCAGTTTTCACCATGTATGAATGTATTTGCCTTCCAAAAATGGCAACACGTAGCTTTGTAGCCAAGTTAATCATCGTCGTCAAAGCGACCTCATCAATCCCTGTTATCTCCCGTATAGATTGCATTGTAGTAAACAAATTAAGCGCCTCAGTTTCATACCCATCAGCACTTACATAACCAGATAACATGGAGTTATAAGAAACCGAATCTTTTTGAGGGGAAGAATCAAAAAGATCCCGAGCTTGGGGCAGGTTACGAGCTTTGACGTGAGCCGATATGACGGTGTTCCAAGAGAATACATTTCGCAGAGGCATTTCATCGAACAACTTCTGGGCAACATGAAGGAGTCCATTGTTAGCGTAGAGACGAATGATTTGGTTCAAAGCAAAAATGTTTGAGGTGGAACCAGCTTTTATAACCTGAGCATGGTGTACCAAAACATCTCTCAGAGATTTCATTTACCTGTAAACGAAGAAGAACCCATGCATAACACGTGGTCGCAACTCGCAATGCCAGATTCCTTGCTCAGATTCTGGGTTTTATGGCGCTTTTTATTTTGGGTCCATTGTCAATTTCACTAGAGGTGGTCATCATTCACCCGGACAAGCTAAACGGAGTTGGGCCGATTGCTAGACTAGCCCAATACGCTGAAACTACATTGGAGGCCCATATATGTTAAGCTGTCCCAAATATAGATTCCCGTGGAGCACATGTAATTTATTATGAATTTAAATTCTAAAAATAAATAAATCAAAATATACCATGACGTATAGGGTAAATTAAGATAATCATGAATTATGTATTTTACAATTTACTCAGATTTCATAATTTATATAGTTAGATTAGGACGGTAGTCTCTCGATTAAAAAAAAAAAAAACTGAAAGTATACTTTCAGTCCTTTTATAATTTTATATAAATCATATTTTTTGTCCCTTAACTTTATAAAGTATACTTTTTGTTTTAAAATTCTAACACCGTTAATATTACTAACGGAAAATGCTGATACAATAAATTCAAGTGATGACAAATAACATTTATTACACAAATTTTATATATTCTTCAATTTACCCATATTTTAAATTTAAACTAAATAGCATTTAATTACACAATCATCACTTAAAATTTTACACCATTATCATTTGAGTTTACGTTTTCCGTTAACAAAATTAACGGTGTTAGAATTATAAAACTAAAAGTATACTTTATAAAGTTAAGAGATCAAAAGTAAACCTTATGTAAATTTAAAGGACTAAAAAGCATTAAAAAAAAATAGGTTCAATTTATTAATTTGTAAGACATGATGAAAATTTAAAATAATGTAGATTGTGTAACACATTTTGTCCTTCTAAAAATTATTTGGATTACATTTTCACTATACGACATGTATATGCAATTTATGAATGGTACATTCTTTATAGGGGTTTATACTTCTCATGTTGTATGAGAAGAAGAAGATTCCTACACACACATGAAATGGTGGGACCCACATATATATATATAATGCTAATTATATATATATGTGGGTCCCACCATTTCATGTGTGTATGACATGAGAAAACATTTCTCCTACAACATGGGAAGTGTTTTTCCCTTTCTTTATATATGTGTGGAAATTAAAATAAAAAATGAAACTGGTGAATTTTTATATAATGAGAAAATAAGTTGGTAGACAAGCTAAGGAAGCTTTAATAAGGATCAATCAACACAGGAAGGTTATAAAATAACTGGCGATTTTTTTAATAGTCCTCACATATCATTATTAACTGAATACAGATATTAATTGGATTATTTATTGATTTATATATTATATATGACAAAGGTATTTGAGACAGGCACCGACTGGCACTGAAGAGTGCAATGAATCCATCGCTTTATTATATATGCAGTCATCATCATAACGTACACAGCCAACCAAACATAATTTCTTAGGATCTCCATAATATTCATTAACCTAGATGATGATGAGTTGAGTGAAAGAGGTTCAGCTTATCTTAAACTAGATGTTGCGAATAAAAATAGGAAGAAAATGATTAAATTAATAAGGTTCTAGAAGATGTGAAAACTATGAAGGAGATTTGAAGATTAATGAGAAAATTCAGAAATTTTTTTTTTATTATCTTTATTATTAATTATCATTCGCAGTTAAATTCATGATTTCTATAATATTCTCTTTTAATTCCTAGGGTTTGAGTTGGGGTTATAAATAGCTTACAATATATCTCATTTTGCAGGCCCTTATCATTTGAATAATATGAATGATTGAGTTTCCTTCAATCCTATATTTCTCTTCTCCCTCTATTCGTTTAGTTTCTCTCCCTCCTTCCTCCTCTCTTTCTCTCCCATCTCCTTCTGTCTCTTCCCTCCTCTCCCTAACCCCATCTCTTCTGCATCACCAGAACAATTAAGAATTTTAGTGGTACGTAGTATCAGAAATGGGGGAAAATAATGCATATAGAGGAAGAGTTATCCTAATTGAGTCGCATCCCATCTACGATTGAGTCGAATAGGAAGAGTTATCTTAATTGAGCTAGTAATATTTCTTTTAATTAGAAAGTAGATATATACAACTGAGGTTACAAGTGAGATCAAACATGCAACTTCCCACCTAACGGTATTGGCTGGGCTAATGGTGCATAGTATCAAAAGGTACGGAAAATCTCTGAAAATTGTGATGTTAAAGCGTAGAAGTTTATAGAGAGTAATGATATTGAAGTGG
Source organism: Acacia pycnantha (assembly GCA_025563575.1). NCBI lineage: Eukaryota > Viridiplantae > Streptophyta > Magnoliopsida > Fabales > Fabaceae > Acacia > Acacia pycnantha. The sequence goes on along the minus strand of JAMWYP010000010.1, from coordinate 3,111,621 downwards.
GAAAAAAAAAGGTCATGATTTGGTACTACCATATATTATGAAATAATGAGAAGGAAGAACAATACAATGAACACAAGACACAAAGTGGAATAATTGATCTGGAAGGTCGGCCGAAGCATGCCGTGATGGAACTCTCAAATCCCTTGATGTGGGCCTTCTGATTTGTCTGTTCCGAGACACATGTCAGGTCACAGCAAAACAAACACTACCTTAAATTTATAATGTTATTTCTACTATTTTTCTCCCCCAATAATAATCCCAAATCGAAAGGCCTTCAAATTTTCAATCTGTATTATTATTTCGCATGGACCAGGTTCTTAAAGTGACAGGTTTGTATATCTGCCATGTTTTTGTCCCAACGCTTTCACTAACTCTTATAGTGGAAAAGGCATGTTAGCCTGCGACACTCAATTATTACTACCATCGATCTTCTTTTAAATACCAAATCATGCGTTTGTTTTCATGCATGTGTTGGGACTTGGGATTTAGACCCATCCAAAATGATTATCATCTTAATTAAACATCATTAGATTAAGAATGATATATAATATGTGAGTTCAATCATGTGATGCCACTGAATTTGAATATAATATATAAATTGCAAAGTTTGGATTTTTATTTGGAATTTAGACTTTTTACTTGTTTATGCTCCATACTATCAAACATATATGTCATTCACAATAGTTCAATGAAAAATTTTAAACACAAGCTAAGTCTCTCCAAGTAAATTGATCTGAAGCTTATCACGAGAGCATATAATGCACTATCTTGATGTTAAATGTATAATATAGTTTTTTTTAATATAAGTTGTTCTATAAATTAAGTCTTACGTTTAAGATTATAGAAGTACTCATACAGTCCTAAATATATAGGACATAGTTTTACACTATAAACTGTCATATACTTAAGACGTACTAGAAGTAGTAATATTTTATGGTTTGATTGCAATTTTTCTGCTTAATTTATTTTAAAGCAATAGGGAGGTTATTATAAGAATACTGCATGTAATTTAAACTATTAGGCCCCAAGAAATATCACCTAAAAGGGGATATAAATTAAAGCTCAGTCACGTCCTTTCGGGGATATCCAATAAAATTGGAACGATACAGAAAAGATTAATTAGCATAGCCCCTACACAAGGATGACACGCACAAATGGAGAAAGCCTAGTCACTAACTAGCTAAAAGATCGAAAATGCTTATGATGAGAGGGTTCTAATCAACCATACATTTTAGCCCAAAACTTTAAAACAACAATTAAATGGATTTTTTTCATTTAAATATATCTTATTTAACTCAACTCGATCTATTCAAAGTGGGATTTCTCTTCTACCCAACATCAAATTAAATCTACTCACATTTGACATGCTGATATAAACGTATGAATATTATTTAATTAATAACCCTTTTCAATTTTATTGATTAATAGACAGAGTTGAACCTGTAACATATATCTGCCTTTATCATATATATATATAGTGGGATAATTTTGATAAGTGTTGAATCTATGATGGTGAAGAAGTAGTACGTAGGAGAAGAACTACACACAAACTCAAACAGCAAAAGCTTGATAGTGAGATGAGATCAGATGATCAAAGACCTCTTCATAAGGCTGCATATATCATAATAATTATAATGGTCCACCCAATACTAACCCAAAGGGTAAAAGGCCCTTCTTCACCACTCCTAGTGCTTGTACGTTACGTGCCACATGCCCTAACCCTAAAAAAAAAAAAACAGCACATGATGAGATTCGTATATTTATGATCACCGCAGATTCTTTCTGTACCAAGATAGTGCCAAACACTGAAGTCAGATACTCATCGATCTCTTACCAGAAAAAATAAGAATGTGAAGTTAAGTTGAATCCAAATTGTTTCCTCTATCACATGTATAATCTGACGTTTGATTGATTTATAAGGATGTGCGTTTTTGGTCCCCTCCCATGAACGGTCTGTGAGAATTCCAAGTGTTCAATTCTCTATGAATAGAGGGTAGCAAATAAGAATTCTTGAACTGACTAGATTGCCCCGGCCATGCTTGTCCCTTACAAAAAGTTATTGGATCTTACTCAGTTTGGGTTTACAAGTGTGAGACGATATGATTACATATTATTGCGAAACTTAATTTGTTCCGTGTGTGGATTGATTTATACTATAGGTACAACTCAAATTTCTATACTTTTGTAACAAAAAGTTTTTTGATTGTACGTATTGTCAATTATGTTAAAGTCACTTCAATTTTGATGATCGATAATTTTCATTTTTCACGGGTTTTGGTGATGTGGTTTGCTGTTTTCAATGACGACGACACAATTGAATATGTGGCTTAACAGAATCCATATAACAAAATTAATTAATGAGAAAATAAAGTTACGTACGAATTTCTAGCTAGTGGAATCACATCACTAAAAGAAATGGTCATGTAATAGTTACGTTGAAATTTTTTTTGCTCGAAGTTACGTTGAAATTAAGATACATATTAAACACAAGAACTCTGAGGCAATTATTATTAGGGACAATGATTCCTTAGGGCTAAATGGGGGGACCCTTTAGGACTCGATCAAAATTTTGAAATGACATAACAAATGGTTTTTTTCCTGAAAATTTCAGTGAGAAAGGGGGACAGAGCTAGTAGTCTTCGATTAACCTTTTAAGGTTTTGGGTGTTAAAGCATTATATTGTTATTTTTCTTATTTAGTTCCATAATTTCTCCAATATTATTTTTAAGCTCACTTGCTGATAATTTGTTCGATTTGGTTTGTGCAAGTTTAGGTGGTCCTATCTCAAAGTGAAATTTTGTGGGTGTGTTTTTTTACTGCTAGTGCTGTCTCTTTTTCCACGATTTATGCAGTTATTGGTTTGAAAGTGTCAACTGTCAACCCTAAGTTTAACCCTGTTTAGGGTCCCTAATATGCTTTACGGTCAATTTTATTAAAAAAATGAAGGCCCATTTGCTTGATTAATAAAAAGATTAAATCTTAATTTTCTATCCGAAAGATTAAAATTCTTAAGAAGCACCATATTACTTGTTCAAAAATAAGAGAAATCGAACGGTCCCATACATGTAAAGTTAAATTGCTGTGTTCTTTTTCCCCTTTCATCAATATGCCTTTTTCTTAAAAAAAAAAAAAAAAGTTATGATATTGCACGTGGAAGATCGTAACCCCCTTATTTAAATGGAAAGAAAAGATGGGGGAAATCTAGGAAAAAAATTTCTTTATTTAGATTAGGAAGAAAAAGTGAAAAGAAAAGGAAAAATGAGGAGAGAAAATAAGAGAGAAGACCCACCACCACAAAGGAATGATCCATAAAACCCCATGTGTTCAAACTCACCATACTGTTGGTGTTGGGCGTGGTGGGTTAAGCAATTATTGAAATAGACCACACTGTGTGTGTTGCTAATTAATACGCAAATAAAAGCCGCGTGTGAATTATTTATTATACTAGTTTATTTATTATGGGGTAAATTAATTATACCAATGAAAATAGAGAAATAATAAAAAGTTGAAAGATACTCATTTATAAATGAAGACAAAATTGAAAATTTACCCCATAATTATTGAGCTAACTATCTTTCCTTGGTATGTATGTGTTACGGACCTAGCCTAGGCCCATGATCTCACTGGCTAGTACAGGGGGCAACCCACCATCCGTGGGACCCAGCCATGACCTTGGACACGCACCCACGATCCTGGACATGCACCCACGATCATGGATATGCGCACACGATCCCGGACACGCACATGACACGTACGGCGTGGCGGCCAAGGGACTAACTAACCGTATACTCTATATATACGAGAGGAAGGAGACGAGCGCCAGTACATTCATTCTAAGCCTTGACTTATCTACATACAAATCACACTAAGACACACACAAGACTCCTTAGGCGAAACGCCCGCTTGTGTACCGTGATCATACCCTCTCCCGAACGCTGACCCATAAGCATACAGAAGGGCACACGATCCTATATCAAACCACCGGACCTTCTATAGGCCTGACATCCGAGTTCTACACCGAACAGTGGCGCCGACCGTGGGATCAATAAACTTCTATTCCCGTGACCATGAGGATAAGCACTCGTGCTTCGTGCCAAAGACAATCGGAGGCGGATCAAGTGGGGGACAACCGTCAACCACCGCGTCAACCACCCCGTAATGAGCGTACTGATTAACCAAGACGATGGAGACCATCGGAAGGAGAAGATCGGCTTTCTCACCGTAAGAACCATTGATTCCCAACAATGAACGACATCAAAGGACAACCCGTCCGACACGGAGTCCTCGGCTCCACGAAACCAAGACCGTGGACCACGTAATTCCACTCGGAGGAGGCCGGACATCCCACATGCCGAGCCAGACTTTCGATCTCTTCAAGCCGGGATGCTTGCGATAATGAGACGGGTGGACAACATAGACAAGCGCCATACCCTTCACTATCGCCGAGCGGAAGAGCGGGAGAAAGGCGGACCCACACCCTCTCCAGCGAGGACTCGGGAAGATAAAACTTGGAGAGAGGACGACGATGACGAGAGCTCGGCTGCCGCACCGACAAAGGAAGGCGAAACCGTCGACAGCAGGAGGCCAATAGGAGGAACCGAACCGGATGAAGAGGGTCGACCTCGGGCGAGGAACCATCGAGGTGACAGGACGGTTCCCCAAGTGGTTTCCAATGACGGAGATATGTCACCAAATGCACAATAGCTTTTTCTCCAAGGAGATCCAGAACGCCCGATTCCCTGAGAAGCTAAATTTGGGCGAGTTGACAAAGTATGATGGCACACAAGACCCGACGACTCATTTAGAAGACTTTGACGTTCACATGTCGGTTAGAGGTCTCAAGGAGCCAATTGTGCCCCGGATCTTCGCCGCGACGTTAAAGGGGCCGGCGTTGAAATGGCTTCACACTCTTCCCTTTGGGTCGATCCACAACTTTGAAGACCTGGCCGAGGCCTTTGAGTTGCACTTCGCGACTAGCAAACGGCAACCAAAATCCCAAGATTCTCTCTCCAAAATCGACAATGGCCGGGAGAGCTGCTCCAAAGTTACTCGGACCGCTTCAATCATGCGGTGCTGCAGTGCGCGGACTTAACGAAGACGTACACGTTCACTTATTGGTGGACGGCCTCGATAAGGAGTCCCGCCTGGCAGAATCCTTTTTAAAGGAGCGGGCAAAGAATCTCAACGACTTCATATCTCGTTCAAAGAAGTACTTGGACATCAAGCAGAATACGAGGCCTTGATAGCCGGGCTTCTTCAAGCCAAGGAAAATGAGGCCACAAGAGTTAAGGTTTTCACCGACTCCCAGCTTGTGGCGGCTCAGATCGAGGGTACGTATCAGGCTAAAGGCCCGCTAATGGCCAAGTATCTCCTAAAGGCAAAGGACTTGATGTCGGGTTTCGATGAAGCAACCGTTACTCACATTCCCGAGGAGAAAACGCAAGAGCCGACATTTTATCCAAATTGGCAAGCACTAAGCGAGGTCGGTTGTCATCGCACGGTTGTCCAAAGAAAATCTCGAAGATCCGGTATGCATGATGGCTATTTCGGTCGAATCCGATGGAAAAAGCCGATAGAAGACTACCTTGAACGTGGACTCATCCCGCACGATGCAATGGAAGCAAAAATGTTGATTCGTGACGCGGCCAAGTACACAATGGTGGAGGATCAACTTTACCGAAAAGGATTACATTCTCCCATGCCGAGATGTTTGAACCCAAATGAAGCGGGGTATGTCCCGCCGAGATTCATGGAGGGGCCAACGGTCAACATATGGGGCTAAGGCGCGCCCGAAAACCCTTCGAGCAAGCTATCGGCCGACGTTGGAGGCCGATTCAAAGACCCTTGTAAGACAATGTGATAGTTGTCGAAACATGCCGAGTTATTTGGGCGCCCCACCGAGCTTCATTCCATCACGGCCCCTGGCCATTTTACAAATGGGGTATGGACATTCGGGGCCATTCAAGACAAGACCTGGCAATCATGCGGCTAATCGTGGCATAGACTATTTCACCAAGTGGATTGAGGCCGAACCTCTCACAACGATCTCCTCGACTCGCGTGCAGCGGTTTGTTGAAGTTAATATAATTACGCGCTTCGGAGCACCAGCCGAGATAGTAACCGACAACGGAACTCAGTTCACTGGAGTCGGATTTCGTGACTTGATTTACGAATACGGAATACAGCATCACTTTGCTTCCGTGGAACACCCGCAGTCCAACGGGCAAGCTGAGGCCGCCAATAAGGTCATCCTTGATGGTTTGAAGAAACGTATGTTGGAGGCTGACACCTCTTGGGCTGATCAACTACCTTTTGTCCTTTGGGAAATCGAACAACCGCTCGACATCCACCCAAGAAACTCCTTATAGACTGGCCTACGGTTGTGAATCTATGATTCCTGTGGAAATAGGGATGATGTCTTGGCGCAGGAAGAGCATTCTATCACAAGGTGAAATTGCCAATAGTGAGGCGTTAGCAGTAGAGTTGGATCTGGCCGATGAGGCCCGGGTCACCTCCCATTGTCGGGATATTGCAATGAAGCAGCTTATCGCGGCTCGTTATAACAAGAAGGTTAGACCAAGAAGATTCCAGCCCGGTTGCTTGGTACTTAGAAGGGCCGACATCGGGAACAAGAACTCCAAAGACGGCAAGCTTGCAGCTAATTGGGACGGACCTTATCGCGTTCGAGAAACTCTTGAGAGAGGAGCTTACATTCTGGAAAATTTGGATGGAACCCCTATCAGCGAACATGGAATGCGGACAAATTAAAGGCATATTTCAGTTAGGCTTATCTCGTTGTTTTTCTTAAAGCATCGTTTTCCATTATGTTCTTTATTCAACGTTGGCCTGCTGGCTTTTCCCTTCGCAACAATTGTTGTGCCAAATATGAATGAAACTCTCGTTCGAGGGTATCTATTGAATTCCAAACATTGTCTTTTTCAAGATTCAATTGTTATTAGCTTTTCAGCTGAAGAAAACACGTCTGATAGCTATCGCAGCCCGGACACGCTAATTTACTCCGGGTATCAATAGAAAATGTCATGCCGACCCCGATCAGTCAAAATGCTCGGACGCTATCGGGACAAAACCGAACCCGGCAGTGGCAATTTTCATTTACCTTTGGATGACCCGGTTACTATACCAGAATTTTATAAGACAGTGCAAACACTAGCACTTTAAAACACTATGGTCTTATGACCAAAAGCGCGTTCGCAGATTCCGCTACCTTCATGTGACCTTGGCCAGTCAACCGCGATAAGCGGTAAAGTTATATTCTTATACGATGCATTATGGTGGCTAAGTTACCATCTATTGTTAATCGTAGCCAAAAGTGGCCATATTGGCCAACTGCTCAAATAAAGTCATTGCCGGTAAAACAACCGGATACATTATACAAGTTAAAAGAGAAAGAAAAAAGGAAATCAATCCGTGTGCTTGGGGGCGGTCGAGACTTCCTCACCTGCTCACCTCCAAGACGGCCGCATCGCCCTCTATCCGGTCTCGGAACCAGCGGAGGTTCCACATAGGGGACAATCGCCTCGGTCACATAGGACCGGAAATGATGCCCGTCGTGTTGAGCTCGATCCCGGGTTCAAAGCCGGATCCGGCAAGTGAATTCTCAAACGCCTCCACCACCGAACCCAATAGCAACTCCTGCAGCGGGTTATCTCCGCGGACAGATGTGTTGAGGACGCCTCCCCCTCGGCTTTTATCCCGTCCACTTCGGCTCGAACTCGTCCTCTCACTGTCATGGCTTTTAAGCGCTCTTCGCTTCTAGCTTGAGCCGCCTTAAAGCCTTCAATTATTACATTGGAGTCCGCCAAGAGCCCCTCGGTCTCTTTTAGTCGAAACTCCACTTTCTCCACTGGACCTCACGAGCACGGAACTCGTTCGAAGCGACTTGCCATTGTTTGAGCTTCGTCGCGGTGCGTGCGGGCACGCTTCGCCTCCGTGGCAGCCTCCGCATATTTGTGGTGCAGGGTGAGAAACGATTGGGTCAAACCAGCACCCTTCAAGAAAGCATTTCCCAATGCCTGGACCTCTCGTACGTCTACTTCCCGCAAGGCCACTGGCTCTTGATAACGGGCGGGAGGCGGAGTGCAACGCCGAGTTCCTCGGTTATACCCTTACTCCACAAATGTGAACGGGAATGACGGTGGAAGGACGAGGGGAACCGAGGTATCGTGCATGGAGAGGGCTCGACTTCGTCGACTTTGGAAGCGGCGATTTCGGGACGGGGAGGCTCGGATAGGAGAGACAGTCCGACTTCGGTTCGGGGCTTGGACGACTCCCGACCTTAGGCCTCTTTGGCTCGGCTCGCCTCGAAGGCTCTCCGACCTTCGACTTGCCCAACTCCTTGGCCGACCTCTTTCTCCCCTTGGCGGCGAGCTCGGGGATCCCGAAAGGTATTGAGGCTCTTTCATCTTAAGACCGTACGAAACACATACACCATGTTAGCTACTAGGAAAACAAAGATGATCAATACAATACTAAGACGCGGAACAACGCCGATGTTAAATAACAAAAATGCCATACTCGGCCCGACGCCATCTCATCTTGACGCCGTGCCTCGACCCGATCTTGGGCTACTAAGGAGCCGGCCCTACAGACCGTTCGCTCGAACGTGGTCTATTATGGCATCAATGGCCTTCCTTTCGAGCTTCAACAGATTGGACCGCTCCACCTTATAGGCGCTAGGGGACACATTGTGGTGATCTTGACACCAATACAAGTTAAACTCCCATCGACCTTTGGAGAGTCCGGCCCTTTGAGGAACCAAGGAGTTGTACCGGTTCTAGCGACGACTTTGAAAAAGTTGCCCTTGAAGCGTTTGAAAGAGTCCGAGACCCAGGGTAAACAAGCGCCGATTGGCTATTCCCGAATGGAGGTCCAGCCCTTGAGCTCCGGCGGTTCCTTCCCGCAGCGAGAGGTGTGGGGTTGAAGAAATAGAAGAACATGGAAGTGGTGCAAGGCGGTCAAGGCTCATGCAAAACCACTCAAAGGCAATCGGGTAACCCCATCCATTGGGGTGTAATTGCGAGGAGCTATACTAAGAAACCGAAGGGTGGCCATTTGAAATTCGGAAAAGGGGAATCGAATCCCAAGCACAGTGATATAGTCGGCATAGAAAAAGAAGAAAGAGTTGTGGCTCCCCTCCCTCACCGAGCACACAGCTCTTCCTCTTCAGGGAGACAAAGCGAATAGGTGTTAGTATCTCGAACTGGAAGACCTTCCAAGTCTTCCATGGTCAGCTTCGACCGATAGGATAACACCTCTCGGGTAACCCAAGGGAATTGGTCAATTAAGTCTTGTGGGGGGCTAGCGCGGTTGGCGTTTCCAGATTCTGACTCAGCCGCGTGAGAAGAAGAAGACGACGCCATTATACCTAACACAAATAAAAATATAAGAGATCAGAATCTTCCTAGCATACCTGATGTCAATAATTGAAGGCGAGACTCTACAGTTGTGGTAAGATTAAAATCCAAGTCAACAGGACTCGGCGATATTGCTTGAGGAGTCGGGACCAAATTGTGTCGGCACGAGCCCAAAATTAAGTCGGCTGTGGAGGAATCCCCACAAGAAATAAGTCGGGAGCACTCATACAAGCAGTCGTAGCAAGGCCCGATGTAGGAATCAACCTCGGCCCTTGGACCCGAGCTGGCCACTTTGTTAGACTGGCTATTCGGAAGGTCCGGAGAAGTTGACACATCGAAACTCGGGTTAAACTCCCTCGGATTAGGAAGAAGCGGGAAGGAAACATTCGGACTTCCCCTAACCGACGATGCATCGTCTCGGATTTTCGTCGGCCCACCACCAGAAGTTCTTCCCTTGCCTCCACGATGACCGGTTAAAGCAACGGTTTGCAGCGTTGGACGGGAAGATTCATCGCCCCAAAGCCACCAACGGCTTTTTCCCTTGACGGTGTGGCGTAGTTCCGCCAGTTCTTCGGGGGTCATATTCTTTATGTCCTTTGACATGGGGAGCCTCTCTACTAAAGGTATTAAGGAAAAGGAAACGACTCACTCGAAAAACAGGGGGAGTTTTGCACAAATGAAGGAACTGAAAACAGGACTACGCGAAAACCCACTCAACAAGGGAATTTACCCAGAATTTCAACTAAATACGGACGCAATCTCACAGGGAAACGGCAGATCAGAGCAAGAACAAAAGAAAGAGGCAAGGAAACAAGAATACCTACCTAGAATATGGAGATGATCGAGGAAGTTGTGGAACGAAGATGGTTCACGACACAGGTTATCCTTCGGAGAGCGAGAATCGTCGGGAGAGAAGTTCTTCAAAGCAACGTTGATAAAATAACAAGGAAGGAGACTTGGCGGGTATAAACCTTTCGAAACCCAATCGACGGGGGCAAAAGCGCCTTTTCCATCGGTCAGAAAGGATGACGTGACCTTCTCATTTAATGCGCGTCTGTCAGGCATTAATTACGCCAAAGCCCGTATAGGCCAGCACCCCCTCAATTCGGCTTCACGACAGTCGAGGGACGCCAGCTGGCATAGGCAAATGATAACGTAGAAGAGAAATCGACAGCCAAGATCCGGGCACAAGGAGCAGGAGTCACAGTCAGTTATCCCGGCTTGCTCGTTAGGCTAATCAGCCTCTGAGAAAGGACCCACATTTGGAATCTTCGACCGTGCAAGAAGCGAGCCCGGATGGTCGAAGAACAACAAAATTTAAACAAGCATAACCCGGACCACATGTCTGGGGGCAATTCAACCAGAAGACTTGTAGTTCCGAGATTGCTTGAAACTCTGATAGACACCTTATCAAAGTAAGACGGGGGGCAGCTCCGATACAACTAGAGGATCCAGCAACATGTTCACCCCGTTGACCGATACCCTGACAACCCTACTGGGGCAAGGACATCATGTTACTTCGCGATCAACAATGACTCGATTTCAACAAAGACTCGAACTTTCGTTCTTCAAGCGAACATCTAAACTCGGCTGCACAGGACTAACTAACCGTATACTCTATATATACAGAGGAAGGAGACGGGCGCCAGTACATTCATTCTAAGCCTTGACTTATCTACATACAACACACGGCACACACAAGACTCCTTAGGCGAAACGCCCGCAGTATGTGCGTGATCATACCCTCTCCTGAACGCTTGACCCATAAGCATACAGGAAGGGCACACAGATCCTATATCAAACCACCGGACCTTCTATAGGCCGGACATCTGAGTTCTACACCAGAACAGTATGATTTAGTTAAAAATGACTTATAAATAGGATTAGAGTGGTCATATTAAAATAGTTATATTGTGGACCAAAAACTTATTTATAAACTTTGTATTTTTCTTGCTGGCAAAAAAGAAAAATTATATATTTCCATTGATTTATGATCTTTCAGTTAAGGAGAAATAATCGATCATGGTCATAAAGTTATAATATATCAATTTTTGTACATGACGTATAATTTTGATCCCTTAGCTTTATAAATTATGTTTTTGGTTCTATAATTTTAACACTATTAATATTGCTAAAGGAAAATGCTGACACAACAAATTCAATTGAGGACTATGTAAACTTAAATAACGACTGTGTAATTAAATTTTATTAATCTTAAATTCAAAATATGTGTAAATTGAAAAATATCTAAAAACTTAATGAAGCAGTCAATATCAAAACCTAGATTGTACTAAAAAAATTAGTTTAATAATCTAAATATCTAAATATATTAGTTTAATAATATAAATATCAAAATCTTGATTTACTTTGCAACAATTTGTTAGTTTATTTTAGTTTAATAATCTAAATAAAATATATTAAAAGGCTAAAGTATACTTTTAGTCCTTTAAGTTTACATAAGGTATACTTTTAGTCCCTTAACTTTATAAAGTATACTTTTAGTCCTATAATTCTAACACCGTTAATTTTACTAACAAAAAACATAAACTCAAGTGATAACGGTGTAAACTTAAGTGATGTCGGTGTAATTTAATGCTATTAAGTTTAAATTTAAAATACGGTAAATTGAAAAATATATAAAATTTGGGTAATTAAATGCTATTAGTCATCGTTTGAGTTCGTCGCGTCAACGTTTTCCGTTAGCAATATTAACAGTGTTAGAATTTTAGGACCAAAAGTATACTTTATAAAGATAAGGGACCAGAAGTATGCCTTATATAAAACTTAAAGGACTAAAAGTATACTTTAGCCTAAAAAAAATTAAAAATTAAATATGTTTTGTCAACTGCACAATCATCATTTGAATTTGTTGCGTCACCATTTTCCCTTAGCAATATTAACAGTGGTAGAAATATAAGATCAAAAGTATACTTTATAAAGTTAAGTGACTAAAAGTAATCTCATGAAAAACTTGAAAGACTAAAAATATACTTTAGCCATTTTTGTAAAGTTCTAAATTCCAATAAAAAGTGGGAAGTTAAAAAAATTATTATTTTATTGGTTTTTTTTTTTACTATTTTTTAATTTAAGAAAATGATAGGAAGTCATAATTCATGATTAAAAAAATTTCGTTATCTTTTGATTTCATATCAGATTTCCAGATCCACATTGTTGGAGAAAAAAAAAACTTTAGATCCAAATCTTTATTTCTTTCATTGAACTTTGGTTTCTCTAATTTTTTTTTGACTCACTCTAATCATTATTTATAAAAGTTAATAAAATTTTTAAAATTTATTGATTATTTCTACAAATAAAATAAATTTACCCAAAGTAGCATGATGATATCTTTAATCAAATAATTAAGAGGAAAAAATTTCTACTACATTCATATTAAATTCATCAGAAGATAATTATTATGTGGAATAGATTTAAGAAAATATAAAGATGTAATATTCTTAATTCGGCTAGCTCCCAACAAAATAGAGGCATGGGCAGATTCTCAATTGATTTAAAAATAATTTATAAAAACAATCAAGTTGTTATTATACACCTAAAAATTGTTAAATTTTAAATGATAAGTAAAACTAACTATGAAAAAGAGGGAATTTCAAATAAAAAATTATATGAATATTTTGTAACTATAAAATCTTAAATAAGGTCTTTTATGAATATTTTATATTTCTAAATTTTATAACTCCTAAAAATGAGAGCTATATGGATTTTAAAAAATATAATTTAAAACCATCAAGTCTTAAATAAAGTCTTTTAGGAACCCTAGTGTATTTTTGCCCGAGTCGATGAAGGCTGCATAGTCATATTAGAAATCACACACATGTTCCCTTTAACCAGTGTTCCCTTCGATGGAATGTTTGCGGTGGCGATACACTCATACACCCTATACCAATGGTGGAATCAGGTTATGCTAGCCTCAACTGACCTTCTCTTACCTTATGTATTTATATATATGTATCATATAATATTTTATTTTGGCCAATAATTTGGCCCCAGCTAAGCATTTTATTCTATGTATTTTACTTATTCTAATGAAGGTAATATTGTGTTGATTAGTAAATATTTTGGACTTATGATTTTGGGAGAGTCTTGAGTTTATTTGGTTGTCTTATGATTTTATAATGAATTTCTCTTTAAAAAAATAGATTATAATATGTCATTTACTTAATTGAAATTGAATCAGATCTTTATGTTTTTTTAAATATTTCTTGGGGTTCATATTATATTTCTTTTTATTTTCTCCAATTATTTTGTTTTGAGGTAGGTGGAATACACATTTAAATGTTAATTTTATTAAATTTCATTATACATATAATTATTATGTTGTGTTTGTAATATCTTTAGGATAATGTTTGGTTCATTACTCATTGAGTTGTAATAGGAAAATAAAATTCTTGTTTGAGATACCTATTGAAAATATTATCATCTTATATCTTTTTTTGATTTATAACTATCGATTATTATTTATTTGTATTTTCAATGTTATGCGATATTATTTAGTAAATAGTTCAATATATTTATTTTTTGGCACGGGCTAAAAACATTTTCTGGTTCCACCACTACCCTATACCATACTATAAATCAAATAGGCAGGATACATGTACAAGAGAAGTTGATAGAGTAACAACACAATCAGCGCAAGATCATGCAAAACAATAAAGTAAACAAAAATATTTCTAAAACTGACCTTTAAATCACGGATGATTATTTCCATTAAGGTATCATCATTAGCAACCTCATATACAAACATCATAGAGTCACATTAAAATGAATGCAGTAAAAGCAAAGTTTTATACGGAACTTTGATGCAGTTACAAACTTCATGATACAGAACATGGGGAGGCTAATAGAATTGGAGGCTGAGAATATGAGAGGTGAATGTGAAGAGTGAGGTGAGATGAATCTGTTCAAAAACTAAAAAAATTCTAAATTCAAAAGCACGCGACATATGGACTCTAACATAATCTATATTAGTTAGGTTTGTGCCTGACTCTTCGCAAATTGCCCTAATCTTATCATATACTCCCTTCGATCCTAATTATAAGAGCTAGTTGACTTTTTTGAAGAGATTAATGAAGCTAATTAAATTACTTTAGAGTATTTTTATTTTTATTTTTTCCTTCAAACTAATTAATTTGACTAATAAACTAATATATAATCTAAGGATACACAATATATGAAATGATTAAGTAACTTATTTAACTTCCTTAATCTCTCCAAAAAAAAGTCAACTAACTCTTATAATTAGGACCGAAGGTAGTATTATGCATATTGAAAGGACACTTTATTGTTAAGATTTGAGCTATTGTTTATATTATGCGCCCACTAGTTTATTTTTGGTCAGATATTATACACTGAATTTTACTTTTATCATGCAACAGCACGTCAATCATTTGTTAATTCTGCTAATTAAATATTTCCATTTGAATCAATAATTTATTCTCTTAATATAATTGATGTTCATATATATAATAAAAATTATTGGCAAGTTGTATCATTTATGAGTTATAAATGATTTAATGGCCATTCTTTAAAAACTACTACCTCTGGTCCTATATAAGACATAATTTATATGCAATTTACACTACAAACTAGTCTTATATTTAGAACCGGATGAGTAATAGCTAGTTAGAAACTAGCTAGCTAGTTTTGGTACTTATCAAGTTAGATCCACATCGTTCAAATATAGCTGCAACAATGCAGCGAAGGGATTATAATAAAAGTAAAAAAAAAAATTAAACTTCTGATTTTTACATAAATTTTTATAATTTACAGACAGGGGTTTATATTTATTTTAAAATATGTGCATATTAAAATATTTTTTAATAATGAAAGTAAAAAAATTTAAATATGGGTGCATTAGCATAAGCGTAAGCCTAACATGATCATATTGAAGTATGTGGAGAAGTGGCCAATAATGGGAAAGACGACTTAGTAGCTAGAAAGCTGAAGTGATCACTTTTTGTGGGGTTGTGACCATGTGAATTAGATAGTGGGGCAAAATATATCCAAAACCACTGTTTACAATTAGATATTTTCTGCCCACTCGTATTAATGCCTACATATACCTTCCTATATCTCTCTCTGTGCTTTATACTATTTTAATTTTATATTATTACTTACCAATACATGTAGGGGACCAAAAGGGTAGGTATTATTTGCTTCCTAATTTATTATTATTTTCATTTACCAAATTACTCCTAAATCAGATTCCCTTAATTATTATATATGCTAATAATGCCTCTTCATCGTCTCATACCTGCATATGGCGACAAAATATTTGATAATCGCTGTTAATTACCATCATGTTGATGTCAACTTGAGTCCTCGAACTCACATATCCAATGAATTAATTAATTAATTGAGTTGGTCTCAAAGTTTCTTCAAAATATAACAAAGTTCCTTGAGTGTGATTTTTCTACTTACAAAACTCCTACCCTTCGTTTGAACTGCGAGAGACAAATTCGGATGAGGGAATATTAGGAATAAAAGACAAAGTAATAATATTTTTAACTCTTTTTGAACTCAAAAGTAAAGCAAGTGAATTTGTATGTATTATGCTAGTTTGACCCTTACATGGTAAAAAAAAAAAAAAACAATATCAAAGTAGCAGCTCTGACAAGCCTGCATATAATATTGCAAATTAGTGCCCTTGAGTAGGCAATTTGTATGTATTATGAAATGAAATAGTAATGAAGACTTTTGGAAGAAAACCCAATTATGTTTTAAAGTTAAAAGATTAAATATTCAAAATACAAGTTCAAGAGGAGAATTCAATAGAGAATCCCTTAAAAACGAGGAAATATGATAAGAAAACTAGGAAATAAACATAACTAAACGATTATAGATAAGAGCATTCCGTGATGCACTCAAGAATCTTGATGGATCGAGAAATTTGGAACCAACACACCAGATTGTTGATGATGATAAGATCATAAAAGTAAGATGACATCTATAAAAGAGAGATTTTGAAACACGTCAAGTAAAATCAAAGTTTATCTCATGCAACATAAGATAACTCTCCAAAATTGAAAAAAAGAAAAGAAAAAAACAAATGACGACTTATGACATATTTTAACCAATTTGCTTAATACTACGAGTGGAGTATAGATGATTATGACATACTTAAATATGGGAAGGTAGGTAAAAGATATGGTTGCCACTTGCCACCCACACTGGAAAATTCTCCACCAGACAGAACCGTCAGGAGTGGAATAGACACTTTAACGACGTTAATATTTTATAATCGATCCCATAATCCCACATGCATGCATGGACGTCCCCCCACCTTCAAATTCAACAAACATTAGTGGACAACCTCATTTTAATGTCTCGCTTAATTATTTAGTGCTCCCATTAATTAATTAATACTCGTACTATACTACCAAGCAAACATCACTTTACTTGATCACTACTTCAATTTGTATTAGTAAATTAAGATATATACTAGATTATATTCCTTGAAGTTTTCAGGAGAAAAATTAAATGAAAATACTCAGTTCAACCTTAATATATATAAGACATACTTACCTAATTTGACTAGATTAAGAAAGTCAGTTAATATGACATGTATTTTTTAAAATATTTTAGACATCTTCCTTAATTCCCTTATTCTCTCTCATTTTTTATTATTGTTTAAAGAATATCAATAAAGGTAAATTAGGAAAATATTGACAAGTATAAAGATTATGTCCTATATTTGGTATCAATATCATCTTCTCAAATATGTCATATATATTAAGAACCATAGGAAGTATTAACACTATGTGTTAACTACTCGCGTAGTAAATTTGGTCAATGATAGGTTTAATCGAGGTAGAAAGTGATATTTTATGTTGCTTTCACAACGTAAATTTAAGATATACTACTATACTCTTATATACTTGCTACGGTATTTAATATAAAATATATTTAGAAAGTTGATATTCGTTCTAAATATAAGATCCAGTTTTTTATTTGTTAAACTTTTCTTAAGGAAACAAAATGCGCCTGTTAGCTGCCAAATGTTCTTTCACCAATCTCTCTTTCTCTCTCTTCCCCACCCTCCTCTTTCATTCATTTCTAAATCTTCTTCATAAAAAATTAGATTTTTTATGATTAAAATAGACTGAAGAGAAAAAAAAATTAAAAATTAAATGAAGATTCTGGCTTCTTGTCAAGAGTTTCCATTGGCTGTTTTAATCTGTCATCTATAGAGACGCTATGTCATTTGGTTTATATTTTAAAGCATTATCAATTCACTAAATGCAGCAAATGATATAGAATACTCAATTAACGATTATAGGTGTGAGATCAAAATCAAAGTAATAATACCCTCCACGAACTGACATAAGAAGTACTCTCCTCCGACCCGCATAGAAAGTTCTGAATACAGGATTGTTTATTATTGGCATCCCAAATCAAAATTAAAAAAGAAATTGGGGATGTTAAAATATTGAATAGTGCGCTAATTTGGTGGATTTATAGTTGGTTAAAGTAGAGACTTGAAAGGGAACGAAAATCTGTAATTAGGATTGGAGGTTGGCTCTTTAATTATTATGATGGATGAATAAAATACTACTAGGAGTATCATTTAGTGGGTTTATCATGGCAGTATATAGCTGGCTCGCCTTCTACATGTTGTTGGTATTTCTACCTAAATAATTAAGTGTTTCTTGAGATCTTGTTTCTATTAACCCAAATTCACAAACTGTCAAGTTGATTCATACAATTATTGAAGTATCTTAGAAATTTCAGAATTTCTATAAACCCAATAAGGGCATGGTTTGAATTGCCCACTAAGGGCAATCAGCGTATGGAACCAAGGATATGTACAGGGAGTTTTTTTCCATCTGGACCATCCAGATAGGATCTAAATGATTCAAATTTAATTTTTTTTAACGGTTGATTTTTAAATAAAAATTATTTTAATGGTTAGAAATTCTAAAATAAAGGTAATCTCTCAACAAACATATTTTTTAAAAATGATTTTTTATTTAAAAATCAGCAATTAAAAAAATAAATTTAGACTGTCCAGATTTTATCTGAATGATCCCGATAGGAAGAGCTCTCTTTACTCATCCAAAGGATGAGATGAGTAGGAGAACTAGTTCCATCAGCAAATATATTTGGTTTTCGTCCCAGTTGAAGAAGAAATTTTCCCAAATAATTTCTTTTTCCACAAAATTCGAATTCAACTTTATTTTGGGTAACGTTTCCCTAATTCATTCACCCTTCATTAAAAAGATATATATTAATTTATAAGTTCATACTGAAATAAATTAGTAATAAAAACACTGATGATAGTATAATTAATAATTAACATAAACCTAATAGGCTCTAACGTGTGGGAAACTCGAGAGAGAGATTAACATTTCAATAATTTGAAGTTTATTCTTTTTTGACAAATTAAAACTTTTGTATTCATATATTTATTTGTATGATCAAGTAAAACTGAACTTTCATTTGAATGAACAGCATTAGGATTAAGTAATTAATTAAGATCGATGCGTAGCTAGTTCGCCATCACAAAGCGAATATTGTATTCAATTGAATTAAATAAATTATATATTTAATACTTTACTTACCAGTGATCGACATTGTAATTAGGTGCCATTTTAGCATAAATAAATGGAATAATAATGTATTCAACTGAATTAAATAAACTATGTATTTAATATTAAACTAATATAAAGAAATTTATAAACTAAAGCTATATATATGTGGTTTAATATCTCTGGACAATATATATATATATATATATATCGAACTTCTTAAGTCAAATGATTCTAAGTTTCTAACTGCAACATATATTAATATTTTCATGCGAGTAATAATTAATTTTAAAGTTATCGACTAACCTGTGATCACTCTATATAATCAACCAAAACTTTAGTATGTGTGCTTCATATTGATTGGTATATATGTGATTATAGTACTTGAATCCATAAGCAAATAATGAGACATTGTTGTTCTAAAATAAACATATAACTTCGAATGCATGATCACGCTCAATAATCAAGATCGTGTTTATAATTAGACAACCTAAGACGTGTTTAACTACTGACCACGCATATTCTGCGATTATTGACTAATTAAACCAGC
The DNA here is from genome assembly GCA_025563575.1 of Acacia pycnantha. NCBI lineage: Eukaryota > Viridiplantae > Streptophyta > Magnoliopsida > Fabales > Fabaceae > Acacia > Acacia pycnantha. Next base: position 3,092,152 of record JAMWYP010000010.1, on the reverse strand, counting down.
GCATAATTAATCCAAGAAGATGATATTATGAGTGTTGAAAATTTGGGTGATCTTGTCAAGCTGGAAATATTTCATTTGATGAAATAATTAATCTAAAGTGAATTTGTCATGTTCACGTACCTGTGACTACAAAAACAAAAGAGACTTTCAGTAGCGACTTTTGGCGACGATTTTCAATGTCGCCGCTGAAAGTATGACTTTCAGCGGCGACAATAGAGTCACCGCTGAAAGTATTGACTTTCGCCGGTGACAATTTATGTCACCGCGGAAAGTCATACTTTTAGCGATTGTCGCCGCTGAAAGTATGACTTTTGGCAGCGACAATAGAGTCGCCGCTGAAAGTATTGACTTTCGGCGGCAACAATTTATGTCGCCGCGGAAAGTCATACTTTCAGCGGCGACTTGAAAGTCAATAATTTCAGCGGCAACTCTCATATGTCGCTGCCAAAAGTATGTTTCAGCAGCGACTTAATGTCGCCGCCGAAAGTCTTCTTCTTTTTAAAAAAAAAATTTATAATATTGATACAATAAATATGTTTATTGATGTCATTTCTTATGAAAAAATAAATTAATTTTTTGGATCATTGTGAGATAAAGAGAGTTTGAGAGATAGTGTGTGTTGTGCATTTGAGAGTGAGAGGAAGAGAGTGGTATTTACTAACATTGTATTGTCACATTAATGTTGTTGCTTAAAGTTGATTTTCATTAATAGTAGCAAGAGATTGTATATTTTGATGAAAAGATAAACATGATTTTGACTTGAGAAAGTTTTGTCAAGTGCTTTTAAACCTACTTCTAACACATATATTCATTGAAATACTAGTAGAGAGGAAATTGATCTAGTTTTATGAAATGCAAATGAGAGAAATAATCTTAGGCTCCATTTAATCATTAAAATTAAAGAATCATTTGCATTTGTCACTCTTTCCATATCGAAATTTGTCATGGCTCAACTTAATTGAATTCACTAAGCCTTTTGCTTGATCATTTTTTAATCAAATCCTCGTGGAAACCATATCTCTACTTATTATTTAATTTATTACTTGGCGTGACTTGTGCATTTGTGATAGCTAACATGTGTGTATTTGAGAGAGATGATAATTATGTTTAATTTGTACTAGTATATATGTGTGTGTGAGAGAGAGATGAATAATTTAACTATTGGTAACATATCTGATTTGATATTTTACAATTTCAAATCTCTTTTTTACCTTTTTCCCTAATAAATAAAATATCATTTAATTAAGCTCAATAGCCCCAACTTATCACTAAAAACACACACAGAAAGTAAGATCATAAGAGAAAAATTCATATATATTCAAACTAGAGCTGTCAAAATGGGCCCGCATATTAAACAGCCCGCACTACCAAAAATTTATATAACCCTAAGGGTTAGGACCAGCTCGCGGGCCAAAACAAATTTTATTTTATAGAATATAGTTACTCAAATTTATAAAAAAATAAAAACCTCTTAAGCATTTTATTTAGATCGATGCGGATAGCAGCTCTTACCAATCGTCCTACCTCAATTAGTTAGTTCCTAGCTATAATTGTTATATACATAACTTTGAGAAAATAAGTTTTTTGTGCATATAATTTTATCTTGGTTATAATCCAGTCCTCAAACTTATTTAAAACTTTGGTGTGAAAATTTCACGAAATATATAATTAATATTTTAAATGATTAAATTATATGGACCAAGCCACATAATAGTCCTATACTACTGATAACTAACTGATTTCTGTGTATTTTCTAATTAATATTGTACCATATGGATATGGATTGGGTAAACTTTCTTCATATGAATGGAATATAGGAAATTAATATCAATATCAATTATTATAAAAAAGGAAAGAGTTCACGACAGCACAGAAGGGGCATGGGATAAGAATGAGGTGGAGCATGAATTTGAAAGAATGATTTGATTAGAGGAAATTTAAATGAATTTTCTTAACACACATGCATTTTCTTCTAAAATGAAAATAAATCAGATAAACTTTTTTGGTATTAAATTATAAAAGACATTGAGTTTTGTTAAAATTATATATTTTTATTTTTAATTAAATTTTTTGTTGATTTTTAACAATTATAATATTTCCAAAATTAAAGAATGTGTGATTTTTTTCCTATAAATTAAATATCTATGTAAGTTTTTTAAAGTAAAAATTGAGAAGACTTTTGTTTAATTAATTAAAATTTAGAATTTTTTCCGCCTTTACAAAAAGACGAGGGATGCAGCATGCTACTCTTTACACGTGTGTGTGTGTGTTATAAAAATGGCATTCGCAAAAATATTAATTTCATATTTTTCTGATGAATAATTTAATGTTATTTTCTCAAGACATATCGAAATAAACAGAGTCGATTGTATAAAAAATTTGGGCGCGAGGCAAGAAATTTTGGCGGAATTTTTGTGGAATTTAGGAGTCCCTCTCACACTCGGCCTCCTTCCTGATCCCTAAAGCTCTCTCACACTCGGTTTCCTCCGTCTTCCCTATTCGATCTTCCCTCTTCATGTCGTCCTTCGGCTTGCGTGCTCGGTTTCCGGCGCCTCCCCTCCTTCTCCAATCCCTGACGAAGCACATACATCCGAGCCCTAGTTACTTTGCAACAACACCAACCTGTGTTATTTCCATTTCATTGCTAATACACTATTCCGCGGCGACAATTTTGTTGCTGCCAAAAATAGTAGCAATGGCGACAAAAAGTTGCCGCCAAATCCCTACTTTCAGCCGCGACACCGACTTTTGTGGCTGTTGATGAACTTTCAACGGCAACAAAAAGTCGCCATTGATTGTCTACTTTCAGCGGCGACTTTAGAATGTCTTCGCCGAAAGTATCAGTGACAGTTGTTTTAGCGGTGACATGGAGGCGACTTTTTGTCGCCGCTGAAACACTTTTTGTGGCGACTTTGTGACTTTCAGCGGCGACTTTTGTCGCCGCCGAAAGTCAACTTTTTTGTAGTGTGTTATTTTACTAATAATTGTTTTGAATCAGGAGATGAAAAACACAAATATAATGTTGTCTTGATCAAGGGCGGACCCAGGTATAAGACTAGGGGGTAAGTGTCCGCCCTTGAATTGAGGAATTTTTTTTTAAAAAAAATTAATACGTGTTTGAATGATGCTTCACCCTTAAATTAAGTGTCCACCCTTAATACATCAAGACTGCACTTCGTAATCGGATAGGGGATGAATGGTTGAATGATTGTTTAGTGCCTTATATTGAAAAAGTAGATATATTTGATAGCATTGATAATAAGGAAATTATGATAGAATTCCAAAAAATAAGGCTTAGAAGGATGACATTGTAATTATTTTTATTGTAATATACTTTTGTTATTAAAATATATGTACTTGAACTTATTGAGTACCCACCCTTCATTGTAATTTATGTAGCTTCATTTCTAACAGTACAATTTATAACTGAAAAAACAACAAACACGATCCTGCAGATTTTTTGAGTTTAAAATTTTGAAAACTAACAGTTTAAAAATTATTTTTAATTTAAATTCTATACAAATTAAAATAATTTTTAGAAAAATAATATAAATAAATAAATTTTGCCGTCCAAATTTTTGTCCTCATCATCTTAAAAAACACCAAAGCCACTTTCATTTTTGGTGGGGAGGTTTACAACAAAGGCAGAACGTAACTGATAACATTGGCATGACCTCGTATCGCACTATCCTCACAACAAACTCTCACACACAATTACTCACATCTCCAAAGCACACACACACATTCACACACACACATATATATAAGATTGATAATTGTAATACCCTCAAATCTGACTTAGGGTAATTTTGTAACACCTCAAATCCATCACCCGAAAACTTGGCCAAAATATTTGAAATATCTCCCACTAGGATAATCATTAACCAAATCATTCAAAAATATAACCGTTTAAAATAGAAATCATAATACAAAACCCAAAATATGTCTCCAAAATATTTCAGAGTTTAATACAAAGCGGAAGTCTTAGGGTCTTGGCAAATAGAAATAACATAACATAAACTACAGGAGTACAAAGAGCCTTCAAAGCTCACTCCATAGGTGCCTTCCCTTGCTCCTTACTAGGATATTCGTCTGAAAAATGTTAATATGGGATGAGATTTCCACATCTCAAGAACTACTCGAATATTCTACCGTACACAAGCAAATCATATATGACTAAAAATAAGAGATAATGAAATACATTTTTTTATATAACTATATATATAATCCAAAAGTTCTCATAAAAAGATTTTACAAAAACGTTTATCATTTAATCAACTTAAACCATTCAATAATATAACATGCAGATGCAACCACCCTTATATCCTCTTCCGTCCTTATACTCATTGACTGGAGCCATAGGCTAACACATAGTCCAACGAAACATATTCATGTGACTGAATTGTTCCAAGCTCACCAAAACTTAAGATATACCCGGCCAAAAGTATAGAGCTTAAGTATGGACTATGGCTCCCCTCCTTATCAGAATAAAGGAGGTGTCACATGTCCCACAACTCTAATGTAATCCCGGCCAGAGGAAAACATGAAAGAAGGGGCCCTGAAAAGTACCAATCCACTGTACCAACACAAATACAACCGCCATGATAAATGCACTCATTCAAAAATAATACATTACGCTTCCATTAATATCAAATAAAACCATTGAAATTCATGATCAATAAATAGTATCACTGTATGTATTTGTGAATAGTAATTTACCATACGTAAATAGTAAACAGTAAATAGTAAATAATAATTAGTAAACAGTAAATAGTAAATAGTAAACAGTAAATAGTAAATAGTAAACAGTAAACAGTAAATAGTAAACAGTAAATAGTAAATAGTGCATAGTGAATAGTAAATTGGTATGTATAATACGTGCATTTAGTGCCATGTACAAATACAATCTAAATTTTCCATAGCAGGATCTTAAAACCTTACAACCCATAAAATATTGTATCATATATATCAGTCTAAAAATAATATAAGCATAAAAATATAATCATACATAATTCACAAGTATAAGGAAAAATATCCAGAGTTACCTGTTACTTGCTAACTCCCAAATAATCACCAAAGAGCAACTACCGTATCCCCAAATAATTACCACCTTACTCTCCTTCTCTTTCCTTCCTTTCTCTCTCTCTTTCCTTTCTTTCTCTCTCCTCTCTTTCCTTTCTCTTTTCTTTCTGCGTTCTGCGTTGTGTGTGCGTGAGTTTATATAGAAAAGGAAAATGGGTCCTTAACTGTAATTTACACCTCTGGGTCATTCTACGTAATTTTCCCGTGCCAAATTTTCAAAACTTCACGTGAAGACTGTCGGGAAGTTTGCAAATTATTTTTCAGTGGGTCCCACATGTTTTGTTTTGTTTCCAATGTTTTTCTTCCCCGTGAGTTTCTCATTCGTCCATACATATATGTAATATAGCTTATATAATATAATATAATAATATAATATATAAGATAATTATTCTACCGTCCCTACTCCCTTTCTATATATATATAATATAATTTAATAATATATTATAATAATAATTAAATAATATATTTATTTTATTTATTTATTTATTTTTAGAAAAATAAATTTTTATTTTATACCTCTAGATCTCCTTTAAACCTTAAATACTTAACAAATCATCCTAAAAATACTTAATTACTATTAGAAAAATTGGGATGTTACATTTCTTCCCGTTAAATAAATTTCGTCCTCGAAATTTGCTACTGGTCTAATTCTTAGTAATACCTCAAAGAACCATTGTAGTTAGTTTCATTTCTTTACATTCCTTTGAGAACTCAAATTTTAGAGATTTGCTCATTTAGTTCTATTCTTGTCTATCATGTGCCTGAGCTTCTCCAATCTAAGTTTTCAAACAGCATTCCTCTTGACTAGCACTGTAACCAACGAAAACTATTTGACTTAATCAGTTTAGAGTTGTGGACCATTCTTATCAGTTTCTGTTCTGGTATCATCATAATCACCAACTGCACCTACCTTTCAATTCACTATTCAAATGTGTTTCTTAAAATGGCAAGTGATTCAAAAACAAATATTCTACATACATTTGGAAAGGCTTAGCAAATAGTGTGCATACAACAGCTTTCGACCTTCTCTAGCTTTATGCTACTTCCACTATACGCATGATTCAAAATTCATTTCCAGCTCGGTCTTACAGGAATCCTTTCCATGAGACAACATAATTTAGGTATGACTACTACAAATTGATCTTAAATCATGTTGAAAATATTTTGTTCAATAATTCTTAAGTATAGCAGGTGCACTAGCAAGTTCAAAATTCAATTTTTTTTTTTTTTCCAAACATACTCAGGAACTGCATAACCGTTTTAAATGGTCATCAACTTTGAATATAATTCAGGCTTCAACTCATACTACTTAAGTTCCATAGAATACTCAGTTCATTCTTCCTAAGGGAATATTCTGAGATTAAGATCATCTCCTACATTAAATAAGCGACTAGTAACCTCCAAATACCTCATAGACATTGATACCTCATTCTAGTTCCTTAATGCATTCAATCAACTAGTATCATATTCTAGTACCTCAATTTATTCAATCAATTAATCGCCTAAAGAATCGGTTCAATTATCAAATCGATTCTAATGTCACATTTCGGTTGGTAGCAATCATCCGGAAACCTAAACAAATTTCAAGTTCATCATCCTAATTCAAACCTCGAGCATACCAAATAATCATACTATAATCATCATGTTTCATAGCTTATATCATTCAGAACTATCCTCAAACATTCCCTAAAAGTAACAACTATTAAATTACAAATCAACTCTCGAATTTCAACATCAATCAGCTGAAAATCATGTTTCCTCAACAATACCCAAAGTATATTCCGTAATCATAATTCACGGTTCCTAGACTAATCTTCAAAACATTCAAATATTATTCTCACAACCTTAGTATTATGCACAGGATTCTAATTCAATTCATAATATCACAAACATACACTAAACATCATTCATTTACCTCATAGTTAACCATTAATCATACTCAAATAATATACTAACATTTTATCCTTAATCACACAATTCATACCTTCATTTTTTTTTGCCCGAACAATTCATACCTTCATGAGTTTAAACATTTTGACCTATTCACTAGTTCAGGTTAGTTCGAATTCATGCCTACCCTCAATCTCTACCATAGTCATTCGAACATTTTATTAGCATTCCTAAGATCATCATTTTTCGTACCTTCTATTAAGAAATCCGTCTGATACTTCACTAACCTCAAAGGTCGATTCCCCGATAACTTTACGATTTGTTATCACGACGATTGTACTCTACAGTTCACCGCCACGGTGACTCCATTTTATGGTACTTCACTTATTGCTTTCCACTTTAACTGGTCAGCCTCCTCCGATCAGAATCCTCCGTGGGTAGCTCTTTCCAATCAGATTCCTCTGTAAGTAGCTTTCTCCCACCAACTCAAATTGGCAGTATTCTCCAAGTTTACCCAAAGACAAGGTCATAAATATTTATCACGCATGTGCAAAAAAAGCCTTAACAGCTCAAGGTTAGGGGGTTGTTAGAGTTTATTAGGGGTACATTAGGGTACAGCGCTGTAAAGTTCTACGTGATCAAAAGGTCTACACGGTTTTGAGCTAACGACAGATTAGGATGCGGCGCTGCTTGATTTCAAAAATAAAACAATATTACTTGTGTTATAAAACATGGAAGGCATAGGTATCGCTTTTCTTTCATTCTCAAGCTTCTGAGAAACCGGTTTACTCTCTTACGTTTCCCTTCGTTCATCTCTTTCTCCTTACTACTTCCTACTTTCTTCGAACATGGCAGGTCCAAACAACTACATTCCCGCTTTGATTCATACAACCCTTTCTTTCTTGAAGCTTTACTAAATGACAATCGCCTAACATGTTGGCCGACTTGTCTAATAATGCACCAATTTCCTATTCTTCTTTACTTCCTCGTAATCCCTTAGAAATGAATATTCCTCCTTCTGCCTCAATAATTCATATTCCAACCTCTCCTCCGAGGGTTCAAGATTCTAACCCTATGATTACTAACAGAGAAGAATCAAGCAGTCCATCAAAGCGACTGTCAAGAAATGTCGTAATATGGCGTAACTTATGGAGTCTACGAGACCTTCTCCACCAAGGAATCCTACTTCCAACCCGTCCGAAACCACCAATCCTCTCTCATGTAGTTGCCGCCACGTTTACGGAGATCATCCATACAAATGGACTTCAATATCATAAACTTGAGGTTCATGGGAGAATAGGTATGATATGTCATGCTATCTTTCACCAAGATGTACAAAGAGGTTCTTCCAATGCCGATAATCTTCAAATGTTTGATTTTAGTAATAAAAATATAGAAGAAATCAAACATTTCCTAGAACAAAGATTGCTCGTACCAAAAATCATTAGGTTATGTCTTGGTGTCGATCCCTTATCTCGCCTATTATGAAGCTCTCTCGTATTGGTTTAGAATGGACTATAAATCAAAATGAAACCCTCGTAGTTCATTCCCAATCAACACGAGAATATATCTTCTAAAGGAAAAGAGCCCGCGGTTGAAAATAATTTACCAAATGATTATTCAACCCTCGCTTTGAGTGAAGCATATAGGGCGGGAGTTGAACAACGCCGAGAATAAAATCAATGTCACCGAAAGATTTTAGTGATCTTTTCCATCTAACCCTTGAAGAGGCAAGCCAACAGATTAATTTGAAAAGAACTGCCATAAAAGGAATATATCGAAGGAACGGGTTAAAAAGATGGCCACACAAAAAGCTTCAATGTCTTATGAGGCAAGTCTCTATTCTGAGAAAGAAATTACCTAATCGAAATCCCACATCAAGAGCTTCCATTCAAGATAAAATTAGGTTGCTTCGAATGAGATGGTTCGATTTGTGGCGGGGTTGTACCAACTTGCTCTTACTACTTGAAATAATATTGTCTTTTCTTCTTAGTCTTCTTGTTTCGATTGCACCTTTTATTCTAAGGTTTATGCGTCCTTTCAAATTTGAATATTTTTCCGCCAAATCTAATTTATCGCATCAGTTTAAGCTCGAGCAGGTAAATTCTAAATTATTTGTCAAAACTTATGTTCTAACTGAACTTCTAAATTCTGAGCAGATAATTCTATTACCAAAATTTCTTTTCTAATTCCAACTTGCCACTCAGAATTATACTATTCACATTATCCTGGGCATACTAACCAAAAGCCAAAATTTCTACTCGTATAGTAGAACTCGTAAGGTACGTTGAGGGGTAAGCCTCCATCAAAAGTCCTCATCATGTTTTTAAAATAACTAAGTTTTGTCAAATCCTTTTTTCCAAAAACCTTATCCAAACTGATACTCGATTTCTTTCACTATAAGGAAAAGAATTTATCATTTTTATAACTTTTCATATAAAACCCTTAGATAGAAACATGACAAGTTCGCATATACTACAACATACCGAATTTATATATATATATCTACTAGCATATTGTATAATCAAAACTATATCGGTATACTTTTCTAATATTGCCATCCATTAGCTATATAAATTAGCTAGGTAAGTGTTTATCTGGTGGGAGTCTCTTCGTTTTTACTATGGTAACTAATCGAACAACCTCCAAATAAAGATTTAATTTCTGAATCATTTTTCTAGACACCAATGGTTACTAATAATGTTCCTCTCCTTCTAAAAGGAATTTTGCCTACAGAATTCAACATCTAATAAATTTTTTTTTTCTACTTACCTCCGTGATTGCATCGCGTAATTCCGCTAGAAGGGCATTGTTATCCTGAGGAGGGGGAACATTTTGATGCGAAGAGGGACCATTTTGTCGTGAAGCAGGGGTTGTATTAGTCCTTCGAGTTCTCCCCATTTTCTTCTCCTATGATCTACACTATATGGATGCTAAGTAAGGGTTAAGTAGCTAAATAAATTCTAAATCTAATCAAAGAGAAGGGCACATGTTATGATATTTAATTTGCCACGACCTCTAAAAAGATTTCAAAAAAAATCATTTTAGAAAAACAAAATTTTCATGGAACCTTTAGCTCTGATACCAAAAATGTAACACCTCAAATCCATCACCCGAAAACTTGGCCAAAATATTTGAAATATCTCCCACTAGGATAATCATTAACCAAATCATTCAAAAATATAACCGTTTAAAATAGAAATCATAATACAAAACCCAAAATATGTCTCCAAAATATTTCAGAGTTTAATACAAAGCGGAAGTCTTAGGGTCTTGGCAAATAGAAATAACATAACATAAACTACAGGAGTACAAAGAGCCTTCAAAGCTCACTCCATAGGTGCCTTCCCTTGCTCCTTACTAGGATATTCGCTGAAAAATGTTAATATGGGATGAGATTTCCACATCTCAAGAACTCATCGAATATTCTACCGTACACAAGCAAATCATATATGACTAAAAATAAGAGATAATGAAATACATTTTTTTATATAACTATATATATAATCCAAAAGTTCTCATAAAAAGATTTTACAAAAACGTTTATCATTTAATCAACTTAAACCATTCAATAATATAACATGCGGATGCAACCACCCTTATATCCTCTTCCGTCCTTATACACGATCGGAGCCATAGGCTAACACATAGTCCAACAAACATATTCATGTGACCGAATTGTTCCAAGCTCACCAAAACTTAAGATATACCCGCCAAAAGTATAGAGCTTAAGTATGGACTATGGCTCCCCTCCTTATCAGAATAAAGGAGGTGTCACATGTCCCACAACTCTAATGTAATCCCGCCGAGGAAAACATGAAAGAAGGGGCCCGAAAAGTACCAATCCACCGTGCACCGAGTGGTGGCATAAAATCATAACATATCGATTCCTCCAAACTCCATCCCAACACAAATACAACCGCCATGATAAATGCACTCATTCAAAAATAATACATTACGCTTCCATTAATATCAAATAAAACCATTGAAATTCATGATCAATAAATAGTATCACCGTATGTATTTGTGAATAGTAATTTACCATACGTAAATAGTAAACAAGAAATAGTAAATAGTAAACAAGAAATAGTAAATAATAATTAGTAAACAATAAAATAGTAAATAGTAAACAAGAAATAGTAAATAGTAAACAAGAAATGTAAATAGTAAACAAGTAAATAGTAAATAGTGCATAGTGAATAGTAAATTGGTATGTATAATACGTGCATTTAGTGCCATGTACAAATACAATCTAAATTTTCCATAGCAGATCTTAAAACCTTACAACCCATAAAATATTGTATCATATATATCACTCTAAAAATAATATAAGCATAAAAATATAATCATACATAATTCACAAGTATAAGGAAAAATATCCGAGTTACTCCGTTACTTGCTAACTCCCAAATAATCACCAAAGAGCAACTACCTAGGTATCCCCAAATAATTACCACCTTACTCTCCTTCTCTTTCCTTCCTTTCTCTCTCTCTTCCTTTCTTTCTCTCTCCTCTCTTTCCTTTCTCTTTTCTTTCTGCGTTCTGCGTTGTGTGTGCGTGAGTTTATATAGAAAAGAAAAATGGGTCCTTAACCGTAATTTACACCTCTGGGTCATTCTACGTAATTTTCCCCGTGCCAAATTTTCAAAACTTCACGTGAAGACTGTCGGGAAGTTTGCAAATTATTTTTCAGTGGGTCCCACATGTTTTGTTTTGTTTCCAATGTTTTTCTTCCCCGTGAGTTTCTCATTCGTCCATACATATATGTAATATAGCTTATATAATATAATATAATAATATAATATATAAGATAATTATTCTACCGTCCCTACTCCCTTTCTATATATATATAATATAATTTAATAATATATTATAATAATAATTAAATAATATATTTATTTTATTTATTTATTTATTTTTAGAAAAATAAATTTTTATTTTATACCTCTAGATCTCCTTTAAACCTTAAATACTTAACAAATCATCCTAAAAATACTTAATTACTATTAGAAAAATTGGGATGTTACAAATTTCCCTTGAAAAAGGATAATTTGCAATTAGGTCCCTAAGACGTTTGAAGATTTGCAAATAGGTCCCTAAACACATTGTGGGTTATAAATACCCTGTGAAAGCTATAAAGGAAGCAAGTAAAAATCTATTTGAAATAGGGAAGGATATTGTCCCTAATTTAGGTAATTTATTAAGTTACAAACTTGGAAAATTTGTAGAAGAATACCCAAAAAGTATTGAAATGACCGTAATACCCCCGTAGATGCTAAGATAATACAGAACACATGGAAACAAATGTTTCAGTGTAAAAGTCATGAGGTAATGAGGTGTGATAATTAAGAAAATTATCAACTATTGATAAGAAAGTAATTAAGTAATATTGGGCTAATTACTTAAGCATAAGCAAAGAAAATTCGAGATAATTATGTAAAGCTCAAAAATTAGTGATTTTTGTGTTAAAATTAGTAAAAACATGTTTACTAATTAATTGGAAATTTTGGAGAAAAATAGTTGAGTTTAGGTATTTTTGAGCCTAAAATCAAGTATGGACCAATAGGAAATTTTGTAAAAATTATATAAAAATAATTATTAAATAATTATTTTATATAATATTAATTAATTATTAATTAAATAAAAACGAAAATTTAATAAAAAGGGACCAGATTTTGACCGAAATGTTTGACAAATTTGGGAGGAAAATCTTGTAAAAATATCATGATATTATAAGTTGCAACTTGCATTATAATACAATATAATTAATTAAAGTGAAAAAGGGTGAATAGTAATTTAATAATTAGGAAACAGATCCTATCTAGAGATCTAGGAATAGGATTTCCAAAGTCAGGGTAGAATATTGATCAGTGGAATTTTATCTTCCGTTAAACTCTTGCGGAAGTTAATTCTGAAGCCGTTTGTGCTTTTTCCTAATAAGACGAAATAGGGAAAAATGCATATAGGCATATCTTTGGATTTAAAGAAAATAAATTCTAACTCAACATCTAGGAATGAGTTTGAATTTATATGAACATATTTGGAATCAGTGAATTTTTCTGAAGAAGTTGATGATTCCAGAAATGCGTTCTGAAATCGGAAGCGTTTGGACACGTTTCTCGAGAAAACTTCAACTGGACAGTTGGAGCCCTATATGGGATCAAAATTTAGGTTAACTTGGACATTTCTAGTAAGTGAGAACATGTCTTCATAGTTGTAAATCCAGAATTCTGAGATTTCTCCGAAATCACGCAAATCGGGTACCGATCGGGGAATTCTACAGACGGGCATAAAGCAAGTTTATGCAACATTTTTGGACCAATTGGAAGCAGCCACACCAGCCCTCAAAACGTCCAACTCTCTTCCATGGTCAAGGATTTTACACCATTATGGTGTTGAATTTCCAAGGTTGTGAACAATCTTGGTATTTCCATCCATGTCCTTTCAAAACTCTATAAATAAGAGGCCTTGCCTCTTGAAATCTTCACACCAAATTCCTCTCCTCTCTTGGCCGAAATCCTTGAGTGAGAAAGAAGAGAGAGAAGCTCAGCGAAGTTCTCCGCGAAGTCTTCAACGGTAAGTCTTTCGGTCTTTAGTCTTTAGTTCGGTAGTTAGTAGAATTGTTAGATAGATTTAGCAAGTAGGGAGTGAGATTCCTACTATTGTTTTTAGGCCTCATTGCATTGAAATATATGCCCGACGAGGTAGAAACATGGTAGGGATCGAGTCCCCAAAGTCAAGTCTTCGTAGTTCTTTCACAAGTAGGTGTTATAATGCTAGAATAGCCTTTAAATTTTCAAGTATGATTGGGTATCATATGGGAGGGCTATTTTAGTCTTTATTTTCGAAAATCAAAATGGCGTCGAAGTTCTGGCAAAATTTCGGGAAGAAAATTTGTCAGAGTATCAAAGTGCTGGCGAAATTCCGCCAATTAGGGGTATAGGGGCAAAATGGTAATTTTTATCCAAAATGCCAGATATAGTACCAAATCACTAATAAAAGTGATATTACTCTTATAGGACGTCGAAACTTCGATTTCTTTGCCGTTACGCTGTCCGACAGGACGTTTATTGTTTTCTCAAAACGACCGTTTTCGTAAACGTGCGTAATACCGTCAACGAAGGTACGTTCGCGTACTGTAACACTAACTCTGATGGTTATGGTATGCATATATGTGGTAGGTGTGTTGTATAGATGTTATACTGCTTGAATGCATATAGTGGTTAGAGGTTATGTTTGTATGCTGGGTGCAATCTGCTCGTATCTTTGGTGCAATCTGTCCGTATGCTTTGGGTGCAATCTGGCCTCAGATTTGGGTGCAATTTGTCTCGCATGCTGGGGCAATACATATGCATGGGTTGTGATAGAGTGATGGTATGTCTTGATGATGTTGTGGATGTCTCTGCTGCTTGTATGTGTATACATAAACATGAGGTTAACTGCTACTCCGAGATCCGGTGTCTTGGATCTCACCCTTAACATAGCGTCGAGTTCGGGAGGACCGAAGACCGAGGAGAGAGGAAAGCAAAGCAGTTTGAGGATCCTACCAAGACTTTCCATTATTATCCTTTACTTTTTGGAAACTCTCGGTTAATATACCGTTTATGTAACTAGCCAGTGGGCATTTTATATCAATATATCAGTTACACTCTTGTTCCGGTGCTCTACTCTGATGAAAAAAAATTTATACTGCTTTTGAAAAGTTGGGATGTTACAATAATGTATGTTTATTTATTACTCTTTTCGGTCTTAATTATATGACATATTTATCTAATTTTAGAGAGATTAAATATATAAGTTAAATTAGTTAATTATATTTGTTTTCCCAAGATGCCCTTATTTAAAATAGCATACAGTTACTCTGTTCTTTGTCAAACCACTCCTACCTCACACACGACTTCTTTGAGCTCTTGCATAGTCCGGCGTCGTCTATCTCCCTCAACAACTTCTAGTCTACTCTTGGAGGTTGGAAGTGTAATTTAATAGTAATATCATTATTAAATATGACAAAAATTGCTCAAAATTATTTTATTAAAAAAAATAAATAACAGTAAAATTGAAGCGTATGTGACATTTATGAGTTGCAAACATTACTCCTTGATAGAATATATAGGTACATTATTAAATTATTATTGAGAAAATATCAATAGAGATATTTCGGGAAGAAATTAACAAAAATTAAAACTTTATCCTATAATTCTATAATTAAGATCAATATAAACTCCCAAATGATGTTCAATAATTTGGACTAGAGGGAGTATCAAGTCCAAGTAAAACACGGCGCGCACACAAACCAAAATAACAGAAAATAATATGAACAAAAAAGAAGAAAAACGTATTCAATTGTGAAAGCAACTTGTGGACTGGTTTGTTGAATCAGGTCAAATAATGTCATATTCAGAATAAACCATATTTTAGGCAAAGGAGCTCTCATGGGTCCGGTTCTGCTGTGGGAAGGCAGGGCTGGACGGGTTGGATTTCTTTCCTAATTTTTTTTCATTATTCCTCGTCATCTCTAAATCATATTCATTCAATCAATCACAATATTATTTTAACATCTCTCTCCTCATCCCAATCAATGACCTAGATGGGCTGATGAGAGAAAATGAGAAAAAAGATTATGAGAATATCCTCTCCTCGGCTGGACCGACATCAGACCGGTCACATCCACATAATTTAACACCTCAGCTCCTTTGGCGTACTTTTCGTCATTTTGCAATCTGGGACCCCACACTCCTCCAATTTGCATTTTCTCTACGCGTACCCACAAGCACTTTTCCCATAAAAAAACAAATAACCACTTCATTATTCAAATTTCAACCTACAGTGAAAACCCAGACGCGTTCCATATTCATCATGTTTTCAATTATTATTTTTTATTGTTCAAGAAATTAATTGATGTTTTCATACAAAAATATTATATGGAGTGCCCTTTAATATTATTGCGCTACATCTGGGGAAGGCGCTGAAAATGACAAATTTTGAGGTTACTTTAATTAAAAAGGGATGTGACAAAGTAAAAAATTAAAATGTTAGTTTTATCTTTAAAATGAATGATTATTAATATTTTAGTGTTTTGATTTGGTTATAACTTAATCCTTAAACTTTGATTCATTACAACTTAATCATTAAAATTGACTTAATTATAACTCAGTCCCAAAACTCTAACCCGATACAATTTGGTCTCTAAGTTTTAAAATATTAGTCTCTATATTTTGGAAAATACAACAACATATTTCATGAAACCAGCTGGGACTAAAGCCTTAAATGGTTAACACTAGCTAGGCGACTGAATTGCAACAAGTTAGAGTTTAAGGACTGAGTGATAATCGAGTCAAAACTACAATGACAAAAAAAAATATTTTTTTCTAACAAATATTACTACCTCCGGTCTAAATATAGGATAAAGTTTGTAGTGCAATTAACACTACTTGTAATGCAATTTGAACTACAGACTTTGTCATATATTTAAGACTGGAGAAAGTAACTAGTATATATGAATTAAATATAATTATTGAATATTTATGAACAAGAAACGGTATGTAATGTATGTAATTAATGATAAGTATTGTTTTTTCAGTTGATGTAGGGATATTATTAGGGTCAAGTGGCATATTATGAAGTGGGTAGTGGAAGGTAAGATAATCAAGGAGACAAACTCTATATAAACACTCACCCCTTGATCTCTCAATCACACCATTCTATACCTTCCTCCACCACTTCTTCGATCTATGGTCCCAAACTCATACACTTCCTCTCTTATTTCTCTCTCATCCCGCCCTCCCTCCCTCTCTCTCTCTACCCCCGGCTCTCTGTTGCTTCAGTAATCTTAACTCGTTAACATGGCAGCTGAATTAGACTCAACCCAGAAGATTAGAACCATAGCAGATTTTGATCCTCAACGCAAGCCACCAAGGAACAAGTATGCCTTCGCTTGTGCTATTTTGGCCTCCATGACTTCCATCTTGCTTGGTTACGGTCAGTCTCTTTCTTTCTATGTATTTCGCTCTTCCTTTTTCTTATTCTTCAGCCTTTAATGTTCATTATTATATTACAATTACAACAGATATCGGTGTGATGAGTGGAGCTATTATATACATTAAGAGAGACCTGAAAATCACGGACGTCCAAGTGGAAGTCCTGGTAGGGATCATCAACCTCTACTCTCTCATAGGATCATGCCTCGCTGGAAGAACCTCCGACTGGATTGGCCGCCGTTACACCATTGTCCTTGCTGGTTCGATCTTCTTCATTGGTGCCCTTCTCATGGGCTTCTCCCCAAACTACCCCTTCCTCATGTTTGGCCGTTTTGTCGCCGGCATTGGCATCGGTTATGCCCTCATGATCGCCCCCGTCTACACCGCCGAAGTCTCCCCAGCCTCGTCTCGTGGCTTCCTCACTTCCTTCCCTGAGGTCCACCTCCATAACTTCACTCATTACTTCTGCTGCTTAATATTAGATATATATATACCTAATTTGATTATATTAAGGAAGTTATTAGTTAAATTAGTTAATATGATATATATAGTGTAAAACAAGATTTAGTTGTCTTCCTTAATTCTCTTATTCTCTCACCTCCTTCTTTACTATGGAGGAAAATAAGAAAAAATTGACAAATATTTTAACTTCTAAATATCTTATATTAAGTACAACATAGAGTAATTAAAATAGCACAGTATCAACATTACCACCTTTCTTATTAGGCAACGTTAATATATATCATGCAACTACAAGAGCAGAATCTGATTCAGTGCCATTTTCGTCCTGCTTTATGTTTCAGGTTTTCATCAATGGTGGGATTTTGTTTGGATACATATCAAACTACGCATTCTCGAAGCTATCACTTCGGCTAGGCTGGCGGCTCATGCTCGGAATCGGCGCATTTCCTTCAGTGTTGCTAGCACTTGGAGTGTTAGCCATGCCGGAGTCACCTCGATGGCTCGTGATGAGAGGTCGGCTTGGCGAAGCACGCCAAGTCCTTGAGAGAACTTCAGATTCCGTGGAAGAGGCTCAACTGAGGCTAGCCGATATCAAAGAAGCGGCTGGGATCCCGGAGAGTTGCAATGACGATGTCGTTCAAGTGAGCAAGCAAAACAGTGGCGGAGGTGTATGGAAAGAGATGTTTGTTTATCCTACACCTGCAGTTCGTCACATTGTTATCGCTGCCCTCGGCATACACTTCTTTCAACAAGCGTCTGGAATAGACGCCGTCGTTTTATACAGCCCCACCATATTCAAAAAGGCTGGGATTGACTCGGATACGGAAGAGCTTCTCGCAACTATGGCTGTTGGATTCACCAAGACAGTTTGCATCTTGGTCGCTACGTTCTTGTTGGATCGGGTCGGGCGCCGCCCGTTGTTATTGAGTAGTGTTGCGGGTATGGTGATTTCCCTGGCCACTCTCGCGACGTGCCTTACGATCATTGACCATTCAGATACCAAAGTAAGTTGGGCCGTTGGATTAAGCATAGCCTCGATGATATCCTATGTGGCAACGTTCTCAATCGGAGCTGGTCCAATCACGTGGGTTTACAGCACGGAGATCTTTCCGTTGAGGCTACGCGCTCAGGGTGCGTCTATGGGAGTTGTGGTTAATAGAGTGACAAGTGGCGTAATCTCAATGACTTTTCTCTCTTTATCCAACGGCATCACCATTGGTGGGTCCTTCTTTTTGTTTGGCGGGATTGCGTTGGCCGGATGGATCTTCTTCTTTATTTTGCTCCCGGAAACACAGGGCAAAACCCTTGAAGAAATGGAAGGGTCTTTTGGTAAATTCAGAGCAAGGTCCAACGGGGCCAAAGGGCCTAACGGTGGCAAAGATGGTAACGGCCACATCCAATTACAAAGTAATAATCGCACTTAGATATGAAAGGCAATGATGTGTTCTAAGTTTTTTTTATAGGCAATAAGTGTTTAAGTTACTAGAGATCCAGTATTGTACTGATGCAAGTCTTTCATCTTTAGAGTAGATTACCTATATATGTAGCAGTAAATCCTGTACTAGAGAAAATCAAATATTTATCTATTAATAATTAAAAAAACAATTTTTATGTGTTCTCTCTAAAATCAAATAGTTAAATATATATGGTCCTTTCTATAGAATCGGATTCTCTTAGAATCCCTCCCCTCAATATCCTTCAGTATCTGTACATCTTGACTGTCCAATAATTGATCTTAGCGTCCAGAGAGAGATACCACATCTACTTTTTAAATTTTCATTTTTATCTTGTGCGGTAGTTTTTACCGCATGCAATAATTTGAAATAAATGAGGTATCTCTCTGAATGCTTAGATTAATTTTTGGATGGTTAGGATACACGGATACTAAGGGGAGGGATTCTGAGAGAGAATCTGTATCCCCTTTCTAACCAATTCATATATGTGTCATAGCTTGTTAACAAAAACAGTTTAAAATATTGAATATTACTCTTATTAACTATATTAAACTACTCTAATTTTATTAAAAGTATTTTTTTATACATTTCCTCACTACCTTTATTAAATACGTAAATATATGGAAAAAAACATTTAATACTTATTAAAACTAATAAATACTTTATAAAAGGTGCCAAAGCCATCATTTAGAAAAATGTTCTATAATAAAGATAAGAGGGGAATAATTTAGCTCAAACTCCCTGCACTACATGAAAAACCAAACATTAGAGATGATGTAATATATATATTTTTTTAATACGCACACACTTAACTCTAAATACTTTGAATCAACGAAAAACTTAAAGCATCCCTCGGTACTCCATCAAAAGTGACCAGAATTTTCTATAATGTAAGTAAAATGAAGGGGACACATATATCATAAGTGAGAATGCTATATATATGTAGTCAATTATTGATGAAGATGAAATAGATGATGGCTGTATTGCTTGGTTGGTTGTAATTTTTCCTTCTCCTCTTTATTATTATGACAAGAAATAATGTGTGGCTCGAAGTTAAAGAAAATGGTCCATGCATGAAGTGTTTTAAGTTTTTTTGATATGCATGAAGTGTATATAATATAAGTTACTAGAGATGTGGTATTGTACTTATGCATGTCTTTCATCTTCAGAGAGTGTTTGAGTTAAGGTTTAAAAAGCACGTTTAAGCGAGTTGAGATAAAACTTATATTACATACTTACCTCGAATATCGTAGAACACATTGAAAAGTAGTTTCTACTGCTAACCCAAACAGTTAAAGAGTAGATTTCCTATGTAGAAGTAAATCTTGTAATAGAAAAAATCAAATATTTGTCTTAATAATTTTAAAAAAAACAATTTTTATTTATTCTCTCTAATAAAATCAAATAGTGAAATATATATAGTCCTTTCTAACCAATTCATATATGTGTTATAGCGTATTAACAAAAACCGTTTAAAATATTCAATTTATCATAAAATTTAAGTGCTTTTTAATATTACTCTTATTAACTATATTAAATTACTCTAATTTCATAATAAGAATTTTTTAGTCATTTCCTCATCACTAACTTTATTAAATACGTAAATATATCAAAAATATATATATTTAATTCTTATTAAAACTAATAAACACTTTATAAAAGGTGTCAGAAACATCATTTAGAAAGATGCTCTATAATAAGGATAAGAGGGGGAATAATTTAGCTCAAACTCCCTGCACTACATGAAACAGCAAACATTAGAGATAATGTAACATTTTCTTAATAAGCACACATACACTTAACTCTAAATACTTTGAATCAACGAAAAAATTAAAGCATCCCTCAGTACTCCATGAAAAGTGACCAGAATTTTCTATAATGTACGTAAGGGGACACGTATCATAAGTGAGAATGCTATATATATGTAGTCAATTATTGATGAAGATGAAATAGATGATGGCTATATTGCTTGGTTGGTTGTAATTTTTCCTTCTCCTCTTTATTGTGACAAGAAATAATGTGTGGCTCGAAGTTAAAGAAAATGGTCCATGCATGGATAAAATTAATTTGATTTTCCCGTAAGCAAGTTAAATGAAAATTGACCTTACGTACTTTCACCTTTCTCTTTCTTTAACATCAATTATTGTCTTAATCTGAGATGATAACATCCCCCTAAAATCTTATACAGTGATGTGTACGTAACGAGAACAGAGGCCATGGTTCTTCCCCAAGGTATCTTTTGAGTATGTCGGACAAGAAAAAATTAAATGCACTATGGGGATCGGATCTTACAAATCCAAAAGCTTTTCTGGATCTAAAACAATCCGATCAACTAGACTTTAAAACTTGTTTTTGACACAGTAGACTTCAGAACTTTATAAAAATTCTTGAAAAAGGTTAGTTGATGAGATTAAAACGATAAACGTATGATCATTTGGCAGGATCGCTGGCACATGGTTCATATATACAATTAGAATATAATCAACGTTAATTCATATCGTCAAGAAGGGTTTGTCAAATTATTAAGAGTAGATTTTTCTGTTCTTGACAATGATGGAAGCAACGGATGTGGGGGAGTCGTTTGAAATAACGAGAGAAGGTAGCTAGATTTATGGTTATAGCTGTAAGCTCGATCACATTAGTTTTCTCAGCTATTGCTCAATTGATAGGGATCGATCATGAAAGAGCTCCAGTTATATTGGTGTAGTGGTTTTAGAAATGTGTGTATATATATTTTTCTAATTGTATAGAGGCTATTAACCTAATTGTTTGAGGTTGCGATTATGATCATCCATTTATAGAGACATTAGGGATTATATCAGATTAATAATCCTCTGTTCGAAGGAGATATATGATGAATGTGCGTGTATCAAATGAAACAAAATCTTAAAATTGTTTAGGAGAGAGAATACAAGTGTATATATTACACCTTATGAGTTGGGCTAGTAAATGGGTCAAGAGGGAGAATATGAATGTTTGTACAACAATAGACCACCAAATGGAAAATACAATGGATGGGCAAGTTAAATATGGATAGGGCAACCAGAGATTAAATTGCCATCTCACTCATAGACAGTGGCGGACCTACGTTGTAAGTTAGGGGGGAAAGTGCCCCCAATTATTTGGGTTTTTTTAATAAAAAAAAAAATTAATACATATTTGAATGATTGTCCACCCTTAAATTAGGTGTTCACCTTTAATACATCAAGGCTACACTTCATAATAAGATAAGGGGTGAATGGTTGAATGATTGTTTAGTGCCTTATATTGAAAAAAGATGTATTTGATAGCATTGATAATAAGGCAATTATGATGGAATTCCAAAAAATAAGGCTTAGAAGGATGACATTATAATTATTTTTATTGTAATATACTTTTTTTATTAAAATATATGTACTTGAACTTATTGAGTACTCACCCTTCATTATTATTTATGGAGCTTCATTTATTTCTAACAGTACTTAGCCTTACTTTTCTAAATAACAGGTTTGTAAAATAATTGCCCTCTTATTATATTACCAATATTCACTTGATTTCATAAATATTATTATGATATTTCTTTTTCTTGTTTATATTTTTTTTAATGCATTTAAAACTTTCCTTAAAAAAAACATTAGGGGGCATTGCCCCCGAATCCCCCATCAACTGTGCAGTCTGTGCCCCCTTCTATGATTTTCTGGGTCCGCCCCAACTCATAGAGATAACATACTTAGCTAAGCTCTCCCATAGTATGGAGGATAATGTTTGAATCATTGATCAGTAACCTCCACTTATTAGTCAAAAGGTGGATTGACTAAGGCAGCTAAACCTTGTGATACACTGCTGCTTGTATTCTTACCCATCGGTAATGGTATTCATCAGTAGAGTATTATTTAAGAAGAGGACTGAGAGCGGCAAGCAAACTAGACATAGCTTGTTAATTTGGGTTCGGCGTCAACAACAGTGGGTTGAGCTTTGTAGAGGACAAAAAAAGTCAAATGAGAAAAAAAAAAAAAAACCCAATTTGAGACTTTTGGAGGTGTTTGGGTTGGCTTATTTTTTGTTGGACTTATAACCAAAAAGTAACTTTTCCATTAGCACAGGGGATGGGAGCGTTGTCGCGTTTTGGGCTGAGCTTTTCTAACTTTTCTCCTTTTCTAGGAGAGAGAGGGAAGTGACACAAATTTTTTTTTTTTGCCAAAAATGTCTTTCTTTTAATAAGGGAGAGGGAACTTTTTTGTTTAGAATTTTAACAAGAATTTTGTTAAACAAAAGTTTTAGGGACAATTTTTTTTCCCTCCAGAAATATCTTTCTTTTTTGTTTATTAAGGACTTTTGTTATTTATTACTCCCTCCGGTCCTAATTATAGGAGTAAATTTTGGAGTTGGTTTTGGTCCTAATTATAAGAGCAAGTTTTAACTTTTGTCAATTTTTTCCTATAATACCCCTATTTATACTTTTTCAATAATAATTAAAGACAATAATAATTTAATAATACACCTATATATTTTAAAGTAAACTTTGCAAACTTTTTTTTTCCGATCAACATGGCCAATAAAACAGACTTGAAGAGCGAAAATAGTGAAGGATCAAACAATTTTTTTTATTTTTTTTAATTTAAAAAAGACAGTTCCTATCGTTCCACCGTGATTGTGACATATTAAAAAAAAAAAATTCTCTGCTTCTTATAAAATTAGATAAATCCTAATCAAGAATTGTCATCTTCTTAGATCTAGCTATGCGTACGGCTTGAATTTGTTCAACAATGTCATTTTAAATTTTGGGTAAGGGTATTTTAGGAAAATACACATAATTAACTAATTTAACTTCCTTCCTTAATCCTTCAAAATTCTGGTAATTTGCTCCTATAATTAGGACCGGAGGGAGTAGTTTTTTAATAATAATTTAATTTTTTTTTTCAAATTTAAACTTTTTATCTTCAATTACCGCAATATATACAACTAATATTAATATATGTAGTATTTAATGAGATTCATGTTATTTTCAGTCATTTTTTATCTCAGATGACTTTTTAAATAATAATTCAAACATGTCTCTGCTTGGAAAAAAAGTCACTTATGTCACTGTCAATCTAAACACAAATCACATTTACAATCTGATTTTTTTAATATCTCACTTAAATAAAAATCAGATAGAAAATAAGTTACTTTTCCCAACGTTAACCCAGATGGTTTAATAAAAGTTTGTGTCACTAAGGGTGGGTTTTGAAAGACACTCTCAACTGACAAAGGGATCGGACACTCTCACCGAAGGGAGACAGTTCGATCCTGGAGTTGGTCAAGGCGTTGGGGGAGGCATCCTAGCTCCTAGGTGCCTAGGTAAACGTCTGAGGATAATAGACGGCTCGCCTTGCCCAACATCGGTATCACTTAGGAGGAAGAGAGATTTCGCCTTGCCCTTGGATTGTGGGTAAACCCAACTCCTTTCCTAAAATTTGTGTATCAAAAAAAAGAAAAAGAAGACAAAGCCCAAACAGCTTTTACTGTCGAAGAGAGAGATCAGAGCCGATGTTGAACTTGTGGACTAGATCTCTAATGAAGAGCAGAAGAGGATCCAAATTCAAAACCACATATAGGGTCTTGTGAGTTTATTTTCCTTGTCATATGTAACCCTATTTACTACATACTTGATCCTAAATAGGGGTATAAGATAAAGTTTTCATATTTGTCAATCTTTTTTTATAATTTATGCCTATTGACACTCCCTCAACAATAATCAAGAAAGAGAATGAATGAGAGAATGAATGAAAATGATTAAGGTGTTTTAGAAAATATATATCATATTAACTAACTCAACTAATTTTTTTAATCTAATTAAATTAAGTAAACATGTTTCATAATATGGGTCAGATGGAGTAGTTTTCTTCATACATAAAAACCCAGATAATGATACTTGTTTCGTCGGAGCCATCTATAATTTTACTATAAGCTAGGTTTATAAGATAATATCATATATTATATTTGAGTATTATACAAAAAATTGAAATTAAAATGGTTATTCTCACGCCCTCCTCTTGTCCTATCTATGGGGGATAGAAGTTTTTTTTTTTTGTCCTATTTGGAAGACACCATATTAATTTTTTTTTTTGGCTAAAGTATACATTTAGTCCTTTCAGTTTCACATAAAATATACTTTTAGTCCCTTCATTTCATAAAGTATACTTTTGATCCTAAAATTCTAACACCGTTAATTTTACTAACGGAAAACGCTGATGAAACAAGCTCAAATGATGATTAATATCATTTAATTACACAAAATTTATGTATTCTTCAATTTACCCATACTTTAAATTTAAGTCTAATAGTATTTAATTACACCGTCATTACTTAAATTTATACCGTTATCACTTGAGTTTGCATTTTCCGTTAGCAAAAATTAACGGTATTAGAATTATAGGACTAAAAGTATATTTTATAAAATTAATGGACTAAAAATACACCTCATGTAAACTTAAATGACTAAAAGTATACTTTAGCCAATTTTTTTTACATGAATCTACAATTTTACCTTCATTTATTATTATGTGAATTTTGTTCTCATGTGATATAATATATACTATCTCAAGTCCTTAATATAATATTTTTATCCGTAGTGTAAATTCATACTATAATTTACACTACAGTCGCTATCTTATATAATTATACTCCCTCTAATTTAAAATATATATAAGATTCAAATTAAATTTGTGAGGGAGCTTGGTTTATTATATAAGTTACACTGCCTTTGGTCCTTATAAAAAGGTACCACCTAACAAATGTATTTGGTTCTTTTTATAAGGCACTTAGTTGTTTTCAAAGAGTATTAAATATTTCTTTTTTATGTATGCCCATAATTAATAAAGGGAGTGGGTAAAAGTAAGAATTAATATGATATTAGAGTTTAGTGCAATTAATATGGGTAGTAATATGATAAATTACTTAAATTTTATGATAAATTTAATGACTTTATCTGTTTTTGTTGGTTTATAAGAATTTTTAGTTGATGCCTTATCATAAAAATCAGATAAAGTAATATGGTTTTGTCTTGTCATTTAATATATTTTTTCCAATTTTATCATTAACTATTATAATTTTCTCTCATCATGTTTCTCTTACTCGTTTTCCTTTATCTCTTTTTTCACCAATTTTCTCTCCCACCCACCTCCTCCACAAAAAACAAAAAAAAACAAAAAAAAAACAAAAAAGGGACTTTAAGAAAGCATGTTGATTATATTTTAATCAACTTTTCAAGTTACGTGAGTTATTTGAAGTTTATATTTTCTATGGGAGGGAGTACAATGATAAGGATGTGGTGCTAGAAGAATCGGTTTTCCTGCCTATCCTGATTTCCCTGCCTATTCAAAAGATAGGCAGGGTGGGCTTGTTTTATCTGAACCGTCCAGATGAGATCTGAACGGTCCAGATTTTATATTTTATATTTTGTAATTTTAAAATTAAAAAAATTATTTTTTCAAAAAATATTAGTTGAGAGATTATCTTTATTTTAGATTCTCTACTCATTAAAGTAATTTTTTTTTAAAAAAAAATAAAAAGTAAATAAATCTGGGCCGTCCAAATCTTATTTGAACAGCCCAGATAAGATAAGTATAGGCAGAAAAACTAGTTCCGTTGCTACAATGAAGACAGGAGGGAGGACGCGTTTACACTAAGAAAGTCGTAAATATGAAGAAGGTAAAACATAGAGTCTTGGAAGTCAGGGAAGTAAGTGATAATTAAAGCTAAGCGCTAAAATTCAAGACTGGTGACGAACATTAAACATACACGTGGACACGCAGAAAATTCCATGCTATGCAAAAGTCTTCCATTTGTTCAACCTTGCTCTGTTTTAGTGTTCTTCATTGGTGAAAAGAAATAGAAAATCAATGTTAGATTAGACATGATAATGCACGGAACACGTTTTCTAAAGCATAGTTAGGTGATTGCTCAGCTCATCTGAACAGTTTAGATTTTTTTTTAAACTTTTTTTAAAAAAAAATTATTTTAATAAGTAAAAAATTCAAAATAAAAATAATTTTTTATTTAAAAATCACCGAATTATAAAAATTAAATCTAGACGATCTTAATAGACCGAATGCCCCAAAAGTCATGGAAACGGGTTCTGACTTCTAATAATGCACTTTGTTTGGTGTACGGTAGCGAACTACTATAAGCACGGTTTGTGAAACCGGACCGGACGGTTTAGACCGGGAACTGGCCAACCGGCCGTGAAACCGGTCCGGTTTAGGGTTAAACTGGTCTAACCCGGTAAACCCGGTCTGACCTGGACGGGTTAAACCGGACTGACCCGTTTTTTTTTTTTAAAGTTTTTTTTAAAATAAAAATTTTGTCTCCCACTATCGTTTATTTCTTCACGTGAAACCGTGAAAGAGCTTTGTTCATCTCGATTTAGAGCTTCGTTCCATTGTGCAGGTTTATTATTGTTGAATGTTTTATTTTATTTTTAGTTCTTTGTTCTTTGTGTTCTGCTGGTGCTCTAATGTTTGTTTTTTCACTTTTGGATGTCATATTGGTTTGATTTGAGTTTGTTTTTGGTTTTCCTGAAGCTGTCGTGGTTGCTCTATTTTTTGTTGGCTTTGCTTATTTTTGAATATTGGCTTTGATTTGCCTATTGGTTTCTGTTGTGCTTCGGTTTGGTTTGGATTTCTGAAGGTTTGGTTTGCTCGGTTTGTGAGATTCTGGTCTGTGAGGTTCTGTGTTAAATTATTTTCCTGAAGCTGTGTTAATAGAGGGAAATATTAATAATGAAGGTGCCCAGAATACTACCACTCCCAATCCCGAGTCTAGCAATCCTCCCATACATTCTGGTGTTAAAAAAGATCCTGCTTGAGAATATTTTTTCATCATATACTTGTTTTTGATATTTTGCTACCATGAATATATTGTCTCAAATGTAGGTTATAAAGAAAATTGTTAGGAATATCTGAATATGTTACAAGTATTGAAGTATATGGTTATTTTGCTACTGATCTAAAATATTGAAATGATATATAGTATGTCAAATTTAGGTTGGCGTGATGAGAAATTAATTATTTTCTAATTTTTATACCTCACCGGTCTGGCCCGGGTTGGCTCCGGGCTGACTCCGGTCTGACCCACTAACCCTTAACCCAGTACCCCAACCGGTTCAGTGACCGGTCCAGATTTCAGAACCTTGACTATAAGACATTTGAAATTATTAATTAATTAATTAATTGTTGTTACTTTTCAATATTGCTATTTAACAATTCTTCCTTTCAACACTCTTACATCACTCCTCGTTGCCTTAAAAAAATGAAATAAAGAAAAATACAAACCACTGGTCCAATGATTACGTGTTCTAGGTTTTCAGGAGGAGTACATTCATATAAACTGAGATAAAACTCATTTTACGTATCTATCTTATATACAGTAAATAAAATTAAAAGTAACTTTTACCATCAATTAAAGCAAACACTAAATATAAATATCTATTTGGTTTATATTCATACATTGATATTAAGTCCAATTAAAAGTAAATTTTTTAAAGATGTTTTTTTGCATTCAATCAGAGATATGAACTCAAGATTTAATTTAAATAATCAAAACACCTTCTACCATGACCCATGTCTAGCTTTTTTTATTGTTAAGGGGGGCTAATAATTTTTTAGGCTTAGCAGTTACCTATAATTAACCAACGCCTCTTGGTAATGATGCCTTTGATTAGCTGCAACATATATATAAATGATATTTTCGTAAGAGTAGACATTTCAAAGTTATGGTGGTCACACTAATTGAAATTTGATCTTTTTTTTTGTTTTTTTTGTTTTTTGCCAGAGTTGACATGTGATCACTCATCAGTCAACGGGTTGATATGTGTTTCATATTAATTGGTACAACTATATATGTATATATGGGAAAATTACAGCCAAGTCCCAAGAATGAGAAAAAAATACAATTATATCCCTTGAAATCACTAAATTATACAGAAGTCCCTGGGGACTTTTTTGATATTATTTGTATGAAAACAAAATCCAGGTTTTTAGATTTTGTTATAAATATGACACTTCTTGTTGTAAATACAGTTTTTTGTTGTTGTAAATGGTTAGGTTTTTAAATTTTGTTGTAAATATGACACTTCTTGTTGTAAATCTAGCATTTTTCTATTGTAAATAACCTCGGTACATTTAAGGACTTGAGTTTGAAACAAAATTCAGGTTTTTAAATTTTGTTGTAAATATGACACTTCATGTTGTAAATACAGCTTTTTGTTGTTGTAAATGGTCAGGTTTTTAAATTTTGTTGTAAATATAGTACTTTCTGTTGCAAATATGACGTTTTTTTGTTGTTAATACAAATAATATTAAAAAAGTCCCTAGGGACTTCTATGTAATTTGGTAATTTTAAAGGACCTAATTATATTTTTCTCTCATCGTTAGGGCATGCACGTGATTTTCCCTATTATTATTGAAGCAACTGGCAAGTAATGAGACATTAATTACCATATATTTATATTATTGAAAACAGCAAGGAGAAAAATAATGAGACATTATTTATTCTAAAATACATATAACAACTTTGCATAACTGTATCCATAATCGCTGTCAAGGAAAAAAAAAATTAAGAGACAAATTAAGGCGTGTGTTTGAACAAACACGTTCTCTGGTTCTTGATCAATTAATTAAGTTCCACACACATAATTAAGCCAAGAAGGTGACGTTGAGCGTTGAAAATTTGGGTCATTAGCAAGCTGTACACGATTTCTTTTGATAAATTAATTAAAGAAAACAGATATGATGACTTTAGATGCCCCAGAGCAGGGGGTCTTGACTCTAAAAGCTTCATTAATAATGGATGTCATATTGTTTCTTGGACTCGATGATACCTCGCACAGCTACGTGAAAGAGATGGGATGTTGAATATTCTTGGCCTTCCAGGCTTATCCTTTCGTATTTTTCTTCAAACAAAAAGTCTTGCAATTTAAGTTCACTTCTTTTCTTCCAAGTTATGTTGATAAGTGTGTTTTTTTTAGGGAAAAAATAGATAAATGATAGAAAAATACTACTTCCTCCGGTCCTAATTATAAGATAATATTTGGAGGTTGGTTTTGGTCCTAATTATAAGACAACTTTTTAGTTTTTGTCAATTTCTTCCTAAAATACCCCTATTTTATTCTTTCAAGTGTGTTTGATTTTTTATGAGTATATGTGTATGTGGGTTGCAATACACACACGCACACGCATGCACACACATGTGTGTGTCTATAAACATATATGTGTGTGTATGTATATATGTGTCTGTGTATATATGTATGTATGTATATGTGTGTGTATATGTATATATGTGTCTATACATATATATGTATATTTGTGTTTGTGTGTAGATATATATGTGCGTGTGTGTAGATAGATCTATATGTATACATATATACACACATATATGTATATATAGGAAAACCATTATTTCAATTAGAAAGCGTGTGAAAAGAAAAATTGGTCAGAGATATATGTGGTGGGGTTGTTGATTCATTTTTACTTATGTCATTTTAAATTTATATAAGGGTATTTTAGGAAAATGAGTAAATTTAACTCCTCTCCTTAATCTTTCTAAAATCGGTTAAATATGTCTTATAATTAGGACCGGAGGGAGTACTTGATTTAAAAAAATCTCAAAATGTCTTTTAGTAAAAAGATAAATTGGTGATCTAATAGGAATATGTAATTTTGAAGTTTAGGTATTGACAACTTGAATATAGACAATGACAACTTAAAAATACTACCTCCGGTCCTAATTATAAGAGCTAGTTGACTTTTTTTTGGAAAGGTTAAGGAAGCTAAATAAGTTACTTAATCATTTCATATGTTGTGTATCCTTAGATTATATATCAGTTTATTAGTCAAATTAATTAGTTTGAAGAAAAAATAAAAATAAAAATACTCTAAAGTAATTTAATTAGTCTCCTTAATCTCTCCAAAAAAGTCAACTAGCTCTTATAATTAAGACCAGAGGGAGTATCAATTAACAATTTGGGTATAAAAAACTTAGGAAACTCAAGTTGCATTGTCAGTTTTTATATTAAAGTTGTCAATTCTTATAATCAAGTTCGCAACACTCAAAATTTAAATTTTCAGATTTCTATTAAATTATTTATATGTCATTTTTCTAATTTAGTAGACATTTTAGAATTTTTGTGATTCAAATTACTATAATTTTCTGTCATTTAAAAAAAAGGGTTAAGGTGTAATTTTACCAACGAACTATTGGCTCAGGAGCGTCCAGCATAATTAACTATTAAGTGGACCAAAAATACCAACAAACTTTTTAAAAAGGAGCGCTCAGCACAACGCCATTAACACCGTTAACAAAAAGTTAACCTCCGTTATCTAAGGTGCAGATTGGCCAACGAACTCTTATTCTAGGAGCGCCAAAGACAAAATTCTAAATTTTACTAAATTAAATAATTTTTCTCAATTGTCATTATTCAAAACTACTTGTATAGATATCTATGGACAAAAATTATTCATTCTTTAATTTTGTCAAAATTATAATTTGCTAAAATAAACAAAAGTTTTAATTAAAAATATAATTATATGATTTAAATAAAACTCAAGGTGTTTTATATTCTTTTCTTTCGATTTTGCCGTTAACTTAATATCATTATATTCAAGATAGATAATGTATTGTTGTGAATAAGTTATACGGCAATTGACACAATTGAGCTTTAAGAACTACTAACCTAAATTTCTTGCTATAATTTAAAGAGGGAAACAAATTATACTTATAAATTTAGATTAATATGACTTATATTTAGAAATAAAATAAAAATAAAATCATGATAGAGTAAAAATACATACATAAATTTACTCTAATTTATTTGATTAATATAAGTGCACTATTACATATTTTACTCTAATTCTCTCATATCATTTATCATACATTATTTTTCTCATAAAAATTATTATTTTATTTTAGAAGAAATTTATGTGAGTTTTATTATAAAAATAAATCATATAATTTTTGTTTAACATATATAATAAATTATAAAACACCTTGATTTTTATTTAAATCATATAATTATATTTTTAATTAAAAATTTTGTTTATTTTAGCAAATTATAATTTTGACAAAATTAAAGAATGAATAATTTTTGTCCATAGATATCTATACAAGTAGTTTTGAATAATGACAATTGAGAAAAAAATTATTTAATTTAATAAAATTTAGAATTTTGTGCTGGGCGCTCCTAGAATAAGAGTTCGTTGGCCAATCTGCACCTTAGATAACGGATGTTAACTTTTTGTTAACGGTGTTAATGGCGTTGTGCTGAGCGCTCATTTTTAAAAAGTTTGTTGGTATTTTTGATCCACTTAATAGTTAATTGTGCTGGACGCTCCTAAGCCAATAGTTCGTTGGTAAAATCTCACCTTAACCCTAAAAAAAAGCACCTATATATATTAAAAGTGAAAGAGCTAGTGGGGGACAAGGAAAGGAAAAACAAGCAGAGGAAAATAAAAGTAAGTGGGCCCGGCCCAGTCATTGTGAGTTGTGACACTTGAGCCCCTCCTTTTTGACCCGTCAAAAATTTATATTGCCTTGTTTTCCACAAAATTTGTCACTATCAGGTGTGCAACGCAGATTGGATCCAGATTAATCAGGACGAAGCTCTGGTAAACCTACGCAACAAAAAAAATTTTGTCACTACCATCCCCAGTTTATTTCCTGTACGATTAACTTAATTTTAGCCTCATTTATTTTTTTTAAAAGTAAAATTTAAATGATTTGTTTTATGGTGGAATCTGAATTGAACCCTTATTTTTGTCAAATCTGTATCAGCTTGTTATTTTATTTACTGAATTAAAATTTACAAGCTTAGTATCGTTATTTAATTAAAAATTTACAGCAAAACTTTTTGTAAACCTAAAAATTACATTTACAAAGATTTTATAGTTCATCTACCCTCAAAATAAAGCTATACCTAAAAAGGGCCACTAACCTTAAATTAAATTAAAGAAACAAAACTCTTACTGCGTTATTTAATATTCTTCTAGTCCTAAATATAAGACATAATTTATAATACAAATTACACTACAAACTATCTTTTATATTTAGGATCAGAAGTAGTATTAAGAAGAATTATTATGAGGTTTTAAGGATGAAATGCAATCACCAAAAACTTTTACAAGTAAACATTGTGTAATGACTAGTTTGAGAAAATAATAATAGGTCCAGTTGCTCACTTATTATTATTGGTGCTTTTTAATGATTAAATACATTATTTTCTTAGAATTTCAAAGTGATTCTCTGTATTAATTATAGACGCAATTGGGACAAACCACAAAAATAGAATTTTTTTTAAAAAAAAATAGATTTTACCTAATGGCTTTTTTCACTCCCCACAGCCATATATCTAAAATGTAATTCATAAATTTAAATTTAAGTATCATTAGTATAGATTTTTATTTGAGTAAAATCTTATTTTTTTAAAAAAATATCCCAAGCCTCTTCCACTTTAGTCCCTCTTATTTTTTAACATTGATTAAGCAATGCTAGCGTCACCTGAGAGCCCTTGCATGATCTCACATCGGACTTTTTTTTATCCTTTGGTGCTCCTCACGGCTACGAGCACCTAAGAACTTCCCAAATATATAAAGCTTAAAATATACTTTTAATCCTTTAAGTTTAAATGAGATATGTTTTTGATCTCTTAATTTTATAAAATATACTTTTAGTCCTGTAATTCTAACACCGTTAATTTTACTAACGGAAAATGCAAACTCAAGTAATAATGGTGTAAACTTAAGTGATGACTGTATAATTAAATGTTATTAAGTTTAAATTTATAATATGGGTAAATTGAAAAATATATAAAAATTGTATAATTAAATATTATTAGTCATCATTTGAGTTTGTTGCGTCAACGTTTTCCATTAGTAATATTAACGGTGTTAGAATTTTAGGACCAAAAGTATACTTTATAAAGTTAAGGGACTAAAAACATGCGTTATGTACAACTTAAAGGACTAGAAGTATACTTTAGCCATATATAAATATGTGCAGCTTTTTTAAATTAACGGTAGAAGTTGCCTTTTAATATATATATATATATATATCAACCATTTGAATTCTCATCAGAAAACCCAAATTATTTCCTCATGCCTCTATTTATATTCACAAATATCTGTTTTTTTCTCCATTTTAGGTAGTTTTGGTGCTCATCAAGGGTGACCAACAACGTCGAAATCTAAATCTTTGTTTAAATTTAATTTTATATTTTAACTTCTTTAAAATAATATTTTAATCTGTACCGAATACAGAATAAAAGTATATATTAACTGTCATTTTTTAAAAAAAAAATTATTTAAAAACTATCAGATAAAAGTTTTAATTTTACTTTAATTATCAAGGTGGTATTCGGATGAGCATTGAAATTGATTATCTTTCTTTGTTTTTTTTACAGGTGGAAATTGATTCTCTTTATTTACACACACACAGGCACACACGCTTTTGTTCTTGGTACAAATTAATCTTATCCATGAAAACTGATATTCCTTTCGATTATAATTATAAGATTGAGTTAATTTTTTTTAAAGAAGTTAAATAAATTATTTAATTATACTATAAGTTGTATATCATTAGCTTAAATATTAGTTTAGAGAAAAAAATAAAAATAAAAATACTTTAATTAATTTCTTTAATCTCTTTAAAAAAATCAACTTAATCTTATAATCAGAAGTTAAGGTACTAAATTGTTTTGGGTTACTGAAGTCAAGAAACCAGTCATCCTAAATACCATAAATACAGCGCCTAATAAATTCTTCACTAAAACCAAATTGCGTATCTAATGGGGAAAAGCAAGTTGGACTTTTCAACAGTCGAAATGGTCCAAATAACTCCTAAAAAAAGAATATGATTGGCAATATAAAAAAAAAAACGAAATTCTCTTGTAGTTGAATATAAACTTGTATGATTGTTCAGTCACTATTTCTCACTTTTTTTCAAAAAGAGAGACAATAGGATGGTTCAGAATCATAACTAATTTTTAAAACCATATAACATGCATGGTGTAGTGAATCAGAGGATAGAGAACCATATTCAAGAACACTCAAATTATCAGATACTAGTGTTTTATTAAAGTCATATCACTAAAAAAAATGACAATTTGTATTAGTTAAAATAGCGTATTTGTAGTAATTTTAACCGCTACAAACGACATTAGTAGTGGTTTTAACCGCTACAAACGAATAAGTATCGGCTGAACAAACCACTACAAAGCATACTGTTGCAAGCTGTTTTGTAGTAGTTATATGAACCCGCTACTACACAGAGGTAGAACCATAAATGTAATTAAGGGGGCGAAAACGCAGGTTTTCATGAAAGTATATTTCAGCCCCATAAAAATTTCAACATTTTCATTTTAATCCCTCTATGAAATTTTTAATGGGGACTAAATTGAAAATATTGAATTTTTATGAGGTTGAAATATAATTTCCTAAAACTCTGGGTTTGATTATGTAATTTTAGGGGGGCACTCCTAGCCTCCTAGGTCCACCCCTGCTACTACATATAAACTAACTGCTATTGTAACTGTAGCGGTTTATCCCCACTGCTACTATATGAGGCTGAGATGACATCGTGTGTGAAGAAGTTGCAGTGGTTTTGTAACTGCTATAATATGAAATTAACCACATTGGTAGCAATTATATAACCGTTACTAAATTCATGACCAAAAATTTTAAAAATGGCGGCAACAATTTGTAGCGGTTGATAATTGAATATTTCATATACTTATTTGTATCTCTTAGTTAATAAATTTAGGATTGTTTAGTTAATATATAATGGGTTTTTATGCTAATTTGAGCTTTGAGCCTTTTGCCTTTTATTAGATTTAATTATTTTAATGATAAAATTCTAGATTTACGTGCTTCATTA
This sequence comes from Acacia pycnantha, assembly GCA_025563575.1. Lineage (NCBI taxonomy): Eukaryota > Viridiplantae > Streptophyta > Magnoliopsida > Fabales > Fabaceae > Acacia > Acacia pycnantha. The sequence continues at coordinate 3,056,403 of JAMWYP010000010.1, read as the reverse complement.
TTTTTACGTAACTCTTGAACCAGATATCCGATTAGCCTTATTCTTGTCTCATATTTCAGATGATTCAGAGAGCTAAAAATGTGATGAAGACTTGGAACTTAGAAGCTTAATTCGGACAAGAAGATGGTCGAAATCGGATTTGAAGTTAGACACATTTTTCTGGATTTTTATTTGGACTCAAATTTTATAATTAAAGTCCATTTGTTTTTATTATGTTTTGAGTCAAATTTGTAGAGTCCAGTCCATTTTGTAACTAGGTTTTTACCCTAGCAGCTGAAACACATTACATTTTTACATATTATTAGATTGAATACAGAAGTTTTTTGAGTTGTTCTTCGTGTAAAATGTTTTCCCCTCACTTTTTTAAATTAATTCTTCTACCTCCCAAACAAACATATGAACCTTCTTAATCTACACTTTTAAGTTTTTTTTTTTTTTTAATTCCCTTTGTTAATTTTGACGATTCAAAAAAGGGAAAGTCCCTAGCGAGACCATGAGCATATATTCAACATCGCATCTTAAACATTTTATGTTTTGAGTATATGAATCCATCTGCACATAGTTTTTAATCTATAAAAATTTGAACCTTTTAATATAAAATTTATTTTATTAATTTATTCAACGACCCACCGACGCCAAATTACAAAATTCATAAAAATGAATCCTCATTTGTTGACTGGGACTTTAAAAGGGTGTGTCTTATTTTGACAATGATTATTTTTCTTTTTATTGGTGCAAATTAAAGCGGGGCCAAAAAGAATTAATGAAACAGAAAACTACACACGCATATTTCTTTCTTGCTTTCTGTCTTTTCATTCACTTAAAAGTGATATTGAAAAATTAACAAACGTAATTGTAAAAATATTATATTTTTCGCATATTAAACTCCTGATAGGCTGATATTTCTGGAAAATATATAGACAGATATTTTAAAAAACCTGAAACCTACGTTCTTAAAGTGGTAGGTGGCACACAAAAATTTAAATGAAGAAACAAACTTAGTCAAAGTGATAGAATTAATGTTAGGAGTTTGAATAAGCAATAAAAAGAGGCAGTATATAGAAAGATAATAAAATTTAGAATAATTCCATATAATATCGATAATTAAGAAAATAAACCCGTACATAATTGTGCTTCAAATGTGAATTTATTTAAGAGATAATGTACGAAAATGTTGAGAATTGAAATTAAGGATAAGACCCTCCGTTCACCACTGATTTGTATAGTTGTCCCACTTCTCTTTATAAATTATAAGACCCTCCGTTCACCACTCATATGTATAGTGGTCCCACTTCTCTATATAAGACCCTCCGTTCTCAGCCTCCTGCTTCACCATCTTCTTCCATTCTCATCGCACAGTCACTGATACATACACTGATTAAGATGGCCGTTGAGCTCCAAGCAGCCCAGAAAACTGCAAAATTAGAAGATTTTGGTCCTCCCATGAAGCCCAAAAGGAACAAGTTTGCTATGGCCTGTGCTACTTTGGCCTCCATGACTTCCATCTTGCTTGGTTATGGTCAGTTACATTCTTTCACTTTTCTTCAATTACTCTGTAAAGCCTGAGTTTTTTAATTCTTTTAGTTAATTAATTACAGACATCGGTGTTATGAGCGGAGCTATTATCTACATAAGAAGAGACCTACATATCAACGACGTTCAAGTCGAAGTCCTCATGGGGATTATCAACCTATACTCTCTTATAGGCTCCTTCCTTGCCGGAAGAACCTCTGACTGGATTGGCCGTCGTTACACCATCGTCCTCGCCGGTGGGATATTCTTCGTCGGTGCCGTTCTCATGGGCTTCTCCCCAAATTACGCCTTCCTCATGTTTGGCCGTTTCGTCGCTGGCGTCGGCGTCGGTTACGCCCTCATGATCGCCCCCGTGTACACCGCCGAAGTCTCCCCCACCTCCTCTCGTGGCTTCCTCACTTCCTTCCCTGAGGTAACTCTATTTCCTCCTTGTCGGATAGACACCATAAGACAATCCCCATTTTGGAGTCATAGATGAGATATGACAGTGCATATTTAATATTTAAAAAAAAAACTATTTTAATCAACAGAAAATTTTAAAAAATAATTTGTTGATTTTAAATTCTTTTCTCAAAAAAATAAAATCAAGATTGCCAAGATCCCATCTGAACGGTATGCCATGAGTTTATGGTCCCCGCACAAAACAAGTAATGAATTAATTAACTCCACTTTTGTTATCAGGTTTTCATCAACTCTGGGATTCTGCTAGGTTACATCTCCAATTTTGCATTCTCCAGGCTACCACTATGGCTGGGCTGGCGGCTCATGCTCGGAGTCGGCATCATTCCTTCAATCTTGATCGCACTGGGAGTGTTAGCCATGCCGGAGTCGCCGCGTTGGCTGGTGATGAGGGGTCGGCTTGGCGACGCGCGTCGAGTCCTTCTAAAAATTTCAGATTCCGAACAAGAAGCCCAGCAGAGGCTTGCCGACATCAAATCTGCGGCTGGGATCCCCGAGAGCTGCAACGACGATGTCGTTGAGGTCATCAACAAGCAAAAGTCAGGCAAAGGCGTGTGGAAGGAGATGTTCATTACCGCAACACCAGCCGTTCGTCACATCATCGCCGCCGTCATCAGCATACACTTCTTTCAACAAGCTGTTGGCTTAGACTCTGTCGTTTTGTACAGCCCCACTATATTCAAGAAGGCGGGCATCACATCTGATAGGCAACAACTTCTCGCAACTGTGGCCGTCGGAGTCACCAAGACGATCTTCATCCTGGTCGCTACGTTCTTATTAGATCGGTTCGGGCGACGACCCTTGTTGCTCACTAGTTATGGAGGTCTCATAGTCTCACTTTTTACTCTCGCCACATGCCTTACGGTCATTGGACACTCAGAGAAAAGAGTGATGTGGGCTGTCGTATTGAGTATCACCACGGTGTTGTCCTCGGTGGCAACGTTTTCGATTGGGGCTGGTCCAATCGCGTGGGTTTATTGCACAGAGGTTCTTCCGTTGAGGCTACGCGCTCAGGGTGCAGCTATGGGAGTGGTGGTGAATAGGTCGATTTGTGGCCTCATCTCAATGACATTTCTGTCCTTATCGAAGGCTATTACCATTGGTGGGGCCTTCTTTCTGTACGGAACCATCGCGACCATTGGATGGATATTTTTCTTTATAGTGATCCCAGAAACACGGGGCAAAACACTGGAGGAAATGGAAGCGTCCTTTGGTAGTTTCAGAGCAAAACCAAAGCCCAACAGCGTAGCTAAAACACCCAACTCCGACAAAGATGTAAACAAGAAGCCCATCCAATCACAAAATAAAATGTAGATGGACTTTAAAATACTCCCTGGCCTTTATTATAAGATATCAATTAGCAAGTTTATTTGATCCTTTTTATAAGACTTTTACTTGTTCCCAAAGAACATTAATTATTGTTTTCCATATACGTTCATAATTAATAAGGGTAGTGGATGTGAGTAATAATTAATATGATATTATAGTTTAGTGTAATTAGTATGGATAATATTAGAAATTATTTAAACTTTAGGATAATTTTATTGATTTTGGGTGTTGTTATTAATTTGTGAGAATTAGTTTCTTCCACTTTAATTTGTTTGTCCTCATTATTGCTTTTTTGGGCTGCTCTTTATTATGATTATGATAATGAGTGATGACAAAGTCTTGTTTAGAAGCGGATGAAGTATTTTAGATAAAAAGAGAAAAAGAAAAGGTTGAGAGCTAGTGGGGGACAAGGAAAGGAGCAGCAAGCATAGGAAAATAAAAGAAAGTGGGCCCACTCATTGTGACTCGTGACACTTGAGCCCCTCGTTTTTGACCCGCGAAAGATTTATATTGACTTGTTTGCTCCACAAAATTGGTTACTGGTTGGTCTAGCGGAATGTGATGTTGGATTTTTTTAAGAGGTCTAGGGCTTGAGTTGTGGTAACGTATTTGTAATCCGATTTGTATGGAGCTACCACTACTGTTGGGAGGATCGTCCTTACCACTGCAGAACTCGAATCTGGATTAATCAGAACCGAAGGTCGTGATGAACCGAGTGAGATACCAAAAATAAAAAAAAAAATTTGTTACTATTATCCTTGGGAAAATATCAGTGATGTTTCAAGGAAGACAAAAAAATATTAAAAAATTTTCAATCTCAAATCCTCTATCAAAAATTTCCCTAGGGACTTTTTTTATATGTTAATTACGGAATTCCAATATAAAAAAAGTTTCGTTGTCAAAATGACTTTTCCTATTGTTAAAATTTTTCTATGAAAATATTGTTGTAAAAAATGACTTTTCATGTTGCAAAAAATTTTCCAAGTTTCTAAAATTTTACACACGGGAGGAAAAATGTGAAAAATTTTTACAACAGAGAAAACTATTAAGACAAAATGAAAAGCCATTTTAACATCAATATTTTCATAGGAAAATTTTAATAACAAGAAAAAGTATTTTAATAACATGAAAAACCATTTTGATAACGAAACTTTTTTTATATTGAAATTCTGTAATTAATATAAAAAAAAGTCTCTAAGAGATTTGGGGGCTTTTTTCCCAATGTGCCCCTAATTAAATAACTATTTACCAAAATGCCCCTGTTTTGAAACTATTTCCCAATATACCCCTGTCAGAAAACTATTTCTCAATGTGCCTCTTTAATTTTATATATATATATATATATATATATATATATATATATATATATATATAGTTTTCTTTATTATTATTATATATAATTAATTAATCATTATTTCTAATATTATTATCTAATAATAATTAATTGATCTTATTTTAGATTTTAATATCTTTATTTTTCTACCATGTATTTGGTAGAAAATCAGACACTCAACACAATAAACAATTAAAAAATAAATAACTTAATCATTCTTATCGTGGAATCAAGAACGTACGGAAATCGGCGACATGAACCACGTAGAGAAAAAGCTGGGGTTATTAACTTCAACAAAACTAACAATTCATTAAATATATATCTTGGGCTTTTTTCCCAATTTGCTATATTTAATGAATTGTTAGTATTGTTAGCATTTTAATTTGTTTTACCGAATCTGTTGGTTAGTGATATTAGTGATCATAGATATTAGCTATGATCCTAGATTTTAGCTAGATTGACTACCGTGCTATCATAACATATGATCTCATGCATAATTTCCAAACACTGTTATTCCCCCTAAAATCAAGCCCCACAAATTTAGTGTCGATATTTTTCCTATTTGAATATATTGTATTTTGAAAATCCAGTAATAATTGTTACGTTGAAATTCAAAGTTTACCAAATACATGGTAGAAAAATAAAGATATTAAAATCTAAAATAAGATCAATTAATTATTATTAGATAATAATATTAGAAATAATGATTAATTAATTTTACAATAAATATCTCTCCATTAAATATAATTAATTTCCTCACAAAACCCTAGGATTGGTACCATCATTTCCCCTCTATCTTATCTTTATTGTACCGAGATATTATATGATCTACCAAAAAGAAAACATCAAATAAAAAAAACTATATTATATATATATATATATATATATATATATATATATATATAAAGAATCACTTGATTATATTTAATGAATTGTTGGTATTTTCTGCGCAATAAAGAATCACTTTTTTTTCCTTATTTCTTCATTAAATCTGAAGATAATTTTTATTCGACTAAAACTTAAGTTTTAGTCGACTACATGTCGGGGGCTGCAAAAAAAAATTTGGCCCCGCGATTTAGTCGACTAAACCATGGATTTAGTCGACTAACACAGGGGCACATTGGGAAATAGTTTTCTGACAGGGGTATATTGAGAAATAGTTTCAAAACAGGGGCATTTTGGTAAATAGTTATTTAATTAGGGGCACATTGGGAAAAAAGCCGAGATTTGGGATTGAGACTTTTTTTAATATTTTCTCTTTTCCTTAGGACCTCACATATATTTTCTCCCAGTTTATTTCCTGTACGGTTCACTAAATTTTAGTCTCATTTATTTTTAGAAAAGTAAAATTTAAATGATTTGTTTTATGATGATTCATCATGACTATGCCAAATAACACTATTCGCATGACAATTCTGTAGTCGCCAAGAAAATTGGAATAATGATGGAGGAATCTGAATTGAACCCTTATTTTTGTCAAATTTGTATCAGCTTGTTATTTTTATTTACTGAATTAATATTTACAAGCTTAGTATCGTTATTCAATTAAAAAATTACAGATTTTTATTTTTATTTTTATTTTTTATAAACCTAAAAGTTACACTTACAAAGCTTTCATAATTCATCTACCCTCAAAATAGAGCTATACCTAAAAAGGGCCACCAACCTTAAATAAATCAAAGAAACAAAACTCTTACTGCGTTAATTAATATTGGAAAGAATTATTATGAGGTTTTAAGGATAGAATACAATCACCAAAAACTTTTACAATTTGCAGAAAAATATCAATAGAACTTGTTATTGGTGCTTTTTTATGATTAAATAAATTCTTTTCTTAGAATTTCATAATGATTCTCTATAGATATTATACGCACAATTGGGATAAACTACAAAAATAGAACTTTATTAAAAAAAAATAGATTTCATCACCTAATGGCCTTTTCCCCTCCCCATAGGCCACAAGCCCACAACTACATATCTAAAATCTTAGGGCCCTTTTGGTATACGGAATCGGTGGGAAGGTGAATGAAAATTAGCAAGTTCCTCCGTTTGGTATGCATTTTGGACAAATCTTCTCGGTAACCCATCTCCTGGGCCCATCCCGGGCCCACCAATCTCCCCTTATATGTGGAAAGATAAAATCCCATCAAAATTGGTGGGATCTCAAGTTCCCACGTCAATGTTCACATTTTTTGACAAATTTACCCCTTAAATTTAAACTTGGTAGGACGTTCGAACTTGGTGGGAAAGTTCGAATTTAAATTCAAACTTGGCAGGAATTTTTTTTTTTACACAAGTTCAAACTTGATAAGAGCATATTTTTAAAAAACCTATTTTAGCAAAAAAATTATTTTTCCTTGTTTATTTTAAACTAATTACTTTTGAGGGTAAAATAGACATTTCTTGATTCTTTACCAACTATTACCCCTTCATTTTCTTCCTACCAAACAACTTATCTTCTCTCAAACCATCTTCCATCATCTTTCAAAATCTTCCCTTTCCTTCCTCTAAATTCTTTTCCCTCTTAAAATTTTTCCTGTACCAAACGGACCCTTAGTCCCATCTTGTTTGGGGGAGATCAAAACTTGGTTTTAGAAATAAAATCTAGATTTTGTCATGATTTTGTCAAACACCCATATTTTTGTCAGAAGCTATTCTACAACAAAACCTAGGTTTTGGAATTTTTTTTTTTTTCAGATTTTTCTCTCTCCTCTGCCATCATCAGTATTTTTTTAGTATCCTTTAGTACCTTGAAATATTTTTTCAATATCCTAAAAAATTTTGTAAGATCATGAAGTATTTTTTTTATATCTTGAAGCCAAGATCCCCCCTCTTTCGGTAAGCAAACTTGTTTCCAACAAATGGGATGAAAACCATAAGAAGAGTCACTATGGCCCCAAATAAAGTTCCTTTGAACCCTTTCAATCTCCAGACATATAGAAACAGGAATATTAGCAGCTTGCATAGGATAAAGAGGCATTGCAAAGGACAGATTTATCGAGAGTTATTCTGCCAATATTAGCAGGTTGCATAGGATAAAGCAGAAAGCATTGAAAGCAGCTGGAACAGAAACTCACCGAAAAAATTACAAAAATTAAGAGGAAACAAACAATGAGGAGGAATGAGAAGAAACAAAAGGGACCATGGGCCTAGTATCCCAATGGTATGCCTACTCCCCATAGTTGGGGAGGTTGTGGGTTCGATCCCGCCCTTTGTATTTTAGGACATTAGTGCCTGCCATTGTAATGCAAAAAAAAAAAAAAAAAGAAGAAACAAAAGGGGAGAGATACCAGATGAAGTTGTTTTTTTTTACTGCGTTCTTGTGCACATCACAAGCATGACTTCATTGTCGACTAGTAACAATGAAGAAGTTTGATGGAAGATTATCCAAGACTAAGAGTCCAGTGGGGAGAGATAGAGATGGCGAGATCTAAGGAAGACGAGAGCCTTGTTGTCTGAGAAGGGAAGAGTGAAGACTGGCGTCATCGATCAAAGCTAGCAATGGGCTTTGAAGTTCGAGATTTTTGTGTAGAGGTGACACTACTAGAAAATGCAATATTTGCGAGAGACATTTTTTCCCTCACAAAATGGTGATTTTTGCGAGGGAAATTAACTTTCCCTCGCAAAATAGGGGGAAATTGGCACCCAATTTTCGCCAGTTGCCCCCATTTTGCGAGGGAAAATAAGTTTCCCTCGCAAAAATCACCATTTTGCGAGGGAACATTATTTCCCTCACAAAGTTACTTACTTTTGCGAGGGAAAAGAGTTTTCCCTCGCAAAAAGTCGCATAACCCTAAGGATCGATCCAGACTCGTCATTTGCCTCATAGATCCGCATTCTCTTCATTCATATGCGTTCTTCCTCCCTCCCTCAACTCTCCCGTCGACGCTCCTGCCCCGCCATCGCCCTGCCGCCGCCATCCCCAGTCTCCCCCGCCTTAGCCATGCCGCCGCCTTAGCCGGTGTCCGCCTCCACCGTCGCCGACCAGGTAAGTGTGAATATTTGTTTTTACTGGGAGATCAAAGTTACAGTGGTCACCTCCATGTTTGTGATAATCGCCTATTGGTTTTTCACGTACAGAACTGGAGACTTTGATGTTGGTCGAGTACTTGTTGACAATTACGGGGATGCTTCTGACGACAAAGACAAGGTTATTTTCAGAATTCGAGCATAACTTTGCAGAGTTCACTGAGCGATTGATCATTAGTGATAATCAAATATTAAGTTTTAAAGGACTACCTTACTGAAATTTTCTTCTTATCTTAGAACAACGCAAGATGTGTGTGTATTTATTTTAATTTACCTCTTGGGGCCTTTGAACATATTTATAAGAGTTTTCTTTTGTTGCTATACTTTCTTTTATCTTAAATTGTGTCCCCCAGAATTCATAAACTTAAAGGGACGACTAAGGTGAATTTGTTATGATTGTGAATGATGGATGACTACCAATCATTTACCCATTCGTTTCTCTAAGAAAAATCAGTGATGGGAAGTTTTCACCCTAAGTAATAGTGGATATATAGTTCAGTCTCTGTTCTTACTAGTGACTGAAAATTCAGCTTGGCTATATTGTTTGATTATTAATGACGAGTGATATTTAACTCGTTGACATACAGTTCTGCACTTATTTTGTAGATGCTCCAGTTTAAAGGAGATTCTCAGACCAATTCGGCATATCTGATTAAGGTATATCATTTTATTAGCTCTGCTTTAAGGCTTACGTAATATTTCAATGTAGTATATATTGATTTGTCGTCTTATTAAATTCTGTTTGCAGTTGGAACTTTTGGCTGCTAAGAATCTTATTGGTGCAAATTTAAATGGCACGTCAGATCCTTATGCTATCATTACATGTGGCAATGAGAAGCGATTCAGGTGTAAATAATTTGGAATTTTTTTTTTTCTAATTTTTTATACACGTCAGATCCTTATGCTATCATTACATGTAATTTTTTATTTTTTTTAAAAAAAATAAATTGGAATTTGCGAGGGAATAATTTTCCGTCGCAAAGTCCAGGATTTGCGAGGGAAATGCTTTTCCGTCGCAAATACAAGAATTTGCAAGGGAAAATTCGTCCCTCGCAAATTTCAGAATTTGCAAGGGAAAAGGGCATTTTTCCGTCACAAAAGTGGTTTGCGAGGGCAATTTTTGCGAAGGACACTTGTCCGCCGCAAATTCTATTGCAAACCAATTTTGCGACGGAAAAGTTCCGCCGCAAAACAAGGGTTTTTTTTTTTTTTTAGTGTGGGGTTAGCAAGGGCTGATGGTGCTGTCTCTAGCGTTCATGGTGAGGGAGGAGGCGTCAAGTATGAGAGGGAAGGGAGTAGTGGGGCTGTCGATGCAAATGGCGATGAGGTTAGAGGTGTTTCTGGAAACGATGAACAATGGAGAAGGAAAGGGATGAAAAAAGGCGTAGGAGATGATTAGGTGGATAGGAGGGGAGGGGGTAGAAGAAGTAGGTGGCAATGAGGTGGCGATTTGAGTGCCATATAAGAGTGTGACATGTCATTTTAATGATGGAAATTAACGCTGTTAATTGGGAGGGCAACATTGTTATGTTTTGATACTTTGGGGGAAACATTGAGACTCAAAAAACTTCGACGACAACATTACTCTTGAGCATGTGCTTCCGGGACGGATTTGCTACTTAATCCTTTAAAAATTTATGGAGATAGTTTAAAACAATTTATAAATTTGGCACTACAAAAAGACACGTCATTAACAGTAGAATTTCGTCGGTAATTCTATTTGAGACGGGATTTACCTACGAAATTGTGACAAAATTTGAAAATACCGTGACATAGGCAACTCCTGACGGAGTATTTTTTCGTGGGTAATTTCCCACAAAAATTACGGACGGAATCATTTTGTCGATAATTTGAGATGGAAATTACCCACGGAAGTTCGTGATTAATTTCCCACAAAATTGAGGGGTAATTTCTGTCGCAAATTACCGATGGAATGATTTGGTGAGTAATTTTCGTGGGTAATTTTGAAACATAATTTTGTGGGTAAATTACCCATTGATTTTTTCCGTTTGTAATTTATGTGGCTAATTTCCCACGGATTTTGAGACAGAATTCTGTGTGTAATTACCCATGGAATTCTATGACTATTTGCCCAAAATCTAAATGTTCTCACTCATCAATTTTTACACAATATATATATTTTTTTACAATTTAGCGCGCTTAGATGATAAAATTAGCCTATATATATAACTAGAAAAATTAACAAGTTCCAAGTAATTAATATATTGAATGATGGTAAATGTCACAAGTTCAAAGTTACTAAAAGACTAAGATCAAAAAAGGCAAACACACACACACACACACACATAAAGTCATAAGTGTACAGAAACAATGAAAATTTTCAACTATCATTTTCAATATCTTCATTTGCATTGGTAGCAAAGGGAGCCTCATCAATGGCAGGGTTAGAGATATCAGGTAAGTGGATCCCCATTACTTGCAATGCTGTTTATGATTTTAATTTCACGATACAAGCCCGACCTCCCTCATACGCTGCTTAAGAAAGAGATTTCCTGATTCTTAATCTAAAACCTATATTGAAACCGAGTTGCCTGTTTATTCAGGGAATTAATTAAACATAAGCAATTTAAAAATGGCGCACATAACAACTGTTTATTTTTCTTATGGTATACCAATGAGAAGGAAAAAAACTACAACTCTATTGGAAACCATGACTTCAAAGACGATTGACCCGTAATGGTGATTCGCGGGTTTTGGTGCCACCTACTTCAATGAGAATTGCAGGTTGTGGATTTTTTTTTTAGGTTTAAGGTGAAAAAATGTACATGTGCTTAGGTTAGAAGAGCACCCAGCAGCAAGTGTTTTTTTGAAGTGTAAAAGTGACAATTAATGTGGTTACAAATCAGGTACAAAAATACCGTTTGACCGTTAAGTTTGATTTTTTTTTTGACTAACTGGACGATGACTTGGCTTTCAAAAGTGAAAAAATACACATGTGGTTTGGCTAAAAGAGCGCCCAACACTAAGTACTTTTTTTGATCCAAAAATACCGTTTGACCGTTAGTTTGATTTTTTTTACTGACTGGACGATGACGTAGCTTTCAAAGCAACTGTGTGGAAAATAAAACATGTTGACTGTTCGCAAGTCTGAGTTGGAAAGAATTAATATCACCATCCATATTCCTCTGTTCTTCCTTGTAACAACACTATACGTGAAAATTAAAACCCGTCCAATGCGAATATATCTCCCTTCACCCTGCTAAAAATGCCATCGATGACTGCCAACATATCCTCCCACAAGAAATCGAAGACCTTGCCCAAACTAGTGTTCTCAATGTCGTTGTCGCCTCCAATCCATTAAAATTGAACAGCCGCAACATCGGCTAGAGCGAGTACTCATCAGACGAAGCGTACCCGCCGTTGCCTCAGAAATAGGCCCATGAAACTCATACAGCTAAAGTGGCATGTGGATGAAAAATATATCCGCATTGGACACGTTGTGATTTTTAGGTTGAATGTTGTTATATGGGAGTACCGAGGGATAGGGATGATGATATTAATTCTTCCCAACTCAGACTTGCGACCAGTCGCCATGTTTTTTTCCACGTCATTATTCAGTCAGCAAAAAAGGTCAAACTACTAGTCAAACTATATTTTTACAGCCAAAAAAACCACTTGGTGTTAGGGGTTCTTTTGGCCAAACCACGTGTGTATTTTTGCACCTTTGAAAGCCACGTCATCGACTAGTCATCAAAAAAGTCAAACTTAATGGTTAAACAGTATTTTTGTACCTAATTTGTAACCACGTAGTCACTTTTGCACTTGCTGCTGGGTGCTCCTCTTACCAAAACACATGTGCATTTTTACATCTTAACCTTTTTTTTATATATCTGTAGCACGAATAAAATAGGGATGTCCTACTCCTAACAACCTAATTACCTAATAACATCAATGCGTATGTATGATATAGAATGGCCTGTAAATTATAAAATGATACAAACAATTGTGTGCAGGCATGTGTGTGTGTCTATATATATGAAAGATTCATCATTGGCTCGAAGGGTTGTAATAGCAAGGTAAGGAGTATAGTTGGAGTTTGAAGAGTCCATAAAGGCTGCCGGCGGCATATATGAAAGGAGAGCGACACAAAATTGAGTGGCAGAAACTTGAAATATGCCTACACATTCACTTGCATGCCCATCCTATATATTTTAACCAATTATTAATTAATCCTCATTTTTGACTTCCCCACATAGGTGCACAGTTCAGAATTAAATATGCAGAAACAACTAGTCCCACGAAATTCGCCATCAGATGGGAAGGAGGGAGAGCAAGTGGATTTGGAATGTACTAAATTCACCAAGTTCGGAAGAATTTTCAATTCCAAACCAATGACATAAATCCCAATACTCCCATTGAATTGTGTATTAAGGTACTGATAATAAATAATTTCAAGGCGTAGAAGTGAGTGAATCACAGTTTGAATAATGGCCAATACAGCCCAAGCCATAAACCTTAACAATCTAAATCAAAAATCTCAAGAACATTATGAAATAAGTGTGAATTACACAGAAAAGCAGAGGGGCGTGTTAGTATGAGTAATTAGTAGTCTTGTATTAGTGGAGTAGTCTTGTATTAGTTGTATATTGTTGAATGGACTTGAGCCTATATAAGGTAGAGAGAGTCACTGTATATGTGACTTAATAATGATAAATAAGATACATTCATTAGTTTAACATGGTATCAAAGGCAAGGTTTTTGGTTCAATAATTCGGGTCAAGTTTTCTGACCCGGTTTAATCTTGAATTCTTGATAGGGTTGTGTGCAGAGAACAAAGTTCTGTCTCGCACGATATGCAAAGGTTCCCGATGGTACTTGGTTGATAAATCTCGCGGTGGTTCCTTTCCGATGGTTTCTTTTTTGATATCAACGGTGATTCGACCTTCAACGATGGTTCCCGGTGGTTCGCGATTCTTGACCTGATCTTAGACGGTGGTTTGCGATATCAACGATGGTTCAAGTATCGACGGTGGTTCGCGATTCTTGACCTGATCTTCGACGGTGGTTCGCGAGATCAACGGTGGTTCAAGAATCGACGGTGGTTCAAGCATCGACTACAAATCGCGGGTTAGTGTTCTGACGGTGAAAGATCGGTCCCAATCACAGATTTAGCTGGAAGATATTCTCTCTTTCCGGTGATCCGACGGTAAATTGGAGGTTTCGATCTTGGTTTTGTCTCATGGAGAAGTTAGAAGCTCTTGGCGTGACAGTTCTTGGTAAAGGTCTCGGTGCGATTTAGAAGTTAGCAGTTCTCACGTTTGAGGTCTTGGCGGGTTTTGTAGGAGTTGATATCTGGGTTAATTAATTGACATCTAGAGATGATTAATGGAAATCTCAACACTAAGACAAAGAAGAAATGTTCGCGAAAGAGCAAAGCAGGTGTTGATGAAAACGCACCCTTGTTACCTAAAACTAATAAGGATGTTGAAGTCGGATTTGACGATTTTAATGGAGCTTCATTTTCTGGCGCTGTTCTTAACCTGTCCACCACAATTATTGGTGCTGGGATCATGGCTTTGCCTGCTTCTTTGAGAGAGTTGGGATTGGTGCCTGGGATTCTTGCTATCATCTTCATGGTTTTCTTGACAGAGAAGTCTATTAAGTTCATGGTCAGGTTTATGCGGGCAGTAAAATTTGTTTCTTATGGAGGTCTAATTGGGAATTCCTTCGGCAATTTTGGAAAATATTTGGCGCAGATAACTATAATAGTGAACAACATAGGTGTGCTCATTGTTTACATTATTATACTTGGTGATGTGCTTTCTGGAACATCATCAAGCGGAGATCACCATAAAGGAGTCCTTGAAGGACGGTTTGGTGTCCATTGGTGGACAGGGCGTACATTTGTTGTTCTCTTTACAACTCTGGCTATATTTGCGCCTCTAGTAAGCTTTAAGCGAATTGATTCATTGAGATTCACATCTGCACTATCAGTTGCACTGGCAGTTCTTTTTCTTGTCATTGCTGCCAGATTCTGGAAATCCGGACAGATAAGCTTCAAACGCGTTTTTAAAATAGTAAAAGACCTTATTTTGAGCTGAAAGTTTACATGAATAAAATATACATCCGGGGCATGATTTTGGTATATAATATGATGATTTTTGGATAAATATACTGGGTGAAATAAATTTTTGAAAACGGGTTAGAAACAGGGGAGCGAATCGGACCAGGGATCGAAATTTGAGCTCCACGACAAAATCAGTGAACTCATGGTTTCTAGAATTATTTTTACTGGAAAATAGACATCTTTTCGGTTCATATGGCGTTGGGTTCATGTTCAAATGAGTTTTGTGGAATTTATTAAAAATGTTACAATTTGGACCAGAAATCCTGGATTTTCTGGAAGTTCAAGAGGGGCTCGGATTTATGAAATTTGTAAGGGTATTTTTTGAAAGTACTAAAATAAGGTATTTTGATGTCACATAGGGTTAATGCATACTTGGGAAAGCTACCAGGCCCGATAAAATATTAAGGCAGAATAAACCCCACCAGGTAGTAACCGCTTTACTCAGATATCTTTATGTGTTTTGTTGTATGTTTGTATTTGCCATGTGTGTTTTTGTATATGTTTTGCCAAATATGCATACAGAGTTATGTGATTCCTAGCGCTGAGGACGATTGGTCCGAGGCCGGCCTTGATTGGCGGCTGTACGGGTCGATAGGTCCGGGGCTGTCCTGGTGTAGGCAGCTTTACGGGTCGTGACTCCGGTAAGTCCGGGGCTTGCCTTGATAAGGCAGCCTGACGGCACGTGGTAGTCGGTGTTGTGTATATCCTTTTTGCATATATGGTATGTTTGGCATCTTACTGTTGACTTTGTATTTGGCATGATCATCTGCATACACTTTACACATTTAGTATTTGAGTATTGACGGTTACTCTGGGGGCCAACCATGGACTCCAGAAGCTTTTGTTGATACAGAGGGACATTCATGTCTAATAAAGGCCTTTTTGGAAAGGTAGGCATAGCAGTGCTGGTGAAGGATAGGGAATGTCCTATTATATGTTGTGTTGATATTTTTGGATGACTGTATATTATTTATGGTATTTATTTTGGGATGACTGTACCCTTAACCCTTCGGGGACTTTTATTTTCTGTTTATTTTACTTTTACCAGTACAATAGTTTGTCTAAACTGGTTAAATGCTCTGTTGCGCTCACTCTGGTACAAGTGAAATTGACCTGATAATGAAAGAAATGTAACTAAGTAAAGGAATCCCTCTAACCCGCCACTCGAAAGGGCGAGGCCGGTAGGGGTGTAACAACTGTAGCGAACAAAATGTGTCTATGTTGACACTAGCTGGTGTGGATGTAACGGGGGAGTGATTGGGAGAGGAGGTTATCGATGTTATTAGAAGAAACCCTGTATGTGGACTCTGTACAAAAGGTCAAATCTTATTCAGGTTTAAATGCTTCTGAAATGAAGGTTCAGACTAATCACCAAAGGGATGATTTCCAGCAAAGATAGCAAACTCTTGATTGTCGCAGAAGACAAGGCAACATTACCGGCTAACGGTTTAGAGTCTCTTGATTCATTTTTCTAACCATGTACTGATAGATCTATTAATGACATGCAAATGGGAAAGACAAATCTTTCTAAGAAGTTAGGAAACCAAGGAAGAGACTTACCTCATAATTCAAGTCCCAAAGTGGGTGAATTACCTCATAATTCAAGTCCCAAAGTGGGTGAATGTGAGAAGATAGACTCAGCAAGAGATCAAGAAAGTTTCCATGGCTGAATTTAGGCTTCCTCCACATCAAGTAGAAAATTTAAATGGGCTGGTGATGTGGAAGTAGAGTCAGAGAGACAAGTAGCTACCCTATCTGTTGACCAAGGTCTGAATCAAGATTTCTGTACATTGGGTAGACCAAAGGTGGTTGGAGATTATAAGATTGACTTAGAAAGCCTAAGGCTAATGAAACTAAGCAATCAAGGAAACTAAGATATAAAGAATTTGCAGCTTCCTAGGATTCAATAATCTGGTCATATAGATTTGATAGGAGGCATATGCATGGATACTACCAATGTGTTGATGAGATTGATGGGCAAGCTTCCTACGATTCAATAATCTATTTGGAACATAGAAAGACTGTAATAAGGAGTTTTAACTTTGGGGCTTGTGGCGATATACAGCAAAGTTGCAACAGATTCATGTATTTGATAAAGAAAAGTTGAAGCAACGCATATGAGGATAGAAGGAACGATGATGTTCTGTCCTGCATAAAAGTTGAATCAGCAGATTTACAAGTATTTGCCTAGCAAGTTATGTGCCATTGATACATATAGCCCTAACTTGAGGGGGAGTGTTAATATGAGTAATTA
The DNA here is from genome assembly GCA_025563575.1 of Acacia pycnantha. NCBI lineage: Eukaryota > Viridiplantae > Streptophyta > Magnoliopsida > Fabales > Fabaceae > Acacia > Acacia pycnantha. The sequence goes on along the minus strand of JAMWYP010000010.1, from coordinate 3,039,378 downwards.
GTAGTCTTGTATTAGTGGAGTAGTCTTGTATTCTTGTATTAGTTGTATATTGTAGAATGGACTTGAGCCTATATATGGCAGAGAGAGTCACTGTATATGTGACTTAATAATGATGAATAAGATACATTCATTAGTTTAACAGGGCGAATAAAATAGAGATCAAGACTGCGCATTTATCCGCGATAAGTTGTGAAGCTACTTCCGGAACAAATTTCTGCTCTGATAGACTGCCATGAGGAGCGAGAGGTTAAAGAACTTCTTTAAAAGAAGCACTACGTCGCGCTCTGGCTGAGTTTCGAAGGCCGAGTTTCGGTGACTGGAGGAAAATTTTTCGCTGAGGAGGGAAAAGTTTTCGTCGAGTTCTAGCCAGCACAGAGTGCCTTTGTGTTTTTGTCTGTAACTTAAAATTACCAACGAAATTACCCAAGCAAATTCGTCGGTAATCTTATTATTATTTTTTTAAAAGTACTATTTCAATGACGTAGTTTACTTAACGGAACCATTTTGTTGGTAGTTTTCAACGATATTCGTCCGCAATTTCGTCCGAAATTGTTGACGGAATAATTCCTTCAGAAATCCGACAATAATTTGACTGTCAGTTATTACAAACGGATTTCTGTTAAAATAATCTGACTGTAACTTCCAACGGAATATATTCTGTCGGTGATTCCTAGGCAATTAATTCTTTTTTTATAGTATGGGTAACAGAGGGGAGTGAAATTATACTTTTAGAATCAAAATAAACTTCCTATAATTAACTCATATTTGGAATTAGAGGGAGTACTTGGCTATATGCTTTCTATTGAAGTTTATATTTTTAATATCATAAAATTTTAAAACTCGTTTACTGCTAAAGATTATCCCACTCAGGTAAAAAAATAATAATGATTATCCCATTGCGTTACTGATGTACAGTTTTCCTCCCCCTCGAATTAATAACATCCTTAAATTCGATTGGTTTTTAGTTTAGCAATTAAGATTCTAGTTATATTAGTAGTTTATTTAAGAATTTTAAATTTGAGTATTTTTTTTAACATTCTTTTTAGAGTGCATCCCTTTAATTTTTTTAAGGAAAAATCACATATTTTAAAACAAATATTTATAAGATTTTTTTTTTTGGGGGTGATTTTTTAAGTTTTCAAAAATAGCAAAAACCTCCAAACTTTTGAAAACAATGATTTCTTATTATTGATAGACTCTGGAGGCTATTTTAATTTTAGTAATATTTAGGATAATCCAATATATATGAGAGAAAATATTATAAAGATATTGAGTTTCATATACATATTTTTTAAATCAAAATATACATGGAGATATCATCGAATTTGATAACTAACAGTTAAATAGTTGAGATAAGGTCAGAGAAGGCTTTTCCTGAGGAAATTCGTATAAAATTTTGAAGCAGTGATTTAAATTAAAAGAATCTCAAATTAAAATTTATCAATTATACAGACAGATATTATACAAACCTGAAACCAACCTAGTTAAAGTGGTAGGAGGCACACAAAAATTAAATGAAGAAACATACTTAGTCCAAGGTAAATAATCATAAAAAGAAGTTAGAAAAATATGGTTAAAGTGGTAGAATTAATATTACAAGTTTGAATAAAGAGAGATGACGGTGCGGTTGTTACAAGATATTTTAGTGGGCAAAAAGTTATAAGATTTTTCAAAATATTAAACTTATAAGTTATAACTGGGAAATATTACAAATTTAAAGAAAATATTTCTAAAACGTGGGTATATTTGGGTAACAGAGTGAAGTGAAATCATATTTTTAAAATCAAAATAAACTTCCTAATTAACTCATATTTAGAATTAGAGGGAGAGTACTTGGCTATATGCTTTCTATTGAAATTTATATTTTTAATATCATAAAATTTTAAAAATCCTTTACTTGCAATATTTTTTTTTATTTAATCTAAAGTGTCACTAATGATTATCCCACCTCAGGTCGAAAAATTAAGGATTATCCCATACAGTTTTCCTCTCCCTCGGATTAATAACATCCTTAAATTGGATTAGATTTAAGGATTAGATTTTAGTTTAGCAGAGATTCTTGTGATATTGGTAGTTTATTTAGGAACTTATTATTTAAGAATTTTAATATTTTTATTTTTATAACATTCTTGTTAGGATGTATCCCTTAAGTTTTTTAAATGATAAATCACATATTTTAAAACAAATATTTATAAGATATTTTTGTGATTTTTTAAGTTTTAAAAAATAACCAAAACCTCCAAGTCTTTGAAAACAATCAAAACCCAAAAGGGTGTAGATTTCTTATTGTAATTTTTAAGGTAATCCAATATATACGAGAGAAAATATTATAAAAATATTGAATTCCATATACATATTTTTTAAATCAAGATATACATGAAGATATTAACGAATTTGATAACTAACAGTCAAATAGTTGTTTTTCATAAATAAAATTCATATCAAATTTCAAAGAAGAGATTTAAATTAAAAGAATCTCAAATTAAAATTCACCAAATTAAATATATAGACAGATATTTTTCAAACCTGAAACCTACGTTCTTAAAGTGGTAGGGGCACAAAAAATTTAAATGAAGAAACAAACTTAGTTAAAGGAAAATAATCATACAAAGAAGTTAGAAAAATACGGTTAAAGTGGTAGAATTATTATTAGGAATTTGAATAAGCAATAAAAAAGGAGGTAGTATTAAGAATTTTATATATTGAATAATTTCATATAATTTGGATAATTTCTTTATGAAAGAAAATAAAATTTAGAATAATTCCATATAAACTATTTTAATCAACAGAAAATATGAAAAAATAATTTGTTGATTTTAAATTCTTTTCTCAAAAAAATAAAATCAAGACTGCCAGCCAAGATCCCATTTGAACGGATACACACACATACACACACACACACACACACACACACACACATATATATATATATATATATATATATAACTATTTTCATCAACAGAAAAAATGAAAAAATAATTTGTTGATTTTAAATTCATTTATAAAATCAAGACTGCCAGCCAAGATCCCATTTGAACGGTATGCAATGAGTAATGAGTTTATGGTCCCGACACAAAACAAGTACTGAATTAATTAACTCCATTTTTTTTTTTTCAGGTTTTCATCAACTCCGGGATTCTGCTAGGTTGCATCTCCAGGCTACCACTATGGCTGGGCTGGCGTCTCATGCTCGGAGTTGGCGTCGTTCCTTCAGTCTTGATCGCACTGGGAGTGTTAGCCATGCCGGAGTCGCCGCGTTGGCTGGTGATGAGGGGTCGGCTTGGTGACGCGCGCCGAGTCCTTCGAAAATTTCAGATTCGAACAAGAAGCTCAGCAGAGGCTCGCCGACATCAAATTGGCGGCTGGGATCTCGGAGAGCTGCAACGACGACATCGTTGAAGTCATCAACAAGCAAAAGTCAGGCAAAGGTGTGTGGAAGGAGATGTTCATTACCGCCACACCAGCCGTTCGTCACATCATCGTCGCCGTCATTAGCATACACTTCTTTCAACAAGCCGTTGGCTTAGACTCTGTCGTTTTGTACAGCCCCACCATATTCGAGAAGGCTGGCATCACATCCGATAGCCAAAAGCTTCTCGCAACTGTGGCCGTTGGAGTCACCAAGACGATCTTCATCTTGGTCGCTACGTTCTTATTGGATCGGTTCGGGCGACGCCCCTTGTTGATCACTAGTTTCGGAGGTCTCATAGCCTCACTTTTACTCTCGCCACGTGCCTTACGGTCATTGCACACTCAGAGAAAAGAGTGATGTGGGCCGTCGTATTGAGTATCACCACGGTGTTGTCCTCGGTGGCGTCGTTTTCGATTGGGGCTGGTCCAATCGCGTGGGTTTATTGCACGAGGTTCTTCCGTTGAGACTACGCGCTCGGTGCGGCTATGGGAGTGGTGGTGAATAGGTCGATTTGTGCCCTCATCTCAATGACATTTCTGTCCTTATCGAAGGCTATTACCATTGGTGGGGCCTTCTTTCTGTACGGAACCATCGCGACCATTGGATGGATCTTTTTCTTTATAGTGCTCCCGGAAACACGTGGCAAAACCCTAGAGGAAATGGAAGCGTCATTTGGTAGTTTCAGAGCAAAACCAAAGCCCAACTGCGGAGCTATAGCACCCACCTCAGACAAAGATAGGAACAACAAGCCCATCTAATCATGAAAGTAGTAGACTTCAAAACCGACAAAGATGGGAACAACAAGTTCATCCAATCATGGAAGTAGACTTTAAAATATGAAGCTTTTTTTTGTTTTTTTTTTCCGCTTTAATTTGCTTGTCCTCAGTATGTTTTTTCTTTCTTTTTTTCCCTTTATTATTAAAAAAAAGTATGTTTTTTTTCTTTTACTGCTCTTTATTATAATTAATGAGAATACAATTTTGATTATGGCACTGTCTTCACATTGATCATTATTATTTTTATTATCAATTGTTGATATTTTCCTGAGATATAATATTCCTATGCCGATGTGTAATTGTGAACGAAAACCATGCATACAAATAATAATTACAATTAGTTGTGATTTATATTATTATTGAGTTTCTCTCAATTCATCGAAAATCTCCTCTTCTATACTAAAGAAACGGAAATTAAACCTCGACTTTTTTTGATAAGATAACCGGTTATATGCTGATGGGTATATGCGCTGGACTAATTAACAAGTGATATCATAATCTCTTTGTTAATACCAAAGCAGACTATATTAGCCCAGCTAAATCTCGTATGAAAATGTTCTGATCACTACAAAAAAAGTCACTTTTTGCGGCGGAATTTTTCCGTCGCAAAAATGGTTTGCGGCGGATTTTGCGACGGAAAACCGTCCGTCGCAAAAAAGGGCCTCGCAAACCATTTTTACGACGGAAAAAATAATTTTTCCGTCGCAAAAAAGATATTTGCGACGGAAAAACATCTCCCTCGCAAAATGCAGGATTTTGCGAGGGAAAAATGTTCCCTCGCAAAAATCTTGAAGTTTGCGAGGGAAAAATTATCCCTCGCAAAATTCTTGATTTTTGCGAGGGAACATATGTCCCTCGCAAACTTCCTGATTTTTGCGAGGGACAACCTTTCCCTCGCAAAAATCCTGAATTTTGCGAGGGACAAATGTTCCCTCGCAAAAATCAAGAATTTTGCGAGGGAATGTTGTCCTCGCAAAAACCCAATTTATTTTTTAAAAAAATAAATAAACAGAAAAAAATATAAAAAATGAGAAAATAAATAGACTTGTATATCATAAAAAGAAATTGTAACAGTCATAAGAGTTTACAAATCAAAAACAAAATATTACAAATTATAATGTTGTGGCCAAAATGAACTAAAAAAAAAATCTAAACAAAGACATTCGATCATCGTTATCACCAAGATCGTCATCACCACCAGAAGTTCCGTACCCTTTTCCTTCAATAGAGACTGGATAATTGCCCGCATCTCACTAAGCATCTCTCATTGCTCCTTCACCTTCTCTTCTAACACCTTTACTATATTACTAACCATTGATCAGCATTATATTAAAAAAAAAATATCTTGTCAGCAACAAATAATAAATGCAAATGAACAAGAAGTGATTGAGTCATCTACGGTCTATTTTGGATCTCCGAAACCATAACTTAGAAACCTCAAGAGTAATGAAACCTCAAATAACCAAAAGCTTATTTGATGCCATTGAGTCGCACGTCCAGTTTAGAGACTTACCTACAATTGAAACCTCCTTTGAAATTATGCTCTGAAAATAATCTGACTGAAATTTGGAATAAAAATGAAATAAGTGCAAGGCAATCCATGTAGATGAAAACAAAAGAGGGCTGCCTCATTACATCCTCAGTCTAATTTGTTTAGATAGGTACCTCAAAAGTCAAAAGATAACAACTTGGAGATCCGAAATATGCGCATACCTGGCTTGTTGCCATAGCAAAAGTCTCGGACTCAAAATTTTGAGAAAATTTTTCAAGTTCTTGCATGACGTCTTCATCATCCTCATCAAGAGGTTTATATAACTTTACTGCATTCATTCTACAAGTTTGTGGTTGATTCGTATGAAAATGTTCTGATCTTAAAAAGTTGAAAGACGATTATAATGAAGAGTAAGGATAGATGAGAGAAGGAGGAGACATTTTGTATCTTGTAATATATATATAGCTAGTTAAATTTGTGGTTGATTCCACACTTGTATTTCCACTAGGACTGAAATAAATTACAACATTACTCTTGTATTTCTACTATGAATCCACTTGGTGGCCTGGAAGGGGAGGGGGGCATGGATTGAGATTTGCAAAGCACTACTACAAAAATTGGATATTACTACCCTAAAAAACGTCCTTATTTAGAAATAGGACGTCCAAAGTGAAGGCGGTGGCATTCTTGTAATTATATTTAAGGAAGTTGAGCCTTCCTGATTGATTCAGTCGCCTATATTTTAAAAATGGCGACTGAATTAGAATCAGTCGCCATTTTTAAAATATAAGCGACTGATTCGATTCAGTCGCCATTTTTAAAATATAGGCGACCTGAATCAGAATCAGGTCGCCATTTATAAAATATAGGCGACCTGATTCTCATTCAGGTCGCCAAAAATTGGAATATAGGCGACCTGAAAGATGATTCAACACATAGCGTCTAGTTAGTACTGAGCATGATTAATTAATATGTTAACTGTTGTTCATTTGTATGTATTTGGTGTTTTGTCGGTACAAAATATGCAATTTTGGTGTTATATATAGTCTGTTTATGTATTGTGTTAGAGTGAGATTCTTCGTTGCTTGTGGTGGTTTCTGGTGATTCTTACATTAGAGTGTGATTCTTCATTGCCTTGGTAGATGTTCATATTTTGTAGTTTACTTTTTAAAAAAATTTCAACAAAGGCGACTGATTTTTAAATCAGTCGCCTTTGTTCGATAAGCGACCGATTCGAATATCAGTCGCCTTAAGTTCAACAAAGCGACTGATTTAAAAATCAGTCGCCTTTCTTGAAATTAAGGCGACCCGATAAGAATATCGTCGCCTTTAAGCGAATTCTCTATCTTTTATTTAGCTTAATAAGGCGACTGATTTGAAATCGGTCGCCTTATTTACCTATATAAGGCGACGATTTCCAATCGGGTCGTCTTATATAGGTAAATAAGCGACGATTTCAAATCGTCGCTTATTAAGGCGACTGATCTAATATCGTCGCCTTAATAAAACGACCTAATTTTGGATCAGTCGTCATTTTGGAAATTTTCCTCTACCCCCTCCAAGACGTCCCTCAGAAAAGGGTCGTTAATTGGGTCTTATTTAGGTCGTTGTTTAGCATTTTTGTAGTAGTGAAGCAATAGAACCAGTCATATATGATAAAGTTGGCTAGCATCTTATGAAGCCAAGGAATAATGGATTTTGGGTTCCGGTGGTGCGAGCTATATATACAAGTGAATGTATGTATGCCCGAGGATCAAGGACGCCTGGGACCCAACCTAAGGATTTAGAGTAAATTATTTAATTTCAGAAGCTAATCCGCAAGCCCTTGATGAAGTGCTGAAACTTATTTCAATGGATGAACTTGCTTGAAGCCAGTACTCTCGATCTTTACAACATCACTATCTAAAGTATTGTAATATCGTATGTGTCTAAGGTAACGTCCGCACATATACAATATGACTTTTAACCCCAAAATGGGATTATATATATCATCAATCCCCTAATTTACTTAACCAAACAAGATCAAGCATAATTAAATAAAACTGTGCTTGGCAACGAGAAAGAAATGTATAAACGAGTATATGCCTAAAAATATGCAAAGAATTATAATCTCTTTGCTAATGTCATTAGAAATTTGACAAAAGGTCTATTAGTTTAGATAGAATCACAATTTTAAAGCAGCCAACGTTATCACAGTTTAAGGACTTAGTGTTGTGTCGAATATCGATCTTAACAACAATAATATATTCAAGTTCGTTGGAACATTCATATAAAGACCCTAGCCATGCATGTGTGTGCTTGTGTGAAGCAACAAGCTTGGCTTCATAGAGGTTCTCGATCTACCGTGTTTAATATTACAATCTAAAAACTCCACACACACACACACAAAAAACTCTTCATCATCGCATTAATAGGGGAATAACGCAATAATAGCACCAAGAACCAACGTGGAATAACGCAATAATAGCACCAAGAATCAACGTCGAAGTCAAATCATGAGTCTAAGGTGTTGTTACCTCATTTCCCTAATACAAGATCCACTAAATTTGACCATCAATACAAACTAGAATCTTTTGAGATGGAAATTCAGTCCAACTAAAGAGACTTTCAAGAAAACAAATCATCACCATGTGCAGATTTCAAAAGTTAATAATAATAAAACGCAACAGATCAAGATCAGATCAAAGACCTAATTGACTGGCACCACCAACTTGTTCACCAAGGATCCTGATGAGGAAGATCAGGACGAAGCTGTTTGAAGATTTCACGATAAGTATGATAAAGAACTCGATCTTTAGCGGCAGTATGAAGAATCTGAGTACAGGCACAGAAATACTTGAGTTGTTCCAGCGTACAATATCCCAACATTTGCCCTAAGAACAAGAACAACCAGTTTATATTGTCCTTCCTCACATCTATCACCGGTCTCACGCCATCTCCCGTGCAGTGCTCGCACACCAACGACTGTGGCGATGTCCACTCCGGCGGGGCACGGTTGTGCATGGTCCTCTTCTTGCTCTCAACGAAGCTTTCAAACTGTTTTAGCTTCTCCTCAATATTGAAGACTACCGGGTATTCTTTGCCACACTTGTTACACCGGACCGTCCCGGTGACTGTATAAATGAAGTGTTTTTCCAGATGCGACTTATCGTGGACGTAGGCGGGGCGGTCGGTGGTCCATGCATAAGGTGGTGGTTCAATGTTTCTGTTTTGATGATCCTCACCGTTGTTTCGAGGATTCTGGGGAGGATTCTGGGGAGGGCGTACCCAGCCCAAAGGCGGCGGAGGAGGCTCATCGTTGATTGCTACGTTCAAATTCATTTTTGGATACGTCGCCGGCGGTGACTTTGGGAAGAGATCTAATTCCAGCGTGAAATGAAGTGGATTATTGGAATGTAGGAATTCCATTGGCGGTGAATAAACTGGATGAGGTTGTGCTAATGGAGTAGGAGACGGAGGAGCTGGTGGCTGTGGTGGAGGAGGAGAAGGCGGCCGGAGTCTGAGAGAAAGATTATTTTCAACTCTATCGTCTTCTGGATTCATGAAATTAATGTTCATGTTGTTGTTATTCATGGTGAATGATGATCTGAGCAAGATTGGTGAACAACAGAGAACATGAATTGATACGTGTTTTCTTTTTCTCTTTTTGTTTCCAAGAAGGTAATGGATCATATGGTTTTATAGAAGGAGGAACTCAAAGAACCCGTCCAAGAAAATTAAAGACGGGATTGGTGGATCATATGGTTTTCAAAATTTGAAGCGCGAAATGACGATGCGTGAGATTCGGTAAAATAAAATAGAATCTTGTTCGTTATGCGAAAATTGAAATTGAAATTTTATAAATTTTGTACTTCAAAAATCTAATTAAAGCTTTTTTTTTTCCTACTGGATTATAATTTCATCATATCCTAACTGTTATAATATGTCTACCTATAATATTGGGTACGTTTATGCACAGCTGATTTTGTAATTTAATTTATATACAAATAATAAATTATATGACACTTCATATCAATTTAATATAGGTTTTTTGGCCAGAAATTAATATAATACTGTAATGTCGCGTAACGTTTGCAACAGATTGTCCGATTTATGAGCTACTCATTTCAGACTCATCGTTATTCAAATTCTATTATGATGTGGACTAGGGTTGATCAAAAAACCTGTGGTCTGGTTGGTCCGGCCCGGTCCGGTCTGACCCAACCCGAATTGTCCTGGACCAAAATTGGTCCAGGACAATTTGACCGGACCGGACCGGACCGGACCAAACAGCTCGGGTTGGACTGGACCTCGGTCCAGGGACTTAAAACCCCTGGACTGGTCCGGTCTGACCCGAGCTCTCTTTTTTTTTTAAAAAAAAATCACTACTACACTGAGTCACTCACTGGAGTCTGAACATCTTAATATGCTTTTTAATTTATAGAAATCACTTTTCACTAAGTCACTTTTTATTACTTTTGGAAATCAAGTGAAACTAGAGCTAAAATATTGTCTCCCAAGAAGGCAAAAAAAAAAAAAAATTGGAAAAGAAACTGAAAAAAAAAAAAGATAATTTTTGGGAAAATTACGCACATGTCCCAAAGAGCAAAAACAATTATAAAAAAGTCCCTTAAAATCACAAAATTACACAGAAGTCCTAAGGGACTTTTTTGATATTATTTGTATTAACAATAGGAAATTTCATATTTACAACAGGAAATGCCTATATTTACAACAACATCTAAACACCTGACCATTTACAATAGAAAAAGTCATATTTACAACAGGAAATGCTCATATTTACAGCAACATTAAAATATCTGAATTTTGAATGTAGAGAGGTCATTTAGAACAGAAAAAGACTATATTTATAATAGGAAGTGTTGTATTTACAACAAAATTTAAAATCTTGACATTTACAACAGAAAAAAAAAATCATATTTACAACAGGAAATGCCTATATTTACAACATTTAAACACCTGGATTTTGAACGTAGAGAGGTCATTTATAACAGAAAGAGGCTATATTTATAACAAGAAGTGCTGTATTTACAGTAAAATTTAAAATCGGGTCATTTATAACAGAAAAAACCATATTTATAACCAAAAATACATATATTTACAAAAACATTTAAAAATCTGGATTTTATTTCCATTCAAATAATATCAAAAAAGTCCCTTGAGACTTTTGTGTAATTTGGTGATTTCAAGGGGTTATTTTATTTTATTTTTTGTTCATTGGGACCTAAGTGTAATTTTCCCATAATTTTTTTCCTCATTTTTGAGGTCATGTTAGAACTTTGAGCAATATTATTCATATTTTACTCCATTGAGCATTGTACTACGTACGTCTTATCGTGCATTCTAAATCACTTAATTAAATTCAACTGGTAAGTATTATCCAAATCACTACGTCTTATATTTAATATAAAAGCTAGCTAATTAATTTAGATAGAAGAAATAAACTAAATTATTTGTAATAAATATATGTTAGTTTTCTTAAAATTAATATCAATTGGTAACTTGTGTATATATAAAACTTATGGAGATCAGGTTATCAATTTTTATATTCAAGTTGTCAATTCTTATACTCAAATTAACAACACTCAAAATTTAAATTTTCTTATTTGTACTAAATTATTTATGTCATTTTACTAATTTAAATTTAAGTTACTTTTGTACGGTTCAATTAATTAATATTCATCTAATCCTAAATATATGACATAATTTATAGTATAAATTGCAGTATAAACTATATCTTATATTTAAGATCGGAGGTAGTATTAAGAAGAATTATTATGAGGTTTTAAGGATGAAATACAATCACCAAAAACTTTTACAAGTAAACATTGTGCAATGATTAGTTTAAGTGCAAAAAATAATAATAGGTCCAGTTGCTCACTTATTATTGATGCTTTTTAATGATAAAATACATTATTTTCTTAGAATTTCAAAGTGATTCTCTGTATTAATTATAGACGCAATTGGGACAAACCAAAAAAATAGAAATTTATTATTAAAAAAAAAAAGATTTCACCTAATGGCTTTTTTCCCTCCCCACGGCCACAGTCATGTATCTAAAATGTAATTCATAAATTTAAATTTAAGTATCATTAGTACAGATTTTTATTTGAGCAAAATCTTATTTTAAAAAATATCTCAAGCCTCTTCCACTTAGTCCCATCAACATTTGCACTTTTTTATTTCCTTTGGCGCTCCTCACGGCTACGAGCACCTAAGAGTACTTCCCAAATACACACAAGCGGCCGGTTCGGCCCGAAAACTGATGAATTGGTCCGGTCCAGATATTAATCCGTTTTAGTTTTTTTTTTTTTGTTATATAATTTTATATTAATGACCTTGAAATCTTCACTTTCTCACTGGTTTAAACTAGTGACTCTTGATTTAGTACACTGACCGGTCCGAGTTTAATAACCTTAGTTTTTAACCGGTGGAAATTGATTCTCTTTAGTTATCATGACTCATGAGCACGTGCTTTTGTTTTTGGGTATAAATTAATCTATTATAAATCAGAGGTATCATCACTTTCTGTATTGTATTGTTTGATGAAGAGGATTACAATGTACTTATAGGAGAAGGAGGGAGAACAGATGAGGTACATTAGAAAATACAATAAAGCATAATAAAGACTAATAACTCAGTAATTAAGAACCTATAATCAGGGCACTAATCAAGGGATTCTAATAAAAGGGTGATTTATTTTCTAATATTCTAACACTCCCCCTCAAGCTGGAGAGTATATGTCGATCAATCCCAGCTTGCCACAAAATCTTTCATCGACCGAGTGGTTTAGTTAGGATATCTGCAATTTGGTCTGTAGATCTTATGTGAGACAGTGTCATAATGCCTGCTTCAATCTTTTCTTTAATGAAGTGTCTGTCTATCTCAACATGTTTGGTTCTATCATGATATACTAGGTTCTTGACCATTTCAATGCTGGCCTTGTTATCACACCAGAGTTGCATTGGTCCCTCTTGTTGAATTCCCAACTCTGTCAGTAATCTTATAATCCAGATTCCTTCACATACTCCTTTGTTGACAGCTCTTAGTTCTGCTTCGGCACTGCTTGTTGACACAACTGTCTGTTTCTTGCTTCTCCCGGTAACTAAATTTCCCCGCACGTAAGTACAGTACCCTGAGGTTGACCTCCTGGTCTCTCTATCTCTTGCATGGTCTGCGTCAATGTAGATTTCTATGTTTCTGGTAGTACCTCTCTTAAAGAATATTCCCCTTTCAGGATTAAGCTTTAATTCAGGTAGCTCAAAATTCTGTATACTGCCTCCATGTGTTCTTCTTGGGGCTGATGCATAAACTGACTTACTATTCCAACTGCATAGCTAATGTCAGGACGTTTGTGGATTAAGTATATCAATTTTCTCACAAGTCTTTTGTATCTCTCTGCATTAGCTAAAACACCTTGTGGCTTGATCTCTAAGTGGCATCCCTCTTCCATTGGTATCCCTTCTGGTTGAGTACCCAACATTCCTGTCTCATGTAACAAGTCTAATGTATACTTGCGTTGAGAGACATTGATGCCCTTCTTAGTTTTTACTACTTCCATGCCTAAGAAATACCTCATTTGTCCAAGGTCTTTCACCTGAAATTCAGTTGACAAGTCCCGTTTTAGTTGAGCCATGGATTCTTCATCATCTCCTATAATGATTATGTCATCAACATAGACGATCAATATGGTGACTTTGCCATTAACACGTTTGGTGAACAACGTGTCATCTGCTCGTCCCTGAGTATATCCAAGCCCTTTCACTGCTTTGGTGAATTTACCGAACCATGCCCTCAGAGATTGTTTTAGGTCGTACAATGACTTCCTTAGCTTACACATAGAGTTATTAGGAGCTAAAACTTCATCCGGAATCTCCATGTATACTTCTTCCTCTAGGTTGCCATTCAGGAATGCATTTTTCACGTCAGTTGGTATGTGACCAATCCAAGTTTGTTGCGAGTGATAACAGTACTTGAATGGTATAGAACTTGACCACTGGAGCAAATGTCTCCTGGTAGTTGATCCCGTACGTCTAGGTATATCCTTTTGCAACAAGTCTCGCCTTGTATTTGTTGATACTGCCATCGGGATTGAATTTCGGAGTGAAGATCTACATGCATCCTACTGGTTTCTTTCCTTTAGTAAGAGTCGTGATCTCCCATATTCTATTTTCCTTGAGTGCCCTCAATTCCTCTTTTGCAGCTTACTTCTAATTTGGATCAACCATAGCTTGTTGAAATGTATTTGGAATTGTTATCTGTGCACTCTTCTTATCAATTTGTGAGGATTAGTTTTTTCGGCTTTAATTTGTTTGTCCTCATTATTGCTTTTTTGGGCTGCTATTTATTATGATTATGATAATGAGTGATGACAAAGTCTTGTTTAGAAGCGGATGAAGTATTTTAGATAAAAACAAAAAAAGAAAATGAAAAGGGAGAGAGCTAGTGGGGGACAAGGAAAAGAGCAGCAAGCAGAGGAAAATAAAAGAAAGTGAGCCCACTCATTGTGACTCGTGACACTCGAGTTGAGCCCCTCATTTTTTACTTGCCAAAAATTTATTTTGACTAGCGCTCCACAAAATTTGTTACTATTATCCTTGGGAAATTATTTTGTGAGGTGTTTTTTTTTTAAAAAAAATAATATTAAAAAAGTCTCGATACCAAATTTTCTATCAAAAAATTTTTTAGGGATTTTTTTTATGTTAATTCCAGAATTCCAATATCAAAAAATTCTGTTGTCAAAAAAGTCCTAAGGACTTTTTTTATAGGAATTTGGGATTGAGATTTTTTTTAATATTTTTTCTTTTCTTTAAAACCTCACTTATATTTTCTCCCAGTTTATTTCCTGTACGGTCCACTAAATTCGAGCCTCATTTATTTTTTGAAAAGTAAAATTTAAATGATTTGTTTTATGATGATTCATCATGACTATGCCAAATAACAATATTCGCATGACATTTCTGTAGTCGCCAAGAAAATTGGAATAATGATGGATTTGGCTTTGGTCCGATGCAAAGGACCGTCCGCTACGCTTTTTTGCATTTAATAATTTACCGCGCGCGGTACACAAAACAGCGGGCGGTACTAATTTATAAGCAAAAAAGCACAGCGGATGGTCCTTTGCATCGACCAAAGCCAAATCCAATAATGATGGTGAATCTGAATTGAACCCTTATTTTTGTCAAATCTGTATCAGCTTGTTATTTTATTTACTGAATTAATATTTACAAGCTTAGTATTGTTATTCAATTAAAAAATTACAGATTTTTTTTTTTTTTTTTTTTTTTAAAATCTAAAAGTTACATTTGCAAAGCTTTTATAATTCATCTACCCTCAAAATAGAGCTAAACCTAAAAAGGGCCACCAACCTTAAATAAATCAAAGAAACAAAACTCTTACTGCGTTAATTAATATTAGAAAGAATTATTATGAGGTTCTAAGGATAGAATACAATCACCAAAAACTTTTACAATTTGCAGAAAATATCAAGGGAGAATTACATTCAGGTCCCAATGAAGGAAAAAAATTACAAAAAAGTCCATTGAAATCACAAAATTACCCAGAAGTCCCAAGGAAATTTTTGTTGTAAATACATACATTTCCTGTTGTAAATACATACATTTTCTGTTGTAAATGGTTTGAGACTTTTTTTGATATTATTTGTACAAAATTTTTTAAATGTTGTTGTAAATACATACTTTTTCATTGTAAATACATACTTTTCTGTTGTAAATGGTCAGGTGTTTAAATGTTGTTGTAAATATATACTTTTCCTGTTGTAAATGGTTTGGGACTTTTTTGATATTATTTGTACGGAATGAAAATTACTTTTCGTGTTGTTGTAAATATATACTTTTCCTGTTGTAAATATTTGTATGTATTTACAACACGAAATGTATGTATTTACAACAAAAATTCTCTTGGGACTTTTTTGTAATTTTATGATTTCAAAGGACTTTTTTATAATTTTTTTCCTTCCTTGGGACCTGAGTGTAATTCTCCCAAATATCAATAGAATTTGTTAATGGTGCTTTTTTATGATTAAATAAATTCTTTTCTTAGAATTTCATAGTGATTCTCTATAGATATTATACACACAATTGGGATAAACTACAAAAATAGAACTTTATTAAAAAAAAAATAGATTTCACCTAATGGCTTTTTCCCCTCCCCACAGGCCACAACTATATATCTAAAATCTTAGGGCCCGTTTGGTACACGGAATCGGTGGGAAGGGAAATGAAAATTAGCAAGTTAGTCTCATTTTGTTTGGGGGAGATCAAAACTTGGTTTTAGAAATAAAATCTAGGTTTTGTCATAATTTTGCCAAACACCCTTTTGTCAGAAGCTATTCTACATTAAAACCTAGGTTTTGGAAAAAAACTTTTTTTTTTTTTCAGATTTTTCTCTCTCCTTTGCCATCATCAGTATTTTTTTATTACCTTGAAATATTTTTTCAATATCCTAAAAAATTTTGTAAGATCATGAAGTATTTTTTTTATATCCTTAAGTATCTTTTTAGTATCTGTCTTGAAATTTTTTTTAAAGATCATTCATTACCCTAAAATATTTTTTCAATATCTTAAAATAAATTTTTAAGACCATGAGAAGTATTTTTTTCAGTATCAGTCAGTATTAAGTATATTTTTAGCCTATAAGTACCCTAAAATATTTTTTCAAAATCGGTTATTACCCTGAAATATTTTTGCAAAATCCTAAAATAAGTTTTTAAGATCATTAAGTATTTTTTCAGTATCCTTAAGTATCTTTTTAGTACCTGTCAATACTCTAAAATATTGTTTCAAGATTAGTCATTACCCTGAAATATTTTTTTAATATCCTAAAATATATTTTTAAAATCATGAAGTATTTTTTTAGTGTCGGTCAGTACCCTTAAGTATTTTAATTTTATACACAAATTTATGTAATTTTTGGTATTTATTATGATATATAATGTTTATAATATTTACAATACATACATTATCTTTATATGCAATTATACTAAAAACTAATGTCTTTTTTGATAAATTTAAGAAAAAATTATTATGATAACCATATTCAAACACTATCATTTTTATCAAAAAAAAAAACAATTCTTCAAAAGCCATTTTTCCTTGTAAATCCTAAAAACTATTCTCTAAGAGTCATTTTTATATGGTAAATCCCAAAAGTTATTCCTCAAAAATTAAATTTAAAGGGCCCCAACATTGATTAAGGCATGCTAGCGTCACCTGTGGGCACTTGCATGATCTTTTTTTTTTTTTTGTTGCTCAAGACACTTGCATGATCTCATATTGCACCTTTTTTTCCTTTGGTGCTCCTCACAGCTACGAGCACCTAAGAACTTCCGAAACACATACTCGTGCATCAACCATTTGAATTCTCATAAGAAAAACCCAAAATTATTTCCTCATGCCTGTATTTTATACTTCCAAATATATGTTTTTTCTCCACTTTAGGTGGTTTTAGTGC
Organism: Acacia pycnantha; assembly: GCA_025563575.1. Lineage (NCBI taxonomy): Eukaryota > Viridiplantae > Streptophyta > Magnoliopsida > Fabales > Fabaceae > Acacia > Acacia pycnantha. Next base: position 3,022,226 of record JAMWYP010000010.1, on the reverse strand, counting down.
TCATTAAGGGTGACCAACATCGAAATCTGAATCTTGTTTAAATATCATTTTATATTTTATATTCTTTAAAAAAATATTTTAATCTGTACCAAATACGAAATAAATAAAAAACGTATTAACTGTCAGTCTTTTAAAAAATATTTTTTAAGAAAAATATCAGTGAAAAGTTTTAAATTTATTTTAATTATCATGGTGGTAATGGGATGAGCATTGAAATTGATTATCTTTCTTTGTTTTTTTCCGTGTTATTAAACTCAGGCCGGAGCGAACGATTCGGCCTGAAAACTGGTGAACAGGTCCAATCTAGACGTTAATCAGTTTTAGTTTTTTAATTTTTTTTTTAAATTTTATATTAATAATCCTAAAATCCTTACTTTCTCATTAGTTGGGTTCCAGGTTAGCTCAGGTTTGACCTACTGACCCTTGACATAGTACCTCTACTGGTTCAGTGACCGACCGCGGTTTAATAATCTTAGTTTTTTTACTAGTGGAAATTGATTCTCTTTATATATAGAGACACATACACACACCATGTTGATGTTATCATGACTCATGAGTAGGGGTGGAAATAAGTCAAACCCCTATCAGGCGACCTACAGCCTTACTTGTTTAGTGCTTGGTCTGGCCTGTTTGTTAAAAAGACCAAGCCAAGGCTTATTTAAATGCCTAAATGTGTAAATAGGCTAGGCCCATTTTGTTAAGGCCTGGCCATAAGCCTTCAAGTTTTGCCTGTTTACATATTAAATAAATATAATTATATTTATATCATATAAATAATATAATCTTCATTGTTTTTCATTTTTTTATTCTAATTTCAAGTTATATTTATATATATTTTGATAGGCTCAAAAGTGTACAAAGCCTATTTATGGTTTCCAAGCTAATGCCTGCAATTTGAGGCCCTTTTAAAGTGTAAGTAATTAAGCCTTTTTTAAGGCTTCAAGCTCGACCAAGCCTTATGAATAGAGCAGGGAAATCGGGCCGAGCCCTGGCCCTACAGGGCCTGAGCTTGAAAAATAGGCCAAAAATTTGAAATTGGCCTTGTAGGGCCGGCCTTATAGGGCCTCGGGCATAATTGGGCTGGCCCTGCAGGGCCTCGGGCCAACCCGTTTAAATGTAGCTTTTTTTTTAAAAAAAATAATTACCTAGACTTCCACTTAATGAATGTGTTTATTTGTAATTACTTAGATTTTTTTAGTTTAAACTATAACCCTTTTTTATGTTTATTATTATTTTGTATTAAAACACATAATTAGTTATTATAAATTTTAAAGAAGGGATGTTTTCATATTAAACAAACATATACTTTGGTATTACAATATTATATAAGTAATAAATTATAAATATATTTTGTGTAAAATAAGTATAATTATTTTTATGGAGAACCCAGCTCGAGTTACCCAATTCAGACCAATTGCTCCTTGTAATGTGATATACAAAGGACTGACAAAGATACTAGTGCGCAGATTAAAAGATGTTATGGATGGTCTTGTGTCACGTTTTCAGGCTAGCTTTGTGCTAGGACGCAACATCCAAGAGAACATTATCATCGCCAAGGAGATTACCCATATGATGCAAATGATGAGTGGTAAGAAATGTTATATGGTTATCAAGATTGATCTTGAGAAAGCCTACGATAGGCTAAGTTTGGGGTTCTTTATGAAAGTATTGGAAGAGATTGACTTACCAGAGAATATAGTCAATATCATTAAACACTGCTTGTATTCGGTGAAAATGTGTTTATTGTGGAATGGGAGCAGAAAGGAGGAGTTTAAGCCAACTAGAGGGATTAGACAAGGTGATCCCATGTCGCCTTATCTATTTGTCCTTGCTATAGAGAAATTATATCATATTATTGCCGATTCAGTTAAAGACAGAAGATGGAAACCGATTAGGGTTGGAAGATCCAATGTATGCATATCACTCCTCCTATTTGCGGATGACCTATTGTTGTTCTGTGAAGCTAGTGAGGAACAAATGGGGAATGCGCTTGACTGTTTGGAGAGGTTTTAGGGCAGAAAATCAATCCAAATAAGACTTCTGTTTTTTTCTCGAAGAATGTCCCTAGAGACAAACAAAACATCATTTGTGGGATGGGAGGTTTTCAACGCAAGAAGGAGTTGGGAAGGTACTTAGGGGCACATATCTTTCAAGGTCGTAATTCCAGAGCTAAGTTTCAATTGTTGATTGACAAAGTACAAAGGAAACTTAGTGGATGGAAAACCCAATCCTTGGCACTAGCAGGAAGGATCACTTTAGTCCAATCAGTAACATCACAGATTATAAACTTCCAAATGCAACACAAAAACATTCCAGGTATCGTTTGTGATGAGATTGAAAAACTCCAAAGGAATTTCATTTGGGGTTCAAATAGGGAGAAGAAGAAGTTACATGCCATTAGCTGGGAAGGAGTGTGTAGGCCTAAGGAGGAAGGAGGTGTAGGTATAAGGAGATTGAAACGGATGAATGATGCTCTTGTAGGGAAAATCGTATGGAACTTATTAGCCAAACCTAAAGGATTGTGCTCTAAAATCCTGAAAGCTAAATATGGAAGGGGTGCTAATTGGCTAGCTGAGTGTACCGTGAAGCAATATGATTCACGCTTATGGAAAAATGTTGCCAGATTATGGTCTGAAGTTATTAAGGGTATTGGATGGGAAGTAAGGGATGGTAGAAGTGTGAACTTTTAGGAGGATAGATGGTTGAACGGGATGGATAAATTGGGAAACTATTTTGTAGCGGAGCTGGGAATGTTAAATCCAACTCTCACTGTGAGTCAAACCCTAAACAGAGAAGGGAAATGGAACTGGGAATGGCTTGAGGGGGTTCTACCGCAGGAGGTTACTCAGCTATTAAAGGCCATTCCCCCACCGTGTCCCGAGGATGGTGACGACATACTTGTGTGGAGAGGGGGACATGGAGATAGGTTTTCGGTATCTCAAATGTATCAGCAGTTGAGAGGAGCTACGAACATGGAGCAAGGAGCCATTTGGAAGGTGATTTGGAAGGTGAAAACCACAAGAAGGATTCAGGTATTTTTGTGGTTGGCAGCACATGATCGGCTTCTCACGGCCGCTAGAAGAGCACGTATCCTGGGAGGTGTGCCTACTTGTAGCAGGTGTGGTGAAGGAGTTGAGGACCTTGACCATGTATTGAGAAGCTGTCCGGAATCTTGGCGGATATGGATGACCTTAAAGGTGTTAAAGATACGTCCACAATTTTTTACAGAACACAAGAATTGTTGGCTTCTAAATAATCTGCAAGCTGGAAAAGAATGGAGTATGGTATTTTCAGTGTGCATTTGGATGATTTGGGGATCGAGGAACAAGTTATTATTTGAAGAAGGTTTTAATATGCTTGATCGTCCTGAACTTATCATCCAGAATTATGTTAGAGTTTGTGTTACCTCGTTAAACAGTTTTGATGACCTTGGGTTGTTGAAGAAGCCAAGAGAAATTAAATGGAATTTCTCGGAAGAAGGGTGGGTGAAATTAAATTTTGATGGTGCTGCTAGAGGATGTCCAGGCTTGGCAGGTTGTGGAGGGGTATTGAGGAGGAGTGATGGTAGCTGGATTTGTGGGTTCAGTAGGAAGTTAGGACGATGTCAGGCTTTGGCTGCTGAGATTTGGGGGTTCGTACAAGGTCTTAGATTGGCACAGGGTTTGGGTTTCAACAAGATCATTGCAGAAGGAGACTCAATGATGGCTTTACACATGATTCAGGATGCTTGGATCCAAGGAAGGGCCAGCGACAGAACTCTGAATACATGGCTACGAGATAAGAACAATGAGCTACAAATTTTATTCTCTCACTGATTGAACCATATTTTTATATGATTTGTCATGATTAAATTGGCATTCTTAATGCATTTTCTGGGATATTATTGCATGATTAAGCACTAATTTGAGTTAGGGACATTTGTATTGAATTAAGTGAAATTAGGGGCAAAATGGACATAATTTATTACTTATTCATGCAAATGATTTCTTGGACTCACTACAAAAAAAACGACAATTAGTAGCGGTTAAAATGACCTATTTGTAACGGTTTTTGACGTGACAAACGACATTTGTAGCGGTTAGAGGAACCGCGACAAAAACGCCTGTGGCAAGCCGATTTGTAACGGTTAAAAAAACCGATACTACATACATATAAACCGCTACTATATCTGTTGCGGTTATGATAAACCGCTACAAAATATTGAAAAAAAAATGGCGCCCAAATTTTGTAACGGTTGTAAAACCGCTACAAATATTTAATCCGAATTTAAATTAAAATTTGTAGCGGTTGTTGTAGTGGTTTTACAACCGCTACAAAATATTGAAAAATTGAAAAAAAAAGAAAGTTGATGATGATAGAAGGAATATTGATGAAATATACTTAAAGTTCTGGATAAGGAAAAAAAAAATAGTATCAGTATTATAAGAAGTAAAAAATAAAACATTGAAATCAAAAATTTTAGAAGGAGTGGGAAGAAATGAGAGAAAACGAGAGAGAAGTGAGTATGAAGAAATGAATGAGTGTGTGAGATGAGGTGTGGTGGGGATATTTATAGGGATATACGTAACATTTGTAGCGGTTGATGTGACGGATTCTGTAGCGGTTTAATGTTTTGTAGCGATTAAAAACCGCTACAAAAATTCATTAGTATTTTAAAAAATATATATAATTTTCATATTTTGTAGCGGTTACACTAACAACCGCTACAAATGAATGAATGTTGGCGGGATTTGAAATATTCAAATTTCAATGTTACACACTTTGTAGCGGTTGATGTAACAGTTTTTGTAGCGGTTCACATTTGTAGCGGTTTTTTTTTTTGTAACGGTTTCAAAACCTCTACAAAAATTCATTTGTATTTTTTTTAAAAAAATCAAAATATCACATTTTGTAGCGGTTATACTAACAACCGCTACAAATATGAACATATTTTTTTTAAAAAAAAAATAAACTTGGCGGAATTCGAAATATTCAAATTTCAATATTACGAACTTTGTAGCGGTTGATGTAACAGTTTTTGTAGCGGTTCACATTTGTAGCGGTTTTTTTTTTTGCGTTTTGTATCGGTTTCAAAACCTCTACAAAAATTCATTGGTATTTTTTTTTTTAAAAATCAAAATATCACATTTTGTAACGGTTATACTAACAACCGCTACAAATATGAACATAGTTTTTTTTTAAAATAAACTTGGCGGGATTCGAAATATTCAAATTTCAATATTACACACTTTGTAGCGGTTGATGTAACAGTTTTTGTAGCGGTTCACATTTGTAGCGGTTTTTTTTTTTTTTTTTGCATTTTGTAACGGTTTCAAAACCGCCACTAATGGCGTGCCATAAGGCGCCAAACTGGCGCCATATTTGTGACGGTTTTTATAAATAAACCGTTACAAAATAACCGCTACAAATTTGGCGCCAACTTCGCGCCATATTTTGTAGCGGTTAGTTTATGATAACCGCTACAAATGTCGTTACGAACCAGCGCGCCACTTGGCGCGAGTCATACCGCTACAAATTTATAGCGGTTTCGGTATAAACCGCTACAAATTCGCATATTTGTAGCGGTTTATTTTGACCGCTACAAATTAACCGCCACAAAGTGGCACTTTTTTTGTAGTGACTTTTGATGCTACATTGTGTTTAATCTTATATTGTAGGTGTTTAAGAAGAAAATTCGAGATTTCAGAAAATGTCAATTGGGGTCAGAATTAATACTTTTGAGGACTGCAGACAATTACAAGAAAGGCCCCAACAATTCCTGGAAATTTCATATCAAAGAAGAAAAAGAACTAGGAAAAATTACAGAATATTCTTCAGAAATTTCAGTTATGCCCACAAGATTTTGAAAATTCTCACTTTAGTCCCTCCACAAAACGTTTCACACTTTGCACTTAGGTCCCTAGTCAAAACTCTGCGTTTTGACCAGGGACACTTATCAGACCTAGCAGAGACGCGTTAACAGGGAGATGAATATTAAACCAGCGCCGTGAGCCAGACCTTCACGCTTGGACCTTCGACTACACCCTTCACCTTCGATCTTCATCATCGCTTCTCAATCGCCGACGGCCTCCACCGTCACCTCCATCGTCGTCGACGACCTCCACAACCTCACCACCACACCTTAACGCCGGCAACCTGAAGGGAGAAGTACAGAACCACCACCGTTGAAACAGGGAACCAGACACCATTCATCCTTCTCTTTCCATTTTCTGGCGAGAATCTGAGTTCTGCGACCAGTGCTCTAAAATCAATGTGTGGCTGATTTTTGTTGGTTATTGGAGATGAGGATGTGTTCTTGAGCTCATGGACTTCATAGGGGAGTTATTCTATCATTCTATTAGTCTAGATTTATATATTTAGGTTGCCTAGTTTTAGGAATTATTGTGTATAAATTCTTAGTTAATATGATTGATTTGTGTCTTTTGAGGGACTGTTATGTACTCAATTTCAAGAAGACTCATGTTGCATTATTCCAATTTTAATTGCACATCAAGTGGTTTTTTTTAACAATTTCTCAAGAGGTAGTGGTTAGCTATGTTTGTAGGAGCTACTATTAATTGAGAATATTGGACTCAAGTGTTATCTTGAGGTTTTTCTTAAGACTTGATGAATTTTAACTCACATAATCTTTTATGAGAAAGGATAGTCATTTCTTCATTACCAAGAACGTTCATCATTCAATATTTTCACTTCATCCATTCCATCCACTCATTCACCATTTTATAAAGAAAATACCAATAGTTTAGCATTTAATTTAATTGCATTCTTATTTTAGTTTATCAATTGAAAAATCCAAAACCAATTTCCCCTTGTTTTAATTGCATTTGCATGTCATTTAGATTACTTAGGATTCAATAAAAGGCTCCTCAAGAGAGAGAACGATCCTAGATTTGCCTATACGCAATCCTTGGTTAATTTTTGATTGTGGACCTCAAGGCTAAAGACAAAAAGGCCCTCATCACTCACATTTTGCGAGAAGGCAACGCGGTGGCAGACTAGCTAGCCAAGCATAGCTTTACTTGTAATGATGATTTTACTATTTTAGTTTCTCCTCCAGCAGGGGTGGTAGATTTTCTATTCAGGGATACTGTGGGAGTTGTTTACCCACGCCTAAATCCTGGTTAGTTTATTTTATTGAAGTAATGGGCAATTAAGCCCCAATTTTTACCAAAAAAAAAAATCATGCATGAAACGAAGGAATCTGCAGACACACACAAAAATATGAGAGGGAAAGACATTTTGTCGTGGGCATACATAAAACAATTCCTTTGTTTAATATTTTTTGAAAAAAAGGGAAAAAACATATTCTTTGTGTTTATTTATTTTTTATTACGAATTAATAAATGTGTTTATTTGTTGAATGATTTATATTGTTTAGATATTAATATTGATAACATTTATTTGATAGATTAGAACTTTAATGGTTGCAATTTAATAATTATATTTCTCTGAAAAAAATCGAACGAAAAATAATTAAAATTTGGAATAGTAATTTTTAGGCCCTGTAGGGCCGACCCTGGGACCAAGGGCGGATGCACATATATGAGAAGGGGGGCACGTGCCCCCCCTTGATTTTTTAGATTTTTTTTTTAAAAAAAAATCCCTTCTATGGTTCCGTCCTCAACACGCGGCTCACTCTTCTTCTTTCTCTTTATGACCTAGCGAGACAAAAGCTTACTCTGCTCCTTCCTCCTTCCTAGGGGTGGAAATAGGTCAGGCCCCCTGCGGCCTAGCCTACTTTAAGCCTAGTCTGACCTATTTAGTAAATAAGTCAGGTTCAGGCTTAGGCCTATTTAGGTAAACAGGTCAGGCCTATTTTCATAAGGCCTAGCCTTCAGGGCCTATTTAGTTTTTATTTTTTAAAACTGTTTTTATTATGCATAGTTATATATAATTTAATCTAAACTAATTCTTAGATTATTTATAAAATTAAGAACTTATTATTAACCTTAAATTTCACATTTCCCCATTTATCAATGAGCTTAACCTTTTCGTTCATCAATTGATCACATATACTTCTCTTCTTTTTGATCGCTCGAGGTGGTAATGCTAGCTCACTACTTCTCCGTTGATTTATGTCATTTAATGTAACATAAAAATTGCATTAAGTTTATTTTAGTGATGCCCAAATAAAAATGATCCAAATAGGTGGAGTTTGTCTCATTTTTTGCAAGAAAAATAAGAGGTAAAATATAGTTTTGCATGCCACTTGTCGTGCTTAGTTGATTTTAAGAAATATATCTTCTTAGTCAATAAATGATTGATTTTTCTTATTCATACTTCCTCAAACAATTGATGCTACTAGGTGTTCTTTTCTTTCACTTACTAACTCTTTTATTTCATATGAGAATGAATCCTTAAACTTTTTAGACATAACGTAGGCATTTAAATAGACTTGATGAATTATATATGAACTTGGATGCATATGTTTTAAGACTATATAAAGACCTACATTTTAAGTAGGCCTTTAAATAAGCTTCAGGCCTTGCCAGACCTTTTGAAGGCCCGTGCTCGAGCTTAATTAGTGTAATTCAACGTCTTAAGAAAAAATTTCAAAGTCTTCTATTATTGAAGCAATGCTAGCTGGGTATTGCTCATCACCGATTGGGTCAAACAAAAGATGTTAGCTTTCTCTTCCTTGTTCCCCCTACATGCTTATGCTTTTGATAATGATGAAATGAGTGTTGCACTAATGTAGAACAATTGATATGGCTGCTCTATGTTGAAGAAGGAAAATTCAACATTTTCTCTTCTTTTTTGCTATGACAAGTGAAAAAAAAAAAATTCGTGCCCCCTTCCATAAATTACTGGATCCGCCCCTGCCTGGGACTATCGGGCCAGACTTTGAAAAACAAATGTTTTCCTTACTCCAGGCCCTGATTCTCAGCTTTACTTATGAAGCCTTAGGCTTGAGCATAAAAAAAGCTTGAATTCAGGTTTAGGCCTATTTAACTAAAGTCTGACCTAACCTAACTTATTTTCATGCCTACTTATGAGCACGTGCTTTTGTTTTTTAGTATAAATTAATCTTTTCCATAAAAATTGATAATTTGTTTTGGATTATTGAACTCAAGAAAGGAGCACTACTACAAAAAATAGGTATTACTTCTTTAAAGGACGTCCTATTTCTAAAAAGGGTAGTAAAATATGAACGTGGTGGCAATTTCGTAATTATGAGGAGAAAATTTGACATATTAAACGTCCTAATATTTTATTAGACGCGAAAAGTGTACTTAAAACGTCCTAATTTTATATAGGACGTCAAAATTGACCCAAAATTATCCCAAAACTACGGCAACCTGAAATGTTGGCGGCAAATAATGTGGGTTTGGGCTTTGGCTTCTAATAATTATAATTAGACGCTACAACTGGAATTTTTACGCTAGATTTCGCCCTAAGTTTTCATTCGCGCCTCTCTCTCTCTCTCTCTCTCTCGAAGTCCTTTGATCCCGCGTGCGTCCTCCTCCCCCGATCCTTTGGTCCCGCTTGCTAAGAATATATCTTCAATGTGAGGCGGAGGAGAACTCAGAGCTCAGAGAGTCGGCATAATGGTGAAGTTTCTTAAGCCTAACAAGGCTGTGATCCTCCTTCAAGGGCGCTATGCCGGTCGTAAGGCCGTGATTTTGCGCACTTTCGACGACGGTACTCGCGACCGCGCATACGGCCATTGCTTGGTCGCCGGAATTAAGAAGTATCCAAGTAAAGTCATCAAGAAGGATTCCGCCAAGAAGACGGCGAAGAAGTCTAGGGTTAAGGCCTTACAAGTTCGTGAACTACCAGCACCTCATGCCTACACGTTACACCCTCGATGTGGATCTGAAGGATCTAGTGACGATCGATTCTCTTCAATCGAAGGACAAGAAGGTGACTGCCTTGAAGGAGACTAAGAAGAGGTTTGAGGAGAGGTTCAAGACCGGCAAGAACAGGTGGTTCTTCACCAAGCTTAGGTTTTGAGTGTTGCTTTCCTGTAACTGTGGCGTCATTTAGTGTCGTGAGGATTGTGGACTTAAAAAAATGCTTGTTTCTTTCATGCTTTAGTATTTCTTTCGAAGGAAATTTTGATTCTTCTTTAGTGCTTTACGATCTTTCATTAGAACTATTTGGATTGTATGCCTATTTCGAGATTTAAACTGCTAAACGTGTCATTTTGAATGGAGGTATGATGATTACTCGATCAAAAAAAAAAAGAATATATCTTCAATTTCATTTTCTTAAGCTTGATCGGAATCTAAAGTGTTATTCCTCTTCGGCCAGAACACCGAGAAATCAGAAAAAGCAGACTGAGAGCGAGAGAGAGGGTTGAGGGTCGCTGGAGAAGGGAAGAAGGGATCTTGGAGCCCTCATACAACAAAAGAATCACACATAGGTGAGCCTCCCAAGTCCTTTCCCATCTTCAATCTGTCTTTTTGCTACTGTTTGAAGTTAAGGAAAATAGAATATTCATTCTGAAATAGGAAACAACGATTAAGGGTTCAAAATGGAAGCTTAAGGTAGATTAAAGCCTGTAAACATGATTATTGGTATTGCATGAATTTATTTGGTTCTGTTTTGCGATGGCTAAAGCTAAGATCTCTGCTTGTTTGGTATAATGCCGGTGTCTCTAATGGATTTCTAGCTTGGTGTCTGATTAACCCATGGTTTAGATTATGACATCTTTGAAAGACTTGGCTATCACCCAAGAGGGGGGTGAATTGGGTGTTTGATTAAAAACTTAGAACTTTAAGAACTTTTCTTCACTTGTTGGAAATAGTTTGAATGTCAATAATAATTTATAAAGTGATAAGCAATCATTCAAACATATATGCTGGAATGTAAGAGATAAGGGAAGAGAATATGCAAACGGTGATTTATACTGGTTCGGCCCAATCCTTGACCTACGTCCAGTCCCCAAGCTCTACTTGAGAATTTCAATCCACTATCTTCTTTCAACTTGATTACACGTGTAATCAACACAATGTGTTTCCCACTCAAGATCACCCAATCTTGAGTAACTCACAGATATAAAGATAGGATGTTTACAATGAATCTTCTCTCACATAAGTGTATGGATGAACACTGAAGTACAATACAAAACATTTCACTCTCTATGATATATAGACATTGAAAAACAGAGAGTAAATGATATAAAGATCAGAGTATTAGCATGTTGAAGATGTAAGCTTGTTCTCTGCGTTTTCTGTCTTCAATCTGTCTTCTATTTATAGACAACTGAATTCACTTCGTTTGAAGCATTTGTCTGTTGAAAAATATTACCGTTATGAACAGTAACCGTTGCATATCCATTCAGATTTGAATCCATTCGAAATTTCTAGCTGTTGGGAGCATTTATGATGGATATAGCTGTTGGGAATAATTCTGATTCGAATCCATTCGAAATTCTAGCTGTTGGGAACATTTATGCATAATTCTCATTTCTGCATAATCTTTATTAGTTGGAGACTTTCTATTGGAGCGTCCTGAATATTTTCCCATGATGCGGTGTTTCCTAAAATAGATTTAACAAATCATGTCTCGTTGCTTTCTGACCGTTTGAGGATAATTATCCTCCTTTCCAGCAAGTTGCCCATTTTGCTTCGTTTCCTCAAGTTTCTGATTGGATTCAGTCCTCTTCGTGTTTCTGAAAATCTGCAGCAAGTTCATCTTCTAGATCTTGATCTGTCAAGATTGATGTTCTCTCAAGCTTTAATAATCTGAAACATGTACACAAATGATATAAATAATGTTAAGAAGAAGTATAAATCATTTGGGTAATCATGTGGATGTTCTTTGATGAGAAACGAGACTTTCGAAATGCTGTTTTTCTGAATCAGGGTCATGAACTCGAGCGTTTGTAACATTTTTCAGCATCTAGGCTCGAGTCTATAATTATAGGCTCGAGTTTGGGTCTCTTCAAAATCATCTTTTGCTTTCTGTCTTGTCTAGGCTCGAGTTTGTCACTTATAGGCTCGAGTTTGGATGATTTTCGCGACCTGGTAGCTCTCGTCAAACCCGCGAACTCGAGCCTGCCAACTAATAGGCTCGAGTTTGCTTCTCCTGCTAGCAAACCTCCAACATCCTGGAAATATGGTCCACTTTTGAGGGCTATATCTCCCTGGTATGAACTCCTTTTTAGTTTTTTAACCTATCGATGGAAAGCCCTTTGAGTCTACTTTCCAATGACACCTATTTCAGCCCAATTGGATTCTCCGTTTGTGAGATAAACTCAAAACATTGAAGGTTGGTCATTTGTGTGACGTGGATTTCACTGTCAACTTCATAAATTCATTACTCCTTAATCTGAACTCCTTTTGGCTTGAATTATATATATAAATGACGCATTGGGAGTTTAGTTTCATATGCCACTAGTTTCACCTCAATCCGATCTCTAGTTTAGGAGATATCATTGAATTACCACACGTCGCCCGAGTGAAACGTGGAACAGAGTAGCTGAAATGTTGAACACCGCTGTAAGAACTTGAATAAAGATATTCCATTGCATTGCAAGTTCTTCCTTCTTCAATTTCTTCTCTCCTTCTAGATTATCCCCCAAAATCATTTGATAACCTCTTGCTTCCTTAATATTATGATATTCCCATTATATTGTGCAAGAGCTTCTTTCTTCAATCAACATTCTCCATTATTTAAACTTTGCATCTACATTAAATATAAGAATTAGTCAAAGTAGAAGATAAATGTAGTATGCAACCTTTTTGCTCTTAAGAATGGTATCTATATAAGACATCATCAAAACTAATCAAAACCAACAATCTTAAAATAGTTGCATCATATATTGAATACACATGTATGATGATCTAAGCTTTAAGTCGCTTTTATATTAGTTCTCTTTGGTGAAGTAGTTCAGCAGAACTGGTTTATTCAGCTTAGGCATGAACGAATCATGTGTTTTGAGTGACTTTATTGAAATCCATAGTTTTCAATTATGTAGTGGTTAAATTATCCGGGAAAGTTGCTTTACAATTGACCGTAGCTTTGTTGTTTGGCCTAAATTGCTGTCTGAATAGCTATATTCTGAAATCATGTTAATTGTGATGCATGCACTTCATCATTCTCAATGTCTTAAATTTTGCGGCCGAGGGGAACAACATTGAGTTTTATGCTGCTAAATCAACCCATGTTCTTGCTTCATGCAAATTATGTACTGAGGTACAAGCTCATTTCAGGTGGCATAATCACTTGGACCCAGCTATAAAGAAAGATGCATGGACAGAGAAGGAGGAAGCCACGCTTGCTTTCTATCACCAAATATATGATGAAGGTTGCTTTCTGTGGCATCATGATTAAATATTTTACATTTTATTTATACACATACTTTAAGCAGCTGAATATTATTTCTGTTATATCATTGAAATCTATTATAAGGGTTCAAAATGGAAGCTTAAGGTAGATTAAAGCCTGTAAACATGATTATTGGTGTTGCATGAATTTATTTGGTTCTGTTTTGCGATGGCTAAAGCTAAGATCTCTGCTTGTTTGGTATAACGCCGGTTTCTCTAATGGAAACATAAGAGAAAGTGTAAACGGTTCAAAATAGTACCTTGTTTCCATTTATCATACCACTAAGTTGAGCAATCGATTTTAGTCCCTGATCTCTCCCATAGAAGCATGGATTTAAAATTGAATGAAAAAGACAGGCAGCTCTTGCTAGCATAACAATATTTTCTTTTTCATTCTTCAAATTTCAAAGAGAAAGCATTTTTCTAAATTATGGCATTTATGATTATTTTCATCTTCTTCCAGGAATTAGACGCCGTAAGTACCAACTTACGGCAGACTTACGGCGTCTAACTAAAACTTAGACGCCGTAAGTTCCGCATACTACGCCCCCCAAATAGACGCCCCGCATGAAAAGGACGTTAAATGTACCGAAAATAGGACTCCGTATCCCTATTTTATAGTAGTGGAGTCATCCCAATTACTAGAAATAGTGCGCCTGATAAATTCCTCACTAAACCCAAATTGCGTATCTAATGCGGAAAAGAAGTTGGACTTTTGAACAGTTGAAAATAGTCCAAATAACTCCTAAAAAAAGAATATGATTGCCAATATAAAAAAACGAAATTCTCTTGGAGTTTAATATAAACTTATATAATAGTTCAGTCATTATTTCTCACTTTTTTTTCAAAAAAAAAAAAAAAAACACACAATAGGATGGTTCAGAATCATAACTAATTTTTAAAACTATATAACATGGTGTAGTGAATCAGAGGATAGAGAACCATATTCGAGAACACTCAAATGATCAGATACTAGTATTTTATTGAAGTCATATAATTAAGGCCGAAAAGGAATATTGAAATAACTAGATACTACTACCTCCGGTCCTAATTATAAGAGCTAGTTGACTTTTTTTGGAGAGGTTAAGGAAGCTAAATAAGTTACTTAATCATTTCATATGTGGTGTATTATTAGATTATATATTAGTTTATTAATCAAATTAATTAGTTTGAAGAAAAAAATAAAAATACTCTAAAGTAATTTAATTAGCTTCCTTAATCTCTCCAAAAAAAGTCAACTAGCTCTTATAATTAGGACCGGAGGGAGTAATAATTAATTTTAAAAAAAATTAAAATTAGTTATTTATAAAATATGATTAGTTTCCCCCAAAATATTCTCATTTGTTAATTATTTGTACTGAAATCATCACGTGATCTAAGAAAACTTCTTTTAATGAACAAGTTGTTGGTTGAGATGGTAAACAGTCTCACTCCATAAAGAGAAGAATATAAATTCGAATCATGAAAAACACATTTATTGAGAGGTATAAAAGCCATTTGCTCTCAAATTCTGGGAAATTGTTCATCAAATTGAAAACTCCCTTTGCAATCAATATGATTGATTTTGTGCCAAGTGCCATTGGTTTACACATTCAAGTGGCACCCTCACACCCTCAAATGCCAAGTGGGTTTGTGTTGAGTGTGTGTGTGTCTGTCCCAAAGGATTAGGTTAGAAGCAATATTTAAAAAATGGTTAAATAGTAAATTTGCTTTGGAAGTATACCTCAAAGAGCAATATTACTTTAAAAGTTTTTTAAGTCTCAATGTCACCCTCAAAATATCAAAACGTAATAATGTTGCCCTTTCCATTAATAGTGTTAATTTTCACCATTAAAAAAACACGTCACACTCTCACATGGCACTCAAATCGCCACCTCATTGCCACTTAATTCTTCTACCCTCTCCCCTCCTATCCACCTTCTCATCTCCTACCCCCTTCTTTCGTCCCTCTCCTTCCTCCCTAGTTCAAAAATGGAAATGGTCATCACTATAATCCGTCAGTACGGCACAATGAATCTATTTCCGAATTGCTCGTAGTTCAGAGCCAATGGCGTTCAAATTATTATCTTCGCGAGTTGTTATCAAGTAAGATGCAGTGAGAAATGAAGTTTTAACAATGCTATAACCGTACACTATAAGTTGTGAAGAAATAAATATAAAAGAATCGTACTCATGGCTATTAACGGACCATTTTTATCACTCATATTAGATCCAAATTAATGAAAGAATTTTGCAGTTGTAGTAAAGGGGGAAAACTATTCATAGCACAAGGACGTTGACACAAGAACATGTATGAACAACAAAATCATCGGTAAAAGACCACATTAAAAAATCTAAAATCTGATGATAAATTCCATCAACTGTAGGGAAATAATGCACAGAGTGGAGCATCAATGATTTATTCATCATTGAGAGAGAAGAGAAATAGCAGGAAGCTCTTTTTTTTTTTTTTTGATACATATGATAAACGAAACATAAAATACAAAAAATTACACTAGGGAATTTAATCCCAGCTTCTCAAATGAGATCAACTCTTGCAAATACACAGGGCAAGAATCAAGAAAATCAGAGGAGGCAATGCCTCTTTTAGCCAAGCAGTCAGCCACTTTGTTTCCCTCTCTCAAGATAAACTGGATCTTAATCTCCAAGAACTCTCTGCAGCATTTCCTAATCTTCCAGCAAATGAGATCATCCCCATTCGCTCCTTCCTTGCTATTCAATATAGTAACCAAATCTTGGGCATCAGATTCAACTACCACACGCCGAAACCCCAGCTCCCCTAAAAGTTGGAGTCCCTTAAGGATGGCCCATTCTTCAGCCTCAAGGACCGAACAGATGCCTATCTGATGAGTAAAACCAGCTATCCAGTCGCCTAGGTGGTTCCTTAATACTCCCCCACAACCAGCTTTACCGGAGCCCTGAGTCACCGCACCATCTATGTTTAGCTTGACCCAATTAGAGCTAGGAGGAAGACATTTGACAGATTGCCTGGTAGCCTTTATAGAAAGACTGATATGCTCTTGCAAAACAACATAATTCCTCCACGAATTTATAATCACCTCTGCTGGGTTGGGAGGTTTTACAAATCCTTCAACAAAAATACTCTCATTGCGCCAAGACCACAATTTCCAAGATGCTACCCCCAAAATTTGCTGCCAGTTACCGTCAGATTGGATGCCAAGGTTGCTGTTCAGATTCAGAAGGCCCCACTCTCTCAAGGGAGATGCAAAGAAAGCTGCATGGTGCAGGGGATTCAACAATGAAATCCAGAGCTCTCTAGCATATTGGCAGTCTCTAAGAACGTGTAGCACATCTTCAGCTTCCTCATTACAGTGTTCACGTAGCGGAGAAGAAAGAGACCAGGAGCTCCTCCATAAATTAGTGGGTAACCTGTTATTAAAGGCAATCCACAAAAAGATCTTGATGCGCTCCGCCCCTTCCCGCTGCCAAATTTCCTTAAAAAGCTTAGAACCCGTCCTCCCACCTATACCTTTGATCAAGTTGTAGCCACTTTTAACCAAAAACATACCATTCCTTGTTTCCTTCCAGATCAAAAGATCATTCCCAGCTTCCACAATAGGAGGAATGCAAGACATCAGCTTCTGAACGCAATTCCTAGGAAGCACCTCCTCTATAAGGTTAAAATTCCAGTTGCCATTAACAGTCCAATTTGCCACGCAACTATTCTCTTCATCAACTGAAAGTGACCTTAAGCACAAATCCTTCAGAGAATGGTCTTTCAAAAGCCAATGATCCAGAAAAAAGCTCACGCTTTCCCCATTCATGACTTTCCAAACAGAACCTGTAGAAACCACCTCTCTTTCACTAGCAATGAACCTCCAAAGGGGTGAGTCACCGTTCTTGACAAGGAACAAATCGGACTTGTCCCTCAACATATATTTCCTCATCAGAACATTAGACCATAATCCCTTGGAACCAGTAAGCAATTTCCAAGCTAACTTAGCCTCACACGCCGCATTCATAGAAAATATTTCTTGAAGCCAAGATCCCCCCTCTTTCGGTAAGCAAACTTGTTTCCAACAAATGGGATGAAAACCATAAGAAGAGTCACTATGGCCCCAAATAAAGTTCCTTTGAACCCTTTCAATCTCCAGACATATAGAAACAGGAATATTAGCAGCTTGCATAGGATAAAGAGGCATTGCAAAGGACAGATTTATCGATAGTTATTCTGCCAATATTAGCAGGTTGCATAGGATAAAGCAGAAAGCATTGAAAGCAACCGGAACAGAAACTCACTGAAAAAATTACAAAAATTAAGAGGAAACAAACAATGAGGAGGAATGAGAAGAAACAAAAGGAACCATGGGCCTAGTAGCCCAATGGTATGCCTACTCCCCATAGTTGGGGAGGTTGTGGGTTCAATCCCGCCCTTTGTATTTTAGGACATTAGTGCCTGCCATTGTAATGCCAAAAAAAAAAAGAAGAAACAAAAGGGGAGAGATACCAGATGAAGTTGTTTTTTTTTACTGCGTTCTTGTGCACATCACAAGCATGACTTCATTGTCGACTAGTAACAATGAAGAAGTTTGATGGAAGATGATCCAAGACTAAGAGTCCAGTGGGGAGAGATAGAGATGGTGAGATCTAAGGAAGACGAGAGCCTTGTTGTCTGAGAAGGGAAGAGTGAAGACTGGCGTCATCGATCAAAGCTAGCAATGGGCTTTGAAGTTCGAGATTTTTGTGTAGAGGTGGCACTACTAGAAAATGCAATATTTGCGAGAGACATTTTTTTCCCTCACAAAATGGTGATTTTTGCGAGGGAAATTAACTTTCCCTCGCAAAATAGGGGGAAATTGGCACCCAATTTTCGCCAGTTTCCCCCCATTTTGCGAGGGAACATTATTTCCCTCACAAAGTTACTTACTTTTGCGAGGGAAAAGAGTTTTCCCTCGCAAAAAGTCGCATAACCCTAAGGATCGATCCAGACTCGTCATTTGCCTCATAGATCCGCATTCTCTTCATTCATATACGTTCTTTCTCCCTCCCTCAACTCTCCCGTCGACGCTCCTACCCCGCCATCGCCGTGCCGCCGCCATCCCCAGTCTCCCCCGCCTCAGCCATGCCGCCGCCTTAGCCGGTGTCCGCCTCCACCGTCGCCGACCAGGTAAGTGTGAATATTTTTTTTTACTGGGAGATCAAAGTTACAGTGGTCACCTCCATGTTTGTGATAATTGCCAATTGGTTTTTCATGTACAGAACTGGAGACTTTGATGTTGGTCGAGTACTTGTTGACAATTACGGGGATGCTTCTGACGACAAAGACAAGGTTATTTTCAGAATTCGAGCATAACTTTGCAGAGTTCACTGAGCGATTGATCATTAGTGATAATCAAATATTAAGTTTTAAAGGACTACCTTACTGAAATTTTCTTCTTATCTTAGAACAACGCAAGATGTGTGTGTATTTATTTTAATTTACCTCTTGGGGCCTTTGAACATATTTATAAGAGTTTTCTTTTGTTGCTATACTTTCTTTTATCTTAAATTGTGTCCCCCAGAATTCATAAACTTAAAGGGACGACTAAGGTGAATTTGTTATGATTGTGAATGATGGATGACTACCAATCATTTACCCATTCGTTTCTCTAAGAAAAATCAGTGATGGGAAGTTTTCACCTAAGTAATAGTGGATATATAGTTCAGTCTCTGTTCTTACTAGTGACTGAAAATTCAGCTTGGCTATATTGTTTGATTATTAATGACGAGTGATATTTAACTCGTTGACATACAGTTCTGCACTTATTTTGTAGATGCTCCAGTTTAAAGGAGATTCTCAGACCAATTCGGCATATCTGATTAAGGTATATCATTTTATTAGCTCTGCTTTAAGGCTTACGTAATATTTCAATGTAGTATATATTGATTTGTCGTCTTATTAAATTCTGGAGTAAATACCCTTTTTGGTCCCTGGAAAAAACACGGATGCCCTTTTTGGTCCCTGAAAAAAAATAAGTCACTTTTAGTCCCTAAAATGGAAAAATAAGGTCCCTTTTAGTCCTTTTGATCATTTTTTTGCACATTTTAATCCCTCCTTTTTAGTCCCTAAAAAGGACCAAAATGACATTTCTTTTACTCAGGGACGAAAAAGGGTCAAATGTGTTTTTTCAGGGACCAAAAAGGGTATTTACTCTAAATTCTGTTTGCAGTTGGAACTTTTGGTTGCTAAGAATCTTATTGGTGCAAATTTAAATGGCACGATCCTTATGCTATCATTACATGTGGCAATGAGAAGCGATTCAGGTGTAAATAAATTGGAATTTTTTTTTTCAAATTTTTTATACACGTCAGATCCTTATGCTATCATTACATGTAATTTTTTATTTTTACTAATTTTTTATATTTTTTTAAAAATAAATTGAAATTTGCGAGGGAATAATTTTCCGTCGCAAAGTCCAGGATTTGCGAGGGAAATGCTTTTCCGTCGCAAATACCAGAATTTGCAAGGGAAAATTCGTCCCTCGCAAATTTCAGAATTTGCAAGGGAAAAGGGCATTTTTCCGTCACAAAAGTGGTTTGCGAGGGCAATTTTTGCGACGGACACTTGTCCGCCGCAAATTCTATTGCAAACCAATTTTGCGACGAAAAATGCTTGTTTTGCGACGGAAAAGTTCCGCCGCAAAACAAGGGTTTTTTTTTTTTTTTTTGTAGTGTGGGGTTAGCAAGGGCTGATGGTGCTGTCTCTAGCGTTCATGGTGAGGGAGGAGGCGTCAAGTATGAGAGGGAAGGGAGTAGTGGGGCTGTCGGTGCAAATGGCGATGAGGTTAGAGGTGTTTCTGGAAACGATGAACAATGGAGAAGGAAAGGGATGAAAGAAGGCGTAGGACATGATTAGGTGGATAGGAGGGGAGGGGGTAGAAGAAGTAGGTGGCAATGAGGTGGCGATTTGAGTGCCATATAAGAGTGTGACGTGTCATTTTAATGATGGAAATTAACGCTGTTAATTGGGAGGGCAACATTGTTATGTTTTGATACTTCGGGGGAAACATTGAGAATCAAAAAACTTCGACGACAACATTACTCCTGAGCATGTGCTTCTGGGACGAATTTGCTACTTAATCCTTTAAAAATTTATGGAGATAGTTTAAAACAATTTATAAATTTGGCACTACAAAAAGACACGTCATTAACAGTAGAATTTCGTCGGTAATTCTATTTGAGACGGGATTTACCTACGAAATTGTGACAAAATTTGAAAATACCGTGACATAGGCAACTCCTGACGGAGTATTTTTCCGTGGGTAATTTCCCACAAAAATTACGGACGGAATCATTTTGTCGATAATTTGAGATGGAAATTTCCCATGGAAGTTCGTGATTAATTTCCCACGAAATTGAGGGGTAATTTCTGTCGCAAATTACCGAGGAATGATTTGGTTAGTAATTTTCGTGGGTAATTTTGAAACATAATTCTGTGGGTAAATTACCTATTGATTTTTTTCCGTTTGTAATTTATGTGTCTAATTTCCCACGGATTTTGAGACAGAATTCTGTGTGTAATTACCCATGGAATTCTATGACTATTTGCCCAAAATCTAAATGTTCTCACTCATCATTTTTTACACAATATATTTTTTTTTTTTACAATTTAACGCGCTTAGATGATAAAATTAGCCTATATATATATAACTAGAAAAATTAACAAGTTCCAAGTAATTAATATATTGAACGATGGTAAATGTCACAAGTTCAAAGTCACTAAAAGACTAAGATCAAAAAAGGCAAATACACACACACACACATAAAGTCATAAGTGTACAGAAACAATGAAAATTTTCAACTATCATTTTCAATATCTTCATTTGCATTGGTAGCAAAGGGAGCCTCATCAATGGCACGGTTAGAGATATCAGGTAAGTGGATCCCCATTACTTGCAATGCTGACATAATCATGTCGGTTGCTTGTTTAAGGTGTTGATTCTCTTGTTTCAGGTGTGCATAATCTTCTCTAATCTGGGTCCCTTTTGGTTTATGATTTTAATTTCACGATACAAGCCTGACCTCCCTCATACGCTGCTTAAGAAAGAGATTTCCTGATTCTTAATCTAAAACCTATATTGAAACCGAGTTGCCTGTTTATTCAGGGAATTAATTAAACATAAGCAATTTAAAAATGGCGCACATAACAACTGTTTATTTTTCTTATGGTATACCAATGAGAAGGAAAAAAACTACAACTCTATTGGAAACCATGACTTCAAAGAAGATTGACCCGTAATGGTGATTCGCGGGTTTTGGTGCCACCTACTTCAATGAGAATTGTAATTTGTGGATTTTTTTTTTAGGTTTAAGGTGAAAAATGTACATGTGCTTAGGTTAGAAGAGCACCCAGCAGCAAGTATTTTTTTGAAGTGTAAAAGTGACAATTAACAAAAATACCGTTTGACCGTTAAATTTGATTTTTTTTTTTGACTAACTGGACGATGACTTGGCTTTCAAAAGTGAAAAAATACACATGTGGTTTGGCTAAAAGAGCGCCCAACACTAAGTACTTTTTTTTATTCAAAAATACCGTTTGACCGTTAGTTTGATTTTTTTTACTGACTGGACGATGACGTAGCTTTCAAAGCAACTGTGTGGAAAATAAAACATGTTGACTGTTCGCAAGTCTGAGTTAGAAAGAATTAATATCACCATCCCTATTCCTCTGTTCTTCCTTGTAACAACACTATACGTGAAAATTACAACACTTCCAATGCGGATATATCACCCTTCACCCTGCTAAAAATGCCATCGATGACTGCCAACATATCCTCCCGCTAGAAATCGAAGACCTTGCCCAAACTAGTGTTCTCAATGTCGTTGTCGCCTTAAATCCATTAAAATTGAACAGCCGCAACATCGGCTAGAGCGAGTACTCATCAGACGACGCGTACCCGTCGTTGCCTCAGAAATAGGCCCATGAAACTCATACAGCTAAAGTGGCGTGTTGATGAAAAATATATCCGCATTGGACACCTTGTGATTTTTAGGTAGAATGTTGTTATATGGGAGAACCGAGGGATAGGGATAATGATATTAATTCTTCCCAACTCAGACTTGCGACCAGTCGCCATGTTTTTTTCCACGTCATTATTCAGTCAGCAAAAAAAGTCAAACTACTAGTCAAACTATATTTTTACAGCCAAAAAAACCACTTGGTGTTAGGGGTTCTTTTGGCCAAACCACGTGTGTATTTTTGCACCTTTGAAAGCCACGTCATCATCTAGTCATCAAAAAAGTCAAACTTAATGGTTAAACAGTATTTTTGTACCTAATTTGTAACCACGTAGTCACTTTTGCACCTGCTGCTGGGTGCTCCTCTTACCAAAACACATGTGCATTTTTACATCTTAACCTTTTTTTTTATATATCTGTAGCACGAATAAAATAGGGATGTCCTACTCCTAACAACCTAATTACCTAATAACATCAATGCGTATGTATGATATAGAATGGCCCGTAAATTAAAAAATGATACAAACAATTGCGTGCAGGCATGTGTGTGTGTCTATATATATGAAAGATTCATCATTGGCTCGAAGGGTTGTAATAGCAAGGTAAGGAGTATAGTTGGAGTTTGAAGAGTCCATAAAGGCTGCCGGTGACATATATGAAAGGAGAGCGACACAAAATTGAGTGGCAGAAACTTGAAATATGCCTACACATTCACTTGCATGCCCATCCTATATATTTTAACCAATTATTAATTAATCCTCATTTTTGACTTCCCCACATAGGTGCACAGTTCAGAATTAAATATGCAGAAACAACTGGTCCCACGAAATTCGCCATCAGATGGGAAGGAGGGAGAGCAAGTGGATTTGGAATGTACTAAATTCACCAAGTTCGGAAGAATTTTCAATTCCAAACCAACAACATAAATCCCAATACTCCCATTGAATTGTGTATTAAGGTACTGATAATAAATAATTTCAAGGCGTAGAAGTGAGTGAATCACAGTTTGAATAATGGCCAATATAGCCCAAACCATAAACCTTAACAATCTAAATCAAAAATCTCAAGAACATTATGAAATAAGTGTGAATTACACAGAAAAGCAGAGGGGCGTGTTAGTATGAGTAATTAGTAGTCTTGTATTAGTGGAATAGTCTTGTATTAGTTGTATATTGTTGAATAGACTTGAGCCTATATAAGGCAGAGAGAGTCACTGTATATGTGACTTAATAATGATAAATAAGATACATTCATTAGTTTAACATGGTATCAAAGGCAAGGTTTTTGGTTCAATAATTCGGGTCAAGTTTTCTGACCCGGTTTAATCTTGAATTCTTGATAGGGTTGTGTGCAGAGAACAAAGTTCTGTCTCGCACGATATGCAAAGGTTCCCGATGGTACTTGGTTGATAAATCTCGCGGTGGTTCCTTTCCGATGGTTTCTTTTTTGATATCAACGGTGATTCGACCTTCAACGATGGTTCCCGGTGGTTCGCGATTCTTGACCTGATCTTAGACGGTGGTTTGCGATATCAACGATGGTTCAAGTATCGACGGTGGTTCGCGGTAGTTCGGTGGTTCGCGATTCTTGACCTGATCTTCGACGGTGGTTCGCGAGATCAACGGTGGTTCAAGAATCGACGGTGGTTCAAGCATCGACTACAAATCGCGGGTTAGTGTTCTGACGGTGAAAGATCGGTCCCAATCACAGATTTAGCTGGAAGATCTTCTCTCTTTCCGGTGATCCGACGGTAAATTGGAGGTTTCGATCTTGGTTTTGTCTCATGGAGAAGTTAGAAGCTCTTGGCGTGACAGTTCTTGGTAAAGGTCTCGGTGCGATTTAGAAGTTAGCAGTTCTCACGTTTGAGGTCTTGGCGGGTTTTGTAGGAGTTGATATCTGGGTTAATTAATTGACATCTAGAGATGATTAATGGAAATCTCAACACTAAGACAAAGAAGAAATGTTCGCGAAAGAGCAAAGCAGTGTTGATGAAAACGCACCCTTGTTACCTAAAACTAATAAGGATGTTGAAGTCGGATTTGACGATTTTAATGGAGCTTCATTTTCTGGCGCTGTTCTTAACCTGTCCACCACAATTATTGGTGCTGGGATCATGGCTTTGCTTGCTTCTTTGAGAGAGTTGGGATTGGTGCCTGGGATTCTTGCTATCATCTTCATGGTTTTCTTGACAGAGAAGTCTATTAAGTTCATGGTCAGGTTTATGCGGGCAGTAAAATTTGTTTCTTATGGAGGTCTAATTGGGAATTCCTTCGGCAATTTTGGAAAATCTTTGGCGCAGATAACTATAATAGTGAACAACATAGGTGTGCTCATTGTTTACATTATTATACTTGGTGATGTGCTTTCTGGAACATCATCAAGCGGAGATCACCATAAAGGAGTCCTTGAAGGACGGTTTGGTGTCAATTGGTGGACAGGGCGTACATTTGTTGTTCTCTTTACAACTCTGGCTATATTTGCGCCTCTAGTAAGCTTTAAGCGAATTGATTCATTGAGATTCACATCTGCACTATCAGTTGCACTGGCAGTTCTTTTTCTTGTTATTGCCATGGGAATTTCAATTGTCAAGATTATAAAAGGAGGCTTAGGGATGCCTAGACTCTTTCCTGTCATTACAGATTTCATATCAGTTTTGAACTGTTCACCGCGGCTCCTGTGAATAGAATGGAGTTTGTACATCGGAGTCTGTCGACGGAAGTCGCGATGTGTGGAGCTCCAAGGTATCTGATTCTTTCTCCGGCGATGATCTCGTTATCATGGTCAATGGAATTCTAGGAAGTGCAACAGATTGGAAGTTTGATGCAGAGCAATTTGTTAAAGAGCTTCCTGATAAAGTGTTTGTTTACTGTTGTAACACCCCTACTGATGTAATTAGTGTGTTTGTAATTAATGTTGAGTTAATGACGATTACTATTTAAATATCGTAAATAATTTAAGAGACAAAAAAAGCAAGGGCAAAACAGTCAATTCCAGGTAAAATGATATGAAAATTTCGTTCACCATAAAGGAGAGGAGAAAAACAAGTGATATAAGTCATATTAAGGCCCAAACTCGAGACGCGGGTCCCACAGGTGGTTGACCGATAGAAACGGGACCCATAGGGACCAGTTTAGAGGTTACTTTTGACTGAATGAGGCAAGTGTGGGGCCACTCTGGGAAGTCTGGAGGGCGCCACACATGAGTGTCCATTCAGGGGAAAAATATCTGGAAAAGTTGAAGAACAGTACAAAAAGAGGCATTTGCGTACCCAGCGGGGCCCGGTGGGGACCGGTTGGTCAAAACTGGACTGATAAAGCAAGAAAAAGGAGTAATTATTAGGGGAGCAGATTTGTGGGCCCCATTAAGCGCCACCTAAGTCCCCCTTTCTACTTGGGGACCAAGAAAGAAGAATTAAAGGAAAAGTCAAACCGCGGGCCCCACTTCCTGAACAAAAAGGGTAAAATGGGAATAAGTAAAGGGTCAATTAGGGCAGATATGTGGGCCCAAAATGGCACCCCACATGTCCCCAAAAATCAAGGCAAAGTATGGGAAAAGTTGGTAATAATTAGCAAGTTCCGGACCACAAATGTAATTTACGAAAGTTTCGGGCCAAAACAGGTAATTTGCCCCAAAAGCAGATAAAAATCTGCTCTCTTTTAAGGGGGAATGCGCCACATGTCCAGACCCTAGGGATCTCTGGAATTCTCTGGATTTCCTTGGGGATTAAGCCAAAAGTCAGATAATTACTAGACAAGAATTTACTACAGTTGTTCTGGACTGTTTAGAATCTTTTATAATTATTAAAAACCAAAACACTCTCTCTCTTGGCCATGGGGAGCACGAAATTTCCAGAGGAAAAGGAGAGAATGATCAGCAGCCTCCATAGCCAAAGCTCAAGCTCCAAGATACCAAGAACACCCGACGATTCTCCGATCTTAGGTAACATCGAAAAACCTTACTCTAAGTTCTTACTATGGCATTTTCGTCCAGGGAGCAAGGGCTTAGGGTTTTGGTTTTATTCTTGTGTTTTTGAGGCTTCCAATGGCTCTGGAACGTGGTTTTGTGTAGGGTTTAGTCATGGCTTAAGTTTCCGAAGGCGAAAATACCGAAAAAACCCGGAGTAAGGGCTTGCTGCCAGATTCTGGAAATCCGGACAGATAAGCTTCAAACGAATTTTTAAAATAGTAAACGATCTTATTTTGAGATTAAATTTTACATGAATAAAATATACATCCGGGGCATGATTTTGGTATATAATATGATGATTTTTGGATAAATATACTGGGTGAAATAAATTTTTGAAAACGGGTTAGAAACAGGGGAGCGAATCGGACCAGGGAGAGAAATTTGAGCTCCACGACAAAATCAGTGAACTCATGGTTTCTGGAATTATTTTTACTGGAAAATAGACATCTTAGCGGTTCATATGGCGTTGGGTTCATGTTCAAATGAGTTTTGTGGAATTTATTAAAAATGTTACAATTTGGACCAGAAATCCTGGATTTTCTGGAAGTTCAAGAGGGGCTCGGATTTTTATGAAATTTGTAAGGGTATTTTTGGAAAGTACTAAAATAAGGTATTTTGATGTCACATAGGGTTAATGCATACTTGGGAAAGCTACCAGGCCCGATAAAATATTAAGGCAGAATAAACCCCACCAGGTAGTAACCGCTTTACTCAGATATCTTTATGTGTTTTGTTGTATGTTTGTATTTGCCATGTGTGTTTTTGTATATGTTTTGCCAAATATGCATACAGAGTTATGTGATTCCTAGCGCTGAGGACGATTGGTCCGAGGCCGGCCTTGATTGGCGGCTGTACGGGTCGATAGGTCCGGGGCTGTCCTGGTGTAGGCAGCTTTACGGGTCGTGACTCCGGTAAATCCGGGGCTTGGCTTGATAAGGCAGCCTGACGGCACGTGGTAGTCGGTGTTGTGTATATCCTGTTTGCATATATGGTATGTTTGTCATCTTACTGTTGACTTTGTATTTGGCATGGTTATCTGCATACACTTTACACATTTAGTATTTGAGTATTGACGGTTACTCTGGGGGCCAACCATGGACTCCAGAAGCTTTTGTTGATACAGAGGGACATTCATGTCTGATAAAGGCCCTTTTGGAAAGGTAGGCATAGCAGTGCTGGTGAAGGATAGGGAATGCCCTATGATATGTTGTGTTGATATTTTTGGATGACTGTATATTATTTATGGTATTTATTTTGGGATGAGTGTACCCTTAACCCTTCGGGGACTTTTATTTTCTGTTTATTTTACTTTTACCAGTACAATAGTTTGTCCAAACCGGTTAAATGCTCTGTTGCGCTCACTCTGGTACAAGTGAAATGGACCTTATAATGAAAGAAAGGTAACTAAGTAAAGGAATCCCTCTAACCCGCCACCCGAAAGGGCGAGACCGGTAGGGGTGTAACAACTGTAGCGAACAAAATGTGTCTATGTTGACACTAGATGGTGTGGATGTAACGGGGGAGTGATTGGGAGAGGAGGTTATTGATGTTATTAGAAGAAACCCTGTATGTGGACTCTGTACAAAAGGTCAAATCTTATTCAGGTTTAAATGCTTCTGAAATGAAGGTTCAGACTAATCACCAAAGGGATGATTTCCAGCAAAGATAGCAAACTCTTGATTGTCGCAAATGAGAAGGCAACATTACCGGCTAACGGTTTAGAGTCTCTTGATTCATTTCTCTAACCATGTACTGATAGATCTATTAATGACATTCAAATGGGAAAGACAAATCTTTCTAAGAAGTTAGAAAACCAAGGAAGAGACTTACCTCATAATTCAAGTCCCAAAGTGGGTGAATTACCTCATAATTCAAGTCTCAAAGTAGGTGAATGTGAGAAGATAGACTCAGCAAGAGATCAAGAAAGTTTCCATGGCTGAATTTAGGCTTCCTCCACATCAAGTAGAAAATTTAAATGGGCTGGTGATGTGGAAGTAGAGTCAGAGAGACAAGTAGCTACCCTATCTGTTGACCAAGGTCTGAATCAAGATTTCTGTACATTGGGTAGACCAAAGGTGGTTGGAGATTATAAGATTGACTTAGAAAGCCTAAGGCTAATGAAACTAAGCAATCAAGGAAACTAAGATATAAAGAATTTGCAGCTTCCTAGGATTCAATAATCTGGTCATATAGATTTGATAGGAGGCATATGCATGGATACTACCAATGTGTTGATGAGATTGATGGGCAAGCTTCCTACGATTCAATAATCTATTTGGAACATAGAAAGACTGTAATAAGGAGTTTTAACTTTGGGGCTTGTGGCGATATACAGCAAAGTTGCAACAGATTCATGTATTTGATAAAGAAAAGTTGAAGCAATGCACATGAGGATAGAAGGAACGATGATGTTCTGTCCTGCATAAAAGTTGAATCAGCAGATTTACAAGTATTTGTCTAGCAAGTTATGTGCCATTGATACATATAGCCCTAACTTGAGGGGGAGTGTTAATATGAGTAATTAGTAGTCTTGTATTAGTGGAGTAGTCTTGTATTCTTGTATTAGTTGTATATTGTTGAATGGACTTGAGCCTATATATGGTAGAGAGAATCACTGTATATGTGACTTAATAATGATGAATAAGATACATTCATTAGTTTAACAGGGCGAATAAAATAGAGATCAAGTATGCGCATTTATCCGCGATAAGTTGTGAAGCTACTTCCGGAACAAATTTCTGCTCTGATAGACTGCCATGAGGAGCGAGAGGTTAAAGAACTTCTTTAAAAGAAGCACTACGTCGCGCTCTGGCTGAGTTTCAAAGGCCGAGTTTCGGTGACTGGAGGAAAATTTTTCGCTGAGGAGGGAAAAGTTTTCGTCAAGTTCTAGCCAGCACAGAGTGCCTTTGTGTTTTTGTCTGTAACCTAAAATTACCAACGAAATTACCCAAGCAAATTCGTCGGTAATCTTATTTTTTTAAAAAAAAGTACTATTTCAATGACGTAGTTTACTAATGGAACCATTTTGTTGGTAGTTTTCAACGATATTCGTCTGCAATTTCGTCCAAAATTGTTGACGGAATAATTCCGTCAGAAATCCGACAATAATTTGTTTTTTAGAAATTACAGACGGATTTCTGTCAAAATAATTTGACTGTAACTTCCAACGGAATATATTCTGTCGGTTAATCCTAGGCAATTAATTCTTTTTTTATAGTATGGGTAACAGAGGGGAGTGAAATTATACTTTTAGAATCAAAATAAACTTCCTATAATTAACTCATATTTGGAATTAGAGGGAGTACATGGCTATATGCTTTCTATTGAAGTTTATATTTTTAATATCATTAAATTTTAAAACTCCTTTACTGCTAAAGATTATCCCACTCAGGTAAAAAAAAAAAAGTTAATGATTATCCCATTGCGTTACTGATGTACAGTTTTCCTCCCGCTCGAATTAATAACATCCTTAAATTCGATTGGTTTTTAGTTTAGCAATTAAGATTCTCGTTATATTAGTAGTTTATTTAAGAATTTTAAATTTGAGTATTTTTTTTAACATTCTTTTTAGAGTGCATCCCTTTAATTTTTTTAAGGAAAAATCACATATTTTAAAACAAATATTTATAAGATTTTTTTGGGGTGATTTTTTAAGTTTTCAAAAATAGCAAAAACCTCCAAACTTTTGAAAACAATGATTTCTTATTATTGATAGACTCTGGAGGCTATTTTAATTTTAGTAATATTTAGGATAATCCAATATATATGAGAGAAAATATTATAAAGATATTGAGTTTCATATACATATTTTTTAAATCAAAATATACATGAAGATATCATCGAATTTGATAACTAACAGTTAAATAGTTGAGATAAGGTAAGAGAAGGCTTTTCCTGAGGAAATTCGTATAAAATTTTGAAGCAGTGATTTAAATTAAAAGAATCTCAAATTAAAATTTATCAATTATACAGACAGATATTATACAAACCTGAAACCAACCTAGTTAAAGTGGTAGGAGGCACACAAAAATTAAATGAAGAAACATACTTAGTCCAAGGTAAATAATCATAAAAAGAAGTTAGAAAAATATGGTTAAAGTGGTAGAATTAATATTACAAGTTTGAATAAAGAGAGACGACGGTGCGGTTGTTACAAGATATTTTAGTGGGCAAAAAGTTATAAGATTTTTCAAAATATTAAACTTATAAGTTATAACTGGGAAATATTACAAATTTAAAGAAAATATTTCTAAAACGTGGGTATATTTGGGTAACAGAGTGAAGTGAAATCATATTTTTAAAATCAAAATAAACTTCCTAATTAACTCATATTTAGAATTAGAGGGAGAGTACTTGGCTATATGCTTTCTATTGAAATTTATATTTTTAATATCATAAAATTTTAAAAATCCTTTACTTGCAATATTTTTTTTTATTTAATCTAAAGTGTCACTAATGATTATCCCACCTCAGGTCGAAAAATTAAGGATTATCCCATACAGTTTTCCTCTCCCTCGGATTAATAACATCCTTAAATTGGATTAGATTTAAGGATTAGATTTTAGTTTAGCAGAGATTCTTGTGATATTGGTAGTTTATTTAGGAACTTATTATTTAAGAATTTTAATATTTTTATTTTTATAACATTCTTGTTAGGATGTATCCCTTAAGTTTTTTAAATGATAAATCACATATTTTAAAACAAATATTTATAAGATATTTTTGTGATTTTTTAAGTTTTAAAAAATAACCAAAACCTCCAAGTCTTTGAAAACAATCAAAACCCAAAAGGGTGTAGATTTCTTATTGTAATTTTTAAGGTAATCCAATATATACGAGAGAAAATATTATAAAAATATTGAATTCCATATACATATTTTTGGATAATTTCATATAATTTGGATAATTTCATATAATTTGGATAATTTCATATAATTTGGATAATTTCTTTATGAAAGAAAATAAAATTTAGAATAATTCCATATAATATCGATAAAAAAAATCCGGACATAATTGTGCTTTAAATGTGAACTTATTTAAGAGATAATGTACGAAAATGTTGAGAATTGAAAATAAGGATAAGATCGATTATAATAATCTCACGTATTTTGGTAACATGATCATATATGTGATTATGCTGGCCACTGATATAGATATATATCTCTGGAGCAAAAAAAGATATAGATATATATAGATAGTCACAGTTCTCTATATAAGATCCTCTGTTGTCAGACTACTCGTTCACTATCTTCTTCCATTCTCACTGCACCGTCACTGATACATACACTGATTAAGATGGCCGTTGAGCTCCAAGCAACCCAGAAAACTGCAAAATTAGAAGATTTTGATCCTCCCATGAAGCCCAAAAGGAACAAGTTTGCTATCGCTTGTGCTACTTTGGCCTCCATGACTTCCATCTTGCTTGGTTATGGTCAGTTGCATTCTTTCACTTTTCTTCAATTACTCTGTAAAGCCTGCAAGTTTTTTTAATTCTTTTAGTTAATTAATTACAGATATCGGTGTCATGAGCGGAGCTATTATCTACATAAGAAGAGACCTACATATCACCGACGTTCAAGTCGAAGTCCTTATGGGGATTATCAACCTATACGCTCTCATAGGCTCCTTCCTCGCCGGAAGAACCTCCGACTGGATTGGCCGTCGTTACACCATCGTCCTCGCCGGTGGGATATTCTTCGTGGGTGCCGTTCTCATGGGCATCTCCCCAAACTATGCCTTCCTCATGTTCGGCCGTTTCTTTGCCGGCGTCGGAGTCGGTTACGCCATGATGATCGCCCCCGTCTACACCGCTGAAGTCTCCCCCACCTCCTCTCGTGGCTTCCTCACTTCCTTCCCTGAGGTAACCCGATTTCCTCCTCCTTGGATAGATACCATTAGCTGATCCCTATTTTGGTGGCACATAGATCGTTGGATAGATACCATTAGCTGATCCCTATTTTGGTGGCACATAGATGAGATATGACCGTGCATATATATATATATATATATATATAAAACTATTTTAATCAACAGAAAATATGAAAAAATAATTTGTTGATTTTAAATTCTTTTCTCAAAAAAATAAAATCAAGACTGCCAGCCAAGATCCCATTTGAACGGATATATAAAACTATTTTAATCAACAGAAAATATGAAAAAATAATTTGTTGATTTTAAATTCTTTTCTCAAAAAAATAAAATCAAGATTGCCAGCCAAGATCCCATTTGAACGGATATATATATATATATATATATAGATAACTATTTTAATCAACAGAAAATATGAAAAAATAATTTGTTGATTTTAAATTCTTTTCCCAAAAAAATAAAATCAAGACTGCCAGCCAAGATCCCATTTGAACGGACACACACATATATATATATATACACACACATATATATATATATATATAACTATTTTGATCAACAGAAAAAATGAAAAAATAATTTGTTGATTTTAAATTCTTTTATAAAATCAAGACTGCCAGCCAAGATCCCATTTGAACGGTATGCAACGAGTTTATGGTCCCGACACAAAACAAGTACTGAATTAATTAACTCCATTTTTTTTTCAGGTTTTCATCAACTCCGGGATTCTGCTAGGTTACATCTCCAATTTTGCATTCTCCAGGCTACCACTATGGCTGGGCTGGCGTCTCATGCTCGGAGTTGGTGTCGTTCCTTCAGTCTTGATCGCACTGGGAGTGTTAGCCATGCCGGAGTCGCCGCGTTGGCTGGTGATGAGGGGTCGGCTTGGTGACGCGCGCCGAGTCCTTCAGAAAATTTCAGATTCCGAACAAGAAGCTCAGCAGAGGCTCGCCGACATCAAATTGGCGGCTGGGATCTCGGAGAGCTGCAACGACGACATCGTTGAAGTCATCAACAAGCAAAAGTCAGGCAAAGGTGTGTGGAAGGAGATGTTCATTACCGCCACACCAGCCGTTCGTCACATCATCGTCGCCGTCATTAGCATACACTTCTTTCAACAAGCCGTTGGCTTAGACTCTGTCGTTTTGTACAGCCCCACCATATTCGAGAAGGCTGGCATCACATCCGATAGCCAAAAGCTTCTCGCAACTGTGGCCGTTGGAGTCACCAAGACGATCTTCATCCTGGTCGCTACGTTCTTATTGGATCGGTTCGGGCGACGCCCCTTGTTGCTCACTAGTTTCGGAGGTCTCATAGCCTCACTTTTTACTCTCGCCACGTGCCTTACGGTCATTGCACACTCAGAGAAAAGAGTGATGTGGGCCGTCGTATTGAGTATCACCACGGTGTTGTCCTCGGTGGCGTCGTTTTCGATTGGGGCTGGTCCAATCGCGTGGGTTTATTGCACAGAGGTTCTTCCGTTGAGACTACGCGCTCAGGGTGCGGCTATGGGAGTGGTGGTGAATAGGTCGATTTGTGCCCTCATCTCAATGACATTTCTGTCCTTATCGAAGGCTATTACCATTGGTGGGGCCTTCTTTCTGTACGGAACCATCGCGATCATTGGATGGATCTTTTTCTTTATAGTGCTCCCGGAAACACGTGGCAAAACCCTAGAGGAAATGGAAGCGTCTTTTGGTAGTTTCAGAGCAAAACCAAAGCCCAACTGCGGAGCTATAGCACCCACCTCAGACAAAGATAGGAACAACAAGCCCATCCAATCATGAAAGTAGTAGACTTCAAAACCGACAAAGATGGGAACAACAAGTTCATCCAATCATGGAAGTAGACTTTAAAATATGAAGCTTTTTCTTTGTTTTTTTTTTTCCGCTTTAATTTGCTTGTCCTCAGTATGTTTTTTCTTTCTTTTCTTCCCTTTATTATTAAAAAAAAGTATGTTTTTTTTCTTTTACTGCTCTTTATTATAATTAATGAGAATACAATTTTGATTATGGCACTGTCTTCACATTGATCATTATTAATTTTATTATCAATTGTTGATATTTTCCTGAGATATAATATTCCTATGCCGATGTGTAATTGTGAACGAAAACCATGCATACAAATAATAATTACAATTAGTTGTGATTTATATTATTATTGAGTTTCTCTCAATTCATCGAAAATCTCCTCTTCTATACTAAAGAAACGGAAATTAAACCTCGACTTTTTTTGATAAGATAACCGGTTATATGCTGATGGGTATATGCGCTGGACTAATTAACAAATGATATTATAAACCTCGGCTTCATAGAGGTTCTCGATCTAAAAACTCCACACACACACACACACAAAACTCTTTATCATCGCATTAATAGGGGAATAACGCAATAATAGCACCAAGAACCAACGTGGAATAACGCAATAATAGCACCAAGAATCAACGTCGAAGTCAAATCATGAGTCTAAGGTGTTGTTACCTCATTTCCTAATACAAGATCCACTAAATTTGACCATCAATACAAACTAGAATCTTTTGAGATGGAAATTCAGTCCAACTAAAGAGACTTTCAAGAAAACAAATCATCACCATGTGCAGATTTCAAAAGTTAATAATAATAAAACGCAACAAATCAAGATCACATCAAAGACCTAATTGACCGGCACCACCAACTTGTTCACCAAGGATCCTGATGAGGAAGATCAGGACGAAGCTGTTTGAAGATTTCACGATAAGTATAATAAAGAACTCGATCTTTAGAACCAGTACAATGATTCTGAGTACAGGCACAGAAATACTTGAGTTGTTCCAGCGTACAATATCCCAACATTTGCCCTAAGAACAAGAACAACCAGTTTATATTGTCCTTCCTCACATCTATCACCGGTCTCACGCCATCTCCCGTGCAGTGCTCGCACACCAACGACTGTGGCGATGTCCACTCCGGCGGGGCACGGTTGTGCATGGTCCTCTTCTTGCTCTCAACGAAGCTTTCAAACTGTTTTAGCTTCTCCTCAATATTGAAGACTACCGGGTATTCTTTGCCACACTTGTTACACCGGACCGTCCCAGTGACTGTATAAATGAAGTTTTTTTCTAGATGCGACTGATCCTCACCGTTGTTTCGAGGATTCTGGGGAGGGTGTACCCGGCCCAAAGGCGGCAGAGGAGGCTCATCGTTGATTGCTACGTTCAAATTCATTTTTGGATACGTCAGCGGTAACTTCGGGAAGAGATCTAATTCCAGCGTGAAATGAAGAGGATTATTGGAATGTAGGAATTCCATTGGCGGTGAATAAACTGGATGAGGTTGTGCTAATGGAGTAGGAGACGGAGGAGCTGGTGGCTGCGGCGGAGGAGAAGGCGGCCGGAGTCTGAGAGAAAGATTATTTTCAACGCTATCGTCCTCTGGATTCATGAAATTAATGTTCATGTTGTTGTTATTCATGGTGAATGATGATCTGAGCAAGATTGGTGAACAACAGAGAACATGAATTGATACGTGTTTTCTTTTTCTCTTTTTATTTCCAAGAAGGTAATGGATCATATGGTTTTATAGAAGGAGGAACTCAAAGAACCCGTCCAAGAAAATTAAAGACGGGATTGGTGGATCATATGGTTTTCAAAATTTGAAGCGCGAAATGACGATGCGTGAGATTCGGTAAAATAAAATAGAATCTTGTCCGTTATGCCAAAATTGAAATTGAAATTTTATAAATTTTGTACTTCAAAATTCTAATTAAAGCTTTTTCTTTTCCTACTGGATTATAATTTCATCATATCCTAACTGTTATAATATGTCTACCTATAATATTGGGTACGTTTATGCACAGCTGATTTTGTAATTTAATTTATATACAAATAATAAATTATATGACACTTCATATCAATTTAATATAGGTTTTTTGGCCAGAAATTAATATAATACTGTAATGTCGCGTAACGTTTGCAACAGATTGTCCGATTTATGAGCTACTCATTTCAGACTCATCGTTATTCAAATTCTATTATGATGTGGACAAAGAAGTGTGCCTTTTGAAGGAACATTGATAATTTTTTTCCTGATTTTTGAAGTCATGTTAGAACTTTGAGAAATATTATTCATATTTTACTCCATTGAGCATTGTACTACGTACGTCGTATCGTGCATTCTAAATCACTTAATTAAATTCAACTGGTAAGTATTATCCAAATTACTACGTCTTATATTTAATATAAAAGCTAGCTAATTGATTTAGATAGAATAAATAAACTTAATTATTTGTAACAAATATATGTTAGTTTTCGTAAAAATATCAATTAGTAACTTGTGTATATATAAAACTTATGGAGCTCAGGTTGTCAATTTTTATATTCAAGTTAGCAACACTCAAAATTTAAATTTTCAGATTTCTACTAAATTATTTATATATCATTTTACTAATTTAAATTTAAGTTACCTTTGTACGGTTCACTTAATTAGTATTCCTCTAATCCTAAGTATAGGACATAATTTATAATGCAAATTGCAGTATAAACTATATCTTATATTTAAGATCGGAGATAGTATTCAGAAGAATTATTATGAGGTTTTAAGGATGAAATACAATCACCAAAAACTTTTACAAGTAAACATTGTGCAATGATTAGTTTAAGTGCAAAAAATAATAATAGGTCCAGTTGCGTGCTCACTTATTATTGATGCTTTTTAATGATTAAAGACATTATTTTCTTAGAATTTCAAAGTGATTCTCTGTATTAATTATAGACGCAATTGGGACAAACCAAAAAAATAGAAATTTATTAAAACAATAATAATTAGATTTCACCTAATGGCTTTTTTCCCTCCCCACAGTCATGTGTATCTAAAATGTAATTCATAAATTTAAATTTGAGCAAAATCTTATTAAAAAAAATATCCCAAGCCTCTTCCACTTAGTCCCATCAACATTGATTAATGCATGCTAGCGTCAACCGAAGCACTTGCATGGTG
The DNA here is from genome assembly GCA_025563575.1 of Acacia pycnantha. Classification (NCBI taxonomy): domain Eukaryota; kingdom Viridiplantae; phylum Streptophyta; class Magnoliopsida; order Fabales; family Fabaceae; genus Acacia; species Acacia pycnantha. Next base: position 2,985,187 of record JAMWYP010000010.1, on the reverse strand, counting down.
AGTCCACATTACATGCTTATGCTTATGTGCTTATACCTCTAATTATAGGTGTAAGCATATTTTTTTTAATTTTTTTATACATTGTACTTATTTATATCTAAATTCTATGTTGCTTTTTGAGTTTTTTTTTCATCCAGTATCTCAAATTAATAAATTTCTAGTTCTGCATTGGTCTGTAACACCAGTATTATGGAAATTAATTAATTTGAGATACTGGATGAAAAAAAAAAATCTCAGAAAGCAGCATATAATTTAGATCTAAATAAATACAATGTATAAAAAAATTAAAAAATATATATACTTATACATGTAATTAGAGGTATAAGCACCTAATAAGCACATAAGCATAAGCATGTAATGTGAACTCCTTGCGAGGTCTCATATTGCACTTTTTTTTTTTTTCCTTTGGTGCTCCTCACGGCTAAGAGCACCTAAGAGTACTTCCCAAACACACACTTGTGCATCAACCATTTTAAAAATATATATTAACTGTCAGTTTTTTTAAAAAAATATATTTTCTTAAAAACTATCAGTTAAGAGTTTTAAATTTACTTTTATTATCATGGTGGTGATGATGAGATGAGCATTGAAATTGATTATCTTTTTTTGTCTTTTTCCGTGTTATTAAACTCTAACTGAACTGTGTATCAAAAAAAAAACTAACTGAACTGGTCCGAAAACTGACGAACTGGTTCGGTCCAGACATTAATCCGTTTTAGTATTTTTTATATAAAATTTTTTATATTAATGACCTTGAAATGTTCACTTTCTCACCGGTTTAAACTACTGACTCTTGATCCAGTACACTGACCAGTCCGAGTTTAATAACCTTAGTTTTTAACCGGTGGAAATTGATTCTCTTTAGCTATCGTGACTCATGAGCACGTGCTTTTGTTTTTGGGTATAAATTAATCTTATCCATAAAAACTGATAATTTGTTTTTGGTTACTGAAGTCAAGAAAGGAGTCGTCCCAAATACCAGAAATACCGCTCCTAATAAACTCCTCACTAAACCCAAATTGCGGGTCTAATGCGGAAAAGCAAGTTGGACTTTTCCACAGTTGAAATCATGGTTATCAGAACCGGACCGGACCGGCCGATTCTGACCGGGAACCGTCTGAAACAAGACAGAAACCGGGGTTAAGCCCCTGAACCGGTAAAACCGGTGTGACCCGGTAGAACCGGTCTTAACCCGCCAGTTTGACCGGTTTGGTGTGTTTATTTTTGTTCCCCCAACATGACCAAACGACGTCATTTGGAGTTTTTTTTTTTTAAAATATTAGTCTACAATCCAAAAACCACTTTTCACCATTGGACTCTTCACTTTTCAGAATCAATTTTTTGTAGTTCTGCTCTGCTCCTTCTCGGCGCCAACAAGCACTTGGGTGATCGTCGATAAAGCCTTAAAGGTCATAACTTTTGGTTCCTCTTCACCTATCGTTGATTATTAGTTTAGTGATTGAAGGTGAGAATATTTTGTTGTGATGTAGGTGAGAATATGTTAATCATATAGGTAGGAATATTTTGTTATCATATACTTGGTTTTTGATATTTTATTATGATGAATGTTTGTGATTCCATTATAAATTAGGTGTCATTGGGTGGTATATGATGCTTTGATATCAATTTGTAAATAAAATTGTAAAGAATATTTGACAAGTATATAATTATTTGACTAGTGATTTAAAGTCTTGAAATAATATATAGTATTTAGAATTATGGATTATGTGATAAGAAATTAAATTATTTCTCAATTTTTCATTCCTCACCGGTTTGGTCTCGGGTTGACTCCGGTCTGACCCACTGACCCTTGACCCAGTACTCCGGCCGGTTCACTGACCGGTCCGGGTTTAATTACCTTGGTTGAAATAGTCCAAATAACTCCTTAAAAAAAGAATATGATTGCCAATATAAACTTGTATCATAGTTCAGTCATTATGGCTCAACTTCGTCTGGGATCTTGGGATGTCAACTAAGTTTGCATCCAAACTGGTCCACTAGCGTTAGGGGGCCCCAGATATATTTTCCAGTCTTCATTCATCTGGTTCAACTTCATCTGGGGTCTCCAGCACATCCGATAGGGATCTCCACCACACGATGACCCTCGGGAACTCGTCCAACCACACGAGGCTCTCGCTGTTACTGATGAATTTGGGGTGTCCGCTATCTGTGGCTAGTTAGGAAATTCATATCACAAATTTATGAATTTTTCCTAATTGTTGTACTTTAATCTTGTAATCTGCTCTTTGAGTTGATAGGCCAATTCATTTCTTTGTAATAATGTCGTATAACCCCTTCAACTATCAATGCAAAATTACTTTCTGCTTTTTCTAATTCTCTTGGAACATTTCGAATGCATGCCAACTCAATATTGGAGTTTTCTGACCGGCCGAGGTTAACTACCTGTCTAATCTGAGTTCACCCTTCAACCTGCCCCCTAGCGTGAACGCCAGGTTAGCTTTCATGAAAGCTCGGACTTAATTCTGCAACGGTAACCCGTCTATGACCGCCATAAAAAGCTGGGATTTAACTATGTAATGTTAACCCGGTTACGGCCGCCATAAAAAACTTGGATTTGACTCTTTAGCGGTAACCCGGCTGCAGCCACCACGAAAAGCCCCCAAGTTAAGTAACATGTGCACTAAAAGGTATATGAAAGGACTTAAGCCCTCCTTTCGACACATCATCTGTTTGCGCGCCGCAGCATATAACTGCTTCTTCAGACGTAGGAGCCACGCTACTCGCCTTTGGGTATCGTGCGCATTTAATGCTTGCGTCATTTCATAATAGCCATCATTACACTTTTAGGGTTTTAACCCTAATTTTCAATGTACGCGACTGCCCCCGACTTTTTGAATTCAAAAATCCTCTCAGGACTTTTCAAATTCGTGAAGCCTATATATTTTCTCTTTCTCCTTCATTTTGACACTCTGCATTCTGAACTCTAGTTTGCTTTCAAAGGGATAGCTTCTGTTTCCGAAACGCCTTTTCTCCCAAGTTTGCTCAACCTTACTCGAGTCCTTTCATCAGGTACTATAACGGCTCTCTTGGTCTATTTACCTTTCCTATTTCCTGCATTCGTCATACACTTGGTGTCTAGCTTTCTGAGTTTTTCGAATTTCTTGAGTTTGCTTGGTGGGTTTTCTGAGTAGGATTTCAATTTTTCAGGTTTTCTGGGTTTAGAGAATGGCTCGTACCATACCTCATTCCTTCAAACACAAAGTTCCTTCCCCACTTCCATCATCGACGAATCAAAACTCCGAAATGCCTTTCGACATGCACGGTAACCCAATCCTTGTTAAAGACAAAGGAATCTCTGGACACCTTTCTGACCCTCACAAATTTCGGTTTTATTCAATACCTCACTCTGAAGCAGAGAAAACCGAAACACTGCTCAGAACACCTTATGGGCATAAAAGCAGAAAACATATCCTTACGCCATTTTCCGTATCTCACGATCCTCCATGCAGAGCTTGCTGACTTAAAAGGCAATGCTGACCTAATAAAGGTCACGGAGGAAAGAGACGAGACCCGGGAGGAGTTGCAGATGTCTGAGGCCGAGAAGGAAAAATTATGTCAGGAAGTGTTAACACTTACTGCGAAACTGTCACTGGCCGAAGAACAACTTGCAACGGCCCTAGCCAACGTTTGCCGCCTGGAAGATGTCCACAACAACGACATTCTATTTGTGGAAAAGATGAAGTCGGACGCAACCCATCTTGAAGGTGTGCTAAAAGAGAAAGATGATGATCTCGTCACGCCAAAACCCGGCTCACCAAATTTTCCCATGCTGCAGTACAGTCTTTTGACAATGCCGTGGTGCAAATCCGAGTTCTGAATCCCGAGATCACCTTAAACACTTCTGGGTTAGACTTCCAGGCCTACGTCAGCAAGAAGGGGAAATTGATCTCGCCTGGGGTAGATGAAAGCGAAGATGAACAACCTTCCCCATCTGAAGCTCATACGCAGCCCTAGTTTCCTTCATTTTTGGTTGATAAACGCCTTTCTCTGTGGAATTCAGGACTCTTTTGAACCGAAGCCCTTTATTGACGTTGTCGGCAACCTTCCTCCGAAGTGAAAACTCGGTCATACACACCCTTGTACACACTTGACAACCTTGCACAAATATGATATAGATGTTTCTATCATTGAATGAAAAGTATTTACTTTCTGTGTACGTACTTGTTTTTTGCACTATCAAATCTGATCATGGCACCGGGCTAGACTTTGCATTACTATGTTTTTAGATTTAAACCGAACCATGACTTGGGATAAAAACCAACTCGTCATACGTTCAAGTTCAGCTTTACCTTAACTGAAACTTAACCCTCCGACCTAATCAGGGTCGGTATAACGGCCTATTCGTGACCTCAAATCGTCTTCGGCCTTGCTAGTTTCTAACATTATCTTTGCGAATTGAATTCAGAGCTAGATACCCTTAATCTTTTCACGATATAAATTTAGCAACAAGACCGTTGCAACATGAATATTAAAACTGGTTTCTGGACCACGGATCCATATGCGTTTAACTTATACATGATTCTCGAAAACTGGCTTCTTTACCACGAATTAGTACATGTTTATCTCGGACATGATTTTCAAAGACTGGTTTCATTACCAAGAATTCCTACATGTTTAACTCGGACATGATTTGCGAAGACTGGTTTCAGTACCGTGAATTCATACATGTGTATCTCGGACATGATTTTCGAAGACTGGTTTCTTTACCATGAATTCATACATGTCTATATCGGACATGATTTTCAAAAATGGGTTTCTTTACCATGAATTCATACATGTCTATATCAGACATGATTTTCAAAAACTGGTTTCTTTACCAAAGAATTCATACATGTTTAACCCGGACATGATTTTCGAAAACTGGTTTCTTTACCAAGAATTCATACATGTTTAACCCGAACAGTCCTGGTGTCACACAATTTCTGAAAGCGGTTTCCTTGACCCTTTCATTCATGGATTCAAGATTGCATAACTTCTTACAGGAATAAACTCGCAACAATGTCGGCTTTCAAAAATTAAATATGTTACATAATCTCGAGACAATGCTGCTTCCTTTTAGGACTCGGGTTTCAACTGTAGTAAGCCTTCAACTTATCCACGTTCCAAGTCCACTTGACAGCCTTCTTTTTCAGCGTCTCAAGCTTATAAGCCCCTTTGCCAAGATTCTCTGTAATCCGGTAAGGGCCTTCCCAATTTGAAGCAAGCTTACCCTCCCTAGCATTCTTGTTGCCAATATCAGCCCTTCGAAGGACGAGGTCACCATTCTCGAACGACCATGGTCTGACCTTCTTGTTATACCGGGTTGAGATGAGTTGCTTAGCTGCCAAATCTCGACAATGTGCCACGATTCTGACTTCGTCCACCAAGTCCAGCTCGACGGAAATTGCTTCACTGTTTTCATCTTCGTTCTGAAGGGCTCTGATCCTTCGCCAGGATGACTCCCCAATTTCCACCGGGATCATGGCTTCACATCCATACATCAACCTAAAGGGTTTTTCCCTAGTTGCCGTTTGGATACTAGTTCGGTATCCCCATAGGACATAAGGTAACTGCTCCACCCAACTAGACGTTGGATACTAGTTCGGTATCCCCATAGGACATTATATTTGCAAAATTTAGACAACTCCAAAAAGCGAGTGATAAATTCATCCTCGTGCAATTCCTCTTGCCTGAATGTAAGGAATTCAGTCTCCTTCTCTACTCTGATTGAAGGGGAAAATAATAATTCTCGAACTTTTCTTTAAAATCTTCCCAAGTCATCTCATCATCATAATTTTTGGTGCTTTCCCACCATTCCTGGGCCGCCTTCTCCATTAATTGCTCAGCAACTAGCACCTTTTGTTGTGAGCTGATTTCAATAACTCAGAATATCTTCTTAAGACGCTTCAACCATTCTAGTGCTTCGATTGGGTCTAGCTTCCCCTCGAACATTGGAGGAGTAAACTTCCAGAATTTTTCCCAAACCTCAGTAATAGGCGGAGGGTGATTCTGTGCAAGTACGACTCCCACCCCTAGAATGATGGTCAGGAGGAATGACTTTCCTAGCCGTAAGCTTCTCCTTCTTACCACCTTGGCCTCTTCTTTCTACTAATTCGTCCTCGTGCCTATTCACTTTCTCTCTTACCTCCAGGATTGCATCGCGTAATTCTGCTAGAAAGGCATTGTTATCCTGAGGATGGGGAACATTTTGATGCGAAGAGGGACCATTTTTTCGTGAAGCAGGGGTTGTATTAGTTCTTCGAGTTCTCCCCATTTTCTCCTCCTATGATCTACACTATAAGGGTACTAAGTAAGAGCTAAGTAGCTAAATAAATTCTAAATCTAATCAAAGAGAAGGGCACATGTTATGATATTTAATTTTCCACGACCTCTAAAAAGTTTAAAGAAATCATTTTAGAAAATAAACAAAATTGTCATGGAACGTTTAGCTCTGATACCAAAAATGTAACACCTCAAATCCAACACTCGAAAACTTGGCCAAAATGTTTGAAATATCTCCAACAAGGATAATCATCAACCAAATCATTAAATAGCATAACCATTTCAAATAGAATTCATAGTACAAAGCCAAAATATGTTTCCAAAATATTTCAGAGTTTTAATACAAAGCGGAAGTCTTAGGGTCCTGGTAAATAAAAATAACATAACATAAACTATAGGAGTACGAAAGAACCTTCAAAGCTCACTCCATAGGTGCCTTCCCTTGCTCCCTACTAGGATATTCACCTGAAAAATGTTAATATGGGATGAGATTCCACGTCTCAGTAACTACCGAACATTCTACCGTACACAAGCAAATCACATATGACCAAAAACTGAAGATAATAAAATACATTGATTTATACACGTTTATATTTTACCCAAAATTCTCATAAAAAGATTTTATAAAAAATATTTACCATTTTATCAATTTGAACTGTACAGTAATATATCATGCAATATGCAACCTCCCTTATATCATCTTCCATCTTTATACCGCTGACTGGAGCCATAGGCTAACACATAGTCCAACAGAAACACATTCATGTGACTGAATTGTTCCAAGTTCACCAAAACTCAAGATATACCCGGCCAAAAGTATAGAGCTTAAGTATGGACTATGGCTCCCCTCCTTATCAGAATAAAGGAGGTGTCACATGTCCCACAACTCCAATGTAATCCCGGCCAGAGGAAAACATGGAAGAAGGGGCCCTGAAAAGTACCAACCACTGTGCACCGAGCGGTGGCATAAAAACATATCATACAGATTCCTCCAAACTCCAACCCATCACAAATACAACCGCCATGATAAATGTACTCATTCAAAATTAATGCATTACACTTCTATTTATATCAAATATAATCATAGAAATTTATGGATAATAAGCAGTATCACTGTACGTATTCATGAATAGTAAATCACTATGCGTATACGTGAATAGTAAATACTGTATGTATACGTGAATAGTAAATAGTAAATCAGTATGTATAAATAGTAAAATACTGTATATGTATAAGTGAATAGTAAAATACTGCGTATAAGTGAATAGTAAAATACTGTACATATACGTGATTAGTAAATCGGAATGTATAATACGTGGAAATAGTGCCATGTATGAAATACAAATCTAAAATTCCCATAGCAGAATCTTAAAACCTTATAAACCATAAAATATTTTATCATATATATTAGTCTAAAATAATAGTATAAGCATAAGAAATATAATCATACATAATTCACAAGTATAATGAAGAATATCCCGAGTTACCTGTTACTCGCTAATTCCCAAGTAATCACCAAAAGCAACTACCAGTATCCCCAAATAATTATCTCTACGCTTTCCTCCTTTCTTTCTTTCTCTCCTCTCTCTATTTCTCACACTTGCTTGCTCTGCCTGAATATGCATCCGGAGGTGCATATTTATAATGGTTGAGGAGAGGTGGTTAGGTGAAGTTGGGGGGTAGTTGGATGGGCAGCTGGAGGGGGTAGTTAGATGAGGTAGTTGGATGGGTAGATGGAGAGGTAGTTGGAGGAGTAGTTAGATGAGGTAGTTGGATGGGTAGATGAAGAGGTAGTTGGAGGAGTAGTTAGATGAGGTAGATGGAGAGAAATTTATTACCCTCTAATTATAATGGCCGACCACGTTTCTATCATTAGATAGTTTTACTCCTACATTAAATATTCTTGATAAATTAATTATCATAAGCTAATCTATTCTACTATAATTCTAAATAATTTTAGGATGTTACAATAACCATGTGGTGTATTGCACTTCTCGGATGAACCCGGCTTCCAGCAATTCCTCCACATGTGTTTCCAAAGCCTTCCGTCTGTCCTCGCCAATTTTCCTTTTCTTTTGGGCTACCGGGGTGAATCCCGGACGAATTGCCAACTGATGGCAGCAAATGTTTGGATCGACCCCTGGTATCTCGGACGGATGCCAAGCAAACACGTCCTTGTTATTCTTCAAGAAGCCTTCAAGCTCTGCTCGAATCTCGGGATCCAATGCTTTGCCGATTTTAGTGACCTGCCCAAGTTCCGTACCCAGAACGAGGTCCTCTAGCTCGCTATTCATCTCTGTCTTTTGCATTTTTTCTTCCTTACGCAAATCCAATTCCACCATATTTACCGACTTGCCCACCGGTTCAGCCTCAAAAACTTTGCTTTTACTTACCCGTTGTGGCCAAGTTGGATCACCTTTGGTTTCCTTAACCACCTAGAAATAACATTGCCGAGATTCCTTTTGATCTCCTTTTACAGTTACGACCTTATTCTTGTTGTTCACCATCTTCAACTTTTGATGCTTTGTTGATACCAGCATATCCCAGTTGTGAATTGTTGGTCTTCCCAAAATTATGTTATAAGGAGAAGGGAAGTCGGCAACCACAAACCTGACCTTCTCCGACTTAAAGGCATGTTCATCTCCTAATGTCAGCTTAAGGTCAACATAACCTTTGGGACGAGTGTCCTATCCATTGAAGCCCGTCAAAGTTGTCTTGCATGGCTTCAAAGCCTCTGAATCGAATTTCATGCGTTTAAACGCATCCCATAATATGATATCTACGGCACTTCCATTGTCCACAAAGATCTTCTTAACTCGGTAGTTCACCAAGGTTCCAGTGATGACCAACCCGTCGTGATGTCCTGGAGCGACATCCTCTAGGTCCTTATTGGAAAAACACAACATGGGGGGATCTGGCTTGACAAGTTCTTCTTTGAACTTCAGGTGATCCCGGATTGAGAGCACTTCCCTGAGATATTTTCTCTGCTGACTCGTTGAGTCTCCACCGCCCCCGAAACCGCTGCTAATTACGTTGCAGTCATATTTAGCCTCTGGAAACTTGACGTCACTGTCCTCGGCTTTCTTCCTTTGGTCTCTTCTTTTCTTCTCTGCGGGCGGGCTCTTGCTCCTACCCCCACTTTGGCACTTGTTACCCTGTTTCCCCTAGGTTTGGATAACGTACTTCCGGAGTTTCCCTTCCCGAACAAATTTTTCTATTGCATCCCTAAGGTCCCAACATTGCTCGGTTGTGTGACCGTGCTGATCGTGGAACTCACAAAACTGAGACCTATCTGCAGTGGCTTTGCGCCCAAGGGGTCGAGGTTTCTCTACCTTCTTCATTTCTTTCGCGCATACCTCCTTCCACAATTTCGCTTGTGACACCTTTAAAGGGGTATATCTTTCGTACTTGGCCTCCACCCTACCACCTCGGGACTCGCTATCAATATCACGTACACGAGAGTTTTTCTTATACCCATTATGCTATTCCTTTCCCCAGGAGGTGGGCTCTTAGCTCGTTCTTTTATTACCGGGCTTGCCATTTCCATCTGCTCCAAATCCAAGTATTGTTGAGATCTATCTCGGAAATCTGCCAGAGTTTTGGGATGGCGCTTCATAATAGATTTCTTTAGCCAGGATGAAACGTCCAAGCCGGCTATGACACAATGTAAATGTACGTCTTCTTTCAATCCTGGAACTTGCAAAGCCAAGTTCTTAAAACGGTCCAAGTACTTATGCAATGTTTCCCCTGATCCCTATCTTACTTGACCGAGTTGAAACTCAGTCTTTGGCTGTCATATACTTGTCGCAAAGTTTAGCAAAAAATTTTACTCCAGGGTTTTCATATCCGGGATAGAAAACAACGGTAGAGAATGGTGATTCGCGGGTTTTGGTGCCACCTAATCCTAACAGGTTTACAGGTTTTGGTGCCACCTACTTCAATGAGAATTGCAGGTTGTGGATATTTTTTTTTAGGGTTAAGGTGCAAAAATGTACATGTGCTTAGGTTAGAAGAGCGCCCAGCAGCAAGTGCTTTTTTTGAAGTGTAAAAGTGACAATTAATTTGGTTACAAATTAGGTACAAAAATACCGTTTGACCGTTAAGTTTGATTTTTTTTGGCTAACTGGACGATGACTTGACTTTCAAAAGTGAAAAAATACACATGTGGTTTGGCTAAAAGAGCGCCCAACACTAAGTACATTTTTTGATTCAAAAATACCGTTTGACCGTTAGTTTGACTTTTTTATTGACTGGACGATGACGTAACTTTCAAAGCAACTGTGTGGAAAATAAAACATGCTGACTGTCGCAAGTCTGAGTTGCAAAGAATTAATATCACCATCCCTATCCCTCTGTTCGTCCTTGTAACAACACTATACGTGAAAATTACAACCCGTTCAATGCGGATATATCACCCTTCACCCTGCTAAAAATGCCATCGATCACTGCCAACATATCCTCCCGCTAGAAATCGAAGACCTTACCCAGAATAGTGTTCTCAATGTCATTGTCGCCTCCAATACATTAAAATTGAACAGCCGCAACATCGGCTAGAGCGAGTACTCATCAGACGACGCGTACCCGCTGTTGCCTCAGAAATAGGCCCATGAAACTCATACAACTAAAGTGGCGTGTAGATGAAAAATATATCCGCATTGGACAGGTTGTGATTTTTAGGTAGAATGTTGTTATATGGGAGAACCGAGGGATAGGGATGGTGATATTAATTCTTCCCAACTCAGACTTGCGACCAGTCGCCATGTTTTTTTCCACGTCATTATTCAGTCAGCAAAAAAAGTCAAACTACATTTTTACACCTAAAAAAAGCACTTGGTGTTAGGCGTTCTTTTGGCCAAATCACATGTGTATTTTTGCACCTTTGAAAGCCACGTCATCGTCTAGTCATCAAAAAAGTCAAACTTAATGGTTAAACAGTATTTTTGTACCTAATTTGTAACCACGTAGTCACTTTTGCACCTGCTGCTGGGTGCTCCTCTGACCAAAACACATGTGCATTTTTACATCTTAACCCTTTTTTTTATATATATGTAGCACGAATAAAATAGGGATGTCCTACTCCTACCAACCTAATTACCTAATAACATCAATGCGTATGTATGATATAGAATGGCCCGTAAATTAAAAAAAATGATACAAACAATTGCGTGCAGGCATGTGTGTGTCTATATATATGAAATATTCATCATTGGCTCAAAGGGTTGTAATAGCAAGGTAAGGAGTATAGTTGGAGTTTGAAGAGTTCATAAAGGCTGCCGGCGGCATAATATGAAAGGAGAGCGACACAAAATTGAGTGGCAGAAACTTGAAATATGCCTACACATTCACTTGCATGCCCATCCTGTTGGATATGATTAGTTTTGATGATGTCTTATATAAATGCCATTATTAATTATTAAGAGCAAAAAGATTGTATAATATATTTATCTCCTACATTGACTAACTACTATGTATTTAATGTAGATTAGTTCAAGAAGAATTATAGAGATTAATCAAGAAGGAGATAAAAGATTACAGAAAGAAGAAATTACAAAAAGTGTCAATGAAGCAAGAAGTTATCAAAATATTTTGGGAATAATCAAGAAGAAGACACTCGAAGACAGCCTACTCGAGCAAGGTATTTGTAATGCCCGAGCATCATCGAACTCAGAGCGAAGAAGTGCAAATTGGACAGTCATGCTTGAGCAGAGTATTTGGCGTGCCCGAGCACCATGCTCGAGCAGAGGTAGTGGCTTGCTCGAGCAGCGTTGTTAAAAATAATATTCTCGCCTCTGTGCAAGGTTTGCCAGAGCATGCCCTTATAGCTTGCTCGAGCAACAACGATCTGAATCGTTTTTCATGAGACTCCAAAGAAGGTTGCCCGAGCATACATATAAGCTTGCTCGAGCATGATCATCCCAGTTTTCAAATTACCGTCTTCGTAAATCCTAAATCATCATGTGTGATTTCATTTCTATATATCATTACTCATTACTATTGCTAATTGCTTTTAATCAGTTTGCTAATGAGTTTCAGATAATTTTATCTTGGATTAACAACAAATTTGCATAAAGCAATTTGTGTCTCAGAGAAGCATTAAATGCAGTTGCCAAAACGAGTGATATCTTCTGCAACCATCTCTCTGATCAATGTAAAGCATTTACTAATATTCCGCTCACGCATTAAAGTTGGATTAGAGCTCAATGGGCAAAAAGTAAGAAAAGCTTCAACGGCTATATTTATTCCAACGGTCATATGCTAAATGGGAAGAATTGTTCAAACGGTCGAATACTCTTCATCAACTATAAAAGCAGAAGCATTCAAGATAGAAGAGGTCAGAGACACGAGCTTACATCTTCAAAATGTCAATACTCTAATGATTTGTATTGAGCTTCAGTGTTTATTCATTCACTTCTGAGAGAGAGAAGATTCATTGTAAACACCTTATTATTTTATCTGAGAGTTGCTCAAGATTGGGTGATCTTGAGTGGGAATCGATTGTATCCTTACAGTGTGTAAGGGGGAGTATCTCGGTTGAGATTTGGTTTCACAAGTGCCTGTGTGAACTTGTGGTTTGTAAAGGCTTCTCTTGTGCTCGGTTCAAACAAGAGGATAGTGGATTGAAAATCTCAAGTGGAGCTTGGGGACTGGACGTAGGTCAAGGATTGGCGTATAAATCTCTGTTTGCATATTCTTTTCCCTTATCTCTTATATTGCCAGCATATATATTTGTATGTGTCTGTTTATTGTTTTATAAATCCTTACTGTCATACAAACTATTTTTAGTAAGTTGCGAAAAGATTTTCAAAGTTTTATCGAACACCCAATTCACCCCCCCCCCCTCTTGGGTGAAAGCCAGGACTAACACATCCTATATATTTTAACCAATTATTAATTAATCCTCATTTTTTACTTCCCCACATAGGTGCACAGTTCAGAATTAAATATGCAGAAACAGCTGGTCCCACGAAATTCGCCACCAGATGGGAAGGAGGGAGAGCAAGTGGATTTGGAATGTACTAAATTCACCAAGTTCGGAAGAATTTTTAATTCCAAACCAACGACATAAATCCCAATACTCCCATTGAATTGTGTATTAAGGTACTGATAAGATATAATTTCAAGGAGTAGAAGTGAGTGAATCACAGTTTGAATAATGGCCAATACAGCCCAAGCCATAAACCTTAACAATCTAAATCAAAAATCTCAAGAACATTATGAAATAAGTGTGAATTACACAGAAAAGCAGAGGGCGAATAAAATAGAGATCAAGACTGCGCATTTATCCGCGATAAGTTGTGAAGCTACTTCCGGAACAAATTTCTGCTCTGATAGACTCGCTCTGGATGAGTTTCGAAGGCCGAGTTTCGGTGACTGGAGGAAAATTTTTCGCGGAGGAGGGAAAAGTTTTTGTCGAGTTCCAGCCAACACAGAGTGCCTTTGTGTTTTTGTCTGTAACCTAAAATTACCGACGGAATTACCCAAGCAAATTCGTCGGTAATCTTATTTTTTTAAAAAAACGTACTATTTCAATGACGTAATTTACTGACGGAACCATTTTGTTGGTAGTTTTCAACAATATTCGTCCACAATTTCGTCCGAAATTGTTGACGGAAAATTCAGTCAGAAATTTAACACTTCTGACGGAATTTCTGACAATAATTTGACTATCACCAATCACAGACGGATTTTTGTCAAAATAATCTGACTATAACTTCCAACGGAATATATTATGTCGGTAATTCCTAGGCAATTAATTCTTTTTTTATAGTATGGGTAACAGAGGGGAGTGAAATTATACTTTTAGAATCAAAATAAACTTCCTATAATTAACTCATATTTGGAATTAGAGGGAGTACATGGCTATATGCTTTCTATTGAAGTTTATATTTTTAATATCATTAAATTTTAAAACTCCTTTACTGCTAAAGATTATCCCACTCAGGTAAAAAAAAAAAATTAATGATTATCCCACTCAGGTAAAAAAAATTAATGATTATCCCACTCAGGTAAAAAAAAAAAAAAAAAAAAAAAAAAAGTTAATGATTATCCCATTGCGTTACTGATGTACAGTTTTCCTCCCGCTCGAATTAATAACATCCTTAAATTCGATTGGTTTTTAGTTTAGCAATTAAGATTCTCGTTATATTAGTAGTTTATTTAAGAATTTTAAATTTGAGTATTTTTTTTAACATTCTTTTTAGAGTGCATCCCTTTAATTTTTTTAAGGAAAAATCACATATTTTAAAACAAATATTTATAAGATTTTTTTTTTTGGGGTGATTTTTTAAGTTTTCAAAAATAGCAAAAACCTCCAAACTTTTGAAAACAATGATTTCTTATTATTGATAGACTCTGGAGGCTATTTTAATTTTAGTAATATTTAGGATAATCCAATATATATGAGAGAAAATATTATAAAGATATTGAGTTTCATATACATATTTTTTAAATCAAAATATACATGAAGATATCATCGAATTTGATAACTAACAGTTAAATAGTTGAGATAAGGTAAGAGAAGGCTTTTCCTGAGGAAATTCGTATAAAATTTTGAAGCAGTGATTTAAATTAAAAGAATCTCAAATTAAAATTTATCAATTATACAGACAGATATTATACAAACCTGAAACCAACCTAGTTAAAGTGGTAGGAGGCACACAAAAATTAAATGAAGAAACATACTTAGTCCAAGGTAAATAATCATAAAAAGAAGTTAGAAAAATATGGTTAAAGTGGTAGAATTAATATTACAAGTTTGAATAAAGAGAGACGACGGTGCGGTTGTTACAAGATATTTTAGTGGGCAAAAAGTTATAAGATTTTTCAAAATATTAAACTTATAAGTTATAACTGGGAAATATTACAAATTTAAAGAAAATATTTCTAAAACGTGGGTATATTTGGGTAACAGAGTGAAGTGAAATCATATTTTTAAAATCAAAATAAACTTCCTAATTAACTCATATTTAGAATTAGAGGGAGAGTACTTGGCTATATGCTTTCTATTGAAATTTATATTTTTAATATCATAAAATTTTAAAAATCCTTTACTTGCAATATTTTTTTTTATTTAATCTAAAGTGTCACTAATGATTATCCCACCTCAGGTCGAAAAATTAAGGATTATCCCATACAGTTTTCCTCTCCCTCGGATTAATAACATCCTTAAATTGGATTAGATTTAAGGATTAGATTTTAGTTTAGCAGAGATTCTTGTGATATTGGTAGTTTATTTAGGAACTTATTATTTAAGAATTTTAATATTTTTATTTTTATAACATTCTTGTTAGGATGTATCCCTTATGTTTTTTAAATGATAAATCACATATTTTAAAACAAATATTTATAAGATATTTTTTTGATTTTTTAAGTTTTAAAAAATAACCAAAACCTCCAAGTCTTTGAAAACAATCAAAACCCAAAAGGGTGTAGATTTCTTATTGTAATTTTTAAGGTAATCCAATATATACGAGAGAAAATATTATAAAAATATTGAATTCCATATACATATTTTTAAATCAAGATATACATGAAGATATTAACGAATTTGATAACTAACAGTCAAATAGTTGTTTTTCATAAATAAAATTCATATCAAATTTCAAAGAAGAGATTTAAATTAAAAGAATCTCAAATTAAAATTCACCAAATTAAATATATAGACAGATATTTTTCAAACCTGAAACCTACGTTCTTAAAGTGGTAGGGGCACAAAAAATTTAAATGAAGAAACAAACTTAGTTAAAGGAAAATAATCATACAAAGAAGTTAGAAAAATACGGTTAAAGTCGTAGAATTAATATTAGGAGTTTGAATAAGCAATAAAAAAGGAGGTAGTATGAAGAATTTTATATATTGGATAATTTCATATAATTTGGATAATTTCATATAATTTGGATAATTTCTTTATGAAAGAAAATAAAATTTAGAATAATTCCATATAATATCGATAAAAAAATCCGGACATAATTGTGCTTTAAATGTGAACTTATTTAAGAGATAATGTACGAAAATGTTGAGAATTGAAAATAAGGATAAGATCGATTATAATAATCTCACATATTTTGGTAACATGATCATATATGTGATTATGCTGGCCACTGATATAGATATATATCTCTGGAGCAAAAAAAGATATAGATATATATAGATAGTCACAGTTCTCTATATAAGATCCTCTGTTGTCAGACTACTCGTTCACTATCTTCTTCCATTCTCACTGCACCGTCACTGATACATACACTGATTAAGATGGCCGTTGAGCTCCAAGCAACCCAGAAAACTGCAAAATTAGAAGATTTTGATCCTCCCATGAAGCCCAAAAGGAACAAGTTTGCTATCGCTTGTGCTACTTTGGCCTCCATGACTTCCATCTTGCTTGGTTATGGTCAGTTGCATTCTTTCACTTTTCTTCAATTACTCTGTAAAGCCTGCAAGTTTTTTTAATTCTTTTAGTTAATTAATTACAGATATCGGTGTCATGAGCGGAGCTATTATCTACATAAGAAGAGACCTACATATCACCGACGTTCAAGTCGAAGTCCTTATGGGGATTATCAACCTATACGCTCTCATAGGCTCCTTCCTCGCCGGAAGAACCTCCGACTGGATTGGCCGTCGTTACACCATCGTCCTCGCCGGTGGGATATTCTTCGTGGGTGCCGTTCTCATGGGCATCTCCCCAAACTATGCCTTCCTCATGTTCGGCCGTTTCTTTGCCGGCGTCGGAGTCGGTTACGCCATGATGATCGCCCCCGTCTACACCGCTGAAGTCTCCCCCACCTCCTCTCGTGGCTTCCTCACTTCCTTCCCTGAGGTAACCCGATTTCCTCCTCCTTGGATAGATACCATTAGCTGATCCCTATTTTGGTGGCACATAGATCGTTGGATAGATACCATTAGCTGATCCCTATTTTGGTGGCACATAGATGAGATATGACCGTGCATATATATATATATATATATATATATATATAAAACTATTTTAATCAACAGAAAATATGAAAAAATAATTTGTTGATTTTAAATTCTTTTCTCAAAAAAATAAAATCAAGACTGCCAGCCAAGATCCCATTTGAACGGATATATAAAACTATTTTAATCAACAGAAAATATGAAAAAATAATTTGTTGATTTTAAATTCTTTTCTCAAAAAAATAAAATCAAGATTGCCAGCCAAGATCCCATTTGAACGGATATATATATATATATATAGATAACTATTTTAATCAACAGAAAATATGAAAAAATAATTTGTTGATTTTAAATTCTTTTCCCAAAAAAATAAAATCAAGACTGCCAGCCAAGATCCCATTTGAACGGACACACACAGATATATATATACACACACACATATATATATATATATATAACTATTTTGATCAACAGAAAAAATGAAAAAATAATTTGTTGATTTTAAATTCTTTTATAAAATCAAGACTGCCAGCCAAGATCCCATTTGAACGGTATGCAACGAGTTTATGGTCCCGACACAAAACAAGTACTGAATTAATTAACTCCATTTTTTTTTCAGGTTTTCATCAACTCCGGGATTCTGCTAGGTTACATCTCCAATTTTGCATTCTCCAGGCTACCACTATGGCTGGGCTGGCGTCTCATGCTCGGAGTTGGTGTCGTTCCTTCAGTCTTGATCGCACTGGGAGTGTTAGCCATGCCGGAGTCGCCGCGTTGGCTGGTGATGAGGGGTCGGCTTGGTGACGCGCGCCGAGTCCTTCAGAAAATTTCAGATTCCGAACAAGAAGCTCAGCAGAGGCTCGCCGACATCAAATTGGCGGCTGGGATCTCGGAGAGCTGCAACGACGACATCGTTGAAGTCATCAACAAGCAAAAGTCAGGCAAAGGTGTGTGGAAGGAGATGTTCATTACCGCCACACCAGCCGTTCGTCACATCATCGTCGCCGTCATTAGCATACACTTCTTTCAACAAGCCGTTGGCTTAGACTCTGTCGTTTTGTACAGCCCCACCATATTCGAGAAGGCTGGCATCACATCCGATAGCCAAAAGCTTCTCGCAACTGTGGCCGTTGGAGTCACCAAGACGATCTTCATCCTGGTCGCTACGTTCTTATTGGATCGGTTCGGGCGACGCCCCTTGTTGCTCACTAGTTTCGGAGGTCTCATAGCCTCACTTTTACTCTCGCCACGTGCCTTACGGTCATTGCACACTCAGAGAAAAGAGTGATGTGGGCCGTCGTATTGAGTATCACCACGGTGTTGTCCTCGGTGGCGTCGTTTTCGATTGGGGCTGGTCCAATCGCGTGGGTTTATTGCACAGAGGTTCTTCCGTTGAGACTACGCGCTCAGGGTGCGGCTATGGGAGTGGTGGTGAATAGGTCGATTTGTGCCCTCATCTCAATGACATTTCTGTCCTTATCGAAGGCTATTACCATTGGTGGGGCCTTCTTTCTGTACGGAACCATCGCGATCATTGGATGGATCTTTTTCTTTATAGTGCTCCCGGAAACACGTGGCAAAACCCTAGAGGAAATGGAAGCGTCTTTTGGTAGTTTCAGAGCAAAACCAAAGCCCAACTGCGGAGCTATAGCACCCACCTCAGACAAAGATAGGAACAACAAGCCCATCCAATCATGAAAGTAGTAGACTTCAAAACCGACAAAGATGGGAACAACAAGTTCATCCAATCATGGAAGTAGACTTTAAAATATGAAGCTTTTTTTTGTTTTTGTTTTTTTTCCCGCTTTAATTTGCTTGTCCTCAGTATGTTTTTTCTTTCTTTTTTTCCCTTTATTATTAAAAAAAAGTATCTTTTTTTTCTTTTACTGCTCTTTATTATAATTAATGAGAATACAATTTTGATTATGGCACTGTCTTCACATTGATCATTATTAATTTTATTATCAATTGTTGATATTTTCCTGAGATATAATATTCCTATGCCGATGTGTAATTGTGAACGAAAACCATGCATACAAATAATAATTACAATTAGTTGTGATTTATATTATTATTGAGTTTCTCTCAATTCATCGAAAATCTCCTCTTCTATACTAAAGAAACGGAAATTAAACCTCGACTTTTTTTGATAAGATAACCGGTTATATGCTGATGGGTATATGCGCTGGACTAATTAACAAATGATATTATAAACCTCGGCTTCATAGAGGTTCTCGATCTAAAAACTCCACACACACACACAAAACTCTTTATCATCGCATTAATAGGGGAATAACGCAATAATAGCACCAAGAACCAACGTGGAATAACGCAATAATAGCACCAAGAATCAACGTCGAAGTCAAATCATGAGTCTAAGGTGTTGTTACCTCATTTCCCTAATACAAGATCCACTAAATTTGAACATCAAGACAAACTAGAATCTTTTGAGATGGAAATTCAGTCCAACTAAAGAGACTTTCAAGAAAACAAATCATCACCATGTGCAGATTTCAAAAGTTAATAATAATAAAACGCAACAGATCAAGATCAGATCAAAGACCTAATTGACGGGCACCACCAACTTGTTCACCAAGGATCCTGATGAGGAAGATCAGGACGAAGCTGTTTGAAGATTTCACGATAAGTATGATAAAGAACTCGATCTTTAGCGGCAGTACGATGAATCTGAGTACAGGCTAAGAAATACTTGAGTTGTTCCAGCGTACAATATCCCAACATTTGCCCTAAGAACAAGAACAACCAGTTTATATTGTCCTTCCTCACATCTATCACCGGTCTCACGCCATCTCCCGTGCAGTGCTCGCACACCAACGACTGTGCCGATGTCCACTCCGGCGGAGCACGGTTGTGCATGGTCCTCTTCTTGCTTTCAACGAAGCTTTCAAACTGTTTTAGCTTCTCCTCAATATTGAAGACTACCGGGTATTCTTTGCCACACTTGTTACACCGGACCGTCCCGGTGACTGTATAAATGAAGTTTTTTTCCAGATGCGACTTATCGTGGACGTAGGCGGGGCGGTTGGTGGTCCATGCATAAGGTGGTTCAATGTTTCTGTTTTGATGATCCTCACCATTGTTTCGAGGATTCTGGGGAGGGCGTAAAGGCGGCGGAGGAGGCTCGTTTACGTTCAAATTCATTGTTGAATACGTTGTGGGCGGTGACTTCGGGAAGAGATCTAATTCCAGCGTGAAATGAAGAGGATTATTGGAACGTAGGAATTCCATTGGCGGTGAATAAACTGGATGAGGTTGTGCTAATGGAGTAGGAGACGGAGGAGCTGGTGGCTGCGGCGGAGGAGAAGGCGGCCGGAGTCTGAGAGAAAGATTATTTTCAACGCTATCGTCCTCTGGATTCATGAAATTAATGTTCATGTTGTTGTTATTCATGGTGAATGATGATCTGAGCAAGATTGGTGAACAACAGAGAACATGAATTGATACGTGTTTTCTTTTTCTCTTTTTATTTCCAAGAAGGTAATGGATCATATGGTTTTATAGAAGGAGGAACTCAAAGAACCCGTCCAAGAAAATTAAAGACGGGATTGGTGGATCATATGGTTTTCAAAATTTGAAGCGCGAAATGACGATGCGTGAGATTCGGTAAAATAAAATAGAATCTTGTCCGTTATGCGAAAATTGAAATTGAAATTTTATAAATTTTGTACTTCAAAAATCTAATTAAAGCTTTTTTTTTTCCTACTGGATTATACTTTCATCATATCCTAACTGTTATAATATGTCTACCTATAATATTGGGTACGTTTATGCACAGCTGATTTTGTAATTTAATTTATATACAAATAATAAATTATATGACACTTCATATCAATTTAATATAGGTTTTTTGGCCAGAAATTAATATAATACTGTAATGTCGCGTAACGTTTGCAACAGATTGTCCGATTTATGAGCTACTCATTTCAGACTCATCGTTATTCAAATTCTATTATGATGTGGACAAAGAAGTGTGCCTTTTGAAGGAACATTGATAATTTTTGGGAAAATTACGCAATGTCTCAAAGAACAAAAAGCAATTACAAAAAAATCCCTTAAAATCACAAAATTACACAGAAGTCCTAAGGGACTTTTTTGATATTATTTGTATTAACAACAAGAAATGTCATATTTACAATAGAAAAAACCATATTTATAACAAGAAATGCTCATATTTACAGCAACATTTAAATATCTGAATTTTGGACGTAGAGAGGTCATTTACAACAGAAAAGACTAGATTTACAATAGGAAGTGTTGTATTTACAACAAAATTTAAAATCTTGACATTTACAACAGAAAAAACCATATTTACAACAGGAAATGCCTATATTTACAACATTTAAACACCTGGATTTTGAACGTAGAGATGTCATTTACAACAGAAAGAGGCTAGATTTATAACAAAAAGTGCTGTATTTACAACAAAATTTAAAATCGGGCCATTTGCAACCGAAAAAACCATATTTATGACAAGAAATGCATATATTTACAACAACATTTAAAAATCTGGATTTTATTTCCATACAAATAATATCAAAAAAGTCCCTTGGGACTTTTGTGTAATTTGGTGATTTCAATGGACTTTTTTATAATTATTTTTGTTCCTTGGACCTAAGCGTAATTTTCCCATAATTTTTTTCCTGATTTTTAAGGTCATGTTAGAACTTTGAGAAATATTATTCATATTTTACTCCATTGAGCATTGTACTACGTACGTCTTATCGTGCATTCTAAATCACTTAATTAAATTCAACTGGTAAGTATTATCCAAATTACTACGTCTTATATTTAATATAAAAGCTAGTTAATTAATTTAAATAGAATAAATAAACTTAATTATTTGTAACAAATATATGTTAGTTTTCTTAAAAATATCAATTAGTAACTTGTGTATATATAAAACTTATGGAGCTCAGGTTATCAATTTTTATATTCAAGTTGTCAATTCTTATACTCAAGTTAGCAACACTCAAAATTTAAATTTTCAGATTTGTACTAAATTATTTATATGTCATTTTACTAATTTAAATTTAAGTTACTTTTGTACGGTTCAATTAATTAATATTCATCTAATCCTAAATATATGACATAATTTATAGTGTAAATTGCAGTATAAAGTATATCTTATATTTAAGATCGGAGGAGGTAGTATTAAGAAGAATTATTATAAGGTTTTAAGGATGAAATACAATCACCAAAAACTTTTACAAGTAAACATTGTGCAATGAGTAGTTTAAGTGCAAAAAAATAATAATAGGTCCAGTTGCTCACTTATTATTGATGCTTTTAATGATTAAATACATTATTTTCTTAGAATTTCAAAGTGATTCTCTGTATTAATTATAGACGCAATTGGGACAAACCAAAAAAATAGAAATTTATTTTTAAAAAAATAGATTTCACCTAATGGCTTTTTTCCCTCCCCACTGTCATGTATCTAAAATGTAATTCATAAATTTAAATTTAAGTATCATTAGTACAGATTTTTATTTGATGTAACAACCCGACTTTTCACAAGCAGTATAATTTTTTTTTTTTTAAAACATCATTTCAAAATCATCAGAGTAGAGCATTTGAGCGGAAAAGTAACTGATATATATATTCAAAATGCCCACTGGCTATTTACATAAACGGTATAGTAACCGTGAGTTCCAAAAAGTAAAGGATAATAATGGAAAGTCTTCAGCCGGATCCTCGAACCTGCTGCTTCCCTCTCTCCTCATTCCTCGGTCCTTCCGACCCTGACGCTATATTGAGAGCTGAGATCCGCACCGGATCTCAGGTAACGGTTAACCTCATGTATACATACACACATATGGGTTACCAAGCAACAACATATAAACCACACCCAACCAATGCACATGTATCGCTCCCAAGATACGAGATATATCGCTCCCAAAGATTACAGATGTATCGCTCCCGGATTATAAATGTATCGCTCCCGGCCTTACAGATATATCGCTCCCAAAGATGCATACGCTTATCTTCTAACATAATATGGGGGCCTCACCGACTTATACGGCGACTTATGGCACACCCACGTAGACTAGCCTTGCCTTCGGCACCAAATTGTTCTAACATATTTGTATTCGATAAACATACCATAACAATACACATAGCACATATATGCATACCATAAACATCAGAGTTAATGTTACAGTACGCGGACGTACCTTCGTTGACGGTAGATGGCACTTCCGTCGGAAATCGTACTTTTCTACGGAAAAACGTGAAAACGTCCAATAGCGGCACTTCGGCGTATAACGGCGGCAGATTAGGATTTCGACGTCCTATAGGAGTAATATCACTTTCATTAGTGATTTGGCATTATAAGCGGCATTTTAGGTAAAAATTACCATTTTGCCCTTCTACCCCTAATCGGCGGAATTTCGCAAAGATTCGTTACTCGACAAATTTTCTTCCGAAATTTTGCCAGAACTTCGACGCAATTATGATTTTCGAAAATAATGACTAAAATAGCCCTCCCATATGATACCCAATCATACTTGAAAATTTAAAGGCTATTCTAACATTACTACCCCTATTTTTGAAAGAGCTATAAAAACTACAACTTTTCAAATGACTCGATCCCTACTATGTTTACACCTCTGCATATTTTTCAACGCAAACAAGGCTCTAAAACATTTGTAGGAATCTTGTCACCTACTTTCTAAATCTAACTAACAATTCTACTAACTACTAAACTAAAAACTAAAGATCGAAAGACTTACCCGTTGAAGACTTTCCGGACAATTCTGCAGGGCTTCGCTGCACAACTCCCCCAGAGCTCCTTTCTCTTCTTTCTCAGCCAAAAATTTCGGCCAAGAGAAGGAAGAAAAAGGTGTGAGAATTATGAAGGAGGGGGGGTATTTATAGGGTTTTGAAGGGACAAGGTGGGAATTTCCAAAATTGTTCACTTTATGCCCGGGCCTACAGATTTTCCCAATCGGTCCCCGTTTCGCGTAATCTCGGAAAATCTCAAAATTCTAAATCCATAGCTTTGAAGATCTTCTATTTCTCGTCAACAATATCTAATTTAACTTAAATTTCGGTCTCTTACGAGGTTCCAACATCGATCCAAGTTCCTCGAAAACGTGTCCGTGCGGGTCCTAAGTTACGAAACTCGTTTTAGAGACATCAATCTCTTCAGAAAAATTCACTGATTCCAAATATGTCCTTATAAATTCAAACTCATTCCTAGATATTGAGTTAGAATTTATTTTCTTCATTTCCAAAAATATGCCTATATGCATTTTTCCCTATTTTGTTTTATTAGGAAAATGCACAAACGGCCTCGGAATTAATTTCCGGAAGAGGTCACTTGAAGGTAAAAACTCACCGATCAATATTTTACCTTGACCTTGGAATTCCTATTCCTGGTTCTCTAGATAGGATCCGTTTCCTAATTTATAAATCACTATTCACACTTTTTACTTTAATTAATTATATTAATATTTAAATGTCAACTTGCACAACTTGTCTATTATTCCATTTTCATTTTCATTTTTTTTTATTTCGTTTTTTCCCCTTTTATTTTCTGCACTTTTATTTTTTAATTAATTATTTAATTAATTATTTAATTAATTAAATAATTATTTTTACACAATTTCTCACAACATTTTCCTATTGGTCAATTCTTGCATTTAGGCTTAAAAATACCTAAACTCATCCTTTTTCCTTCAAATTTTCCAATTAATTAACCAATATATTTATGCTAATTTTTAGCCATTTATCACTAATTTTGGAGCTTTACATAATTATCTCCGAATTTTCTATACTTGTGCTTAAGTAATTTGCTAATAAATACTTAATCACTCAGTTATCACTGCTTAGTAATTTTATTAATTAGAATACCACATTACCTCTTAACCTTTGTTTTAACATGAGATTTTTCATGCATTCTGCATTATTCTGCATTTTCCATAATCGCAAGGGTATTATGGTCATTTCCTTACTTTTTGAGTATTCTTCTTCAATTTCTCCAAGTTTGTAATTTATTAAATTACCAAAATTAGAGATATACTCTCTCTCAATTTAAATAATTATTTCATTGCCCTTTAGGATTTTTCACCATTTTCCTAAGTTATTTACTCTTCCCAGGGGTATTTTGGTCATTTTGGCACTTTGGCCCTTAAATTCCCTAATTCAAATTTCGGGGTATTACATTTGAGCATAATCATATTTTAAAAATTATCCCAAGCCTCTTCCACTTAGTCCCATCAACATTTGCACTTTTTTTTTTCCTTTGGTGCTCCTCACGGCTACGAGCACCTAACCATTTGAATTCTCATCAGAAAACCCAAAAATATTTCCTCATTATGTCTGTATTTTATATTTCCAAATATCTGTTTTTTCTCCATTTCAGGTGGTTCTGATGCTCATTAAGGGTGACCAACGTCGAAATCTGAATCTTGTTTAAATTTGATTTTATATTTAAAATTCTTTGAAATAATATTTTAATCTGTACCGAATACAGAATAAAAATATATATTAACTGCCAGTTTTTTAAAAAATATTTTTTAAAAAAATATATCAGTTAAAAATTTTAAATTTATTTTAATTATCATGGTGGTGATGGGATGAGCATTGAAATTGATTATCTTTTTTTGTGTTTTTTTGTGTTATTAAACTCTAACCAACGAACTAGTCCGATCCAGACATTAATCTATTTTAGTTTTTTTAAATTTTTATATTATTATATGAATAACCCTGAAATCTTTATTTTCTCACCGGTTTAAACTATTGCCCCTTGATCTAGTACCCTAACCGGTTCAGTGACCGGTCCAAATTTAATAACCTTAATTTTTTAATTGGTGGAAATTGATTCTCTTTAGTTATCATGACTCATGAGCACGTGCTTTTGTTTTTGGGTATAAATTAATCTCATCCATAAAAACTGATAATTTGTTTTTGGTTACTGAAGTCAAGAAAGGAGTCGTCCCAAATACCAGAAATATTGCGCCCAACATGATTGATTTTATGCCAAGTGCCATTGGCTTACACATTCAAGTGGCACCCTTACACCCTCAAATGCCAAGTGGACATGTGTTGAGAGTGTCTGTCCGAATTTGGCTCCCATCCTTTTCCCTTCCCATCCTCTTCTTTATTTCAGCCGTTAGATTGAAATCTGAATGGCTATAAGAATATTATTTTTAAATATTTTTTATAATTTAATATTTTATAAAAGATTAAATGTGAACCATTCAGATTTTAATCTGACGACTGAGATGAAGAATAGGATATGAAGGGGAGAGGATGGGAGTCAAGCCCTGTCCGTCCCAAAGGGTTAGGTTAGAAGCAATATTTTAAAAAATTGTGGAGATACTCCCCCTTGTCTTTATTGTAAGGTACCAACTAGCAATTGTATTTGGTTTTTTTTACAAGACATTTGCTTGTTTCCAAAGCGCATTAATTATTTTTTTTCATGTATACCCATAATTAATAAAGGTAGTGGATGAGAGTAATAATTAATATAATATTAGAATTTAATATAATTAGTAGGGGTAGTATTGGAAGTTACTTAAATGTTAGGACAAATTTATTGACTTTAACTCTTTTTATTGGTTTGTGAAAATTGTTAATTAGTGCCTTATAATAAAAACTAGAAGGAGTAGTTTCAAACAATTTATAAATTTGGGTAATAGAGTAAAGTGAAATTATACTTTAAGAATCAAAATAAACTTCCTAATTAACTCAAAAAAAAAAAGAATTAGAGGGAGTACATGTAGGGGTGAAAATAAGCTAGGTTAGACTAGGTTTTACCTAAATAGATATGGGCCTGCAATAGAGATTTAAAGCCTAAGTCTAGGCTTGTATGTAGGCTTTTTTTAAGCCTTAGCCTAGGTCTTCAAAAGGCTTGATAAGGCCTTAGCCTTTTTAAAAACCTACTTAAAATGTACACATTTAAATAACCTTTAAAGCCTATGCCTCCAAATTCATATATAACCATTCATGCTTACTTACAATCTTGCATAATGTTTTAAAAGTCAAACATTCATTATCGTCATAATATAAGGGCTTAATAAAGAAAAGAAAAGAATATCTAGTGACAACAGTTATTCGAGAAAGTAGGATTAAGAAAGGGGGAGTGAATGAGTTAGTGCTATCATATCCAGCGATTGAAGAGAAGAGAGAAGTGGGTGAATGATTGATGCGAAGGTAAGGGTTGAATGTAACGATGATGGGATGTAAAACTTAGTATTAAGGTCAAGGTAAAAAAAAAAAATAGGATTAAGGTTAAGTTGGTAAATTTATAAAATTATTTGGATGGTATTCTTACTGATTACACTAAATTCTATCATATTAATTATTACTCTCACCAACTACTCTTATTAATTATGGGCATACATGGAAAAAAATAATTAATACTCATTGGAAACAAGCAAGTACCTTATAAAAGGGACCAAATAAACTTATAGTTGGTGCCTTATAATAATGACTAGAGAGAGTATTAGGCTAGATCTTATGAAAGTATAAATAAAAAGAAAGTTAATTAGGCTAGTTCTTATGAAAATAAGTCTGATCTATTTTTCTAAACAGGCCTGACAATAAGCCTGAATATGAGCCTGACCTATTTACTAAATAAGTTAGGCTAGACTTTATGTAGACTAGGCCAGGGACAAACCCAGGGGGCTACGGGTGCCCCCTAAAATTTCCTAATCGAACCCAAAGTTTTAGAAAATTACATTTAAGCCTCATAAAAATTTCAATATTTTCACTTAAATCATCACTAAAAGTTTCGTTGAGAGACTAAAATGAAAATATTAAAATATTTATGGGGTTGAAATGTACTTTCATAAAAATTTGGGTTCTATTATGTAATTTTCACCCCCAATTACATTTCTAGTTCTGCCCCTGGACTAGGCTATAGGCCTCTATTGGCAGCCTGACCTATTTTCACTCCTAAGTAGATGCCTATATGCTTTCTATTGAGGATTATATTTTTTTTTATACAAAAAGTAGCCTAACAAAATCTAACCCTTATCTCCTGCTATAATCCTTGCTAGCTCCTCGTCAGGTTGCGAGACCACTTGGAACCCAGGCATGGCAGACATGCTTACTTTGGCTAGGTGATCAGCAGCAGAATTCTCCCAACGGCCAACAAGTTGGACATCGACGATCCAGTCACGTTCCACTACCCCTTTGATTTCATCTACCAGTCGTCGGTCTTTGCGAGGCTCATTGATTGAGCTATGTATCAGTGCAACTGCATCCGAAGAATCAACTTCAAGAATGACTCGCTTAAACCCCATATCCCATGCAAGCTTGAGGCCATGAAGGCAGCCCCATAACTCAGCAGTCAGGAAGTCGCCCTCCTCACCTTTAAATAGGAACGCTCGCAGAAAACTGCCATGCTCGTCTCTCAGGATTCCGCCACTAGCAGTGCTGGATGACATGTGCGAGAACGCTTCGTCTGTGTTAACCTTGATCCACCCTGCCGGTGGGGAGCGCCAAATATTTCCAGACACCTTCGACATCTTTTTCCCATCCACTAAGCAGAATCTATCTCAAGCCTCACGCAGACAGCGCCTCATGGCGTCGACACTAGGAAGGATAGACTGATTCGCCACTTTCTTTCCTTCAAAGATGACAGAATTGTGGCGACGCCACAGCCACCAGCATGTGATGACGAAAACTTGCTGCCATTCATCTGAATGCTTCACACGGCCACTATCTCTTAAGTTCCAATGGATCCATTGGTCAAAGCTAAGGGAACTGAAAGTAAGTCAGCATCGTGGGGGCACAACCTGATGCTACAACTTAGAAGTATCAGGGCAGTCTCTCAGAACGTGTAGTAGAGATTCCAGGTCAGCGCCACATACCGAACAGTGCGCGTCTGAACTCAAACCCTTCTTCCACCGAGATGCATTGGTTAATAGACGATTATGCAGCACAAGCCAAAGAAACATCTTGCAGCGTTCGGGAACTTTGATTTTCCAGATTCTGCTCCATAGGGGATCTGGCAGTGTCTCATCATGTATTAAGGTGTCATATGCAAACTTCACAATAAAGCTCCCACTTTTATTCCACCTCCATCGCAGGCCTCCATTCGGCATTATTTCACTCCCTTCTTGCACCTTCTTCCAAGTGCGTTTAATTCCACTCCATAAGTTCAACCCTGGTTTATTCATATCAATCTTCGGTAAAAACTCGGATCCACAATTATATTTATTACGGATAACTTTCACCCACATATCATCTCGTCTGCTTGCTAAGTTCCAGCCAACCTTCATAAGATAAGCTTGGTTATAATAGTTAGTGCGCCGGAGTCCCAGTCCACCACTAGATTTTGACTTGAAAATAACGTCCCAAGCGACCAGTGGTATTCGCTTTTGATCTTCAGAGCTGCCCCAAAAGAACTGGCAGTTACTCTGATCCAGATTCAAACATGTGCTAGCCGAGAGAAGAGATGTTTGCATGACATACCCAGGAATCGCTGTAGTCACCGATGAGATAAGAGTGGCTCTCCCTGCAGAGGATAATGATTTTGCCTTCCATGTTGATAGCCTAGTTTTAACCTTGTCCAATACATAGTGGAAAGATTCCTTAGTCACCCGCTTATGGTGAAGTGGTACACCTCGGTATTTTCGCAAGTCACTAGTGATAGGAAATCCAAAAGCCCCACAAATTTCGCTTTTTTTAATGTGATTCACGTTCTTTGAGGAAAAAAACACGGGTTTTCTGTTGATTAATCTTCAAACCAGAACTTTCACAAAAATCCTTAAGGAAACTATTAATCAAGTCTACTTGATCCATTGAAGCTTCTGCAAACAGAATAATATTATCTGCAAAGAATAAATGAGAGATAGGGGGCCCAGACCTTGTAAGATGGATTGGCTTCCAATGTCCTTGAAAGATAGCTTCTTGGATAAGGTGGCCCAATTTTTCCATACATAACACAAAAAGGTAAGGTGACAGTTGTAATACCCGGATTTTATTATCTGGAATATTATGAATAAAATGGATATTCCTGATAAGTGAAATTAATGTCTTATGACTTGTGAAATTGTAGTCTATTTTCTAAGTTGATTTCTGTAGGAAATCAGGGAATTTAAGGGCCAAAGTGCCAAAATGACGAAAATACCCCTGGAAAGGGTAAATAACTTAGGAAAATTGTGAAAAATCCTAAAAGACAAGAAATGACCAAGTGAATTAGGAGAATATATTATCTCTAATTATGGTAATTTAATAAATTATGAACTTGGAGAAATTGTATAAGAATATCCAAAAAGTAATAAAAGACCATAATACCCTTGCAAACTATAGAATATTATAAGAGGCATGGAAATTCTAATGTTAATGCAAGAGTATGAAGGTAATGAGTTGTTCTAAGTAAGAAAATTATCAACTTGTGATAATTAAGTAATTAAGTAATATTGGGCTAATTACTTAAGCATAAGCAAAAGAAATTCACAGGTAATTATGTAAAACCCTAAAATTAGTAGTTTTTGGTTTTAAAATTAGTAAAAACATGTTTACTAATTAATTGGAAATTTTGGAGGAAAATAGTTGAGTTTAGGTATTTTTAGGCCTAAATACAAGAATGGACCAATTTGATAATTTTGTGGAATTTTTGGGAAAAATTAAATAAGTAAATAATTAATTAAATAAAAAAATATATATTTATTAAAAATAAAATAGGGCCAGCCGAAATTTGGCCAAGAAAAAGGAAAAAAAATAATAAAAAATATATATAGATTTTATGCAACTTGCAATTATTTAATAATATAATTAATTAAAGTGAAAAATGATGAATAGTAATTTAAAAATTAGGAAACGGATCCTATCTAGAGATCTAGGAATGGGATTTCCAAGGTTAGAAACCGGACGCGTTTGGACACGTTTTTCGAGAAAACTTCAACTGGACTGTTGGAACCCTGTAAGAGACCGAAATCTAAGTTAAATTAGATATTGTTGATGAGGAAGAGAAGATCTTCAAAGTTATGGATTCAGAATTTTGAGATTTTCCGAGATTACGCGAAACGGGGACCGATCTGGGAAATTCTGCTAGACCGGGCATAAAGCAAGCCAAGACATCATTTTTGGACCAATGGGAGGCTGCCACATCAGCCCTTGAGGTCGGCCAAGGGTGAAAAAGGGGGAGCAAAAAGCTTGTTGGAGAAGTTGGACCAAAAGGGTTAAAACAACTTTGAAAATTCCCTTTGTGTCCTTTCAAAAACTCTATAAATAGAAGCCATTCCTTTTGAAATTTCTTCACACCATTCCTTCTTGCTTTTGGCCGAAAATATAGAGGGAGAAAGAAGAGAGAGAAGCTCTAGAAAAATTGTGCAGAAGTCTTCAACGGGTAAATTCTTCGGTCCTTAGTTTTTAAGTTCTAGTCTTTAGTTCCGTAGTTAGATTTAGTAAGTAGGGAGTGAGATTCCTACTATTGTTTTAGGCCTCATTGCATTGAAAGATGCCTAAAGAGGTAAAATTTGGTAGGGATTGAGTCCCCGAAAATTGGAAGTTAAAGTAGCGAAGTGCCGGCGAATTTCCGCCGATTAGGGATATAGGGGCAAAATGGTAATTTTTACCTAAAATGCCAGTTATTATGTCAAATCACTAATGAAAGTGATATTACTCTTATAGGACGTCAGAAATCCTAGTTTGCTGCCGTTACGCTGTCCAACGTGCCGCTGTCGGACAAACCGTTGTTTTCCGTCAGAAAGTACGATTTCGCGAAACATCTACGTACGTCAACGAAGGTACGGACGCGTCGTAACACTAATCTTGTACTGCTTAAATGCATATATGTCAAAGATACGTTCGTAGACCGTTATACAGACAGTTTTATACGGGTTATGTCTTAGTAATGCCGTTATGTTTTCCTAGCGCTAAGGACACGAGTGAGTATCGTGGCACTGGTGAATAGTGCAGGCCGTTGTTGTTATTGTTTACCCTATGGGGCTTTACATATTGCTTTGTGCTTATGTTCTGTCGGCATAATGATCATGCATCTGCTATATGCTTATGTAGTGATATACTGTTGTATTTGCTCTAGAATATCTGTTGTCTGTATACTGTATTGTTTGGGTATGAGGTTAACCATTACCTGAGATTCAATGTGGTAAATTGAATCTCAGCTATAGCTTCAGGGTCCGGAGGACCGCGAATTGAAGACCGGGGCAAGCAGCAGGTGTAGACTTGCGGACGAAGTCACCTTTATCTTTACTGCCTTACGTATTACCTTACCGTTCTCTGTTTTCTTTCCGTTGTTTACTTTCCGAATCTTAGGATTACTGTAATCAATACAATGTTACACAATGGTTAATGTTTTGACTACGAACCAATTACTCTTTCGCTCTATTGCTCTACTCTGATTGAAAAAAAAAATTCCGCGTTTCAAAATGGGATGTTACAACAGTGGATCACCTTGTCTCACTCCCCTGGATGGCTGGAATACCTCAGCTTTATCCCCGTTCCATAGCAACTGCATACTCGAACTAGAGACACACTGGCCAAGAACCTCAATAAGGTGACTTGGGAGATTGATTTCCTGGAGATAGTTCAATAAGAAAGTCCAGTTAACTCGATCATAGGCTTTCTCCAGGTCAATTTTAATTGTCAGGAAACCCTTCTTCTGCTTCATGGATCTCATGGTATGGACAACCTCTTGAGCCACAATAATATTATCACTGTTATGTCTCCCCGGAACGAAATTGCATTGGTTGGGAGCTATCACCAAGGGAAGAATAGGCTTTAGACGATTGACAATAATCTTTGAGAGAGCTTTATAGATGACATTGCAGAGACTTATCGGTCTCAGATCCCCCATAGACTCCGGATGATCTTTCTTTGGGATGAGAACCAACAGGGTGCCATTAATCTCCTTGATAGCCTGTGGGTTAGCAAATAAATATTTCACATAAGGCACAACCGAAGTACATACCGTCTTCCATTGATTATGATAAAAGAGGGCATTAAAGCCATCTGGGCCCGGGGATTTTAGAGCACCCATACTAAAGAAAGCTTCCTTAACGTCCGCATCATAGATTTCTCGGTTACACCTACGAAGTGCTTCCTCATCAACACCGGGGTAAGACATGTGGCAGTGGAGAGGGGGCCTAGTAAGAACATCTTTGGAAAGAAGGTTAGAGAAAAAACCAGTCGCCAAGCCTTTGATTATGGATGTATCATATATCCACTCGCCCTCACTATCCTTGATAGCCTCAATACGTTTAGCTTTTCATCGACGGTTAGCACGAGCATGGAAAAAGCGAGTGTTGCGATCCCCATAGACTGACCATTCCGCTCTAGCTTTCTGTGCCTAGATAAGAGATTCCTGAAGCAATACCTCCTCAAGTTCCTTCCAAATTTCTAACTATAGGAACTCATACTTCGGTAGTAAACCATACCGAGATACAGCTCGATTGATGCCATCAAGACGTCTCAGAAGATGTTTTTTCCGTCCCTCGGTATGTCAGAAAACTTTCATGTTCCATTCAGAGCACACATCAGTAAATTGGGAGATATTCTGTAACCATGGAATATGGGGAGCCCATGATTGTTTGACAAAATCATCAAATTTTTCATGAAGCACCCAAGCAGCGATAAACCGAAATGGCCTATTAGGCATGACTGAGTCTCTGCCCTTATCGAGGCGGAGCAGCAGGGGTCGATGATCCGATTTGAAGAAAGGTAGGTGAGCAACAGAGGCGTTAGGGAATAAACTACACCACTGATCATTACCGAGTAGCCAATCCAGTCTAGCCTCGGTCGTACCTCTTTTCCATGTAAACTCCGAGCCAACAAATCCCACGTCTCTAATGGCATGCGAATCCACCCAATTACTGAAATCACGATCCACTGAGTGTCTATGGGTGGCCGATGAACGCCTTTCTCCAAGAAGAAGAGTTCCATTAAAGTCACCCCCTAGTAACCATGCACCCTGAATTGATGAAGCTAGTCGCGAAAGATTATCCCATAGCACCTGACGGGATATGCAAGAGGGACTAGCATAGACCACTGCGAACATCCAAGAGATCCCAGCTGCTCCAGAAATCTGTAGATGTGCAAATTGGTGGTGACTTTCTATTAAGGAAATAGTAGTGATACTATGATCCCATAAACACCATATGCCACCATTGTAACCTTCACTATGAATCAACTCCATGTTAGGGAAGCCCAATTGCCTCCCTCGTCCATGTGATACTTCCTTATTACATCTAGTTTCCAAAATAGCAATGAAATTCAGTTGATAATGAGCTTTGAGGTCACGAATAAGAGCGGGGAAACTCTTAGCTCCCGTGCCTCTAGAATTCCAAATTAAGCAATTCATTGGGAAACTAAAGAGGGGTATTGGGGTATGGAAGCCTCCCCCAAGGCCTTATCCTCTTCACACATCTGGTCATCCATTTGAATTTGTTGAAGCATCCCAGTGGAATGCGCCTGCAAGTCATTGCCCATCAAGTTCCGCAATGCCTCGGATTGATTTAAAAAAGGGAGAATTACACACAGGTCCCAAGGAAGAGACTTTATTATAATAAAGTCCCTTGAAATCATGAAATTACACAGAAGTCCCAAGGGACCTGGTTGTAATTATTTGTGAATGTACAATTACCAATTTGACCTTCCTTCCAATTCCTCTCTCTCCGTTCTCCTCTCTCTCTCTCCTCTCTCTCCGGTCTCTCTCTTCCTCTCAATCTTACCTTGCCCTTCCTTCCTTTTGAATTCTCAGTCAAACCCCACAAACAAATCCAGAAACCCCAAAGAATGGATCCCGATTATCATGGCTTACCTCCCCTCAAGAGATTCAGACTCATCCAACAGCAACAAGAGCTCCAGAATCAACAGCGACATCACAATCACAAAACTCACGATGAACCCGCCGGCGTTCCTGCTCAACCTTACAGGCAAAGAAGCGTAAGGAATCTCGAGATTCAATATTTCTTTCTAATTCGCCAGTTTCAGTCTCCGTCAACACTTATTCGTTACCGGCCAAGAAACAGGTATGGGCTCTTCAACCTGATTTTGCTTCTGATATCGGTGTTTCTTCTATTGACCTCAATGTTGAATACAAACCATCACTTGAGGAAGAAGTAAAATCAGTAAATGATGAACCCAGTAATTCCGAGATTCCACTTGTAGCAAATTCCCTCGATGTTGAAAATGAAAATATTGAAGATGTTGATGAGGATGGGATCGTGTGTGTTGTATGTCAAAGCACCGATGGGGATCCATCAGATCCAATTGTTCTCTGTGATGGGTGTGATCTAATGGTTCATGCCTCATGCTATGGAAATCCCCTTGTAAAAGGAATACCAGAAGGTGATTGGTTTTGTGAAAAATGCAGAGTTTCATTGTCTTCTCAAACTAAGAAAGATGGAAAATGGAAAAAAACTCTAGTTTTCAAATTTTGTTGTAATTCTATACTTTATCTGTTGTAAATTTATACTTTGTCTGTTGTTACTTTGTCTGTTGTAAATAGCCTCTGGAAGTCAAAAATGGAACAAACTCGTTTTCAAATTTTGTTGTAAATCTATACTTTGTCTGTTGTAAATAGCATCTGGAAGTCAAAAATGGAAAAATCTCGTTTTCAAATTTTGTTGTAAATCTATACTTTGTCTGTTGTAAATTTATACTTTGACTGTTGTAAATAGCCTCTGGAAGGCAAAAATGGAAAAAACTCGTTTTCAAATTTTTTTGTAAATCTATACTTTGTCTGCTGTAAATTTATACTTTGTTTGTTGTAAATAGCCTCTGGAAGTCAAAAATGGAAAAATCTCGTTTTCAAATTTTATTGTAAATCTATACTTTGTCTGTTGTAAATTTATACTTTGATTGTTGTAAATAGCCTTTGGAAGTCAAAAGTGGAAAAAACTCGTTTTCAAATTTTGTTGTAAATCTATACTTTGTCTGTTGTAAATTTATGCTTTGTCTGTTGTAAATTTCCCTTGTCCATAATGGTCATTTTACATTCACATATAATTACACAGAAGTCTATAATTACACAGAAGTCCCTAGGGACTTCTGTGTAATGTGAATTCTTGTTGGGACCATTTTTTTGTCATCCTTAGGACTTGTGTGTAATTCTCCCTTTAAAAAATCTCCAGTCCCATGCATTTTAATTAGAGCCGGGAAATCGGGCCAAGCCCATCGGGCCGGCCCGTTTAAGCCCTGGCCCTGTAGGGCTCGGGCTTGAAAAATAGGCTAGAAATTTGAAATTGGTCCTGCAGGGCCGGCCCTGTAGGGCCTCGGGCTTAATCGGGCCGTCCCTGTAGGGCCTCGGGCCGGCCCTGCAGGCCCGTTTAACTGTAGCATTTTTTTAAAAAAATTTAATTACCTAGACTTCCACTTAATGAATGTGTTTATTTGTAATTATTTAGATTTTTTTAGTTTAAACTATAACTTTTTTTTATGTTTATTATTATTACGTATTAAAACACATAATTAGTTATTATAAATTTTAAAGAAGGGATGTTTTCATATTAAATAAACACATACTTTGGTATTACAATATTATATAAGTAATAAATTATAAATATATTTTGTGTAAAATAAGTATAATTATTTTTACCTGTCGGTAAAATCATGTCTGAACCGAAGGAATCTGCAGACACACAAAATTACGAGAGGGAAAGGCATTTTGTCGTGGGCACACATAAAGCAATTCCTTTGTTTAATATTTTTTGAAAAAAAGAGGAAAAAACATATTCTTTGTGTTTATTTGTTTTTATTACGAATTAATAAATGTGTTTATTTGTTGAATGATTTATATTGTTTAGATATTAATGTTGATAACATTTATTTGATATATTAGAACTTTAATGGTTGCAATTTACTAATTATATTTCTTTGAAAAAAATCGAAGGAAAAATAGTTAAAATTTGGAATAGTAATTTTCAGGCCCTGTAGGGCCGGCCCTGGCCCTGTACTATCGGGTCGGGCTTTGAAAAACAGATGTTTTCCTTACTTCAGGCCCTGTAGGGCTGGCCCTGTTGGGCCCAAGCCCTGTCGGGCCGGGCCGGCCCTGATTCCCAGCTCTAATTTTAATACCACTGCTGCTTACTCCCAAGCCCAAACCGCTGCAAAAGCTAGGCCCGTCATTCACGATAGGAGCATCAAGATTCCTTGCAAAGAAGAAAAAGAATTGATAGAAGTTGTCCCCACGTCATGGCCCAATGCTGCTGTACGAGTAGGTCTACGGGCTGGAGGTCGGTTTTCTTTTCCTTTGAATTTGCCCTTGTTTACATTCTTTCTCTTGGATCCTACTTGGACCCATTCAACTTTCAGTGGCCCCCTCTCTTTGGTCAAACCTCCATTATTCTCATTTAATCCCGTTTTAGACCTCATTCTTCATATTGACTCGCCGCGTATCGTGCTTATCTTCAGCATATCCTGGAATAACGGTCTGCATATTCTTCCCATTAAATCTGATCAGAACTTGATTGTCCCCTGAAATCCAGCCTTAGTATTCTGATCTTCCCAAACGGGCTTGCTGATAATCTTTCCCTTATTTGATCAGAACTTGATTGCCCCCTGAAATCCCGCCTTAGTATTCTGATCTTCCCAAACGGGCTTGCTGATAATCTTTCCCTTTAGAACACCTGCTGATAATTTTTCCTATTTAATCTAAAGTGTCACTAATGATTATCCCATCTCAAGTCAAAAAATTAATGATTATCCCACGCGTGTTACTGATGTACTGTTTTCCTCACCCTCGGATTAATAACATCCTTAAATTAGATTGGATTTTAGTTTATCAGATATTCTCGTGATATTGTTAGTTTATTTAGGAACTATTATTTAAGAATTTTAAATTTTGATATTTTTTATTTTTATAACATTCTTTTTAGGGTGCATCCCTTTATCCCTTTAAGTTTGTAAATGAAAACTGATCACATATTTTAAAACAAATATTTATAAGATATTTTTGTGATTTTTTAAGTTATTTAAAAAAAAAAACAAACCAACAAACCTCCAAAGTTTTTGAAAACAATCAAAACCCAAATGGAGGTAGATTTCTGATTATTTATAGATTCTAGATGCTATTTTAATGTTAGTAATTTTTAACGGAATCCAATATATACGAAAGAAAATATTATAAAAATATTGAGTTTCATATAAATATTTTTTGAATAAAAATATAAGATATTATCGAGCTTGATAATTAACCATCAAATAATTGAGATAGGGTCAGAGAAGGTTTTTCATGAGCAAATTCGTATAAAATTTTAAAGCAGTGATTTAAATTAAAAGAATCTCAAATTAAAATTCCTCAAACATATGGACAGATATTTTGCAAACCTGAAACCTACGCTGTTAAAGTGGTAGGTAGGAGGCACAAAAAGATTTAAATGAAGAAATAAACTTAGTCAAAGGGAAATAATCATATAAAGAAGTTAGAAAAATACGGTTAAAGTGGTAGAATTAATATTAGGAGTTTGAATAAGCAATAAAAAAGGAGGTACTATGAAGAATTTTATATAATTTGCATAATTTCTTTATAGGGTGAGCAAATCAAGAAACGAAAGATAATAAAATTTAGAATAATTCCATATAATATCTATAATTACGGAAATAAAACCGTATTGTACCTTAAATGTGAACTTATTTAAGAGATAATGTACGAAAATGTTGAGAATTGAAAATAAGGATAAGATCGATTATAATAATCTCACATATTTTGGTAACATGATCATATATGTGATTAAGTTCTCCACTGATATAGATATATATCTTTATGCTAATTTTCCCTTGGTGGGCAATCTCAACTGTGTCGCAAAAAAAGATATAGATATATATAGATAGTTACAGCTCACCGAGTTTACTGTTTTTACGTTTCTATCTTACTAAATCGAGTTAAATCTCTAGTAAAATTATGTCAGCGGTAGATTCAGATAAACTCACGAGTTTACACACCGAATTTACCGTTTTTACGTTTGTAGCTTAAAAAATTGTGTTAATTTTTTTTAATCTTGTCATCCTCAACGACTTTATATATGAATATTATAGAAATTTCTTGATTAAATATAATAAATTATAAATGTCGATATATTTAATTTCAATTATTTGGATTTAAAATATATTTAAATCAAATTATTGTCATTTTAAATATTTAATTATTTAATTATACACTGTTAATACATATTTAATGATAAAAGTAAACTCTTACGAGTTTACCGATTCGATTCGAGTTTACGATACGAGTTTATGTCACTGTAGCAAACTCGTGAGTTAACCTTAGTCACAGTTCTCTACATAAGACCCTTTGTTATCAGACTACTCCTTCATTATCTTCTTCCATTCTCACTGCACAGTCACTGATACATACACGGATTAAGATGGCCGTTGAGCTCCAAGCAGCCCAGAAAACTGCCAAATTAGAAGATTTTGATCCTCCCATGAAGCCCAAAAGGAACAAGTTTGCTATCGCTAGTGCTACTTTGGCCTCCATGACTTCCATCTTGCTTGGTTATGGTCCGTTACATTCTTTCACTTTTCTTCAATTACTCTGTAAATTAAAGCCTGCAAGTTTTTTAATTCTTTTAGTTAATTAATTACAGATATCGGTGTCATGAGCGGAGCTATTATCTACATAAGGAGAGACCTACATATCAACGACGTTCAAGTCGAAGTCCTTGTGGGGATTATCAACCTATACGCTCTCATTGGCTCCTTCCTCGCCGGAAGAACCTCCGACTGGATTGGTCGTCGTTACACCATCGTCCTCGCCGGTGGGATATTCTTCGTTGGTGCCGTTCTCATGGGCTTCTCCCCAAACTACGCCTTCCTTATGTTCGGTCGTTTCTTTGCCGGCGTCGGCGTCGGTTACGCCATGATGATCGCCCCCGTCTACACCGCCGAAGTCTCCCCCACCTCCTCTCGTGGCTT
Organism: Acacia pycnantha; assembly: GCA_025563575.1. Lineage (NCBI taxonomy): Eukaryota > Viridiplantae > Streptophyta > Magnoliopsida > Fabales > Fabaceae > Acacia > Acacia pycnantha. Next base: position 2,945,137 of record JAMWYP010000010.1, on the reverse strand, counting down.
CCTCACTTCCTTCCCTGACGTAACCCCACTTCCTCCTCGTCGGATAGACACCATTAGCTGATCCCTATTTTGGTGGCATAGATGAGATATGACCGTGCATATTTATTTATTTTTTTTTTTCAAAAAAAAAACTATTTTAATCAACAGAAAATCAGAAAAAAAAAAAAATTGTTGATTTTAAATTCTTTTCTCAAAAAAATAAAATCAAGACTGCCAAGATCCCATCTAAATGGTATGCAACGAGTTTATAGTCCCTACGCAAAACAAGTACTGAATTAATTAACTCCATTTTTGTTAAAATAAGTACTAAATTAATTAACTCCATTTTTGTTTTCAGGTTTTCATCAACTCTGGGGTTCTGCTAGGTTACATCTCCAATATTGCATTCTCCAAACTACCACTACGGCTGGGCTGGCGGCTCATGCTCGGAGTCGGCGTCGTTCCTTCAGTCTTGATTGCATTGGGAGTGTTAGCCATGCCAGAGTCGCCGCGTTGGCTGGTGATGAGGGGTCGGCTTGGTGATGCGCACCGAGTCCTTCAGAAAATTTCAGATTCCGAACAAGAAGCTCAGCAGAGGCTCGCCGACATCAAATCAGCAGCTGGGATCTCGGAGAGCTGCAACGATGACGTCGTTGAGGTCATCAACAAGCAAAAGTCAGGCAAAGGCGTGTGGAAGGAGATGTTCATTACCGCCACACCGGCCGTTCGTCACATCATTGTCGCCGTCATTGGCATACACTTCTTTCAACAAGCCGTTGGCTTAGACTCTGTCATTTTGTATAGCCCCACCATATTTGAGAAGGCTGGCATCACATCTGATAGCCAAAAGCTTCTCGCAACTGTGGCCGTCGGAGTCACCAAGACGATATTCATCCTGGTCGCTATGTTCTTATTGGATCGGTTCGGGCGACGTCCCTTGTTGCTCACTAGTTTTGGAGGTCTCATAGCCTCACTTTTTACTCTCGCCACGTGCCTTACGGTCATTGCACACTCAGACAAAAGAGTGATGTGGGCCGTCGTATTGAGTATCACCACGGTGTTGTCCTCAGCAGCGACGTTTTCGATTGGGGCTGGTCCAATCACTTGGCTTTATAGCACGGAGATTCTTCCGTTAAGGCTACGCGCTCAGGGTGCGGCTATGGGAGTGGTGGTGAATAGGTCGATTTGTGCCGTCATCTCAATGACATTCTTGTCCTTATCAAGGGCTATTACCATTGGTGGGGTCTTCTTTCTGTACGGAACCATCGCGACCATTGGATGGATCTTTTTCTTTATTGTGACCCCGGAAACACGTGGCAAAACCCTAGAGGAAATCGAAGCGTCTTTTGGTAGTTTCAGAGCAAAACCAAAGCCCAACAGCGGATCTAAAGCACCCAACTCCAACAAAGATGGGAACAACTAGCCCATCCAATCACAAAAATATACTTTAAAATATGAAGCTTTTGTTTTTTTTTCCGCTTTAATTTGCTTGTCTTTATTTTTTTTTACTGCTCTTTATTATGATTATGATAATGAGTGATGACAAAGTCTTGTGTGGCTCAAAAGAATGTGGTCCGTATGGTCCGTACGTGGGGCTAAATTTTGATTATGGCACTGTCTTCACATTGATGATCATTATTAATTTTATTATCATTTTTTGATATTTTTCTGAGATATAATATTCCTATGCCGATGTGTAAATGTGACCGAAAACCATGCATACAAATGTTACAATTAGTTGTAATTTATATTTGTTCTGGTGTAGAACTCTGATGTCTGGCCTATTGAAGGTCCGATGATTTGATATAGGATCTGTGTGCCCTTCCTGTATGCTTATGGGACAAGCGTTCAGGAGAGGGTATGATCACGGTACACAAGCAGGCGTTTCGCCTAAGGGGTCTTGTGTGTGCCGTGTATTTGGATGTAGATAAGTCGGGGCTTAGAATGAATGTACACAGCGCCGTCTCCTTCCTCTGTATATATAGAGTATACAGTTAGTTAGTCCTTGGGCCACACCGTACGTGTCATGTGCGTGTCCGGGATCGTGTGCGCATGTCCAGGATCGTGGGTGCATGTCCAGGGTCGTGGGTGCATGTCCAGGGTCGTGGGTGCATGTCCAAGGTCATGGCTGGGTCCCACGGATAGTGGGTTGCCCCCTGTACTAGCCAGTGAGATAATGGGCCTAGACTAGGTCCGTAACAGTTGCCCCCAAGCTCGGTTGCTCAGGTCTCGAGCGGCGAGTTTAGATGTTCGCTTGGCCGAAGAACGAAAGTCAGAGTCTTTGTTGAAGTCGAGTCTTTGTTGATCGCGAAGTAACATGATATCCTTGCCCCAGGTAGGGTTGTCAGTCTCGGTCAGCGGGGTGGACATGTTCTTGGATCCTCTAGTTGTATCGGAGCTGCCCCCCGTCTTACTTTGATAAGGTGTCTATCAGAGTTTCAAGCAACCTCGGAACTACAAGTCTTACGGTTGAATTGCCCCCGAGACATGTGGTCGGGTTATGTTTGTTTAAATTTTGTTGTTCTTCGACCATCAGGAGTCAGGCTCGCTTCTTGCACGGTCGAAGACTCCAAATGCGGGTCCTTTCTCGAGGCCGATTAGCCTAACAGGTGAGCGGGATACTTGATCGTGAACCACGCCCCTTGTGCCGGGCGCTTTCTGCTGTCGATTCCTCTTCTATGTTATCATTTGCCTATGCCAGTGGCGTCCCTCGGCTTGTCGTGAAGCCGAATTGAGGGTGCGCCTATACGGCCCTTGGCGTAATTAATCCTGACAGACGCGCATTAAATGAAAAGGTCACGTCATCCTTGCTAACGAATGGAAAAGGCGCTTTTGCCCCGTCGATTGGGTTTCGAAAGGTTTATACCCGCCAAGCCTCCTTCATTGCCATTTTACCAAAGTTGTTTTGAAGAACTTCTCTCCCGACGATTCTCGCTTTCCGGAGGATAATGCATCTCGTGAACCATCTTCATTCCAGAACTTTCATTGATCATCTCCATATTTTAGGTAGGTATTCTTGTTTCCTTGCCTCTTTCTTTTGTTACGCTCCGATCTTGTCGTTTCCCTATAAGATTGCGTCGTATTTAGTTGAAATTCTGGGTAGATTCCTTGTTGAGTGGATTTTCGCGTAGTCTGTTTTCGGTTCCTTCATTTGTGCAAAACTCCCCTGTTTTTCGAGTGAGCCGTTTCCTTTTCGTTAATACCTTTAATAGAGTGGCTCCCAATGTCGAAGGACATAAAGGATATGACCCCCTGGTGGTGGGCCGGCGAAAATCCGAGACGATGCATCTTCGGTTAGGGAAGTCCGAATGTTTCCTTCCCGCTTCTTCCTAATCCAAGGGTGTTTAACCCGAGCTTCGACGTGTCCGCTTCTCGGGCCTTCCGAATAGCCGAGTCTAACAAAGTGGCCAGCTCGGGTCCTAGGGCCGAGGTTGATTCCTACATCAGGCCTTGCTACGACTTGCTTGTATGAGTGCTCACGACTTATTTCTTGTGGGGATTCCTCCACGGCCGACTTAATTTTGGGCTCCTCCGACATAATTTGGTCCCGGCTCCTCAAGCTTCATCGCCGAGTCCTGTTGACTTGGATTTTAATCTTACCACAACTGTAGAGTCCCGCCTTCAATTATTGACATCAGGTATGCTAGGAAGATTCTGATCTTGCTTATATTTTTATTTGTGTTAGGTATAATGGCGTCGTCTTCTTCTTCCCACGCGGTGAGTCGAGTCCGGAAATGCAAACCGCTAGCCCCCACAGGACTTAATTGACCAATTCCCTTGGGTTGCAGAAGTGTTATCCTATCGGTCGGCGACCATGGAAGACTTGGAAGGTCTTCCAGTTCAAGATACTAACACCTACTCTCTTTGTCTCCTGAAGAGGAAGAGCTGTGTGCTCGGTGAGGGAGGGGAGCCACAACTCCTTTTCTTTTTCTATGCGACTACATTACCGGGCTTGGGATTCGATTTCCCTTTTCGAATTTCAAATGGCCACCCTTCAATTTCTTAGTATAGCTCCTCGCAATTACACCCCAATGGATGGGGTTACTGATTGCCTTTGAGTGGTTTTGCTGAGCCTTGGACTGCCTTGCACCACTTCTATGTTCTTCTACTTCTTCAGCCCCGCACCTCTCGCTCGGGAAAGAACCGCCGGAGCTCAAGGGCTGGACATCCATTCGGGGAATAGCCAATCGGCGCTTGTTTACCCAGTCTCGAGACTCTTTCAAACGCTTCAAGGGCAACTTTTTCAAAGTCGTCGCTAAAGCGGTACAACTCCTTGGTTCCTCAAAGGGCCGGACTGCGCAAAAGTCGGCGGGAGTTTAATTTGTATTGGTGTCAAGATCACCACAATGTGTCCCCTAGCGCCTATAAGGTGGAGCAGTCCAATCTGCTGAAGCACGAAAGGAAAGCCATCGATGCCATAATAGACCACGTTAGAGCGAACGGTACTGTTGGGGCCGGCTCCTTAGTAGCCCAATATCGGGCCGAGGCTCAGCGTCAAGATGAGATGGCGTCAGGGCCGAGTATGACATTTCTGTTATTTAACATCGGCGTTGTTCCGCGTCTTAGTACAGTATTGATCGTCTTTGCTTTCCTAGTAGCTAACATGGTGTATGTGTTTCGTGCGAGTCTCAAGATGAAAGAGCCGCAATATCTTTCGGGATCCCAGAGCCCACGGCCAAGGGGAGAAAGAGGTCGGCCAAGGACGCGGCAAGTCGAAGGTCGGAGAGTCTTCGAGCGGCCGAGCTAAAGAAGCTTAAGGTCGTGGAGTCGTCCAAGCCCGCAACCGAAGCCATGCATCTGTCCTATCCGAGCCTCCCTACCCAGAAATCGCCGCCTCCTAAGTCGGCCAGACGTCGAGCCCCTCTCCTTGCACGATACCCGGTTCCCCCTCGTCCTTCCACCGTCATTCCCGTTCACATTTGTGGAGTAAGGGCATTAGAAGAACTCGGCGTCGCACTCCTGCCTCCTACCCGTTATCAAGAGCCGGTAGCCTTGCGGGAAGTAGACGTACGAGAAGTCCGAGGCATTGGGAAATGCTTTCTGAAAGGTGCTGGTTTGACCCAATCTTTTCTCACCCTCAACCACAAATATGCGGAGGCTGCCAGCGGAGTGAAGCGTGCCGAGCAGGACCGCGATGAAGCTCGAAACAATGGCAAATCGCTTGAACGAGTTCCGGGCTCGTGAGGTTCACCGGAGAAAGTGGAGTTTCAACTAAAAGAGGCCGAGGGGCTCTTGGCGGACTCAATGTAATAATTGAAGGCTTTAAGGCGGCTCAAGCTAGAAGCGAAGAGCGGTTGAAAGCCATGACAGTGAGAGGGACGGGTTCGAGCCGAAGTGGACGGGATCAAAGCCGAGGGGAGCGTCCTCAACACATCTGTCCGCGGAGATAACCCGGCCGCGGGAGTTGCTCTCGGGTTCGGTGGTGGAGCGTTTGAGAATTCTCTTGCCCGGATCCGGGCTTTGAACTCGGGGATCGAGCTCAACACTACAGGCATCATTTCCGGTCTTATGTGGCGACGGGCGGTTGTCCCCTATGTGGAACCTCTGCGCTCCGAGACCGGATAGATGGCGATGCGGCCGTCTTTGGAGGCTGAGCAGGGTGAGGAAGTCTCGACCGCCCCTAAGCACATGGATTGATTTCTCTCTCTTTTTTTTTTTTTTTGTAATTTGTATAATGCAGGTTGTGTTACTGGCCATGACTTTACTGAACAGATTGGCCAATATGGCCATTTTTGGCTACGATTAACAATAGATGGTAATTTAGCAACCATAATGCATCGTATTAAAATATAACTTTACCGATTATCGCGGTCGGCCAGGGCCAAGGTCTTATGAAAATAGGCAGAATCTGCGAACGCGCTTTTTGGTCATAAGACCATGATGTTTTAAAGTACTAGTGTTTGCCTTTGTTTTATAAAATTCTGGTATTATAAGGTCATCCAAAGGTAAATGAAAATTGCCACTGCCGGGTTCGGTTTTGTCCCATATAGCGTCAGAGCATTTTGACTGATCGGGGTCGGCATGACATTTTCTATTGATACCCGGAGTAAATTAGCGTGTGCGGGCTGCGATAGCTATCCAGGACGTGTTTTCTTCAATTTGAAAAGCTAATAACAATTGAATCTTGAAAAAGACAATGTTTGGAATTCAATAGATACCTCGAACGAGAGTTTCATTCATATTCGACAAAGCAATTGTTGCGAAGGGAAAAGCCGCAGCCAACGTTGAACAAAGAACATAATGGAAAACGATGCTTTAAGAAAAACAAAAGATAAGCCTAAGCTGAAATATGCCTTTAATTTGTCCGCATTCCATGTTCGCTTGATAGGGGTTCCATCCAAATTTTCCGAATGTAAGCTCCTCTCTCAAGAGTTTCCCGAACGCGATAAGGTCCGTCCCAATTAGGCGCAAGCTTGCCGTCTTTGGAGTTCTTGTTCCCGATGTCGGCCCTTCTAAGTACCAAGCAACCGGCCGGAATCTTCTTGGTCTAACCTTCTTGTTATAACGAGCCGCGATCAGTTGCTTCATTGCAATATCCAGACAATGGGAGGTGACCAGGGCCTCGTCGGCCGATCCAACTCGGCGCTAACGCCTCACTATTGGCTATTTCGCCTTGTGATAAAATGCTCTTCTGCGCCAAGACATCATCCCTATTTCCACGGGAATCATAGACTCACAACCGTAGGCCGTCTATAAGGAGTTTCTTGGGTGGATGTCCGAGCGATTGTTCGATTTCCCCAAAGAACAAAAGGTAGTTGATCGGCCCAAGAGGTGTCGGCCTCCGGCATACGTTTCTTCAAACCATCAAGGATGACCTTATTGGCGGCCTCGGCTTGCCGTTGGATGCGGGTGTTCCACGGAAGCAAAGTGATCTTGTATTCCGTATTCATAAATCAAATCACGAAATCCGACTCCGGTGGGCGAGTTCCGTTGTACATTACTATCTCGGTGGTGCTCCGAACCGCGTAATTATATTAACTTCAACAAATCGCTGCACACGAGCCGAGGAGATCGTTGTGAGAGGTTCGGCCTCAATCCACTTGGTGAAGTAGTCTACCTTTGCTCGAAGGGTTTTACGGCGAGCGCCTTAGCCCCATATGCGACCATTGGCCCCTCCACGAATCTCGGCCAGGACATACCCTGCTTCATTTGGGTTCAAACACCTTAGCATGGGAGAATGTAATCCTTTTCGGTAAAGTTGATCCTCCACCATTGTGTACTTGGCCGCGTCACGAATCAACATTTTTGCTTCCATTGCATCGTCGGGATGAGTCCACGTTCAAGGTAGTCTTCTATCGGCTTTTTCGGTCGATTCGACCGAAATAGCCATCATGCATACCGGATCTTCGAGATTTTCTTTGGACAACCGTGCGATGACAACCGCCCTGCTTAGTGCTTGCCAATTTTGATAAAATGTCGGCTCTTGCGTTTTCTCCTCGGGAATGTGAGTAACAGTTGCTTCATCGAAACGACATCAAGTCCTTAGCCTTTAGGAGATACTTGGCCATTAGTGGGCCTTTAGCACGATACGTACCCTCGATCCGAGCCGCCACAAGCCGGGAGTCGGTGAAAACCTTAACTCTTGTGGCCTCATTTTCCTTGGCTTGAAGAAGCCCGGCTATCAAGGCCTCGTATTCCTTGATTGTTCGAAGTTGGGAAGTTGAGATGCAACGAATGTTCAATTGTAACCCCCTCGGACTCTCAATAATGACTCGGCTCCACTTCCTTTCGTGCTCGACGATCCGTCGACATACACCTTCCATTCGCACGCCGGTGTCTCATCGGACTTAGTAGCGGGGTGAGCTCTCGATGAAGTCGGCCAACGCACGTGACTTGATTGCATGGCGAGCTTCGTAGGTGATGTCGAACTCGGAGAGTTCTATCGCCCAATTAGTCATCCTCCCGCTAGGTCCGGCTTATGTAAGACTTGTCGAATTGGGCGGCTTGTTCTAACAACGATATGGTGACCACGGAAATAAGGTCTTAACCGACGGGCCGCAATAAGCGGAGCGAATGCCACTTTTTCTAGCTTTTGGTATCGGATCTCGGCATTACGCGGGTTACGCGACAAAATACACGGGAATTTGTCCGTGTTCCGCCTCTCTTACTAAGGCGCGCGACGGCTTCCTCGCCGATCGACAAGTAAAGGAAAAGACTCTCGCCGGGTTGAGGTTTTGAGAGGACTGGAGGATTGGCCAGACATTGCTTTATGTCTTCAAATGCGTCATCGCACTTTGAATTCCATTCCACCGATGCCTCCTTCTTTAAGAGTCTGAACATGGGTAAAGCCTTCTCCGCTGATTTTGGCAAAAATCTGGTTAGGGCGGCCAATCTTCTGCGTCCATAAAGGATAGGAGCTGGAATCTGAGCGTTGTCGACCGGTTGGTCGATGTTTGGCATTGGGTAGGAGTCCTTCGGGCATACCTTGTTCAAGTTCTTGTAATCTGCACAAACTCTCCACTTCCGTTTGGCTTTTTACCATCACCACATTTGATAACCGGGTTGTATCTTGTATTTCCCGAATAAATCCGGCTTCAAGCAATTCTTGGATGTGAATTTCCAACGCTTTCCTTTTTTCGGTCCGTGGTTCCTCTTTCTGCGACAACGGGATTGAGCCGGATAGACTTCTAGCTTGTGACAACAAAATTTTGGGTCTATTCCGTGCACGAGATGAATCCCAGGCGAAGATATCCCTCTTTTCCTTCAGGAAGTCCTCCAAACTACTTCTAAGTTCGGGAGATAGGTGTTTGCCAATCTTAGTGGTGCCGGAGAGGGTCTCCGTCACCGGATCTTCCAGGTCTCTGCCGGTTACGGCGAACCTCATCGTCTCGGATGTCCAATTCCACGATATTAACTTCGTCGTCGGGAGAATCCCGGTCCGAGCGTCCGGATAGCTGCTTCTTTGGGGCTGCGATGAAGATCCGCCCTCCCCAATTCGACGGTTTCAAAATAGCACCGTCGAGACTCTTTTTGATCCCCGATGCTAGTGACCACGGTTCCTTGGTTGCCTATCACCTTGAGCTTTTGATGCTTTGTAGATACCAGCATGTCCCACTTGTGAATGGTTGGCCTTCCCAATATTATGTTATAAGGTGAAACGAACTCGGCCACTATGAACCGCACTCTTTCGGACTTAAAGGCGTCTTTGACTCCAAGGGTGAACTGAGGTCGATAAACCCCTTCGGACGCGATTGTTCTCCATTAAACCCGATGAGGGTTGTCTTGCAAGGCTTTAAGTCGTCTCGGTCCGGGCTCATTCTTTTGAACGCCTCCCGGCTTAGTATGTCGGCCGAGCTACAGGCATCCACAAATATCCGCTTGACTCGGCGGTTGACGACTGTTCGGTTATCACTAGCCCATCTTGATGGCGGGGACAACGTCCTTGAGGTCGTCTCTTGTGAAAAACAAAGGCGGTCGTGCTACCTCGGTGTGATGTTCCTTGAATTTTGGTCGGTCCACGACGGACGGACTTCTCGAAGGTATTTCCTTCGCGGCTCATAGTATCTCCGCCTCGCCCATTGCTCCGCTGATTACGTTACGGTCGAATTCCGCTTACGGAAATTCGTCATCGGCTTCGGAGCCTTTCGTTTATCTTCTGCTTTTGAACTTTCGAGGGGGTCCTACTGCGGTTCTTGGTCTTTCGTTTCCCACCTTTTCCTTGATGCTCTATGACATACCGTTGAAGTTTGCCTTCCCGAACAAATCGTTCGATTGCATCCGGAGCTCGTAACATTCATCGGTTGTATGACCTCGACCATCATGGAACGAGCAATATTTAGGCTGGTCTATCCGGATCTTCGGTAGGACAGACGAGGCCGATCGACCTTTTTCATCTCGGTTGTTGACACCTCCTTCCAAACTTGAGATCGAGGCACCGTCAGGGCCGAATATTTCTCGTACTTGCTCCGTGATCAAACTTGCCACCTCGGCTCTTGTTTTCATTCCCCTTCTCCGGGAATCCCTATTCTGTTGTCGAGAGAAGTCTCGACCCACGGGAGGAGGTTCTATCTTGGTCCCGCCTCGAATTGGGATTGTTTGCCATTCGCATCGCTCGACGTCCAAGTACTTCTTTGAACGGGATATGAAGTCGTTGAGATTCTTTGCCGCTCCTTTAAAAAGATTACGCCGGGCGGGACTCTTTATCGAGGCCGTCCACCAATAAGTGAACGTGTACGTCTTCGTTAAGTCCGCGCACTGCAGATGCGCATGATTGAAGCGGTCAAGGTAACTTTGGAGCAGCTCTCCCGACGCATGTCGATTTTGGAGAGAGAATCTTGGGATTTTGGTTGCCGTTTGCTAGTCGCGAAGTGCAACTCAAAGGCCTCGGCAGTCTTCAAAGTTGTGGATCGACCCAAAGGGAAGAGTGTGAAGCCATTTCAACGCCGGCCCCTTTAACGTCGCGGCGAAGATCCGGGGCACGATTGGTTCCTTGAGACCTCTAACCGACATGTGAACGTCAAAGTCTTCTAAATGAGTCGTCGGGTCTTGTGTGCGTCATACTTTGTCAACTCGCCCAAATTCGGCTTCTCAGGGAATCGGGCGTTCTGGATCTCCTTCGAGAAAAAGCTATTGTGCATTTGGCTGACATATCTCCGTCGCTGGAAACCACTTGGAGGAATCGTCCTGTCACTTCGATGGTTCCTCGCACGAGGTCGACCCTCTTCATCCGGTTTTGGTTCCTCTATTGGCCCTCCTGCTGTTGACGGTTTCCGCCTTACGCTTGTCGGTGCGATGAGCCGAGCTCTCGTCATCGTCGTCCTCTCTCCAAGTTTTATCTTCCCAGTCCTCATTTGGAAAGGGTGTGGGTCCGTCTTTTCTCCCGCTCTTCCGCTCGGCCGATAGTGAAGGGTGTGGCGCTTGTCTATGTTGTCCACCCGTCTCATTATCGCAAGCATCCGGCTTGAAGAGATCGAAAGTCGGCTCGGCATGTGGGATGTCGGCCTCCTCCAGTGGAATTCGTGGTCCACGGTCTTGGTTTCGTGGAGCCGAGGACTCCGTGTCGGACGAGGTTGTCCTTTTGATGTCGTTCATTGTTGGGAATCAATGGTTCTTACAGAGAAAGCCGATCTTCTCCTTCTGATGGTCTCCATCGTCTTCGGTTGTCATTTGCTCATTACGGGGTGGTTGACGCGGTGGTTGACGGTTGTCCCAGCTTGATCCGCCTCCGATTGTCTTTGGCACAAGCACGAGTACTTATCCTCGTGGTCACGGGAATAGAAATTTATTGGTCCCAGCGGTCGGCGCCATTGTTGCAGTGTAGAACTCGATGTCCAGGCCTATTGAAGGTCCGGTGATTTGATATAGGATCTGTGTGCCCTTCTGTATGCTTATGGGACAAGCGTTCGGAGAGGGTATGATCACGGTACACAAGCGGGCGTTTCGCCTAAGGGGTCTTGTGTGTCTTGTGTGTATTTGGATGTAGATAAGTCGGGGCTTAGAATGAATGTACACGGCGCCGTCTCCTTCCTCTGTATATATAGAGTATACAGGTTAGTTAGTCCCTTGGCTGCCACACCGTACGTGTCATGTGCGTGTCCGGGATCGTGTGTGCATGTCCAGGGTCGTGGGTGCATGTCCAGGGTCGTGGGTGCATGTCCAAGGTCATGGCTGGGTCCCACGGATAGTGGGTTGCCCCCTGTACTAGCCAGTGAGATAATGGGCCTAGACTAGGTCCGTAACAATATTATTATTGATTGTATTATTTAGTTTCTCTCTTATGACTTACCTAGATATGATAACCGGCCGGTTATATGCTGATGGGTATATGTGCTGGACTAATTAACAAATGATATCATAATCTCTTTGTTAATATCAAAGCAGGTTAAAACTATATTAGCTCACATATGAGAAAACATTCTAGCAGTGGCGGAGCCAGGATTTAGAGTTCATGGGTGCATAATTAGTGTAGGGGTTCGGGGGCAACGCCCCCGATTTTTTTTTTTTTTTAAGAAAGTTTTAAATGCATTAAGATTGTATCGTTGGCATTTTCTAGAAGGAAAAAAGTTTGACAAGATCAAAGAACATGTTGTAACCTATAAGAAATCAAAGAATGAAGAATTATAATAACTAGAAGGTGGGCAAGCAAACCAAAATGCTGGCTTTGTCTTCAATTCATCATAAACGAAAATCATAAGATGGGGTATTACCTTCAGATATTCATTTACATTAGCCTTCATCTTCTTAGCCTTGACGGAGAAAAAAGTGATAACAGACGTTCGAACCCGGGACCTTTAACATAGATGGCCAAAGCTTTAACCAATTAATCTAACCAGATTTATTGTAATAAAATTCCTTCACAAAATATATATTTTTAAATTTTTTATGGGTTCACTTGCCCACATAAAAACTAATGTGCATCCGCCAGTGCGTTCTAGTTATGTTATTTATCTATATAATCTAATTAGCCGAGAGATTTGTTTCCTATATACAAACCCTGTGATTTGTATGGAGCAGCTCCACTCACTAGTGCAAAAAAGAGCTTTAAGACCGCCTCATTTAGACCGGATCATAGAGAATCAGGTCTTAAAAGTATGACGGTGGCAGTTTCATAAATATAAAGAACTTTTTGGACCGGATTATAAAGGATCTGGTTTTAAAAATATGACCGGTGGCACTTTCGTAAATATATAGAACACTTTTAAGACCGAATTATAAAAGATCCGGTCTTAAAACTATGACCGGTAGCAATTTCGTAAATATATAGAACACTCTGAAGACCGGGCTATATTAAAAGTATGACCGATGGAAATTTCGTAAATATTGTGAGAAGACGCTAATCAGAGATGAGTCTGAGAATGCGATGATTTATTCCTTCGCTTAATTAGAATTATATACAGATGTTAATAAGTAAATAATCTTCTGACCTAGGAAGATCCTATAATCTAGGGATTATAATCAGAAATATAATTACGAAATTCAAAAAACCATGATCTGCTAACTTAATTCCTAAAATCTCTCTAAGAACTTAATTAAGATGATTACAGTCAGGAATATAATTACGAAATTCAAAAAACCATGATCTGCTAACTTAATTCCTAAAATCTCTCTAACAACTTAATTAAGATGATTACAATCAGGAATTTAATTACAAAATTCAAAAAACTATGATCTGTTAACTTAATTCCTAAAATCTCTCTAATAACTTAATTAAAAGGATTACAATCAGGAATTTAATTACGAAATTCAAAAAACCATGATCTGCTAACTTAATTCCTAAAATCTCTCTAACAACTTAATTAAGATAATTGCACAATATAATCATATATGCTAACTAATTAAATCTTAACTTCCAACAAATATATAGAACACTTTTAAGACCGGATTATAAAGATTCGGTTTTAAAAGTATGACCGATGGCAATTTCGTAAATATATAGAAGACTTTTAAGACCGGATTATAAAAGATCCGGTCTTAAAAGTATGACCGGTGGCAATTTCGTAAATATATAGAACACTTTTAAGACCGGATTTAAAGGATCCGGTCTTACAAATATACTTTTAAGACCGGTTTTTACAAACAACCGGTCTTAAAAGTGTTAAAAAAAAAGTTAAATTCGTTAAACTCATTAAGTCAGTGAGCGTTCTTGTCTTCTTGGTGATATAACATTTGCTTAGTTATAGATTCAACGAGTGTCCCAAGAGCCTCACGGATCAAATCCTCAGCAAGAATGACATCATCTTCCTCTAACCTACTCGCAATCTTCGTAAGTCATCCTAAAAGCCACACAATCAAATCCTTGGCAACGTTGGCAGTGAGATGCTTCGAGGGTTTTGCGATGGCATCAACTCCAATCCTCAGCAACGGTGCAAGCATACTGCTTCAAGAATTCTGGACGACGGCGGCTCCTTCCTCTTCGATCTATGGCTCCTCCCACACCGCCTTCGCACAGATCCGGCTTAAAATCAAACCCAGATCTCTTCTTGCTTAAGTCTGTTTGCTCCTACCTTGACCACTCCTGCTCAGATCTGGACTTTGATTTTGGTTTCTTGAAGCTTTGCCAGCATCGATAAGAGGATCCTGCTCAGATTTGGTTGCTTTAAGCTTGTGATTTTTTTGTAGATCTGGACTTCAATTTCACCTCTGATTTTATATTGATTCAAATTCGATTTCCATGGTGAATGATTTCTATTTCTTGTTATGTTTTCTTATTTTTGGACTTTGTATTCATCTTTTTTGTTTTTCTTGTCGGTGTTGCTTCCAATCTTCTCTTGGTTCTCCGTCGTTGATGATGAAGGGACATTCAAAATGTTGCCAGATCTGGTGATTTGGGACCGGTTGTTTCATTTGAATTTTTTATTTTTTTTTTTATTATTTTGAAACACTTTTAAAACCGGATGTTTAAAATGTCCGGTCTAAAAGAAACTCTTTAAGACCGGTTCGAGTCCGGTCTTAAAAGTGAGACTTTTAATACCGCCTGGAATAAAACCTGATGCGGGTCCGGTCTTACGATGTCTCTTTTGTCCGGTCTTAAAAGCCTTTTTTCCACCCGTGACTGGAATGTTTGTTTCCTATGTACAAACCCTGCGGTTTGTATGGAGCAGCTCCACTGGAATGTAATTAGGGATTGAGTAGTCAGAAGTTTAGTGAAATGAGCGAAAAGTGAAAAGATGAAAAGATCAATCATCACAAAGAAGAGTAAGGATGACGAAAAGATTAATCATCATAATCATCACAAAGAAGAGTAAGTATAAATGAGAGAAGGACGAGACAATTTGTATCTTCTGACTTCTAATATATAACAAGAAGTTAGTTTTGTACGTGGTTGATTCCACTCTTGTATTTAAATACAAAAAGACATATTATTATCGAAGGAATTCCGTCTGTAATTATAGTTGAGACGTAATTTCCACCGCGACTGAAATAAATTACAACATTACTCTTTTTTTTTTTTTTTGATATAAACATTACTCTTGATATAAATAATATATGATAAAGTTGGCTAGCATCTCATGAAGCCAAGGAATAATGGATTTTGGGTTCCGGCCGGTGGTGCGAGATATAAATACAAGTGTGGGCATGAATTACCACCTAAAATGGAATTAACTAGGAATGGCTTGAACGTATGCGTGGGGATCAAGAACACCAGGGAAAATTAAAAAATTAAAACACCCAACCTAAGGATTTAGATTACATTATTCAAATTTTGAAATTTAAATTCAGAAGCTAATGCACAAGCCCTTGATGAAGTGCTGAAACTTTTTTCAATGGATGAACTTGCTTGCAGCCAGTACTCTCGATCCTTACAACTTCACTGTCTAAAGCATTATAATATCGTATGTGTTTACGGTAACGTTCGCGCATATACAATATGACTTTTAACCCCAAAATGGGATTATATATATCATCAATTCCATAATTTACTAAATATTTATTGATCCATTTGGGCGAAAATATCCAGGGAGAGGCAATTGGTTAGCCTTAGTTGAATGCAATTTCTATCAAACATAATTAAATGAAAGTGTGCTGGGCAACGACAAAGAAATGTATAAACGAGTACATGCCCAAAAATATTCAAAGAATTATATAATATTCGACAAAAGGTCTATTAGTTTGGATAGAATCACAATTTAAAAGCGGCCAACGTTATCACAGTTTAAGGACTTAGTGATCGATCGATCAGACTTATACTAAATCCAATACAGTGTGTGCAAGTGTGTTATATGTTGAATATCGATCTTAACAACAATAATATATTCAAGTTCGTTGGACCATTCACAGTGACAGACCTTAGGATAAATATTTGGAGGGTAAATGTATACTCATTACTAATTCAAAAAAAAGTATGATTATATAACATATTTAAAATATTCAGATTTATAATAAAAGAATTTTAACAATTCTAATGTATAAGATAAATACCTTTCTCTAGAATGGATGTCATATCAATTACAAAATGAGAAGATATCATATAATTTCAGAAGATTGCCGGTTATATAATATATCAAAATATTAAAAGTTAACCATGTAATTTATAATACAAAATTAATAAAATACTATACTAAATGAAAAATTAAAAATTACCTTTACTTAAAGTAATGTTCTTCGTTCTTTTAATGACTTGAAATCATCAATAATTAAATCAGTAGTGAAAGTGTTAGCTATTTCTCTTTCAATATGAATTACTATATTATCTGCAATAAAATCATTTTCTATCTTGTTAGGCAACATTGTCTTAATTATCTTCATTGCTGAAAACGAGTATATTGTGGTAGTTGTTAAAAATGGAAGAGTTAATAAGAGGCGAATTAATCGATTAATCAAGTAATATATCTTAGATTTCCCTGTTTTCATCAAAGCACAACATAATTCAGGTAGAGTTGATAGATTCTTCAAATCTAGATGACTAGAAGCATCAATAACAAAATATTGAAGTTGAGGTTTCAAAATTATCTTCTCTTGCTCAATAAAATCAGCAGGATAGTATTTTGCAACAAGAGTACAAATATTATCAATGTTGAAAGTTTTATAAGCATCCTTAGGAAATCAAATGAGAGCTAAGTGTCAAAAGCTCCAAAGTTTTATCCTTAAACCTCATATTCAACTCTTGCAACTGTTTATGTTTATCTGTTGTAATTAAAAATATTTCCACTTTATAATGATGTTTCATTGTAATATGATCTTTTTGATGAGGGGAGCGTCCGTGTCGTTCTATATATGGAGCACTAAAGTTAGGAACATCAATCTCATGTTGCTCACAGAATGATGTCACATTTTCAATAAATCAGACCAACCATCTTCTCTCAATTTTTGAATGAGAACTTTTGTAGTACCAACTAAATCCATAGCATTAACTATATATATCTTGGGATTGTTCTTTCAAAGCTTGGCATCTTGTTGTAAAATACTATCTTTCTTGTAGTATCAACTAAATCCTCAGCATTAACTATACAAAAATACTTCTTGTATGCAATCACTTTCATCAACAAACCTCAAAACAAGTGTCATTTGCTCCATTTTTGATTCATCGCGTGCGTCATCAACAATTATGCAAAACTTGGAATCTCCAATTTGTTGACGAATATGGTTACGAACTTTGCTTGAGAGAATATGCAATATTTCCTTTTGAATTCGATGTGAAGTGTAATTGGAATAGTATGGTGCATTTTCCAACACAACTTTTGCAACTTCATCATTGTATGATGCTAAACACATTATCATCTCAAGAAAGTTACCCCTTTTTTTGATTCCAAAGTTTTATCATGACTTCTAAAAGCGCATGCTTGAAATGTCAACCAACGTACTTATCAATAGACGCCTCAAGACGTAGTTGGTTCTTTAAAATTCAATTTAAACTTTGTACATTAAAGACATGCTGGATATGCCCATGTTGATTCAACAAGTCTTCACAAGCCTTCATTGCTTTGTTATGTGGTGAGCTAGGATCTTCTCCTATATGATTGAGGAAAGCACAAATTTTTCCACTAATGACTTTTTTTCACTTTTGAAATCCTTTAACAGTAAAAACATCTGCTCCAGAACGTCCACTTGGTTTAGTAAAAAAAAACATGGTAAGCAATATAAGCAACATTTATAGTAGGAGAATACTCTAATCAAGAAGGAAATATATCAAACCAAGTGCATTGAAATCTTTTTGGATGATTCTTTCCTGTAAGAAGATAACATTGAAGTTTATACTGTATGGACCCCATTTTAAATAAGCCCTTCAAACTTCATCTCTTTGATTCCCGTGATGTTGCCATATTTGAGGGTGTTTACACGGATCATGCTCTAAGAAATTAATATCAAATTCATTGAAAGTAACCTTAAGAATTTTACAAGGTTGTTCCTCGATCACATTCAAACCTTAGAGTATCATGGCAAGTCTTTTCAACCGGTAAAGATATAGAAGCTATGTTACCTTCATCTATGTGATCACTAGTTTTCCTCTTAAAAAATGAATCAATTGTTTTATTCTTCATCTTTGAGCTATTCTTAGATTTTATTACTTTCTAAATAACATTTAAACAATATAATTAACTATTATCATACTAAATATAAATATAGGAAAAAAAACTCATTTTTTTAACCTCTTTCATATTAAAATGTTTTTCACAAAATGTCTTTTACTAATGAAATACTATATCAGAAAATAGACTTAGTAGTTTATATAAGATTAGAAAAGAACCAGGTAAATGCAACTCTTACTTTGTTGACTGAATAAAATCAAACCATAAGACGCTGGCATAGAGAGACTTCAAATAATCCAACAGAAGCATTGGGGAGCTTACTTGGATCGAGCGAAATCATGAGACTATCGGAATCAAGAGACTATCGAAATCATGAGACTATCAAAATCAATAGAAGCAGGCATTTCCATAGAAAAAGAAAGACAGCATGAAAGATGAAGGAGAACAAAAACAAACAAGTGGATATAAACTTACTAGAATCAGAGGTCTTGGAGAGGATTAACCAGCAACAGAGTTAAATCGGAGGAGCCGCAAAGGAGACGATGCTCTAAATAGGATGATAAGGATTAGGGCTTTCATTGATTGGCTTATGTGCTGCCAAAAACTTACTTTACTAAATAAAGTGAACTTTTGTTTCTTATACAACCCATTTTGACTTTGTTTGAGAATATGGACCTGCTTTTCAATAGATTTTGTATCTTTTTTTTTATTTGCATATATTACGTGTAAGTTTTGAGATAATATTTATTACAAATTATATTATTGTGAGTTCAGTATTTTTAAAAATATATATATAATTTAAAATTAATAAATTTGTAAATTAGTTTAAAAAATTTTATATTAATTTTTAGATTAACGAAAAAAATTGAGGGCCAAAATTAAATTTCACAATATATTAAATTCTTAAAAAAATATTCTAAACAATTTTTTTTGGGGGGTCCTGTCCCTTAAAAGATCCGCCATTGACCATTCATATAAAGACCCTAGCTATGCATGTATGTGTGTGAGTGTATATAAAGCAACAAGCTTGGCTTCTTATGTTATAACTTATAAGCCGAGGTTCTCGATCTACTGGGTTTAATATTACAATCTAAAAGCTCAACACACACACACAAACTCTTACTTATCATCGCATTAATAAGGGAATAACGCAATAATAGCACCAAGAATCAACGTCGAAGTCAAATCATGAGTCTAAGGTGTTGTTACCTCATTTCCCTAATACAAGATCCACTAAATTTGACCATTAATACAAACTAGAATCTTTTGAGATGGAAATTCAGTCCAACTAAAGAGACTTTCAAGAAAACAAATCATCACCATGTGCAGATTTCAGAAGTTAATAATAATAAAACGCAACAAATCAAGATCAAATCAAAGACCTAATTGACTGGCACCACCAACTTGTTCACCAAGGATCCTGATGAGGAAGATCAGGACGAAGCTGTTTGAAGATTTCACGATAAGTATCATAAAGAACTCGATCTTTAGAACCAGTACGATGATTCTGAGTACAGGCACAGAAATACTTGAGTTGTTCTAGCGTACAATATCCCAACATTTGCCCTAAGAACAAGAACAACCAGTTTATATCGTCCTTCCTCACATCTATCACCGGTCTCACGCCATCTCCCGTGCAGTGCTCGCACACCAACGACTGTGGCGATGTCCACTCCGGCGGGGCACGGTTGTGCATGGTCCTCTTCTTGCTCTCAACGAAGCTTTCAAACTGTTTTAGCTTCTCCTCAATATTGAAGACTACCGAGTATTCTTTGCCACACTTGTTACACCGGACCGTCCCGGTGACTGTATAAATGAAGTTTTTTTCCAGATGCGACTTATCGTGGACGTAGGCGGGGCGGTCGGTGGTCCATGCATAAGGTAGTTCAATGTTTCTGTTTTGATGATCCTCACCGTTGTTTCGAGGATTCTGGGGAGGGCGTCCCTGGCCCAAAGGCGGCGGAGGAGGCTCGTTGTTGATTTCTACGTTCAAATTCATTGTTGGATACATCGTCGGCCGTGAACTCGGGATGAGATCTAATTCCGGCGTGACATAAAGAGGCGGCGGAGGAGGCTCGTTGTTGATTTCTACGTTCAAATTCACTGTTGGATACATCGTCGGCAGTGAACTCGGGAGGAGATCTAATTCCGGCGTGACATAAAGAGGATCATTGGAATATAGGAATTCCATTGGCGGTGAATAAACTGGATGAGGTTGTGCTAATGGAGTAGGAGACGGAGGAGCTGGTGGCTGCGGCGGAGGAGAAGGCGGTCGGAGTCTGAGAGAAAGATTATTTTCAACTCTATCGTCTTCTGGATTCATGACATTAATGTTCATGTTGTTGTTATTCATGGTGAATGATGATCTGAGAGAAAGATTTTCAAATCTATCGTCTTCTGGATTCATGACATTAATGTTCATGTTGTTGTTATTCATGGTGAATGATGATCTGAGAGAAAGATTTTCAAATCTATCGTCTTCTGGATTCGTGACATCATTGTTCATGTCGTTGTTATTCATGGTGAATGATGATCTGAGCAAGATTGGTGAACAACAGAGAGCATGAATTGATACGTGTTTTCTTTTTTGTTTCTCAGAAGGTAATGGATCGTATGGTTTTATAGAAGGAAGGAACTCAAAGAACCCATCCAAGAAAAGACGGGATTGGATCATTTTGAATTTTGAACAATTTTTTTCAAAATTTGAAGCGCGAAATGACGATACGTGAGACTCGGTAACAATAAAATAGAATATTGTCCGTTATGCTAAAATCGAAATTTAAATTTAATAAATTATGTACTTCAAGAAATCTAATTAAAGCTCGATTTTTTCTATTGGACTATAATTTCATCATACCCTAACAGTTATAATTTTTCTACCTATACTATCGGGTTGGTATTTATGCACCGCTGATTTTGAATGGAAATTTCTAAACTTCTAGTTATGTTATGTATTTATATATGAATAATAAATTATATATGACACTTCATATCAATATGTAATATAGGTTTTTTGGCCAGAAATTAATATAATACTGTAATGTCGTAACATTTGTAACAGACTACCCGATTTATGAGCTACTCATTTCAAACTAATCGTTATTCAAATTCTATTATAATGTGCAAGGTTGTCAAACTCGCGACTCGGGAGTTTAAGTAAACTCGTGATAACGACGTAAACTCGTATTGTAAACTCGTACTTTCACTATTAAATAGGTATTAATAGTGTATAATAAATAATTAAAATATAAAAAAAAATGACAACATTTTGATTTAAATATATTTTAAATCCAAATAATTGAAATTAAATTCATAATGTTCAAAATTTATCATATTTAACAAAGAAATTTCAATAAAACTGTCGAGCATAATCAAATAAAAAAAATTAACACGAGTTAAAGGATGAGTTACGGTTTTGTAAGTTTAAAATGTGAAAACATAAACTTGGTACATAAACTCGTAAGTTTAACGGAGTTTACAACAGTCACGAGTTTACAAGTGACTCGACTCGATTTAATAAACTAGAAACGTAAAAACAATAAACTCAGAGAGTCAACTAACAAGTTTGACAACAATGATAATTTGTACAAAAGCAGTGTGCCTTTTGAAGGAACATTGGTAATTTTATTTTCCTGATTTTTGACGTCATGTTTGAATTTTGAGCTTTATTCACATTTTATTCCATTCTCTTTCCATTTGAGTTACAATTGAAATTGCTTCGTAAGAGAATTACTACGTCTTAACATGCATTCTACATTACTTAATTAAATTCAACTAGTAAGTAGTATCCAAATTACTATATCTTATATTTAATATAAAAACTAGCCGATTAATTTGGAGAAAATAAAGGAAGTTAGTTATTTTATTTGTGACAAATATATATTGGTTTTCGTAAAATATCATATTTCAGCGTGATTAACTATCTTTAGATAGAAAGATCTTAAAGTATGCATCAATAGGGATATTTTAAAATGAAAATTATAAATTTAAGAGACAAAATGCATTAGCCCTTCTATTAAGAACAAGATGTAGTATATAATAATGGTGTGTTGAAATCTATGGTTTATTTGGCCAAAAATAAATTTTATGGCTTAACCAAAGCTTTGAAAAAAAATTGTGCATTTGTACTCCCTCTGATCCTTAATATATTCTTTTTGGATAAAAAGATAAAATCATAATAAAATAAAAACTGTTAACAAGTGATAACAGTTAGTGGGGAGGGCCGAGGATGAGAGAATTCCAGTCCTTAGCATATGACCTAATTGAGAAGTTGATCTTACTTTTAAATAAAAGACTTATTTTTTCATACTTGTTACTCCCTCCGTCCCTAATTATAGGAGCAAATTTTGGAGTTGGTTTTGGTCCTAATTATAAGAGCAAGTTTTAACTTTTGTCAATTTTTTCCTATAATACCCCTATTTATACTTATTATTAGGAGCATTATATATATGTGTGTATGTTTACATATATATGTATATTGTGTGTGTAGATATATGGGTGTGTGTCTCTATGTATGTAGATAGATCTATATGTATACACGTATATATACACACATATATGTTTATATAATAAGACCATTATTTCAATTAGAAAGCGTGTGGAAAGAAAATTAGATCTATATGTATACACATGGCTATATAAAAAGCAACTAATATACATATATAAACTAATATGTCATGGATATCTAACGTAAGGCAAATTAGAAACACTTATAATTAGGGCAACTTGTGTCAATTTAAATTTATATAAGGACATTTTAGAAAAATGAGTAAAATTAACTAATTTAACTCCTCTCTTTAATTCTCCCAAAATCGGTTAAATTGCTCCTATAATTAGGGACGGAGATAGTAATTTTTTCCCAATTTATCTTTATTAATACTCCCTCCACAATAATTAACTAAGAGAGATTGAAGGAATTAGAGAATATGATTATGGTTTCATGTTAACTAACTAATGATAAATGATATTTAGGCTTAATCATTACTATTTGAATATTACGCTAGACACAAAATTAAATAAACTCCGTCATGACTGTAAATCAATAAAATAAACTCCGTCATGACTGTGAATGATAGGAATGAGTTTGAAAAATTTTAAAGACTTATCATTAATAAATTACCTCTACAGCATAAATTTGGCAAGACTTCATGTTCAACAAGCTTTCTCTGAGAAACAAATACAATTTTTCTTTTTCAATAACAGCAGAAAATTGAAAACAACTAATATGTCAAATACAACAGCTGTGTGGGAGATCCAAGATGAATTTGAGGCTAGCTACTCAGATTTCCCAATGCCTGGGGAAACACAATAAATCATGACACAGTAAGATTCACCACTCTGTTTCCAGGATACCATCTATGAGACCAATCTCAACAGCCTACAATCACAAGAAAAAACACAACAGTTAAGGACAGTTTATGAGTTTAAAATGCAGGATTGGGTCCAAAAAACAGTGAACAGATCCTTCCTCCAGTTTAGGCAAATACAGTTATTCACAAACTTCTTCACCTTGCTGAGAAGGCAGGAAATTCTTGTCTAAGAGTTCAGCCAATACTGAAAATTTTACCTCGACAGGAGAAAAATACTTGTCCCTATCGGTGTACTCCTGCATCTTCTCTAACGGTTGACCAGTAAAAGCACAATACATCTTGTCAATTTTCTGTACCCCAGATAAATGGGAAAGAGAAATTAGTAAGGCCAAGCATTGAACCAGATGTCAAAACAACACAACTGATATTATGGAAACTAGAGAACAGGATGTATGAAGGTTCAGCGCACTCCAAAAATTGGGATTTTAAGATCCTGCCTCTGAAAGCCAAGTGCAAATATAGATTTCCAGATAGAGTAGGAGCATTCAAGCAGAGTTGGAGAAAAACTAACATGGCGAGAATGAACAACTTCATTCACTTGGCGTTTCACAGCTTCTAAAATACCCTACAAGCAGTTTTAAGAACAATTAGATTCGTGATGTCTTTTAAACAAAGAATATATACATCATCCAAAAGTTTTCATCCAACACAAATCCAAATTATTTCATTGCAGCCCACAGATTAAAAAAAAAATTACACATTTAACAAGTTAATGCACTGATGTATCATAGCTCAAGTCCAAAGAACATAAACTATGCAGTATCATGGCAAGATTATCTGCACAAAAACACAAGTGTCTTTATATTTGTCTATAATTTAAATTCCCTTTTCACTTAAAAAACCCATAAGCGTATTTATCCCATGGAATTCAAAGACACCTGAGAATAGACATATACATATTTAATTTCTTTTTTAGTCTACATCACCTTCCTCCTTTCCTTGGACCTCACTGTATTGTTCTTTCAGTCCATGAGCATATGCACCTACATCTAACAAGCATGTTTGACAACTTTACTTAGGGTGATTAAACACAATACTCTCTTTTCAGAGTTTATAACACTGTTGTATAGCATTCTCGGTTTTTTTTTCATTCAATCCTTAGGGAACACCAACAAAACATAAAACAAAATGAGAGTTTGAAAAAAAAAAAAACCTTGAGTTAAGGACCGTGGTTAATACAATGTGCTTCAATTCTTTTCTCTTGCACAAAAACTAGCACCTGGTATTTATTTCCTCTGCCCAATCAACAGGGAAATATTCTTCTTACCTCCTCATATCGACCATGAGGTTGATGTATCATAATACGTGCATTTGGCATTGCGTAGCGCATCCCTTTCTCTCCACCAGCAAGAATAAGCGATGCTTGGCTTGCAGACACTCCAAAACACACTGTACCAACCTTGGGCTTGATCTGGAAACAAATGGAGCAGGTAAACGCTTTCAAAGGAGGAACATTAACCACGAGGAAGTTGAAAACTAGCAAAGGTTAAAATGTTGTAATTGGGTTCAAAAGATAAATCATTTTTTTTGGGGTGGCGGATTCAGAAAACTTTTACAATCTTACCCAAGACATGCAATCATAAATTGCCAACACCGAGTATACGCTTCCACCAGGGCAATTTATATATACCTACAGTTATAAGCAGCTCAGTATAAATACCACTCTGTTAGGACCCTCTCCAAAACATAACTAAAGACTAAAACTAGAAATAAAGCTTGAAACTGAAAATAATATTGCTGCCAAAACTAAACCAGATTACAAGGATAAGTTTACTTAATACAGCACCAACACTGAGTTACATGGACAACAATTAAAGCAACGATTACAAACTAAAAGAAACTGAACATATATGAATCGAAGCTACAAAACACACATAAAGATACAGCTCTCGCTGCAGGACATACTCTAACACAAACACAACAAGTTGCCAATCTTTAGAGAGGAATGGCAATCTCCACCCAAAGGGCCAAGACCAATTTCAAATTCTGGTCTGCCTCACTCTCTGGATCAGTATGTATATTTAAAGACCACAAAAAGCGACTCTCCCACCTCCCTTCTCATAGACTTTGATTGTGGGAGTCCTATAGCCAACCTACTCCTCTATTTCTTTCTCCAATATAGAGAGTCAAACTTCTGACCCACGAAAAGAGGCTTTCCTTTATCATGTATTTTCCTACGTTTTCAAAAGTAGTCCTAACACACTCCAAGCTTTACAAAAGTAAAATAACAATTGTTAAGTCATATCAAACCAGAATATCTGCATCCTGATCAATAGTAGCTAGTGTCACAAGCTGCGATATAACTCTGTGAGCCACTTGTGAGTTGATTGGCTGTCCAATGAATATTATACGGTTCCTGAACAACACAGATGATAGATCCAGAGCTCCTCCAGGAGTGAAGACTGCTGGCATTATGGGTGGATTCTCCATTCCAGCTTTTATTGCGCCATAACTACAGATAAAATTGAAAATCAAAAAGTTGATAGTCTCATTAAAATGAAAAGACAAAGCAACAAAAATTAGTAACTATATGAGACTAAGAGAGTCCTCCAACATAAAGATCCAATGGAACAAAGATTCAGATAAAATCGCTTCAGATTTTCCAAATTCTTTCAGGATAAAATATTTTTATGATTCAGATGAATGCATTTAAAAAAAGATATCTACAGTCAAGCTATGGAATGAGTAGCCAAAATTTGCAGTATGGATGCTTCATGGTACTCGTATTTATCATCATTCTTCAACATATAAGCTGAATGCTTGTTATTTTTTCAAACAAAATATTTTTTAACCTGATATTCCACACCAAGCACACAGATACTGTCCACAATACAATAACTCGCAAAGCAAGGCCATAAGCATAACAAAAAATAACAGAATTGATAAATATTAACCAAGACGATAAAGCAATTGAATGAGGAAAGGGATAATTATACACCTTGTGCTAGCATCGTGGATGCTTTTCTCATCAAGTTTTAAAGGAAGACCACGGCTTTTACTTGAGAAACCTGAATAAAATAAAAACGACATATCAAAACAATGATTCACTGTCCAAATGGAAATAGTCCATATACATAATCCATAACTACATAAATCATCCATACATGCGATTTGTAAAATGTATATGGTCAAACCAACAAATACATTATCTATAACATACAGTTAAGTTTAAAATCATATACAAGTCCCAACCGTAAAAAACTAAACTAGTTTCCGCTTACTCACTACATTAATTGCACCAAGTAGGAAGAATAAGCATCATACTAATTCTTCCTAGTTTTGAATGGCTTTGAATTACAGTTGGAAATAACAGTAAAAAGGGGAAATTACCAATTTTTGACGGGTGCCCAAATGGACTTGGCAAGGAAGAAGATATCGACCGTGCGCTTCTGTGAAACAGCTATCCAAGCTCAGACTCTGAAGTAACAAATAGTAAAATCCAGCTTAAACGTAATAAATCAGGTAAACTGATAATAACTATACGAACCTGTGAGAACAAACGGGGTTGGACAAATTTACGTTGCGAGAAGCAATAGATAAACTCGCACTCGCAGGAACTGAGATTATCGGAGCTACCATTTTGCAGGAAGAGAATCGGAAATCAAAGCTGAAACATCAACACAAAGAAGATTTCTTTGTACAAGCAAAAAAACAATATTTGTTATTCCACAAATGATTGGGTCTACAAAAGCCCATTGGTCCTGAACATTCTGTAAAGGCTCATTGGGCCTACATCGCTGTGCTTCTCCAAATGCATCCCGGGCCCATTTATACAATCAATTGTATGATTAATAATGTCTGACGACCAGCGGGAGTTGGCTCAAGTGGAAGGGACTTGGGCACCTTAAGCAAAGGTCTCGAGTTCGAGTCCTTGTGGATGCAGAAAACTCCCCTGGGAGAGGTCCCCGCATATGCGCCTAACAGAACCTCGATTCGAACTAGTCAGGGCGAAGCTCTAGTGAACCGGGTACAGTAGCAAAAAATTAATAATGTCTGACGAGAAGGCCAACATTCTTTATCATAGGCTGATGTTTGCCTCCTTACTTGTTGTTATGCATAAAAGCCCACTTTTTTGGACTCGTTTATTAGCAAATTCGTAAGGTACAATATATATACTTGTTTTCTTTCTCTTCCAAACAAACAATGAGAGACTTTATTCTATTTGACACACCCACTTTTATCTCATAACTCCAACAACAATTATCAATATAATAAAGCATAAGGTAGAGAAGAGAGTATGATTTGTCTGCCTTAATTATAAAGCATGCTACTGATTTTTTAAACTCAAGTCACCCTTATTCCATTGAGTAAACAACCATGTATCTGGCAACGTCTTTGCTAGATTCTGATGAACTGAAATTTGAACATATATAAGTTAAAGTGCGGGGGTGGTTGTTCAGTGATGAAGGAGATTCTTTATTCTGCTCTTAATTCTCCGACCTTAAGAAATATTTTAAGAAAAATAAAATTTCCATAAAGAGAGAATAAAAAAGAATGCCTTTTCTTCCATGAAAATAGTGTAAGCCCCAAGTCCCAATGCTTGCTGCAACTGCTACTTGCACTTTGGAAAGATATCCTTTATCTTTTACCCTTCCCATATTTTCCCCCTCCATTACCCTCTTTTACTCTTTATTACTCATTAGATTAAAAATTCAATTATCCAGATTTGACATTCTCTAAAAATATATATATTATAATTATTATTATTTCAGATAAAAATAAAAAATAAATTCAAATTGCTAAAATTCCTTTTTTTTTTATGAGACTAAATTGCTAAAATTCCATCTCAACTGTTCATGTGAAAAAAACTCACTTCATAATAATAGTCTCCAAGAGTGGACTGTTCAGATCATATTTTACCCGCTTAAATGTATTTGTCCATTTTTATCTAAAATTATAATAATATGTATTTTCATAAAATATTAAATATGTTTGACCAAAAAAAAATAAAATATTAAATATGAAGCATTGGATTTTTGATCTCAGGGTGATGAAGACAAAGTAGAGGAGGGTAATGGAAGGGAAAAGAAGGAGAGGCTAGCTTTCCACTTCCCAGAATGTGATAGTCTCTTAGGACCCGTTTGTTACAGAGAAAGCTTGGGGAGGGAAAGGGAAGATCCCAATCTTCCCATGGATTTTGACTGTTTGTTAATTGTTACACAGAAAGTCCAACAAGATCTTCCAAATGAGGTCCATCTTCCTCATTTGAGGAAAGTGCTTTCCATCCGAAAATGGAAGGAAAGCCGCCATCTTCCTGTGAAGATGGTTTTTGACAGATTTACCCCTGAAATTTAAATTTGGCGGGAAGTTCGAACTTAGCGGGAAAGTTCAAACTTGACGGGAAAGTTCAAATTTGGTGAAATTTTTTTCTTCAAAAGTTCGAACTTAACAATAATATATTTTTTTAAAATATATTTTAGAAAAAAAAAATTATTTTGAATTAATTTCTTTTGAGGGTAAAATAGACATTTCCTAATTTTTTACCAACTTTCCCTCTTCATTTTCTTCCTACCAAACAACTCAAGCCATCTTCCCTCATCTTTAAAATCTTCCTTTCTTTTCCTTTCCCTCCTCCAAAATTCCTTTCATTTCCCTCCTCCAAAATTCATTTCCCTCCCCAAACTTTCTTTATAACAAACGGGTCCTTAATGCTTCTGAAACCTACTTCTTAGCAGTAATGCTTCTGAATGGTTTTCTTTCTTTTTTTTCACACGCACTCTCTCTCCCTCTTTTCCTCGTAAAATTGTTTTCACTTTCCTCGGAAACTAATAACAGCCTGAGTTGCTTTGCTTATTACTAATTTCTTGAGAGGTTTGGAGAATCAGATGCAGTACGTATAAAAGCGGGGAGAAGACATTGTTTTTGTCTCTGTCAGTTTTATTTTTAATTTAAATATATAAATATTATCTAAGAATATTAGAATGCAAGCGTGATTTGTCACCTGCTTAAACTTGATGACGCATCATTTTCAACTAAATGTGTTAAGACAAAAAAAAAAGTTCCAGGATTTACATCAATTAAACAATGCCAACTTTGTTGAATTCGTGCCTCTTTAGGTTAGTGTGTAAGAAGAATTTTATCTCGACCTATAATATAAACGTGCTTTTATAATCCGCACACACTTGTTGGAGTCCCTTGCTTGAGAAAAGTCAAGAACCAAAAACACATCTAAAGAGGATGCATGGAACAGAGACCAACCACTGTTGCTCTTTTCTTGAAACAAGAGGAAGAGACGCATTACCCATTGACTCTCTGAAGCACATCCCAACTAAGCCATTTCTTGTATTGTACCTCGTTGAACCAAATTGAATAGTAAAACTTTACAGTCCGTTCCAATTAACGAGAGGCAAGCCAGGCTTGTAAAAGAAGAAAACTAGTAGAACACAACAGAAAGTATTATAAAAACCAGTCAGAAAATTCGATAATTTAATATGTTAACCAACAATACATGCAAGCATCTCTGACTGTCTACGAGGGAGAAGAATGTTTACATTGATTGTTCTTTCTATTGAATGTATTCATCATTAGATTAAGTTTCAATCTCAATCGTTCAAATTGAAACTTGATTTAATGGTGGATACTATCAATGGAGAGGAAATAGGGGGGAAAAAATCAATGGAGACATCTATTTTCTGTCTAAAAGTGAGGTCATTACTCATTTCACAGCCTTCACTCTTTTCAAGCCGTTCTTTTATTAAGAATTTGAAATAAACTTTCCTTTGTATCAAATCTATTTTTGCCCAAATTATTTTATCTGTAATAACTCTGTCTCTTTTTATAAGATAAAAGGAAACTTTTCTTTCATTTATCTTGACTTAAAGTGCTATAAAAAGGCAAAGAGAAAAGGACTGGAGCTCATGACATGCATTTTTGCATGCCTTTACCCCTTGCCCATAAGGGCAATAGCGTATTATCAGCTGCAATTCCTTTCCTTTTACATTTTCATATGTTAATATGAAACTGGACGTGATGCACTGGCGAAGAAGCAAGGATATGAAAAGGTAAAAGGATTGGAGCTCATGACACGTTATTGCCCTTATGGGCAAGGGGCAAAGGCACACACAAGCAAAATCAGAAATGATCGGAAAGGATTTTAAAACTGTGAAATTCATTTTGGATGGCCAATGCAAATAAAGTCATCTACCTAGCTATAAATGTTAATTCGGGACAATCTTGTCCCGTCCCAAGAGGGACAAGTACATCAAATGTTATTTCGAACTCTTTTCATTTCCAATACCCCTAAATAATATATTTAGATGAGGGTTGGATTTCTCTCCTCATCTTTTTTTCATTATCTCTTGTAATCTCTAAATCATATATATCCAATCAATACAATACTACTTTAACTTTTCTCTCATTTTATCAGTCAATGGCTTAGATGGGCTGATAAGAGAAAATAAGAAAAAAAAATTAGAAGAGGATCTCCTTCCCTAAGATGAGAGGCTTAGGTAGTCATTTTTGCTCCAAACTTATTTCCTTTCCTTTTTCAGATATTTAACTTTTTGCATCATGTATTTGTTTTCTTATTCTGTGTTTCTTAGTGACATGGGCGGACCAAGTGTATGGGAAGGGGAGCAAGTGCCCACTCTTGAAATCTGATGCGAAAATACGAAAATACCCTTCTCTTAAAATTCAAGTTTCCCCAATTTAGTTTCCCTCTTTCTATTTTATTTTCCCGTGAAATGAAAATGTTTTATATTGAAAAAGATGTATTTGATAGCATTGATAATAAGACAATTATGATAGAATCCAAAAAATAAGGTCTAAAAATATAACATTGTAATTATTTTTATTGTAATATATTTTTGTTATTAAAATATATGTACTCGAACTTATTGAGTGTTCACCCTTCATTAATTTATGTACTTAAACTTATTGAATATCCACCCTTCATTTAATTTCCTAGATCCGCCACTCTTCAGTGATAAGGGAGAAGGAGTGGGTAAGAGGTAGGTGAGGAAAGAAGATGACATAGGATTTCGAGGGAGAATTAAACACATGATTTAATATTTATGACGAAAGAGTAACTTATTTTTAAAAACACATCAAATACTTGAAACTATTCATTGAAAAACTGTTTAAGGAAAATACGTATTTACCAATAAATATTACAAAATATTAAATTACACGATTATTTCAGTTTGAATTTTTAGGATTATATGAAAATTAGTCAAATTCTTGTCTTTTCCTGATAAAATATAAAATAGATAGATTGAATAAAATTAATTCCATCATCACATGCCAAACACCCCTTAACCCACTTTCTCTTCTAGTCCTATATTCACCCCTAATTACAGGAGTTCCAATTTTATCAAAAACTCTTTGATCATATTAAACGAGGCATTATGGTAGCTAAGCAAAAATAACCACACCATGTTCATAAATTTAGCATATAAGTGCACAGAACACATATACTTATTGATGATTCAAACGAATGGGCTTTTAATGAACATGGGCTTACTTGCTTATGTAACGAATGGGCTTTTAATCAAACATTGAAATTGGCAAAGCAACTAAAAAAGAATTAAACATTATATCAAAAAAAAAAAGATTTAAACACCCCTCGTCCTTGGGTTCAACTGGCAAGAGGTCAGACTTCCTCACCTCAATGGAGGGGGTTCGATCCCTGTGTTGGTCAACGCGTTAGGGGAGGCATCCTAGGGGTCTGGGAAGTAGTGGAAACGTGGGTAGAGGTGAAGGCATGTGTACTCTCTGTCCAGTAGTCCTGCGGACTGGGCTCCAAACGCCCTGCCCTTGGATTGTGGGTGAACCCGACCCCTTACCTAAAAATTTTTTAGCAAAAAAAAAAAAATAATTAAACCAACAAACTTTTGGATGAGATAGTAAGCGACCACATCTCCACACGGAGAAGAACACAAATTCAAATCAAGAAATTTGAGTTTTGGTAGCAGTCAAGTGATACATTCATAGTTGATCTCACTTATGTGGAGGAATTGGGAGGTAGAATTAATTTTTCCAATGAGATTATAGCTTTAAATCATCTACTAAAAGCATATCAGTATATTCATAATCGTTCAGCCTCATTAAACTTCAAAAACTCATTTTAGCATCCAATTATGCCATACACATATTCCAGGAAAATTAACGCATTATAACAATTAACCAAAAAAAAGGAACAAATTAAAAAGAGTAAATACCCTTTCTGATCCCTGACAAAAAACACAGACCCTATTTTGGTCTCTGACAAAAAAAAACGACATTTATTCGTCCTTTTTATGGGACTAAAAAATACCTTTTGGAAATTTGTGAGGGATCAAAATGTCCACCAATCTATCCTTATTCGTCCTTTTTATGAACTAAAAATGACATTTTTTTTTTTCAAGGACCAAAATGGAGTCTGTGTTTTTTGTCAGGGATCAGAAATGGTATTTACTCATTTAAAAATAAAAAGAAGGAACTATGAAAAAAATCAACTAATGGCAAAAGCTAGAGACAAGGTTGGATCCACCCTATGTTGACAGCGAATTGTGGAAATAAAACTTAAACTTGGTGTAGGGATTCTGAGCAAAAAAAACTTGGTGTAGGGATGGAGTCAGAGAAACGTGACCGTGGCTTTTTGTATTTACCCACATGATATAAGTTTAATATTTGCGATGAAAAATTACAATTAGATAATTTTATGATATAACCCAATATGTACATGATTCTCCAACTTAAATTCTATAAAACACTAATAATTTAATTTAAACAATACAAAATAAATCAGAATTTAAATATGCTAAATCACTGTATTCCAAAAAGAAGGCTTTACTGATCAAGTGTGTGAGATATAGAGAATAGTGCAGCTAATAGCTAATTCTCTAACATTTTTTTAATTACTCCATCAGGTCCTGAATATAAGACATAGTTGATTTTTTTGGAGATATTAAGAAAGTTAATTAAATTACTTTAAAATATTCCCTCCAATCCTAATTATAAGAACATTTTTGTAGTGTAAATTGCACTATAAAAGTGTTCATATAATTAAGGACTGGAGGTAGTATTTATATTTATCATTTTTTCTTGAAACTATTTTGTCTAACTTACAAATTGTTATATAATTAAAGAATATATAACATATGATATGATTAAGTTTTTAAATATTTCCCCATAAAAGTCAAATCTATCTATTATTTAGTAACGGGGTAATCTAGATTAGATACGAAGATTTTCATAGACTAGCAGTTTCTCAACACATAGGCTCATACAACTGATATAGCTAGGCTTCAAAACATCTTTTGTTCATAAACACCGCATACCATTTCATCTATAAACTATATTTACAAGTCACAACTCACAAAACTTAACATATATATCTTTAATCTAACTCTTCTATACGAGAATGTTATTAGAGAGCAGAAGACAGAGGAGCCCAGATAAGGTTATCAGGAGGGAAGAAATGACAGACGGGGGATGTTCCAGGCTGAACCTTAAGGACATTGAAAGCCACATGATCTTTGTTCC
Source organism: Acacia pycnantha (assembly GCA_025563575.1). Taxonomy (NCBI): domain Eukaryota; kingdom Viridiplantae; phylum Streptophyta; class Magnoliopsida; order Fabales; family Fabaceae; genus Acacia; species Acacia pycnantha. The sequence goes on along the minus strand of JAMWYP010000010.1, from coordinate 2,911,419 downwards.
ACATAGATGTGTCCATGTGACATATTGCAGGAGCTTTAACCCTTGCTCCATCTTCTTCACCTTCAAGCATCACCACAAACAGACGAGTATCGTTCTCTTGGCTATGGCAGTAAAACACTGCATAAGGATAAGGCAGAGGATGGCACCCAATAACTCTAGAAACAGAGATGTTCTTCACTTTTGAAATTATGTAGTTCTGTAATGAAACAGGGGATTTTGTGAGGTATGTTGTGGAGAACATTGAGAATTCAGAATTGGGTCCGAAGATTTTTCGTGTAGAATCAAGGAGGGATTCTAAGGAAGTGGCACAAAACTTGGTTTCACCTTCCATGGCTTTGAATTCACAGTGTTTGAGTGTGTATTTCATGGCCTTGGCTTGAGGAGAGTGTTTGGGGAAAGAGAAAAATTTCAGGAGGGAAGGCAAGTGTCTGGAAGAGAAAGGGATTTTTTCAGATTCTTCTCTGGGAAGAAATTTTGGAGAAGCTGAAATGTTTTTCTGGGCAAAATAGATTGGCATTTTATTGCCTATTTTCAGATCTTTTGGAGTGAAAAACACATTCAGCTCTGGGTCCATATGATTGTGATTGATCTTTCCATGTTCTTCTTCTTCATCATCCTCCTCTGTTTTAGACTGAGTAATTTTATGAAGAATATGGCCATCGGTTTCAAGATTCTGCATATGAGTTGAAACTTTTTTCAGTTCAATATCTCTCCCAAAACTTATTGTGATCTTTCTAGCTCCACCGTCATATGCAATCTGCAGGGATTAATAAAGAAAAAAAAAAAGAATGAAAATGAAACTGAAAATTCCGACTCAGTTCAGATAATCCAAGCTATCAGTAGAATCAGACACGGGGGCTGACTTTTTAAGAACTGAAAACTACATCAAGAATCGAAAAGTCAACAAATAGATAAACAATATATATCTAGATATATATTAAACAAAAGTGATTGATTGAGGAAGTTTAGATTAATTATTGTACCATGAACAAGAGAAGAGCACAGAGGAGGAAGCTCCAGCAGGCCAATCCAAGTCTCATTTCCATGTGTTTTTGTTCAAAGTAGAGATCTTTTGGGTTGTTGCAGAAAAATGAAGAGAAGAAGGGGAAGAAGATAAATAGTTGTGGTAGGCATCTTCAAGGCTAAAGTGGCTGTCCTGTTTATTAATTATTTTATTTAATTAATGAGATAAACGTTATTTGACTTTATTACAATTAATTTCATTTGACTTTATTACAATTAATTTCATTTAAGTTAGGGCAGTTTCATTGTTTTTGTTTCTTTCATTTTTAAGATGGATCTACGGTGTACCGCAAGTCTGTAATCTCATAATGCATTCATACTTGGCCAGTATTATTTGACCTCATTGATATCCGGCCATTAATGGCTCCATTAAAAAACTAGTGGTATTTATTATTTCTCCTTTCAATCAGCCCTGATAATATTTAATTTAATTTAATTTTAAAGCATTTAACCTCAATTAATTTAATTTATTAATTCAATAAATATTCGTTTGACCTCGTTCATGATTAATTTTATACGGAGTATATGACAAAACCTTGGTTTTTATTAAAAATTTACTAATGCTCTCTTAGCGCTAAAATATGTTTTTGAGCTGAAAATTTGGTTTGAACATAAGTAATTCAAAGAAGCGTATAATCAATTATTATAAAACAATTCTATAAATGATAATTCAATGAAATGAAAGTTATTTAAAAATTAAAATCTATTCTTCACACTGTTAATCCAAATACAGGTTGTTAAATTCGCGAGTTTAAGCAAACTCATTATAGCAACGTGGACTTAGATCGTGAACTCAAACCATCAATTCATAAGAGTTTACTTTTACCATTAAATAGATATTAATAGTGTATAATTAAATAATTAAAATATTAAAATGTTTCAATCCAAATAATTGAAATTAAATATATAAACATTCATAATTTATCATATTTAACAAAAATATTTATATAAAATTCATATATAAAAGCCATTGAGCATTACCAAATCAAAAAAAAAAAAAATACGAGTTAAGAGTAAGCTAACACGGTTTTTATAAGTTAGAAACGTAAAAATAATAAACTTAATGTGTAGACTCATGAGTTTAACAGTTTACAGTTTTCACGAGTTTATCAGTGATTCGACTCGATTTAGTAAAGTAGAAATGTAAAAACAGTAAATTCAGATAATCAACTCGCGAGTTTGACAACAATAACTATGACTATTGTTTATCATATAAAAATAGCTCAAATGGTAAAAAGTGGATAGGGTGTAGATATAAATTGACAATTGAATAATTGTGTTGTATTTTCGGTGTGTGTTGTGTTAAAAGAAAAGCAACGTATGAGTGTATGCCAGTAAAAGTCTTACATCACTTATTTTCTAGAGTTAAAATCATGGTAGTTAAAAACTCGATTTATCACTACGATTTTATGTTTTTACGATTTTTTTTCATTAAAACGATTTTACTAATTTTCCAAACGCTTTTATGTTTTTACAATTTTTTTACGTTATGATTTTACGTTTTAAGATTTTTCATTCTCCTTCCGTTTTCAGGTAAAATATATGTTTTCACTACCATGGTTAAAATAACTACTGTCATTGTTCAACTATTGTGTTGGTACAGGCGAAAAATTCCTCTCACATGTCACGGTATACCCTACTAGCATCAAGAGTTTAAATGAATACCACCTATAAATAAGTAGTGGCTGGTGCTAAATTGCTAATCTAAGAACATTCATCAAGCTCTTTAGTTTTCAAGTTATTCTCATCCTCTGGACTTAGTTATATATTTTTATTTCTATTGTTCTATTTCATTTTGTTTAATCTTGAGGGTTTGCTGTGATTATTTTTTATTGTGTGACATAATAACCCTTAAAACAGTATTTTTCATACACAACTGGGACCAAGTGTATATGTATTCCTTACAGGTGTTGTCCCACAAATTGAGAGGTTGTGTGATTGAATGAAACAGCTCTTGGCAAGAATTTCGATGTTACTAGCTACTACTTCGTGTAATTTTGCTAACCATTTTTGTCACTTGGGTGAAAAAGCAGGGTTATTAAATTCGGGCCCAGACCCCGATTGGTCGGTTTGACTTGGAAACCGACAAACAGGTCCGGATATTTACCCTGTTTAGAATTTTAAAAAAAAAAAAATCTTTATAATTTCATATTAATAACTTTAAAATCTTCATATTCTCACTAATTTTACCTTAAATTAGCTTCGGTTTGATTCCAGTCTGAACCATTGAATCTTGATTCAATACCTGACCAATTCAGTGATTGGTTTCGATTTAATAACCTTGAAAAAAAAAAGAAAAACCGCATTGTTGACAAAAGTTAAACTAAAAAGTGGTCTTACTACTTTTAAAGGAGGAAGACATGGGTGTGGAAGAAGGAATAAAAGTATTTTGTGACTTTAATTTAAAGATTTGTTTATTTAAAGGTGTGAAGAAAATGGGGTGTTTGAATATGAATGAATACAGAGAATTCCAAAAAGAGAAGACGTACTAATTGCACTTTGCACCCCACTTCATGTAACAACTTCTATATTTAATTAGAAAAAAAAAGATTAGTGATAAAACAACCACCTTGGTTACTGGCAAACATATTTACATTAAATTTTTGTCTTGATATAATTCAGATCTCAAATCTCAAATTCAAAAAGCTACTCAATTCATTCATTTGACTATATGTGTTGTTTTTGTGTGTGTCCCATGTAGCAGTGGCAAACACATAATGTTGGTTAACACTGTTCTATCTTCCTCACACCTTCTGTCATTTTCCTCATTCTCAACTCTTAACTATATCTTCCAATAAAGTCCCCTCTCTCTCTCTACAAAGAGACAGATCCAGAAAAGTAATTAGGGGAGGGGCAAAAATTACATAATAGAACACATATTTTTCATGAAAGTATATTTCTGCCCGATAAAAATTTCAATATTTTCGTTTTAGTCCCTCTATAAAACTATTAGTAGGGACTAAAGTGAAAATATTAAATTTTTATGAAGCTAAAATATAATTTTTAAAAAAATCTGGGTCTAATTCTATAATTTTGGGAGGCCACCCCTAACTCCTCCCTATGTCCGTCCTTGTCTCTACACACACAAGTTTGACCGTGGCAACATACTCCACTACGAGGGAATATAATTTTATGAAAAGGGAAGGATCGGAGCAAGTTTTATGCTCATCCCTTTTAATCACGATAGTGGAATGTTCAGATTTAATTTAATTTAACTTTTATATTTTAAATAATATTTTATTTTATTATTTACAAAAATAAAAATAAAGATAATCTTATAACTATCATTTCTTATAAAAAAAATGAATTTATCATTTAAAAAATCACAAATTAAAAATTTTAAATTTAAATCGTTCAGATTAAAGTTTAAATAATTGAGATCTCATTATAATGATAATAAATTAGTTGTTCATCACTGGGATGAACACAAAATGCAAACCTAGGGAAGGATATGGTTCATTAGAGATCTCACTTGAAACACTTACCAATCAAAGTGACAAGGTCACATCTTCAGATCAGGTCAACCAAGCATCATCAAAAAGGGTTTCCACAAGATATGAACATTTTTCTTATGAACATTATTTCATTCAAAATAATTCCCTATGACCAATCATATTCCGGCATGAAATATATGCGCCATAAAAGGTAGCAAGCATTTTTAGTCTTTTCAATTCTAATTACTTTCTTTTCTCAAATAATAAAAGAAAAAACCCTCAAAAAATGATATATATCTCTCTTTCTCTTATCATGTCTAAAATATCATTTCATTGCATTATAAACTAAGTCTTATATTTAAAAATCGAAAATAACATATCGTGAGTGAGATAGTATATGTTTAATTTACCTCTCTAGACTCTATAACCCGATTTAAAGGGGTATAAAATATTAAAATAAATACAAGCGCATCAAAGAGCTTGTCAAAATTATCGTTTCTAAAAGGCCATTTTTATGTCAATTATATTTTGATCCAACTAAAAATTAATTAATATAATGTAATTTATATTTAGATACGTTACGTTTTTATAAAAGAATCGGCTTGACATTAAATTACTTAAATAATGTATTGAAAAGTCAGTTTTTAATCTAAAAATAAGCATTTAGCTAAAAGGAAAAATAGAAATCCTTTTACTAGTTCCCCTTGGCTATTTTGAATCACACCACCATAATTAGCCTAAATTAACTTTATTAGTTTCACAAATCAATTTCGATGACCTAAAAGTCATTCCAAACACAACCAAAAAATAATCAATAATCAATAACACACATGTCAATCTCTGATACACCCACATATTTTGCATAGTCATTTTTGTATTACCTTTTCTAATTAATTTGATTAATTATATTTGCTTTGCCCACAAACAATCACTAATACTCTAATATAGAGGGACAAAACTCTGGCCTCAGATGAGGACTGGCACATAAGTATTTGCTTGAAATCATTCCAAGTATCACTTAGGGGACAACATTTTTTTTTAAGGAGATACCCCATCTTTTAAAAGGCCTTATACTTTAATAATCAAAAGGCTATATACTTAAATAATTAGAAGGTTATATATTTAAATAATTAAGATTGCTACAAATTGCTTTGGATATAACAATATCCTTTGAGCTAGCAAGACGTGTATAAGCATCCCAAGCATGCTTCTTAAATTATGCCACTGAAGCCAAGTTCCCTTTTAAATTACCAACTTTGCAACCAAAAACAAGCATAATTTACTTTACGTTAGGATCATTCAATTCTTAAATAAATATTGCAATGTTTTCTAAAGAGAAAAGGAATAATACTGGTTTATTGCCCAATTTTTTTAGTATTCATATCTTTCTCTGTTTCTCTTTATGTGTACCACCAGATCGCTAGACAACACCAAATGCACAAGCATATATGTGTGGACACCTATGCTTGATTTGAGAAGCTTTTTTATGGAGGAATATTGCGGAAAAAATTTCCACTTAAAAAATTGGGAAAATCCTTTTAAGGTCTCAAGGGACCAACAAAATGTCAAAAAAGTCTTTAAAAAAAATTATGATGTAAAAAATGTCCCATTGACAACTCCTTCAGGAAGATATTGACAACTACATCTGTGGATTTGAACAACTCATTGGGACCCTTTTGACATTAGAATTTTCTCTAGAACTTTTTTGACATTTTCTTAATTACTTGGGACCTTAAAAGGATTTTCCCTACAAAATTTATTATCTCTCTATACATATAGATATATGTCTTTAAAAGAGTATAACTCTTTACAACATATTTGCAAATGTTTTTGGTTTTACCCTTAATTAAAGATAAGAGCTGTATAAGCAGTAGCGGACCTTAGGATGAATGTTTGGGGGGGCCAAATATATAATTATTAACTAATTAAAAAAATATTTGAGGGGCTAAATGTATAAATTTTTGGGACAAATATATATAAAAAAGAGTCCATTTTACATTAAATATTTGAGACATTTTTTTTTTTTTTGGGGCCAGACCCCTATTGTCCTTGAGAAGATCCGTTATTGTGTATAGAAAGAGAGTCGTACATAGATTTTAAACAAATTTAAGGTATTTTAGATAATAAATCTTATAATGAAATTTTTTAGCAATTTTTCTTTTTGATAAAGTGAATGTTACCATTATATATTATATCAGAATCAAATGCTCTATAACCCCATTTTGGACTTGTACCTACCCAACCAGCCACTTGTTCCCTCTACATTTATATTCATCCCCAAAAAAATAAACAAATAAAGAGAAAGAGAGAGAATTGAAGAAAAGTTTCATGCTCCACAAAGTTGAGTTGAAAAACTTAATGTGAAAAGCACAAAGCCCTTGGCTTTCTCTATCTCAAAAGTTTGATTCTCACTGTATATTTTAAAAATTTGATGTTGATGTTCAAATTGTTGACCTCCACGTCTCAATTCTCCAACGTGTTTTAGCTTAAATCATTAAAACAAGTTTGTTCACAACCATAATTTAATTGCAATGCCTTTTCATGAGTATCGAGAGGGTATATATTCAATGATCCTTTTTCTTTACAACCGAATAATATTCAATGATCCTATAGTGTCCAATTTTTTAGTCAGTAGAGATGAATATCATGTTTATATAGTGAAGATTTTAAATTTTTACTTTGTTTTAAAATTTAAATTAACAATTTTTGTCAATGAAAATTAATTTTTTTTAATACATTTTTACCTTCATTAAAATAAAATTTAACCAGTCCAAATATAACTTATATAGTTTATATCTAAAATCTATATAATTTTATTTTGTGTAGGAAATTTATATGGCGAATGATATTTGAGGACCAAGAGATTGACTTAATTTAATAAAGGGCGGCGCATTGGGTTATGTTTGAGTTAGCGTTAAAGAAATATGTTAATGTAAAGATAAAACGCATCTCACATATATATCCTGTACACCATAAATCATGTCGGAAAAGTAGTTTTTGTTGGAAATTATGCCCTAGGGGCCTATCATTGTACTTTAAACATTATTGTTATTTAAAGTATTTCTTCATTTTTTTTATCATATCATTTACATGTTTATTATGATGGTTGTATCCTTGGACGTATCATAAAGATTGTCTTAAATGTCCCTGGTCGGTCATTTATGCGGGAGTGGAGATTAAATAAAACCGATATGACTTTAATGAGGTATGGAGATACGAATCAAAGTCTTAGGCATTTATAAGAGTACAAGGTGTTGAACCGACCCACCATGAGAAAGCTGCATGGATTAAGTCATAAGCTTATTTCATGTATAATCACGTCACAATGCCCTTTGACCTGAGATAATCATAGATTCCTACATGAGAGTCGCTAATCTTTGACCTAGTCAAAAGTCACCTTTGACCGGGTGATGATAAAGGCTTCGATTGAGATTAGTGGTTTTCATGCAGAGAAATGTGAATGGTCAAGATGAGATTTGTCCCTCACATTTATAGAGAGATATTACTAGGCCCCCTCGATGAGTAAGTCTGAGAAATGTATGGTCATACTACGATAGAAAGGAGTTTCCACTTCAATTGTTAGACTACTCAAGGATCGAGAAAGTAATGGTCAAGAATAGGAGGATGACACTATTCATGCTTCATCCTTGACCAAATTATTGAGTGACAAAAGGGACGTGACATGGTTGTATGATAAGTTGCATCGTATCATCGATCCTCATATGAATTGGGTAGTCGCAATGTCTTACTAGAGTCTGCTTGCGATTTGTGGGCTGATACAATGTTGGCCCGCTGCCAATTTCATGTGGGGCTACAGGGTCGCACACAAGAATAGCCCAACACGAGTTATAATGTCCAAATTCATTGAGTCTAAGATATGTCTAAGATTTAATGAATAAAATGTTTAATTTAGGGAGAATGAATATATATATATATATATATATATATATATATATATATATATTCAAAATTTATAATAATATTATTATTATGTAGCATTTGTTTTGTATTTAATTTATTTGATAAATTAAATAACTAAAACTAATAGAGATATCGTATCTCAGATTTAATTAAATAGATAGATATCGTATTTCAGATTTAATTTAGGGAGAATTATAATAAAGGACCTAATAAAAATAATATTTATTAAGAAGGACCATAAAAATAGTAATTATTTTGAAGGACCAAAAATTAAAAAATTAAAATAGAAAGACTAAATTGCCCTTAACAAGATTTCCTATATTCTCTCTATCTGCTGAACTAAAATCTGGAGTGATTGATGGATAAAGACAAATAAAGACCAATTCAAATAACCTCATTCTTTTTCGATTGCATAAACTTGAAACTAACCTGACTTTTCATATCCTATATCATATTAAATTGCAGTTACCATTCCCATTTCATCGCTCCAATCAGCCTTGGATTTCACCGACCTAAAACCCAAAATGCGGAAAAAGAGTACCAGATTAATTGTTTTCAAAAAATATATATCCGTCCTAGACAACTAACTAATTCACTCAAAATCCTTTACCTAATGCAACTTGGGCTTGGAAGTAGACGATCAAAAAGTGATGTTCTTCTTCATCGCTAATATTTTCTAGTTTAATCTGATATGAAATATGAAAAGTAAAAGAACTAGGTTATTTAAATTGATCTCTATTTGTTATTATCTATCAATCACTCAAGCTTCTGATTTAGTTAGAGATAATATAAAAAATCTGGTTAAGGGCAATTTAGTCTTTCTATTTTAATGTTTTAATTTCTGGTCCTTCAAAATAATTACAATTTTTATGGTCCTTCTTAATAAATATTATTTTTATTTGGTCCTTTATTATAATTCTCCCTTTAATTTATGAAGATAAATTGAATCAGTTGGCTTTTAATTCGAATTAAATAAATAGATTAAATTAAATCTATTGGACAGATTTAAATAATATTATTTTAATCTAATTCGAATTTCAAAATTAATTAAGATTAATTTTGAATATTTAATACGGCCCATCAGGATTAAAAAAAAAAAACCCCTATAAGATAATGAGAAAGTCGTATTAGATTAATCGCAAGAGGGAAACCTTAGGCGATACGGAGGAAAAGTTAGAGGCGCTAGCACGCTGCTTGTGTTGGGGTCTTGTTCGTGTGGATACCGGTAGAGGGAGCTGATTCGTTCAGTTGGCTCCTAACGATCAAGGTTCTGAAACCCGGATCGGTGACTGAACCGGTCGGGGTACTGGGTTAAGGGTTAGTGGGTCGATCGAGTCAACCCGGGCTAGACCGGTGAGGTATAAAAAAATTGGAAGTTACTTAAAGTGTAGGGCAACTTTATTGACTTTGACTACTTTTATTGGTTTTGTGAAATTTGTTAGTTGATGTCTTATAATAAGGACCAGAGGGAGTACTATATATCATTTTAATACTTTAGATCAGTAGTAAAATAATCATATATTTCAATACTTGTGACATATTCAGATATTCAAATCAGATTGCCTTTAAAAATAAAAAATTTAAAAAATTAAAAATAATGGAACCGGGTTGACCCTGTAACCCGACTGGTTTACACCGGTTTCACCGGGTCAGACCGGTTTTGCACCAAACCGGACCGGTTTCACGGCCGGTTCCCGGTCTGAACCGGCCAATCCGGTCCGGTTTCACAAACCATGCTAACGATCAAATAAGACGCATACGACATAAAGGTGCGATTATGACTACTCTAATTTAAACGCGGTTGATAGATCTTCCATTGGGATTTGAAATTTATTCTGATAAATTTTCTTCCGCTGCCTGTACGAATCCCAACAGTTTCTACTGCCAACTCAAATAGACACTAATAAAATAAATGTACATAGTGTTACCCCACAAATGAAGAAGTTGTTTTCAAGATTAATTTAATAAAGATATGAAAACATCAAAATAAGGATCAAAGGTTTTTTTTTTTTTTCTAACAATTTGTTACCCTCATTCCTTGATTTGCAGCTTCGTAACTACTAATTTGTAAGTAAGATTCATCTATTTATGAAAGCAAAAAAGAAGAAGAACCTGCTAAAGATACCATAACCTCTTCTAATATGCCTTCTTCTAATATCTTTTGTAAGGTCATTTGTAACATTTCAAATGTTTTTTTCCCTTTTAGTCATTAATTTCTATATAAAATAAGTGACATTTTGGTATGGCATGAAATGATAATTTTTAGAAAAAAATCAAAACTACACAACTTTAGATTATTTTTTGGAAAAAAAAAAAAAAAAAAAAACTCCATGTTCTGCTACACATTAAGCTGTCAGATTTAAGTACTTACCCACCAACAAAATTTATTATTATTCATTGCTGGATCATGCTATTTTATTTGTTGGATTTTTTTTCTTGGACAGATGTTTGTTGGATTAAACTACAACAACTAGCTAGTTTTAAATATAAGATTAAGTTGACTTTTTTTGGAGAGATTAAGGAAGTTAAATAAGTTACTTTAATTATGTTGTGTGTTCATATAATATATATCAGTTTATTAGTTTAGAGAAAAAAATATAAATATAAATACTCTAAAGTAATTTAATTAATTTTTATAATCTCTCTAAAAAAAGTCAATTTTGTCTTATATTAAGGACTGAAAGGAGTATAAACAATTGGGTATTGCCAAATTGATAATATAATACATGATATGGAAAACACAATATTTAATTTAATTAAAGAGAAAGTAAAATGATAGAATGATGGATTGTTTTTTTTTTTGATATAAAAAAGTTTTGGAGGGGTTCGGCATCAGTCCCCCACCAAGGCCAGGGCACGGCCCCGGGCTCTATGAGCACTTACTGGGGACTTACGAGATCGCCTACCAAAGGAGTCCCAGCGACGGCAGAGGGGATCGAACCCACGACCCAAGGGCCTAATCCTGGATCCCTTACCATCTAAGCCAACTCACATTGGTAGAATGATGGATTGTTAGGAGAACAAGGAAGCATTAATTTTGATGAAGAAAAGAAGTGGACTTTTAACAGGGCCAGATAGATCACAAGTCACAACCCACCATTCTAAATATAAAGCCAATACTATAATAAGCATTACATGCTATGCATGAACCTATAAGCAACAGAGAGCCTTTTTTTATAAAAAAAAAATATATATATATATATATATATATATATATAATAAATAAATAAACATGTCATCATCATTATTTTTGGTGATGAACTTTTGAAGTCGACTTTATTGAAAAAATTTAAGACAATTAAACTAATAAAAGTCAACCCTCTTTTCTTTTACTCCTATCTCCAACCGGCCGTTGTCTTATCGGCCAAGTTTTGTTTAGTTATTATTTTTTGTGATTTTTTATTAATTATTTTTGTTTCATTTTTTAACTTCTTAAATTGGAAAATTGCTAAAAAGCCCCTGATTATAAAATTTATTATTCAAAGATAGTTAATGAGGCTCAGGTTAATAACTATTGATAAAGTACAATTCAATTTCAACACGTGCAATCCTTCTTTTTCAACACATCAGAATTTATATATCTTTATTTATAGGGAAAATCCCTTTAAAGTCCCAAGAGACCAAGAAAATGTTAAAAAAGTCCTACAAAAAATTCTAATGTCACAAAAGTCCCAAAAAGTTGTTAAAACTCACAGATATAATTATTAATACCTCACTGATAAAGTTTTTACTGAGACTTTTATGACATCAAAATTTTTTGTGAGATTTTTTTTTTTAATATTTTCTTAGTCCCTTAGGACCTTAAAGAGATTTTCCCTTATTTGTATGCATATATCTTTCATTTTGTATTTAGTTAAATATTCGTTGCACATAATTAAAAAAGAGTTGCACAGTCATGTAAATAGGTTTCACTTGTCTTCTTGAACAAATTTCAAGAGTAAGAATTTTTTTTAGCAATTTTAGTTCGATTTTTTTTTTAGCAATTTTCCCTCATAGTAATAACCTTGGATCTCACTTGGTTTATACAGATAATTTTTTTTTTTTTTATGTAGTGGAATTCTTATTCTTCATTGAAAAAAAGAAGTTAAGAGATGCTTCTGAACTAACAAACAAAATAGAAAGATGAATTTGATATAGAATCAAATCTAAACAATGATTCTTTTTTTTTTCAAAAAAAAAGAAGAAAGAAAGAGTCAAATAAAAATATATAAATTAATTAAATGAAGGGCCGACATAATGTTGGCCATGGTCTCACATTTTCATGGCTAACTACCACTTGCACCCATGGATTACATTACAGGGAACCGTAATCCAGGGGCAGTACTTCCCACTGAATTTCGTCTGACGTGTTTTCACCTTTTTGTATTTTAGGATTCATGCTTGGCTTTTTTAAATAATATAAAAATATATATATAATGATAACAAATATAAAAAATCATGTGATTCTTGTAGATTATATTAAAATAAATTTTACCTTTTTCATACTAATATTACCTAATTTTCTATAAAACTATTCATGGAATCATGCGTAATGTGATTAGAAAAATACATATCATGAAATATAAGCAAGGGTTCAGTTCTCAACTGTTACATATGGAAAAAGAAGAAGAAGAAAGAAAGAATAAAAGTCTCTATTTTTCCTTACTCGTTGATAACTGAAAAAAAAGGGTTAAGAAATCTCTCATTGTAAATTTTATTATCAAAAGGCACCTGAAATTTAATTAAAGATCTAAATGCAATATATCTTCCGTATGTTCAATTTTATTTTATTTTTCAATTACGTGTAACATATATTTAAGGGAAAATGACAGTCAGGTCCCAAAAAAACATACAAAATATTAAAAAAGTTCCAACCCAAAATCGCATATAAAAAAAGTCTCAACAGGAAATGTTATATTCACAACAAAATTTAAAAACCTGGCTATTCACAATAAAAAGTGTTATATTCACAACTGTTCTGGTGTAGAACACAGATGTCCAGCCTGATGGGTTGGTGCTTTGATATTGGATCAACGGACTCTTCTTGAATGCTACTGTACACAACCAGGCTCTTCGCCAAGGGGGTGGGGTGTGTGCACAGTGTGACTATATGTAAATAGTTCAGAAATTAGAACGTGTGTACCTTAGGGCTTGACCTTAGTATTTATAGAGTGTACTTTAGGTAGGATATTCTGGGCCTCGCGTAATCTCTGGTCCAAGCATCCTAACTGCTATATCATATCCAAAGATATTCCTTGATTATGTGTGAGTTAGGATCCTCCTTGATATTAGATAGGATTGAGTATGCCTTATCTCTACAGTTGGGCCTTGTACAGATCCGTAACAACAACGAAATTTAAATACTTGGATTTTGTTTCAATACAAACAATATCAAAAAAGTCCCTAGAGACTTTTTCAATATGTGGTTTTAGGTTTAGACTTTTTTGATATTTTGTATATTTCTGAGGACCTGGCTGTCATTTTCCTTCAATTATGTGTGAAATACCTTTTAATTTAGATGGCCCTTTCAGTTTTATATATAAATAAAAAGTTATACCCAATTGAAAACGAGTTACATTTCCCAAGACCTGGTTTCTTAGGTTCCATTGAGTTATAAAATTTTGAGGATTTTCCAACCATTATTTCGCGATACTATTGGTTTAGAAAGGGGGAAAAAGAGTAATTCATTTTCAAGGTTTTGATTGAATAATTTTTTTTTTGTTGCCCATCCGGTTCACCAGAGCTTCGCCCGGACTAATCCGGATCCGACCCGCGTCGCGCACCTGGCTATGATAGGAAAGTCTCCTAGCGGAGCTTTTTTACATTCACAAGACTCGAACTCGAGACCTTGCTTAAGCGACACAAGTCGCTTACCACTTGTGCTAACCCGTTGGTTGATTGAATAATATTAAAAGTGAAATGGCTCTGTTTATTTTTTTATTTTTGATAAGATAATGGCTCTGTTTAGTGAAAAGGCCAGAGTTTTCCTGATGGTTACGTATGTCAGCATGACGACCCATCTTACGCCTCAATGCTAAAGACCATGAGCCTGGTGAGTGTTTTCCATGTCATGAAGGAAAGCTCTTGTTTTGGAATTAGTATGCCCTTTCCCATCTCATCTAGAACCTTCACGTGGCCTGATTTTTAAAATTCTCATTCAATTGTTGAGTCCAAGAAAAACCACTTCAAACAACTCCAAGAAAGAGAGAAAAAAAAAGAGAGAGTTTAAGACAGATATTTCTGCCGTGAAAGATAATTTTGTTAAAATTTTAAATTAATTATTATTCTAAAATAAAACTAAAATTTTAAAAGTGATTATTTCTCTAATTCTAAATATAAGATATAATTTATAGAATACTTGATACACCAGACTACATCCTACGTTTAAGAAGTAAGAGGAGGCAGTAGCATTATTTAGCACTCCAACTCCAAACATAAAAGATTCCCATAGTCTCAATGAAGGGATCAGAATTTGTCTGCATTCTCCACCTGCTAGACTTCTACTATAACATGGTGGGGTGGTATGAAGTTTAAAGCAAGCTTATTAAATTAGAACTGGTCACTGAATTGGTTGTAGTAGTGAGTTAAGGATTAGTTGGTCAGACCAGAGTTAAGTCAAAGCTAAGTCAAGATCAAACTGGTGAGAAGGTGAATATTTTAGAGTTATTAATATAATTTTTTTAAAAAAAAATCTTAAACCGGGTTAATACCCAGACTGGACCAGTTCGCTGGTTTCCAAGTCGAACCGGCCAATCCAGGTTTAATAAACCTGTTTTAAAGTGATAATCTTAATAATTAAAAGACCAATCATTTCGTCTAGTAACATGAAGGTTGTCCAATAGATGGGAGGCGTGATCCCGCTTATAATCTTATGTCATTAAATAATTTAAAAAATAAATATGACTTTGTAATTTATGAAACCTCTTATATAAATGAAAGATTGTGAGTTGGATCTCAATCATAATATTCAACTGTAAGTACTTACCCTTTTAAATAAAAAAATATAGTAATACATATGGAAGTTTCATAATTAAATACAAGAAACAATCTAACACAGTCATTATAATTTTTTCACTTGAAACTGCTTAGTTCATACAGTTTTTTTATTCAATATAACTTAGAGTCTATAATTTTTTATTTAAAGTCTATAATTTCCCAACTCAAAATTGAGTTGGATTTGTTGGGAAAATAGAATAAGATTAAAAAATCTAATTAATTGATCATAAAAATAAAATTTTAAGAATTAAAAGTTATATTGTGACTTAAATACCACACCACATAATTATTGTGTGGTTTTATATTTATCAGCTACAATCATTAATATAGTGAAGTCAACCCCCAAATTTATTTATAGCCACATCATGTTTGCCTCCATCTCCAATACCATATTGCTGGTCATTATAGCCGTTACTATTAGAAAGAGTAAATACCCTTTTTGGTCCCTGACAAAACACACGGACTCCATTTTGGTCCCTGACAAAAAAATCGACCCTTATTCGTCTTTTTTATGGGACTAAAAATGACCTTTTGAAAATTTGTGAGGGATCAAAATGTCCACCAATCGACCATTATTCGTCATTTTTATGGACTAAAAAAGACATTTTTTTGTCAGTGACCAAAATAGAGTCCGTGTTTTTTTTTTCAGGGACCAAAAAGAGTATTTACTATATTAGAAATCATATGCATGCAATGCTCGTTAACCTATTCTTCAAGATTCAAAACAATGTCAATGTCCTCTCACGAAAGGGTCGCATAAATATCATAGTCTTTTTTTAACAATTTAAATTATCATGATCTAATGTTAAATATCCTCATTTTAAGATTTAAGTGAGGGAGCTCCTTCCTGAAAAATTAAATATATGTAAAAACACACGTACAAATAGTTGTCTTTTTATAGTTTTTTACAAGGTCAACTCTACGACTTGTCGCTTGTGAGAGTTAATGTATACCTCAGACAGTTTTGTTTTTAATGAAGTTTCTTATTTCTTAGTTTTTCAATTTTTTTTAATAGAAACTGATGATCCTTCTCTTACATACTCCACCGACCACCGCTTTCTCCTCCTCTTTCCCCCTGTTCTTTGAGAAATACTTAGGAATGGGGGAATCATATGAATTATATATATTCAATAAAAATATAATACTCCCTCCGATTCTAATTATAGGAATACTTTTATAGTGTAATTTGTACTATAAAAGTGTTCATATAATTAGGACCGGAAGTAGTAATTGATATTATCTTAAATTGTTTGACATAATTAATTAGCCAATTAGGATTAAAATAATATGAGTTGTATTTTTATTGAACATGGTTCATATAACGTGACACTTTTAGAATATATAAGTATTTCTCATTCCGTGTTGATGTTCACGGTCTTGTTATGGATTACATTATGCATTACGAGCACTTGAGTTTTAAAATTAAATTACTTTATTATAATTTATTTTATAAATAATTTAATTTATTATGATATTAATAATATATTATTTTTATAATTTTTATTTTTACTTTCTATCGTCCTTTTTTAAAGAATTATAGGGCCTGTTTGGTATAAGGAACATATGAGGAAGGAAAGGAAGGGAAGTGAATGAAAAGGAAAGGAAGATTGGAAGGAAACTTTAAAAAGTTAACTGTTTGTTAGAGATGGAAAAAGAGAAGGAAGATGATAATTTTAAAAAATAAAAATAAAAATATAAAAAATAAAATTTCTAAAATACCCCCTTACCCTAAAAAAAATCTGCCGCTTTCCTTCTTCTCTCACTCTCGCCGGCCATAAGTGAATCAAGGGGGAAAAACAATCTTACCTTCATCCCTCTCTCTCTCGACCGCAATCACTGAACCAAAAGAAAATCAGATCCCTACTTCATCCCTCTCCATTTGCGGGCCCTCAAAGCTTCTTCCCCATCTTGCTTTTCACGAGTTGCTTCTGTTCTCTGGAGAAACCAAACCAGATGACCCACAGAGCTTCGTTCAGTTTGGCTCTCACAACTCCGGATCGATCGTTTGTTCTACCAGCTCCTTCGCGATCTTGTCGCAAGTCCGTCAAGATTTCGTCGAAGATCGATAGTCTTCCTCCCATGCCGCTTCTTCGAGTTCTTGCTACAGGGTTAAGATAGAAATTTGGCAAGAGGGAAGATGAGGTCCCACTTATATGCGAAGGATCTCATCTTCCCTTAAACGTGGGAAGATTGCCGCCGCTGGAACTTAGCTTGTGGGAAGACGAGGTAACCAAACAGGCCACCGCACGGAAGATTCAACATCTTTCCTTTCCTTCGGCAGATCTTTCGTGTACCAAATGGGTCCATAGTATTATTCACATCTCATCCAAACTAGCGCGGATTTCATTTATTTGACTATATCTATTTATATTACATTTCAAAAAATATATTACATAAAATTTATAACAGATAACAAACTATATAAATAATATATCTATAATTTATATATACAAAAATGGCAAAGGATCCATACACATCATCATGTTGAAATTGATGAACGATACGAGCATAAAATAGAAACTGTAGTAGTGTTGTAGTATCTATAAAGAGAAAGATGGCAAAAAAAATGGATTAAATAGTTCGACCACATGTATAAATAATGTCAATGGAGGCATTAGTAAGAAGAGTTGTAAAAGATAAGTAGAGAAACCTAATAAAACACTTAAAAAATTTATTAGAGATGCGACCTTTTAATCATATATATATAGAGAGAGAAAGAGTTTATCGTTTGTCATG
This sequence comes from Acacia pycnantha, assembly GCA_025563575.1. Classification (NCBI taxonomy): domain Eukaryota; kingdom Viridiplantae; phylum Streptophyta; class Magnoliopsida; order Fabales; family Fabaceae; genus Acacia; species Acacia pycnantha. The sequence continues at coordinate 2,893,330 of JAMWYP010000010.1, read as the reverse complement.
TCACTTGACATAAGGTATGTCAAGTCACTCTAAAACTACGTCATTTTAGGGGTTAGGAGAATTAATAAAGGGTGTTTTGATAAAATTCGTATAATAAATACAAAAATAAAAATATAAAAACACCTCTCATTAATTCCCCTAACCCAAAAACGACATAGTTTTGAGGTGACTTAACATAATCTTATGTCGAGTGACACGACAAACTTGACATAATATTATGTCAAGTGAGCCCAAAACTACGTCGTTTTGGGAGTTAAGGAAATTAATGAAGGGTGTTTTTGTATTTTTGTTTTAGTATTTATTATATGAATTTTACTAAAAGATCATTCATTAATTCCCCTAACCTAAAACTACGTCGTTTTGAGAGTTCATTAATTCTTTTAACCCCAAAACGACGTAGTTTTGGAATGACTTGACATAACTTTATGTCAAGTGACATGACAAATGATAACCCCATATATATATATTGGCTATCACTATCTAATTGATTTAAATTTGCGCATTATTGAACCTAATCAAAAGCAGTTATTCTAAATGCTTCCCACGTAAAGAAAGCTTCTTAGACATTGCTATCACTATATCTAATTGATTTAAATTTGCGCATTATTGAACCCAATTAAAAGTAGTTATTCTAAAGGCTTCCCGTGTAAACAAAGCTTCTTATTGTTAAGTTATACTTGAGCAGATTATGTGTTAAAGATTTGAAATATATATATTTAATTATACAGATATTCATCTAACAATATTTTATAAATAAGAAACTATTGAATTATTCCTTAAAAGGGTATAATTTAAAATTTTAAAAATTTCGTGTGACCAAATATATATATTTTTTGGAATTCTACATTATTTAAAAAAAATTAATCACAGACTAATTTAGTTGTATTAGTAGCAAACTCTTCCAAATTAAATTTGTTTCATACATAAAAGCAAGGTTATCAAACTTACGAGTTTAAGTAGATTCATGATATTATGTAAACTCGTAAAAATTTACTTTCACTATTAAACAGGTATTAATAGTTTATAATAAATAATTTAAATATAAAAAATAATAACAATTTGATTTAAATATATTTTAAATCTAAATTATTGAAATTAAATCCATCAATATTCAAAATTTACCATATTTAATAAAGAAATTTCTATAAAACTCACATATAAAGCTGTTGAGTGAGATCAAATAAAAAAAAATAACACGAGTTTAAAGGTGGGTTAACACGGTTTTGTAAGTTTGAAATGTAAGAATGGTAAACTCGATGTATAAACTCATAAGTTTAACTAAGTTTGTAATGGTTATGAGTTTACCAATGACTCGACTCAATTTGATAAACTAGAAACGTAAAAACGGTAAATTCGAAAAGTCAACTCGCGAATTTGACAACAATGCATAAAAGTACTCATCATATTAGGGTCAAACTCTCAACTTATTAATTTTTTTTTGTAAGCTTAAACTTCTGGCTTCAAGAACTAGATGCCACGTGAGCCAAGACTTTAACCTGGCTTCCAGAAGTAGATGCCACGTGAGCCAAGGCTTTAACCAATATTAATGACATATTGATGATATTGATGTCTTTGAATTAAATTTGAAAATTGTATAATTTTCTATGATGAAGTACCGCATCGAGGCGTCAAAAAATATGTACGGCGAAGATTGGTGATGAGTCACTTTACAGCTATTACTCAAGCAAGATCTGAGCAAAAAAAAAATTACTCAAGCAAGAAAAGAGAGGTTTCATTTTCCTATAAATTTGCACAAAGGCCAAATACACCAATCAGACCCTTCCTTCCTCTAATCCAAATCATGCCCTTCACCAACATGAAACTAAAATCCACCTTCTTCTCCTTCTTCTTCATCCTCTCCCTTCTTCTTCTGGTAAATTAAACATTTATTCTCTTCTCTCAGCAAATTCCTCTGCTACACATCATAAACTAACCTCTCTTGATTCTTTCTTGTCTTTGAATATGCAGGTTTCTAATGTTAGCTATGCAAGGAAAGATCTAGAAGCTTACTGGGAGAAGAAGATGAAGGGACTGCCCATGCCTGAGCTGATCAAAGATCTATCTGATGCAGACAGAGATCTTTTTGTGAGGGACTTCGATATGAAGCCTAACGTCATTATATATCACAGCCATGTCGCGTCTAAAGACAACAAGAACCAGAAGGAGAAGAAGGAGAAGGAGACTTTTGTGAAGAAGCTTGAAGCAGAGAAGTTGTTCAGAGAAGAAGAAGAAGACTAGTTGGCTCGATAAATTAGTCAAAAGGGACGGGAGCTTCTATAATAATATTCGGTGATGTCGTATTGAATAGTTTGATTATCTTTTGTTGGAATTAGTCAACTAGTGTTTTCGTTTGCAGGAGAGTCAGAGGGTTATGAATATGAATTAATTAATGATTTAGGAAAACTCCTTTATTATTAATGGATATATATCTCTTTATTGTTGTTTTTAATTAATTAATCTGTATGTGTATACCCTCTGCTTCAGCTTCTGTATAAATCTTGTCCTGTTCTTTTCAGTCCCTCCCCAGAAGTTCATACCATTATCAATGGTTGTTGAGAATTGATGGGTTTCCAGGTTTGGATCCATTCATTTATTCAACCAATAAGAGCTATTCCTCTCCTTTCCATTTATAAGTTGTAAGGTTAAGTAATAAATCTGTTCTGAAGTATACACGCTTAAAAGTAAAGTTGTTAAATAAGTAAATTCGTAATAGTAGTGAAGTAAATTCGTATTGTGAACTCGAATAGTATAGTTGTAAAAGTTTACCATTAAATAGATATAAATAGTGTATAATTAAATAATTAAAATAGAAAAAATAACAACAATTTGATTTATCTTTTTAAAAATCTAAATAATTAAAATTAAATTCATCAACATTTATAATTTATCATATTTAACAAATAAATTTCTATAAAATTTATATTTAAAGCCGCTAAGCATGATCAAATTGAAGAAGTTAACATGAGTTTAAAGTTGAGTTAATACGGTTTTATAAGATAGAAACGTAAAAACGATAAACTCGTGATTTAACCGAGTTTACAACGATAATGAGTTTATCAGTAATTCGACTTGATTTTGTAAATCAGAAACGTAAAAACGTTAAACTAGAAAAGTCAACTCGCAAGTTTGACAACAATATCTAGGAGCAATGTTGACTTGAAAATTATTTCAGGTTCAATGTCACATCCAAAGTTTTAAAACGTAACAATGTTGTTTTTTGTTAAAAAGTTAACGGTCAACGTCAATTTTTTAACGGTATCAGACTACATAACTACATTAAAAATTTTCAAGGTGACATTGAATTTGAAAAAAAAAAACTTCTAAGACAATATTACTCTGAGGTGTATACTCTTAGGACGGATTCGCTATTTAACCCTAATGTATTTAGGTTTATGTACTCCTTTTATAAGATCTTACTAAGCTAATTGCATTATTTAAGAAAATAGTTAAAAAGAGATAAAGATGTTAAAAGTTAGGTGACACCTATACAAGCAAGTCAATTCCATGCCTCCCTCCTTTTTAGTCTAGGTTCTAGACTTTTCAATTCAGATGCATCATTGATTACTCCCAGCCTTCATATTTTCTGTCGCCATCTTTTTATGTATAAAAAAATATTCGGTGCCTAATTCACAAATACTCCATTCGGTTGTGTTTTCTGTAGCTGTAGAGTATATAACAATCACTAAAACCACGTGATTGATTCAAAACGTTAATTAAAAGTAATAAATATATAAGATATGTATTTTTCTTTCAAATTATATTCTTATTTATAAAAAGACTACATAAAAGATAGTCAGTGAAAATTTATTGCAAAGAAATACTGAGTGGAAAAAATGACATATATTTAATAACTGTAAAAATAGAAAGATAAATTTAAAATTATAGACAAAAAATATTTATTCGTTATATTAAGATGACCCTTGTAAGAGAAATTGTTTCTTATAAAATAGACACGAGGGAGTATTGAGAGAAGTAGTTACTTTAGTTGTTCTATGTCACATGATACTTTCAATGAGCTAGCTAATAGATGATAATTATATTATCTCATTAAATATGGGGAAAAATATTTCTCCAGTAATTGAAAATAAATTATCTCCAGTGACTTTCAAAACTACGTCGTTTTGGATTAATGAAGGGTGTTTCTGTAATTTTAAGTGAATTAATAAAGGGTGCAAAATTACAAAAACACCCTTCATTAATCCAAAACGACGTAGTTTTGGGGATCACTGGAGATAACTTATCTCCAGTAACTGGAGAAATCTTTTACCCTTAAACATGTATTGTTTTGAGAAAAAAAAAACAAACATGTATTCATAACATTTTTCAAATTAATGACTATTAATGGGATTTTGAAGAGGAGAGAGAGACAGGGGGGAAAGCTTCATATTTAAATATTAATATCTGGGTTAAATTTGACTAATAAACATTAATGACACTCTTTATGAATAATACATTATGAATTGTATTATGAACCAAAAAAATTATTTTAAAAGGTGCCTTATAATAGGGAAGAAGGGGGAGTATATTGATTATTTGTAATTAATGTGTAAGAAATTTATTATACCTTCCTATTATTACTCACACATTCAATTGATGGCGTTTCATTAATACATCTTATAAAGTATGGAAAAAAGATGGGGGCAATAAATAGAAATGTTTTAGAAAAAAGAAATATCAATTGTAGTCGATAAAAGTGTCCGACCAAAAGAATAAGAAAAAGAAGATAAAAGTGGATTTTTTTGCCATTATTACGTGTTTGGGTAACTCTTAAACCACGCTTTTAAAAGTCATTTTCTGTAATTCAAGACAAAACTCATCTCTCATATTTATTTAAATATTAATTGCTGAGTTAAATTTGACTAATAAACATTAATGACACTCTTTGTGAATTGTATTATGAACCAAAAAAATTATTTTAAAAGGTGCCTTATAATAGGGAAGAAGGGGGAGTATATTGATTATTTGTAATTAATGTGTAAGAAATTTATTATACCTTCCTATTATTACTCACACGTTCAATTGATTGCGTTTTATTAATAGATCTTATTAAGTATGGAAAAAAAGATGGGGGCGATAAATAGCAGGGAAAAACACTTCTCATGTTGTAGGAGAAGTGTATTTTTATATCATACACACATGAAATGGTGAGACCCACACATATATATAATTAGTATTATATACATACGTGGGTCCCACCATTTCATGTGTGTGTGAGAATCTTTTTCTTTTCATGCAACATGAGAAGTTTAAACCCCATAAATAGAAATATTTTAGGAAAAAGAAATATCAATTGTAGTCGATAAAAGTGTCTGGCCAAAAGAAAAAAGAATAAGAAAAAAGTGGATTTTTTTGCCATTATTACGTGTTCGTTTTGAAAAGTCATTTTTTATAATTCGAGACAAAACTCATCTTCCATACTCATTTAAATATTAATTGCTGGGTTAAATTTGACTAATAAACATTAATGACACCCTCAGTGAATTGTATTATGAACCAAAAAAATTATTTTAAAAGGCGCCTTATAATAGGGAAGGAAGGGGAGTATATTGATTATTTGTAATTAATGTGTAAGAAATTTATTATACCTTCCTATTATTACTCACACATTCAATTGATGGTGTTTCATTAATACATCTTATAAAGTATGGAAAAAAAGACGGGGCAATAAATAGAAATATTTTGAAAAAAAATATCAATTGTAATCGATAAAAGTGTTCGGCTAAAAGAAAAAAAAGATAAAAGTGGATTTTTTTGCCATCATTACGACCGTGCTTTCAAAAGCCATTTTTTGTAATTCGAGACAAAACTCATCTCCTATACTTATTTAAATATTAATTGCTGGGTTAAATTTGACTAATAAACATTAATAACACTCTCAGGGTATGTTTGGTTTGAGGGAATGGGAGGGAAGAAAAAAAAATTTGAGAGGATATTGACCATTTTGCCATTAATGAGAAGAATATTCTTTTTTGTTGAGAGTATATTTTAGAAATATTGAAAATTATCTATGAGCAATTTTGTAAAGATAAGAGAGATAAAAATTCTCTCTCAACTTTCCCTCCCACTCCTTCCCTTTCCCTTCATTCAAACTAAACATACCCTTTAGTGAATTGTATTATGAACCAAAAAAAATTAAAAAATTAAAAGGCGCCTTATAATCGAGAAGAAGGGGGAGTATATTGATTATTTGTAATTAATGTGTAAGAAATTTATTATAACTTCCTATTATTACTCACACATTCAATTGATTGCGTTTTATTAATAGATTTTATTAAGTATGAGAAAAAAAAAAGGGGCATTAAATAGAAAGTCGAGATAAAACTTCTTTTACATATTTATATTATAAATTGTAAAAATTATTTTTAAAAAATTAATGCAAGCATACACTTAAATCACTCAAAACTCACCCAATATATACTAATGAATGCATGAATTATTTTGGGAACAAACGAATCTACGCTAGGGATAGGCTTGACGCTACTCATCATCCTCAACTTTCTTCTTCGATCCCCAATTTGTTATTTAGCTTCAGGCCTAAGAAAATCAATTTATTATTATTTAGCCACGAACAAAGCAACGAATGTCCACTTGGTTGTCCGTTTTTTTTTTTAACCTCAAAAAAAAAAAAAAAGACACCCACTTGGGTGTCATTGCTTCATATGAAACCATGGATAACTTGCCAAGAGGAACTTTATTTAAAGAAATATAATATCTAGTTAGTTGAATCATACATTTAATAAAAACAAAAAAGCCAACTAGATATTTGAAGGGGGTAGGATTTATTAATGCATTTATTTTATTATTTTTTAAAACATCAACTTAGTCATCGCCTACCCCAACTTAAGTGGGTCAAAAGGGAAAAATAACATGTGATGTAAAGCAAAACCTTTTCTTATCAATTAAGGTCAATAACCATCAAACTTTTTGTCGCTTTTGGGAATTATATTTTCACGATTTATTTTTTATTTTCCCATTTCATGACATTTGTGATTATATATTTATATATATACTCCCGGGTTCTAATTATAGAACAACATTTGAGAGTTGGTTTTGATCCTAATTATAAGACAACATTTAAGAGGTGGTTTAAACACACACATACATACATACACATATGTGTATATATATAGTAAGACCATTATTTTAATTAGATAGCGTGTAAAAAGGAAAATTCTAGGTCGGAGAGGTCTCACTAGTGCAAAAAAGGGCTTTAAGACCGTCTCATTTAGACCGGATTATAGAGAATCAGGTATTAAAAGTATGACCGGTGGCAGTTTCGTAAATATAATGAACTTTTTGGACCGGATTATAAAAGATCCGGTCTTAAAAATATGACCGGTGGCACTTTCGTAAATATATAGAACACTTTTAAGACCGGACTATAAAAGATCCGGTCTTAAAAGTATGACCGTGGCAATTTTGTAAATATATAGAACACTTTTAAGACCTAAGCTAACAAATATCCGGTCTTAAAAGTATGACCGGTGGCAATTTCGTAAATATTGTGAGAAGACGCCGATCAAGTCCGAGAATGCGATGATTTATTCCTTCGCTTAATTGAAATTATATACGAGATGCTAATAAGTAAATAAACCTAGGCGTTCCTATAATTTAGGGATTACAATCGGGAATATATTACGAAATTCATAAAACCATGATCTGCTAACTTAATTCCTAAAATCTCTCTAACATCTTAATTAAGATGATTACAATCAAGAATTTAATTTCGAAATTCAAAAATCATGATCTCGCTAACTTAATTCCTAAAATCTCTCTAACAACTTAATTAAGATGATTACAATCGAGAATTTAATTACGAAATTCAAAAACATTGATCTGCTAACTTAATTCCTAAAATCTCTCTAACAACTTAATTAAGATAATTGCACAATATAATCGTATACGCTAACTAATTAAATAAATAGAACACTTTTAAGACCAAATTTGTTTCAAATAGACGATCTTAAAAGTACTTTAAGACCTTCTGTTTGAAACAGACGGTCTTAAAAGTGAAAAAAAAATTATATGGAACACTTTTAAGACCGGCTGTTTCAAACAGACGGTCTTAAAAGTGTAAAAAAAAAAATTATATAGAACACTTTTAAGACCGGCTGTTTCAAATAGACGGTCTTAAAAGTACTTTTAAGACCGTCTGTTTGAAACAGACGGTCTTAAAAGTGTAAAAAAATTATATAGAACACTTTTAAGACCAAATGTTTGCACAGACGGTCTTAAAAGTACTTTTAAGACCGTCTGTTTGAAAAGACGGTCTTAAAAGTGTAAAAAAATTATATAGAACACTTTTAAGACCGGTTGTTTCAAACAGACGGTCTTAAAAGTGTTCTATATATTTACGAAATTGCCACCGGTCAATTTTTTTTTTTAAATTTTTTTTTACACTTTTAAGACCGGTTGTTTCAAAAAACCGGTCTTAAAAGTGTTTAAAAAACTACATTCGCTAAACCTGTTAAGTCCGTGAGTTTGCTTTGTCTTCTTGGTGATATAACATTTTCTTAGTTATAGATTCAACGAGTGTCCCAAGAGTCTCACGGCAAATCCTCAACAAGAATGTCATCCTCTTCCTCTAACCTACTCGCAATCTTCGTAAGTCATCATAAGAGTCGCACAATCAAATCCTTGGCAACGTTGGCGGTGAGATGCTTCGAGGGTTTTGCGATGGCGTCGACTCCAATCCTCAGCAACGGCGCGTACTACTTTGAGGATTCTGGATGACGGCGGCTCCTTCCTCTTCGATCTATGGGTCCTTCCACGCCGCCTTCGTATAGATCCGGTTTGAAATCAAACCCGGATATCTTCTTGCTTAAGTTTGTTTATTTCCTACATTGACCGCTCCCGCTCGGATCTGGATTTCGATTTTGGTTGCTTGAAGCTTTGCTAGCACCGACAAGAGGATCCCGCTCATTTGGTTGCTTTAAGCTTGTGACTTTTTGTAGATCTGGACTTCAAATTCGATTTTCATGGTGAATGATTTATGTTTCTTGTTATTTTAGTTTATTTCGGACTTTGTAATCATCTTTTTTGTTTTTCTTCTTGTTGTTGTTGCTTCCAATCTTCTCTTGGTTCTCCGTCGTTGATGACGGAGGGACATTCAAAATGTTGCCAGATCTGGTGATTTGGGACCGATTGTTTCGAATTCATTTGAGTTTTTTTTTTTTATTATTTTGAAACACTTTTAAGACCGGATGTTTAAAATGTCCGGTCTTAAAGAAACTCTTTAAGACCGTGTAAAAGTCCGGTCTTAAAGTTCGACTTTTAATACCGCCTGGAATAAGACTGGTCGCGGGTCCGGTCCTAATGTACCTGTTTCGTCCGGTCTTAAAAGCCTTTTTTGCACTAGTGTCTGTTGATTCACTTTTACTTATAAAAAAATAAAAGATTTTTTTTAAAAAAAAAAGCTGACAAAATATTAGCAATACTGGCTGAAAACAAAAGGGAATCGCTTCATGCTCAAGTTTTAGGAACTTGGCTGTATATATGTCCAGATTCCAGATCAACACACATTTTGTGAATAATTGCACTGAAGTGGCTGAAAGACGAAACAGATATTTACATGTCAAGAAATATGTACAAATTATTGATTGAGGCAATAAGCGATATTACTCTCATGAGGAGAATAATATAATTTTAAATTATAAGAAGTGCGTTTATTGATAGAGACAAAAAAAATTTGCGTCATAAGCATTAAAATAAATTAGTTTTAAATTTTAAGTAGTTATAGAATACCCTTATTAAATAAATTAAAAGAAACTTGAAGATTGTTTGTGTTTCTTGTTTTCTAAACCACTTTCTGTTTTCTTTTCTTACTTTCTAATAACTTCTACCACTCTTTTTAAGATTTTCTCATCAAACTTGGTTACTGCAAGGACCTGAATTACTGTTATGAACCAATTCTTCCATCCATCCGGGTCCTTAATCTTTAAGCTGCTACAAGGACATTGCTAATTAATATTCTTTAGTTGCAACAATAGGCACGAGCCATAAGGTGGCATTCGGTTTGGATGCAAGTGATGCCAATCCATAAACCCAAGTTTAAAGGCCCACCATGTTGAATGGTCCAAGCTCTTGCATGTTTGATTTTGATTGTAGGTTTTATCTTCAGCTCAACTGGGAAGCCCAATACCAATGTGAGTTGGCTTAGATGGTAAGGGATCCAGGATTAGGCCCTTGGGTCGTGGGTTCGATCCCCTCTGCCGTCGCTGGGACTCCTTTGGTAGGCGATCTCGTAAGTCCCCAGTAAGTGCTCATAGAGCCCGGGCCGTGCCACGGCCTTGGTGGGGATCGATGCCGAACCCCTCCAAAACTTTTTAATATCAAAAAAAAAAAAAAAAAAAAACTGGGAAGCCCAATGAGCATTCCTCAGAGAGGTTATAGCCGAATAACATGGATGTTCTTAAACCCCTTATCACTGGGTTCAACTGGTGAAGGGGTCGGACTTTCTCACCTCAATGGAGGAGGTTCGATCCCTGCGTTGGTCAAGGCGCTGGGGGAGGCATCCTAGGGGTTTAGGAAGCAGTGGAAACGCTGGTAGAGGTGGAGGCATGTGTACTCTCTGTCATGTATGCCCTGTGGACTGGGCTCCAAGCGCCCTGCCATTGGATTGTGGGTGAGCCCAACCCCTTTCCTAAAATTCTTTTATCAAAAAAAAAAAAAAAACATGGATGTTCTTAAATGGTAAATTTAAACTTCAACCCTCCCTCATCTTTGGGTTGGGTTCAACGGGTTAGATTTCCTCACCTAAAAGGAGGGGGTTCGATCCTGGAGTTGGCCAAGGCATTGGGGGAGACATCATAGGGGTCTACGAAGCAATGGAAACGCTGGGAAGAGGTGGAGACATGTGTATTCTCTAACCCAGTATACCTTGTATACAGGGCTCTAAGCGCTCTACTCTTAGAATGTGGGTGAGCCCAACCCTTTTCTTAAAATTTCTTTATCAAAAGCACAAAAACTTCAACATTGTTAATTATCTCAGGCTGCTACCCCTTTAACTAAAAGTAACATATTGACATTGCAATACAGATTCCAATCCAAACCAGAAAATCGGCTTAATCCTCAGTAATTGTCAACGTTATGAGGAAAACGTGGCCTTAAAATGATATATCAAGGACAAGGCTTATCCATGGACTTATAGTTACACTGTGCTTGGAATACGATGTCCATAAGCTACAAAAAAAGTGACTTCTGCTTCACCATATAATTTGAGAAGAATGAGTTTTTTAGACTATGGCCGATCTAAACAAAAGAAATTAGCTCTATTGTACTTTTTCTATTTTGATCCACGTTTTGGCTTCAAAATGTGAAGCTAAACACACCATTAAACTGCAGTTAATTTTTATGATTAACTTTGATGATGGTTAAACTATTAGGAGCACTTTAATTAGAGCCGGAAAATTAGGTTGAACCTATCAAGCCAGCCTGTTTAAATCCTGACTCTTTAAGGACCGGTTTTATAAAATGGAGCCTTTAAATGAATCGGACATAAAAGGGTTAGCTTCAGGACTGATGGCTAGGACTGGCCTTATTAGGTCCGTGTTTTTTAACTTGTCCAATTAACAGTTTTCCACTTGCCTTACTTATCGAGAGTTTGATTGTGACGGAATCTTCCCCGTTCCCAAAAATGCGGCTCATCCCCGCTGCCTCTTTCCACCACCGCCAACAAGAAAGAAGGGCGTAGCTCCATACCATGGACGTGCGTCACACTTGATTAAATCGCTATTGCCCGAGGAAGCCTGAAAAGATGGAAGTCTGGAAACAGTGAGAGCGGAAGAAGCTCTCTAGAAGTAGCAATCCCCGATTTGATGACGACGCAAGTCTTTGAACATCAAGCTGAATCACACTGAATCATTCCCCACCTTGCGAGAGGAGCGTCTTGATGGAGGAGAAACACCGCGAAGCCGCCGTGCAACCGTCGTCCAACGTCGATTCGCCGGCGTCCGAGTCTACTTCCTCCCGCCGCCGCTCCGGAGGGTTAAAAAGAAAGGTTAACGCTCTCGGCACCTCGAATTCCACGCCCACGCCATCGAAACGTTTTACTCGCGAGAAGGCTTTGCCTGCCCATCCTCCTCCCGTACACAATGGCCCCTTGACCAGGGCTCGTCAAATCCCAAGCAGTCACGCCACTTCCGCCGCTTTAGCCTTGGTAGCTAGCGGCGCCGGCTCTGCTGCTGACGCTGCGAAACTCTCAGGGCATGCGGTGACGTCTGAAGCTTTGGGTAGAGAATCGGCGGCGCACGCGGAGGATATTAAGAAGGAGAGTGAATGGCAGGCTCTGGAAGCTGCGATTGAAACTGAATTCGAAGCTATCAGATCTCGTGGTGCCAATGCTCATGTAGTTCCAAGTCATTGTGGTGAGCTCATGTGTCTATTGTGGAACCCTAGTTTCCTTTTATTCAGTTTTAGGACCTCTACGGATTCTTCTACATTAGATACTGGAAATTCGACGATGTTGATTATGTATGATTCGAATTGTTTGGTGTCCCATAGACGAATATTTCAGCTGAACTCGATTGAGCTGGTTTACGGTAGGCTCTATCTAGTAGTACTGCTCAATGCTTGCGATCGGCTTAATCTGGTCTAGTCATGCTTGCCTCTTGCAGTTTGCCATATTAGGCCTTGGTTTATTCTACCTCTAGAGGTCACATTTTATTTTCAACAATAAATATGTTTATCCGGGTGAAGCATTATCATCTTCCCTCCTTTATCATACCTTCATTACAGTATCTTTAGAAAAAGAGCAGAGTTGATGTTGGGAAAAATTGATATTTGTTAATTTGATTTGGCAGAGCTCACTAAGTGGTTTTATGCAGTATACATAACACTTAATTAGCCCGTGCTTTCAGGGACGATTATGAAATGTTTTTTCCCCATTACCTTGGGAGCTTTGATTTCAAATTATTGTGGTTGTTCGGAATCCTTATATTGAGTTATTGACTGGATGACTGGACTAGCTTCTTAAATTACTCTTTTCTACTATGTCTTGAATACTGTGTGAGGAAGAAAAGGGAGACCTGTGAACTTCTTTTTGTTTTCTTTTCAGAACTTTGTAAGGTCTGGAATGGAAGTTTGGGCCCAGCACATCATCAGAATTTTCTGTAAAACCTTAGAAATCTGAATAGTTTTTCTATTAGAAGTTTGTTGTGGCTAAAATGTTTCATCATGCAACAATATGTTGATGGTTTTGTTAACCATATCCTTGGAAATTCATATTTATCTTTGGATCACCTCTATTTCTTCAAATTAGCGATTTATTCTTTTAAAAAGTTTAAGCCTGGCTTGTGATTTTCTATTGATTCAGTATTTAACAACTGTTTCATGAAGTTATGTTACCCCCCCCCCCCCCAAAAAAAAAAAGAGAAAGAAAGAAAGAAAATACCCAAGATTAACCTTGTAAAAATTAAAAAGTTAAGTACTATAAGTCTTAAGTCGGATTAAAGCTTTCTGCAATCCAAAAATTTTACCTCTGGAATTGACTTTCAGGTTGGTTTTTGTGGACGGATATCCATCCAATTGAGAAGAATGCATTGCCTTCTTTCTTTAATGGGAAAACTGAAAATCGGACTCCTGATATTTATATGGAGATACGGAATTGCATTATGAAGAAGTTCCATGCAAACCCAAATGCTCAGATTGAACTGAAAGACCTGTCTGAGCTTAATGTTGGAGATTTGGATGCTGGGCAAGAGGTGATGGAGTTTTTGGACCATTGGGGTTTAATTAATTTCCACCCATTTCCATCTATGGACGATGCTGTAGTCAGTGCTGAAGATGATGGGGCAGCAGAAAAGCAGTCCTTGGTTGAACAATTGTATCACTTTGAAACTGTGCAATTATGTGCGCATGTTGTTCCAAAGACTAACCTAATGACCCAACATATGCCATCTGGCTTGTTTCCAGAATCAACATTTGCTGAAGAGTTGGTGAAACAGGAGGGGCCAGCAGTTGAGTACCACTGCAACTCCTGTTCAGCTGATTGTTCACGCAAACGATACCATTGTCAGAAGCAGGTTATTACCTATGTCATTGAAATGCATTATTTTAGCTATGTTTTAAGGACTCTAAATATCTTAATTGGCTTACTCTTATTATGGTTTAAATTTGAGCTCCTGTTTCTAGTCTGCTGCTTCAAGAGTTGTGTGATTGTGTACATTGTTTGGTGTAGTTCGTTGAAATTACCTCCACCTGTGAGGATTTAATTGGTTACCAAATTTTGCTTTTAGAAGTCCTCTTCAGCTTATTTTGACCTCTTCATTTTATTCTTAAGTTACAAAATTATGATGTATAGAATCATTTTACTGCTTTTTTTTCCACGATACTCATAAAGTGCTGTGATACAACATGGTTCTAGATTAGTTGAAGGCTTGGTGTGTGAGCATAAAATATTATAATGAAGACCATAATATCCAAAAGCTTGGAAAGGCTACTTGCCCATGAATTGCAATTGACTTGCAAGAGGGTATTGTTTGAAACACTGTTAATGATTTTTGCTCTGAAGGTTGTTCACCTTGTCGGATTGACTCAAGTTTGTGACTTATAGTTAGATTTAATTTGTTTGACTACCTAAGTATTTGAATTTTTGATTAATTCTAATATGTTGGTGAATAATAGGGTGATTGGTAACTTTTTAATTTGCTTCTGGCAGGCAGATTTTGATCTATGCACTGATTGCTTTAGTAATGGAAAGTTTGGCTCTGGCATGTCTTCAACTGATTTTATACTTATGGAGCCAGCTGAAGTACAAGGGGTTAGTGGTGGAAAGTGGACTGATCAGGAGACCCTCCTGCTTCTTGAAGCATTAGAACTCTATAAAGAAAATTGGAATGAAATTGCTGAGCACGTTGCAACAAAAACAAAAGCTCAGTGTATATTACACTTTGTACAAATGCCAATTGAAGAAGCTTTTTCTGAACGTGACGTTGTTGATGCCAATTGCAAAGAAATTGCTGATCCAGCTGCAACTAAAAATGATTCATCTATTGTCAAAAATGCATCAGAAACTCTTGAACAGAAGACCAGTAATAGTGATGGACAAGTGCTGACTCCATGTGATGAAACTTCAAAGGCTGAAGATGCTAATAAAGAAAAAGTTGATCAAGAGACTCCAATGCCAGAAAATGGCAGCAATGAGAAAATTAGTGAGGGAACTTGCAGGCTAGAAAATGCCGCTGAAGTGAAACTTGGACAGGAATCAGGTGACAGCTTTGTTCTAAAGGCTCTTGGGGAAGCATTTGAAGCTATTGGTTATTCTCCTGGACCTGAAGGCCCATCCTCATTTGCTGAAGTGGGAAATCCTGTCATGGCATTGGTAAGTGGAATGTTCAGGTGCTTGAAAATTGCACATTTATTTCTGAGATTTTGGTGACTTGTAATAGATATCATAGTCAGTCCATTCAGTCTGATTACTTATTAATGATCCAGAAGGAAGGGATTGAGACAAATTTCTTTTTCACCTGCAAATTTGAAAGCACTGTGTACTTGGTGGTTTTAGTTTTCAATGCCTGGCTCAAATGAGAATTTCTTTTTCGATAATGATTACAATCATATATGATTGTTTATTATTATGATGATATTTGTTTTCTCTCCTAAAAATAAACACCCTAAACTAATTATTAAAAAATGACTTCAACTGCTGGCTGGTATTATGTGACTGCGCACGCCTACGTGTGTAAAAATAAACATATATGATTGTTTATTATTATGATGATACTTGTTTTCTCTCCAAAAAATAAACACCCTAAACTAATTATTAAAAAATGACTTCAACTGCTGGCTGGTATTATGTGGCTGTGCACGCGTACGTGTGTAAAACATTTCATAGAATGTGCTTGGAGAAGCCAAACTTTGCAAAATTATTGTGTTTACTTTGTTGTTAAGTTCTCTTATTTATAAAATTAGTATGAAGAGTATGTTCCACTTCCCTTTATCCTTATGTCCTGTCGTGTATATATCCCATATTTTCAGTCTTTTATCCCTCTTGTGGAGTAACACATGCTGCTTTATTTACAGGGAGGTTTTCTAGCACGCTTAGTGGGTTCTGATATGGCTATTGCTTCAGCTCATACCTCCTTAAAATCCATATCTTCTAATTCTCCCGGCATTGAGCTTGCAGCAAGACATTGCTTTATTCTGGAAGATCCACCTGATGATAAGAAGGAACCATCTTCTAAAATGGACGTGGGCCAGGATGAAAGTGAAAAACTGGATAAATCTATATTACCTGCTAAAGACATATCAAATGATCACAATGAAAGGAACATTGCTAATGATGCTTTAGAAGATAAGGGACAGTTGACCTCTACCAATGGTGGAGCCTCAAAGGAACAAGTAATAGCTAATCATGCAGAAATTGTGCCTGATAACTGTAAAAATCCAGCCAATTCAAAGTTGTCCGGTGATTGTGCTGTCCAGTATTCAGATGCTTCAACATCCAAGGTTGAAGGAACTTCAATTAAAGAGCTTTGTCAACCTGCGGAGAAAACAATGGATGAATGTGCTGTGTCTGATTCTCTTTGCTCTGAAAAGAATGAACTTGAGCAGTCAATTTTGTCCAATAAAGCACGAGAAAAGCCCAAATCTGTACAGTCACCAACAGACATGGAGGTGGTGTCGGATTCTTTGCCCTCAGATAAAAGCAAACCTCAAAAACCTCTATCTAAAAGTCCAGTCAGTGAGTCTACGGAAACAATGGAACCAGTAATGAATGTTGACGTGGTTCCTAATTCCTTGCCGTCAGAGAAGAATGAATCTGAGCCACAGGTTACACTAGATTCATCTCAAAATACAGGGACAACAAAAGATGTTGATATGACGGCTTCTATGGACCAGAATAAATCTTCTCCTCCAGTCACATCAAAGTCTGGTGCTGAAAACGGGAAAAGCTCAGGTCTCTCTCTTTGACAAGCGGCCCACACACACTCAAACCCCCCTTCCCCCAACACACACACACACACACAGGCAATGCAATGGAGCACTGAAAGGTTTTATTTTGAGTAGGTTTTGTCTTAAGTTCACAAAAATATTTGATGTCTTCCTTATTTGCAGGTGAAGACCACACAGAAAATGGTAGGAAAATGGAAGATAATATCACAAATACCAAACAAAACAACAAATTTGAAAAATTAAAACGTGCTGCAGTTTCTACACTTGCTGCATCTGCAGTCAAGGCAAAACTTCTAGCAGATCAAGAAGAATATCAAATTCAAACACTTGCTGCATTGTTGATAGAAAAGCAGGTATTCTCATAGTCAGAGAAATCTAGCACAGCAATTTATTTGTATTTTCTACTCCTTTGAAATTCATGGAGTATTTCATTAACTTGCAGTTGCATAAGTTGGAGACAAAGTTAGCCTTTTTCAATGATATGGATAATGTGGTGATGAGGGTCAAAGAGCACTTGGATCGGTCACGTCAGAAGCTTTACCATGAGCGTGCAATGATAATTGCCTCTCGCCTTGGTGTACCGCCTTCATCTAGAGGTGTACCCCCTTCCTTACCAACCAATCGAATTCCTATGAATTTTGCAAATTCAGTGCCAAGACCACCAATTAATATGAATCCTCAAAGGCTACCTATTTCTAGATCCGTGGGCACTGTGGCAACCACCTTTTCAAACTCATTATCATCTGCAACTGCAGCAGGAAATTCAGTTCAGCCATCGAATCAGGAGAACCTTTCTTCTGTTGAGACAAAATAAATGTCACGTATATCTTGAGAATGTTCAAGTATTCTCACCTACTGATAGTCTGCTACTATTCTGATAATGTGAGTATCCATTTAAACTGTTGATTTTTTGTTGGATGAAATTGTAATAGTATTGCCAGTAGATTATCTCACTTTGATGTTTCTAGAATAACTTAGTCTAAGACTTAAAGGAGCCTGAAAATGGAACAAATAAGAAGTGTATGAATAACTGGGATGTTTCGACCATCATCTTGGAAGAGATGTTTGTGTTGATAATTCAGGCTATTTCTACTTGGGAGTATGCATTTCATCGTGATTGATGAGTTAGGTTATGCTAATTTGCCTTGGCTTCTGAGTGGGTGTTTGGATTTGCTTATGTTAAGCGTCCTTGAGCTGTATATTTATCCAGAGAATGGTAAGCTGTTACCATGACTTTTGATCATGTAGCCCAAAAGTTGTCCTTGGCATGACATATGGATGCTTTTTATGGGATGATTGGATCTGATTGAGCATGACTGTGTGACACTTGAAATTATGGTTTGGATTAATTAGAGCTGTATGTCATATTATATTTTATAGATGGAATGTCACACTCGATCTGTTCTGATTTCTTGTTTCTTTTGTAATCTGTACTCGTTTTTGTCTTAATTGTGAAACCCTTAGAGCCAAGTTTTACATGGTACATGAAATCATGAACTCCATGTGTTACAACATAACAGTCACTACAGGAAATTACTTGTTGCTTACCTTCGGACATTTAGAAATGATGTTTCCATGCCTATATGAAAGCCTCCACCATAGACTGTATAGTTTTGCCAAATGATTTTGCTGCCCCGTGATGGCTTGATTGCCACTTTAAATGGTTGCTTGGTTCCAGTGATGCTAATTCTATTATCGTTCTTGCATTACTCACTCATGGTCATATATGATGCAGCCAATTCTTTAAAGGCCAAGCATTGGTTAGGAGACCCGCTTCAAAACCAGTTACTGACAGTTCCATGGCCAGAATCATGAATTGTAAGGTCATCTTTACCTCATTTTGAGGAGCAGCTAAAGGTGGCTATTTGGAAATGGTTCTGGTGATATATTGAATTTTGTAGGGCTATTGGCTTAAATTCATGTTTTGATGTGTTTAACTCGAGCAAGTGGATATATATGCGGAAAGGGCTCTCCCCCCATCGCACTTCACGGGTTAAATCTTGCGATGGTGGTTTTTTGAATTTAGATAGTTTTATGAATGTACATGTCCTGCTTGTTCCAGATTAGTACTTACCACACTAGATAACCCCGCTCTCTTCCCCCTTCCCTCTGCTCTGTGTCTTCATTCATTGTTTGGGGTTAGTCGCAACTCTAATATTCAACAGGTTTTTCAACAAATTTAGCCGAGTGTCGGGATGGTTTACCTAGTTTCAATGTATCGGTTGCCTTTTTGGTCATGTCATATTTGCTAGCAATATAATGGATTACTTTGTACTGTAACCGGATTGAAGTGCAGTTTGCTTTCTAGGGTACGCGAGTGGTTTGGTGAACCTGCGGTATTATTCGTGTTCTATCTGTTTTTTTTTTTTCCGGTTCATCCCAGAAACAAAAAAAGAAAAATCGAATTTACTAAACACAATTTTTATCCATTTTTGTTCCCGGGAATAGAAATTGAAAAAAAAAATCATTCCGGAAGCATTACCATGCATACCTTATGTCTAGTTTATTGTGTCTCTTTAGTCTTACCTTTACCCCCCTGTATTCCAAAAAAAAAAACAAATCATTTTTAAAATGTGACCTGGCACATTTGCATAGAGTTCAACTGACTGTTTTCAATGTTAGATTTTACTTAATTACTTAAAAATTAAGGAATTTCACATTTTAAATAAATTTGAAACTTTTACCTACGTATCTTATTTAAATGGAAAAGGAAAGACTAGATGAAAAGGGAAATTTCTTTCAAGTCATAGAACGGATATTGATAAACAAGCAAAACTGGAGTCACTTTTGTCGGAAAATCAGAGCTCATGGACTATATATTAGTTTGATCAGAGTTCGATTGATACATCCATTGTAGATAGTGCAGATTTAGGCGGATTCTGTTGCTTTGAATTGGGAGGTTCGATGTTGGCAATAGAAATTTGTATTTATATATTTGAAACGTGTATTTAGCTCAGGCTTTGGACTCCGACCACTTGTTTGAAAAAAGCATGGTTAGAGATTCCACTGAGAGGATCTGAACGCAAGGGTCCTCAGTGGTCAAGTCAGTCGTATATGGCAAAGGAATGCTTTCGAAATTTGTCCCCCTTCGCTTATGGAGAAACCCCATTAAAACGATAATTGCACCTGTTTTGGGGTGCAACACATACCACTACAGCAGTTTAAACGGTTAATAAACCTTGCCTAGTGAGTCACGTGCGATAAAACTTGACTATAAATTTCAAGATGTTTGTTGTTCTCTAGCTCTTTAAATACACATAATTGCCTCTCAAAACTTCCTAAAAGAGAATATTGCAAACCAGGCGCAAAATTTTAGTATACCTAAGTGTTAAAAAGTAAATAAACAAACATTAAAGCAAAATAATAAAAGGGTTTAAACTTCTTATGTTGCATGAGAAGAAGATTCCTGCACACACATGAAATGGTGGGACCCACACACATATATATAATGCTAATTAAATATATATATATGTGTGTGGGTCCTACCATTTTATGTGTGTGTGTGGGTCCTACCATTTTATGTGTGCGTGACATGAGAATACACTTCTCCTACAACATAACATGAGAAGTGTTTTTCCCAATAATAAATAACCTTAGACATTATAACGATCTTACGGAGCTTCTTTGACAGTATAGGAATACCATACAAGGGTAACTAACAAATACTATAATCTGACTACTCAGCGCATAAACCAAACAAGCACCCAATGGATAGCATTGGACCAGTAGGTTCTTAATCAGACGCTAATTTACAGTAAAGATACAGACAGCAACAGCCAAATAGGATCAAACAATTTCAAATAATATTCTGTTTTGAAACTAAACGGCAATATAATCAGCACTCACATCCAGATGATCGCTGCTGGCTACTGCTTCCAACATCAATTGTGTCAGGCAGGTATCTTCAATAAGCAAAAAAGTTTCCATTAGAAGACAACAAAAACCAAATGCCACATCAATATCATAACAGAATATTTTGATTTCCAAACAATATCGAATCAATATAAATTTTGATGGCTGTCAGTGGATGCTGCAAAGATGAACCAACAATAAAAATTGAAAAATATATGCATTTCCAGGTTAATAAAACTATTTAGGTATTCTTAAGCACTCAACAGTCAACACTAATTAATTACTATTGTAGCGTGCAAAGAATAAATTAGTTGCTGCAGTGAAAAAATAGAAGGGCAAAAGGTTTATCGGTTGACTAAATCATATTATCCAAAAATTGATCCTATCACACAGTTCAAGTTCAAACTAACTCAAGAACAATATAAGGTTCAACAAATTAGAAAAGAATAGAAACAGTAATAGCCAGAAAATAACATGCACCTGCAGCTAATATTGGTTTCTCTCATCATAGAACATTTTTATGAAATACTGTAAACTATAACACCAAATTGCCAACACTATCTGAAAATTAGACAGCATTTGTCATAATGTACATGAAAGAAGAGATTCACTTGTTTAGCAACTTACATTTCTTCCTCTTCCCCACTTTTCAGGGCATCTTTTGCAATGCATTGGAATGCTTCTTCAACATTAATACCTTCCTTCGCTGATGTTTCAAAATATGGGATATTTCCTTTTGATGCACACCAAGCCCGAGCCTTCTTCTCTGAAACCTACACACAAGAACTTCATTATTGAGTTCATATATTTAGTAGGAGTTGAATTGGCTTTGTCAGCTTCATGAATGCCACACAAAAGGGGAGGGAGAGAGAGAGCCTGGAAGATACAGCAAATTCAAGGTAAAGACATACCACTCTACCGTTCCCACCATCCACATCTATCTTGTTTCCTATAACAACAAAGGGGAAATTCTCTGGATCTGAAGGACTAGCCTGCTAACATGATCAAAGATATTAATGTCTATAAAAATCACTACAACGTTCGTGATTGTTGTTGAAATTATCTATGGAGAGGATTATTGGAATAAGTCATGCCTGAATCAAAAATTCCTCCCTCCAGTTGTTAAGATTGTCAAATGATTTCATGGAATTAACGTCATACACAAGAACACAGCAATCGGCACCACGATAGAAAGCAACACCAAGGCTTTGGAATCTTTCCTGACCAGCTGTATCCCAAATCTGCAAAATTAAATTCAATTAGTAAAACAAAAGGTTGACGATTTATCTATACTATAACATCTGTATTTAGATTTTAAGAGATGAAAGTTCTTTAGAGGAGTGAGGCATGGGCATGATCTAATAATGAAAAGAAAACAATCAGGGAATAGAAATGGAAAAAAATCAGATCTACATTCAATATAATATTCAACTCTGTTTTCCAGACACAAGATACTACTGGACATTTAAAATTACTATGGTCAAATGACCAAATGACATATAACACATCAGAATAAAGCAAGTTGCCTTCTATTTCCCCCTCATTTACTTCTCTCTGCTTTCTCAGGAAAACAGGCAGTCTCCATGTATGTAATCTCTTCTTCACATAACCCATGTTCAGTTATAAAACCAGTTCCCATAAATGTAGCTGAACAATAGGGTTTGACAAAATGGGACATCAAAAGTTATCCCTCGTTCAACTAATTTGGTATATAATTTTAAAAGAGATTTTAAGATAGGTACTTCCATGTAATATCAATAAGAATATCAAACAAATTTGCACCAACATTTGACACCATTGGGTTAGACCCTAGTCTTGTTGCTCATGCATAAAGTCAACTTCGGATATTTAAAAAAGAGACAGCATATGACCGGCACCATTCACAAACCTGTAAGGTGAAAAGCCTATCTTCAAATTGCACCTCTTTTGTCAAAAAATCAGCTCCAATAGTAGCTTTGTACTGATTGCTAAACTTCTTATTCACATATCTATAATACATACGTTAAAGAAAGACAGAGACTGAATGTGCGACTGACTTATATAATACCGTCAAGATTAGTAGCTAAAATGATATTAAGATATGTAAGAGTATAAGGAGTTTTGGCACAAGCACCAAAGGATACTGATTCATCAAAGACGTCTTCCCCACCCTGCAAAGCACCAGATTCTTTAGTAAAAAAGACTGCTATAACGTTTACAACTGCGTAACCTTAAATCAACTTCCTCAGTGCATGTATCCAAATAATTTGATTGGTTGCATTTAGTTTGATTCAAACACAAGAAGAAAACACACGAAAGTTACAGCTCCTACACGAATTCTTCTGAAAAATGTAGATCTTGTACCAAATGAATAGAAAGCTTGCCCTCTAATATAGATCATTCGCAAAATATAGCACTATCCAAAAGGACCAAAACTGTAAATTACTCTGGTCCGTTCTAATTATTTCATCGAGAATTACAGAATTCGAAGCAGGAAAATTATCAGTAATCACAAGCAGAACTAGATGGCATGATCAAATTGATTGCGTAAATTCCACTAACAGATACCAAAAGAACCCCAGGGATCTCCATTAACAGTAAGAACCAGCAGAACTAGATGGCATGATCAAATTGATAGTGTAAATTCAACTAACAGATATTAAAAGAACCCCAGAGATCTACATAATATGTTTTGATTATTATAGACAAAGACCAAGAAGCGCTAAGATCTGAAGTCAAAGAATCAAACATCCAAAAAACACAGAAATAGTCTGAGAGAGGAAAGAAGGGAGTAGAACCCGCTGTCGCCGAGAATGATGACCTTCAGGAGGGTTCTTCTTCGGGAAGGCATCGTACGGGTAAAGGATCGAGAAGGAGATTTGCACGAGGGCTGAAGCGTATCTGAAAGTCGCTTTGGACTGGGACGCTTTCCTTCTTCACCAGCTCGCAGCTTTCTAGTATATTCTCTCTCCCGTCGGATAAAAATCAGGACTCACTTTATTTTTTTCTTTTTCTTTTTGGGTTAAGGTGCAAAAATAGACAAATGCTTTTCTCAAAAGAGCGTCCAGTGGCAAATACTTTTTTTTGGCGCAAAAGTAGACACGTGGTTACAAAGTGGAGCAAAAGTAGACATGGACCGTTAGTTGACTGTTAGTTTGACCAAAATCATTAACATGGATCTTGACTCAAGAATTTTTTATCCTACTTGGCAAAAAAAAAGAAAGAAGAAATTAAAAAAATCCACACCTTCCTTTCTTCCTTTCTTCCTTCCTTCCTTCAAAACTTCAAGAATCCCGAACGAATCAAACGCAATAATACGATCAACATCCCGAACACCGATACACTCATTTCATCAAATTCCTAAAACTCAAACGCAATAATACGATCAAACAATCCCGAACGAATCAAGAAAATCCCGAACGATTATGGCTTCCAACGATTATGCAAGAAAATCCCGAACACCGATACACTCATTTCATCAAATTCCTAAAACTCAAAAGCAATAATACGAGATCAAAGAATCCCGAACGAATCAAGAAAATCCCGAACGATTATGGCTTCCAACGATTATGCAAGAAAATCCCATTAAACTATAAGTGCATCGATAAAACAATAAATCGGGGCGCGATAAGCTCGCTTGCGAGAAAGAAAACAAGGCGGAGGCAAAAGAAGAGAAGGAAGATCGAGGAGGTCCGGATCGAGGAGGTGGGGGTTTCGGATCGAGATTGGGGGTGGCGGTCCGGATCGTAGAGGTGGGGGCGTGGTTCGATCGCGATCCGGGAAGAAGAATGTATCGCGGAGGTGGGGGCTCGGTTCATCGCTGGGAAGAAGAAGGAAGAATGTATCGCGGAGGTGGGGGCTCGGTTCATCGGCTGGGAAGAAGAAGGAAGAATGTATCGCGGAGGTGGGGGCTCGGTTCATCACTGGGAAGAAGAAGGAAGAATGTATCGCGGAGGTGGGGGCTCGGTTCATCACTGGGAAGAAGAAGGAAGAATGTATCGCGGAGGTGGGGGCTCGGTTCATCGCTGGGGAAGAAGAAGGAAGAATGTATCGCGGAGGTGGGGGCTCGGTTCATCGCGGGGAAGAAGAAGGAAGAATGTATCGCGCGCGGAGGTGGGGTGCTCGGTTCATCGTTGGGGAAGAAGAAGGTCAAAATGCTTTTGACCGAGATTGAAATGAAATTTGACCGAGGATTGAAATGAAATTTGTAAAAGTTCTGGAGGGACTAACTTGAAACTTTTAAAAGTTCATGGAGGGACTAACTTGAAATTATCCGAAATGTGTCCGGGGCTAAAAAAAAAAGTCAACTAACGGTCAAACGCTAATTTTGCTCCACTTTGTAACCACGTGTCTACTTTTGCGCCAAAAAAAAGTATTTGCCACTGGACGCTCTTTTGAGAAAAGCATTTGTCTATTTTTGCACCTTAACCCTTTCTTTTTTAAAAAAAGGGTTGAGGTGAATTTTGTCGTGAAAATTTTTATCGGTGATTTTTCTCTAAAAGTTTTTCTAGTAGACAATTTGTTTAGTAAATTTAATAAAAGGAGTAATTATATCGCCACCTTTATTTTCGTTAATTTTGACTATTAGTTGACCAAATATATTGAGCTAGTAGTTTACATGTCATTACGTTGTTTTTGTTAAGATGCAAATTTGCCATAGAAGTCCATGTGTCACCTACTCCAATTTTTTCAAAGTTAGATTTACAACTTCCAGAATAAATTTGTACCTTAACAAAAATAACGTGGATGACATGTGAACTGTCAGCTTAACATATTTGGTCAACTAATAGTCAAAATTAACGAAGATAATGGTCAGAGCAAAATTACCCCTTCTTTAAACTTCTAGTAAAAAATTGCCCTTCGGAAAACTTTCAAAGTAAAATTGTTATTCGATGAAAACTTTCAGGACAAAATTACCCTTTAACCCTTAAGTGATTGTGATTTCAACTATATTTAATTTACTTATTTATTTTTGTATGAAAAAGTTGATTTAGGTCAAGGTCAAACATACCTCCAATTTTAAAGAGCAAGCCAAACCTCTTACTAATTACTAACTGTATCAACATTTGTTGACAATTATTCTTTATTGTTGTCAGTCCAAAAGATTCAAGTTTTTTTTTTTTGGGCCTAGAAAAAATTTATCAATTCAGATATCTCCTCGGCATGACCTCTTGCTAGTTTCTTTTGGTCGCTTGCTTCAAAATCAAGTATTTTTTTTTGGGTGAAAAGGAGTTCCATTAAAAATGGTCAAAAAGAGTACAAATAAATATAGCCAGATTACAAAGGAATCTTAAATCTAGAGAAACTGAATTGAGAATGCACAACTATAGACTTAATATGAGCTAAAATTCCTTCTACCGAGAAGTTAGCTGCAGTAAAGATTCTTTTGTTTCAAACCTCCCAGAGCTTCCAACACGTGATGCACACCCCTATTTTCCACGAATTGTCAGCGGAAGATGATTGAATGATTAAAGTCAACCAATTCCGAATGTCCAGATTGAAGAAATCAGCACACATATCCAAGGGCAATATTTTCCTCCAAACGTTTGAGGCAAAGTTACAGCATTTAAAGATGTGATTCAGATCCTCCTTACTGTGTTGGCAGAGAGAGCATTGAATATCCGTTGTCATGCCTCTTCTAACTCTTTGCTCATTTGTAAGCAGCCTGTCTTTTAGCAGTAGCCAAGTAAAGGTTCTAATTCTCTGGGCCATAGGCAGCTTCCATAATCTTGTCCAAATAGTCCTGCTGTCATTCCAGTTAAGGGACTCCAACACCTTATATGCTGACTGGGTAGAAAAGTCACCATTCTTGGTCAGCGTCCAGCAGCACGGTGGGTTTTGGGAAGTATTATAGATGGTAGTCTCTGCAATATCGTCCAGAACATCAAGGGGGAGGAGATGTTGGAAAAGAGACCAGCGCCAAGTTCCATCTTCATTTATGAAATCCGAGATTGGTCTTGAGATATCATGGTTCCAAATGGGGGAGGATGACAGGTTTTTTAGGGGACCATGATCACCCACCCAATAATCTTCCCAAAAATTAATTTGGCTATCATGACTAACCTTCCATTTAATGAAGTAGGAGGTTTCATCCCAAGATTTGATCAAGTTCCGCCAGAAGTGAGACATGTTGGCACGGCGAGGGACTTCTTTGGAATTACAAACAGCATACTTTTGCTTTAAAACGCGAACCCAGAGGGAGTCTGCCTGAGAGTGAATCTTGAAGATTAATTTCATCATAAAGGCTCTATTCTGGGAGGCAAGATTAGCTAAGCCAAGACCCCCACGAGAAGAAGGTTGACAAAGCTCCTTCCAATTAACCAGACTGACACCACTGTGCTCATTTGTGTAGCCCCAAATGAACTTCCTAATTACCTTCTCAATCTTTGAGCAACAGGAGGAAGGAAGAGTCGTGCTTTGAATAGTGTAGAGGGGAAGAGAGGCCAATGTTGATTTAGCCAAAATGATTCGTCCAGCTAGAGAAAGGGATTGGCTCTTCCAGCCAGAAAGCTTTAGCTGAAGGTTGTCGAGGATGTAATTAAAGGTCGATCCAGATACTCTACCATTCAGGAGAGGCACACCCAGATATTTACCAAGGGAATCTGTGCGTTGATAGCCTAATTTGTCGCAGAGTCTTCTACACAGAGATGAATCAACATTCTTGGAGAATTGCACCTTTGTCTTTACCTGGCTAACCACATGACCAGACGAGAGACAAAACTCCATCAAGGTTTCTTTGATTAGGGAGGCTTGCTGCAGAGATGCCTGCCCAAAAAGAATTAAATCGTCTGCAAAGAAGAGGTGGGATAGGGGAACACCTCTTTGGCCCAGTTTGATTGGCTTCCAAGAACCAGAATTAACTTTGGCTTCGATTAATTGGGAAAGACGCTCCATACAAAGCACGAAGATATAAGGAGAAAGGGGGTTTCCCTGTCTGACACCTCTCTCAGGAGAAAAGGGTTCTGAAGATTTCCCATTCCACAACACTTGCATAGTGGGAGAAGATATACAATTTATGATCAGATGTGCCAAGCTACAGGGGATACCAGCATCTTTAAGGGTGTCGGCAATGAATTCCCATTTGAGTTTGTCAAAAGCCTTTTCCAAGTCGATCTTTAAGACCATCCATCCGGCTTTACCTTTTTTCCTTCTCATTGAATGCATAACCTCCTGGGCAATTATGATATTGTCAATTATGCTCCTTCCCTGAATAAAGCTCGTTTGAAAATTCCCAATCAAATTAGGCAAAACAGATCTTAGACGATTTGCAATAGTCTTGGAGAGGATCTTATACAGGACGGAGCATAAGCTAATGGGCCTGAATTCACAGATATTGCTGGGGTGGCTAATTTTGGGAATCAAGGCTAACAGAGTATGATTAACAGATGGATCAAGAGGAGAGCCAGACCAATGGTGCTGTACAAAGTAGAAAACACTCTGACCGACAGTGTCCTATTGGGATTGGTAAAATAGGGCGTGTAGACCATCCTTACCAGGGGACTTGAGGGGTTTCATATCAAATAAGGATTTCTTGACTTCCTCAATTGTCACCGGACTGCCAAGCATCAGAATCGCTGAGTCCGAGAGGGGGGAAAAGCATGATGCAGAGCGAGAGGCTTGAATGAAGGATCCTCTAGCGAATAGAGATTTAGAAAGAATTGCCTGGCGAGACTAGAGAGCTCCGAGTCGTCCGATACCCAGATGCCATCAGGACCCTTTAGTTGCGAAATGAGTTTTTTATTTTTCCTAATTAGGGCTTTGAGGTGATAGAAGTTAGTGTTTCTATCCCCCAAGCAGATCCACTCAGAAGAAGATTTTTGAAGCCAGAGTAACTCCTCTTGAAAGCAAACCATCTCCAAATCCTCCCTCAAAGAAATCTCCAGGTCGACGAGGAGATCAAAAGGGGGAGATGATGAGCTTTCTAATTTAGATTGAAGACCGTTGAGCCTCCCTGAAGAGCTTCCTCTTGCGGTTTCCAATATGCCCAAACGAATCTTTGTTCCAGATCTTCATTTCCTCCGTGAACTGATCAATACAGGTGGGGAGGTCATAGCCCGAAGACCAAATCCGATGAACAATCCCCTGGAAGTCCGAATGAGTAAGCCAAGCTGCTAGAAATTTGAAAGGAGGATCAGTAGAATGGGCTTGGGGATTTAGGCCCAACCTAATGAGAATAGGTCTGTGGTCAGATAGCACTTTTGGAAGGTGGGTGAGAGAGCTACAAAGGAAGGATTGGATCCAGGTTGAATTGCAAATGGCCCGATCCAATCTCATAAAAAGAGAGCCCCTTCTCCATGTAAATCGTGGGCCACTGAAATCCATGTCAATGAGCCCATTAGAGTGAATAAAATCATTAAAAAGATTGCAACCTCGGGCTCTATGAATAGAACCCCCTTGTCTATCATTTTGGCTAGTAATTGTGTTGAAATCCCCCGCAAGAATCCATGGAGCAGAAAGATTGGAGGCAATTAGCTCAAGATCCTGCCAAAGAAATTTCCTGAGGTGCTTTTGCGGACTACCATAAATGGTAGTGAAGAAGAATTTAGAGCTATTATTGAGCCCAGAGATAGAGACCTCCATGTGCACAAATTGGATCTGATTATCTAAAATATTAAGGGACACCTTAGAAGACCAGAGAATCCAAATACCGCCAGAGAAACCGAACGCTTCAACTCTGTGCGAATGGATGAATCCAAGTTTATTAATCACCCTGTCAGCCTTAGTACCAGAAATTCTTGGTTCAACCAAAACAAAAATGTCAGGCTTATAATTAGCCACATAAGATCTGAAAATAGAAGGAAACTTTTTATCTAAAGCTCCTTGACAATTCCAAGTAATAATAGACATAAAAATAATTTATGAGGGTAAATTGGGATTAAGATTAACTCCCTGATCATGCATCGCAACGTCTTCATTAAGAGTCTGTAATTCCCTTGCCACTTCTTGGATTAAGGCATCCGAGGGTCCAGCATTATCATCAATGTGTTTGCCTCCAAGATTGCGAATTGTCACCCCAGTAGAGAGTTTGAGGCCTCTACTTTGTGAATGGGGATCATTCCCATTAATGGGCCTGGCCCTAATAAGTGTGTGACCGTTAGGCCCAATAAGGGGCTTTTGACTATCTTTGCTTCTGCGAGGCATCCTGTCGTCATCCACTATAATTGCTCTGTTAAAATTAGGATCGAGGGTCGATGTGGAATCCCTGGCGGCAGAATGCTTAGCCTGAATTGGGGTTTGCTGATTGATGATCGGGGAAGCAGGTGCTTTATGCTTTGACCCTGCAATTGTCTTTTTCAAACCTTTTGTCTCATTAGCTTTTTTCTTGCGGATAAAAGAATCAACTTTTGGGCAATTGTCTCCTGATGCAGGGCCTGCAGCTTGTGGTGCCTCTTCCTCCACAACCTCACTCAAGACCTCGTATCGTGATGCGCTGACCACCTTTTTGCTGCCAACAACCTCATTCCGTCTATCCCCTCTGACAAAAGGACGTCGACGACGTTGCACCTGCATCCAGGCTCCGAATTGGGAGGTTTCACGCGCAATGGTTTCATGGGGAGGCGCGTTGGTTTCAGGCGCTGCAAGAAGTTCTGTTTGGTTGTCGGAGGAAGAAGCTTTCAGCGTCGGGCAGGTTGCTTGAAGATGGCTGTACCTCCCACACTGGAAACAAATGGTCGGGAGTCCTTCATACTCCACAAAAATGAGTTCTCCATCTACCATGATCTTCGAAGTGAGAGGCTTCGTGAGGTCCAAGCTTACTGCAATCCTGGCGAATTTCCCCCTGTCGCCGGAATCAGTGTTATAGTCCACGCGAATGACTTCTCCAAAAACGCTCCCAATGGACCGGATTACACTCTTATGATAGTAACGCGCCGGCAACTTAGGGAGTCTAATCCACCCTATTACATGGTTGATAACATGGTTTTGAGGTTTAAAAGAAGGAGTCCAAGGCTGGACAGTGAGATAGTGACCGTAAATCATCCAAGGTCCAGAGAGAAGAGCGTTCTGGTAATCAATGTCTCCTTGGAATCTAACCAGGAAGCATTCTTCATCTAAATCAGTGAGTTTAAACGGGCTAGTCGGCTTCCAAAGATTTTGGAGCTGAGTGCGCAACTGCCTATATCCTATTTTCCGGCCAAGTAATTTAACAACCACCGCCAGACCCATTTTCTTGTTGAGGGTCTCAATGACATGGTCAGCAAAATCAACAGTGGGAATGTTCCCAGTGAGTCCGATGGAGACATCACCTTGATGAAGGGTTATATCTTCATCCTCATCATCAATGCTCTGGGATTCAGAGTTCAATAGCATATCTTTGAAAGATGGCATTTTACTGTCAGTATCATCATTATTGTCGCACATCTTGACGTCCTGAGCAGGGGGAGGAACGTCGGCCAGGGGAGTCTCTGGAACAACCTCAGAAGGCAGAGGTTGGGATACCACTACGGAGGACTCGGGAGAATGGTCAGCTTCCATGTTAGCATCTTGGAACG
Organism: Acacia pycnantha; assembly: GCA_025563575.1. Lineage (NCBI taxonomy): Eukaryota > Viridiplantae > Streptophyta > Magnoliopsida > Fabales > Fabaceae > Acacia > Acacia pycnantha. The sequence goes on along the minus strand of JAMWYP010000010.1, from coordinate 2,862,116 downwards.
AAGTCTCATCGTGCTTGGCTCTCTTGGCGGATTGATCTTCGCCAGGATGAGGTGGAGGGTCAGTCTTCAGGGTACTCTCTATTGGAACAGGGGGATTCATGATGAAAGGAAAGAAGAAGCTAGAGAGATGGAGGAGCTTCTCTCTCTAACCCATAGTCAATCCTAACCATGCTTTTTTCAAAACATAGAGTGTCGTTAAAATCAAGTATTTTGAGTCAACAAAGGTTGATCTAGTTGGTAAAGAATTGACTTATAACTCACAAGATCATGAGTTCAAATTCATCTACCGATCTGAGGGTCTTGTTAATGGGCGATCTGTAAGCGTTCTTTGAATCTAGAGGCATATTCTGGCCCTAGTGAGCCCTAAGACCCAACTCACCTAAACTTTTTTTGTAAAAAAAAAAAACCAACAAGCATTTTGGTTTTAGCTTATTGCTTATTTATATGCTTGTTTGGAACAGCTAACACTTACTATGGATCAAAATACAATTGATTTAGTAAAATTTAATTTATTTCTTGATAATTATAGTATTTTATTTTAATAAATACAATATCTAAAATACAAATAATTTGTTGGCATAAGAATACAAATAATGTTTCAATTATTGCTTTTGCAAAAAAAACATATTTATCATCAAAAAATTAAATATAAATATCCAATCTCGATAATTATAATTAACATAGACTCTAACACTATAACCACTCACTTTAGACCTTAAAAGACTAACAAGAGAAAATCAAGACCCTAATAAAGATGTGTGACTTTTTTTAAAAAAATTAACATTTGCTCCTTTCAATACAAATATCTTTTTTAGGACTCGAACTCAAAAAATCTAGAGGGATTTAACAGAATCTTTCACCCCTAGATTTAACTCAATGTTGGTTAAAGATGTGTATGGTTTGTATTCGATGGTTTTACGAATTTCTAATTAATGTGCACTAGACTAACGAACATTTCAAGGGCTATTAACATCGATCATCTCACAAAATTCAATGACACAAACCAGCACTAAAATACCTTCATATATATATATATATATATATATATATATATATATGTATATGTATATGTATATGTATATGTATATGTATATGTATATGCTGATGCTCCATCCTTTCTAATATAGGTAACATCTTAAAATACTCTCTTCGGTCCTAAATATTTTTGGTTCATAATACATGTCCTTCAGTCCAAATATCCCCAAAACGAAGAAATAACCAGGGAAATTTGTTTAATGAATACAGTTAAAACATAATTTATCAAAGAAAACCATAGATTAATGTATTGAAAAGCACAAGCATATATAAGTTGGACGGATCAACCCATTCCGAACCAATTAATGACCCAAAAAAGTACAACGTCTACGTACGTGTGTGACTTCAATTTTGCATGATAAAAATGCGGCAGACAGATGCATATATAGGAGAGTTTGCAGAAGTGAAGTAAGATATGTATGCATAAATAAACCAAGTATTAATAAATAATAATAACCACGTTCAATTTCTTGTTAGTCATAAGTTATAACAGCCACAATTATATTAGCAATTCATCGCAACAATGACACAACATTGAACCTTAAAAATAGTAAATTTGCAGTGAGAAGCCTCCCAACTTCCCTAGTTTGTAGGAGATGACTTGGAAAACACATTGTCTTTTTTTGCTTCACCAATATTTCCATGCATTTTCGTCGTCATCTTCTTCCTTTGAGAATCGCCTGTCCCTTGCACGCCCAGGTATGCTCCCACCTCTTTCCTTCTTCCCAATCATTTCTTTCTCTTTCAGAAGGGAACTATAATTGTCCAAAACTTATTTCTTTCTGCTTTCTGATTTTTTTTCCTTTTTCAATGATTATTTACTTTGAAATAGAGCATTAACATTTGAGAATGCAGGTCAGGCTTCTCCCGATCTGTAACGATCACAAAATTGGGGAAGGCGACCATTGATTCATATGGCTTCAAGTTCCGATTCCTCCCCTTCGCCTGAGTCATCTCCGTCGGATTCTCCTCCACCACCGCCACCGGATTCAAGTTCATCTGGCGATTCCTCTTCCCCTCCCCCACCACAATCCCCTTCGCCACCGCCACAGTCTCCTCCGTCGCCACCACCACCATCTAACAGCCAATCTCCCCCACCGCCATCCGACCAAGACAATGGTGGAGACAACAGTAACTCCTCCCCTCCGCCTCCTCCACCTCCTAATAGCAACAATGGTGGAAATAATAACAAAGGGAGCCCTCCGCCTCCACCACCACCGTCAAATTCCAAAGGAGATTTTTCACCTCCGCCGCCAGTGCACCGGTTGTCTCCACCAGAAAAAAGTTCGCATGGATCATCGAATAGTACATCACCGCCATCAGGTAGCAATGGCGATGGATCTCAATTGAGCGCACCAGCTATTATTGGTTTGGCTGCAGGAGCTGGCTTGTTGCTGCTTGTGTTCATCTGCACCTTTGTTGTATGCAGCAGAAGGAGGAAGAGATCTGAGGGTCCCATTATTTACTACACCAACAAAAAATTCGGTACAACTTTAATTTCCTAGCCCGAGCATATATAATTTGACTTTAAACTGGTGACTCATGCATGTAAAAATCTGGGGAGATGCATGCAGATGACGATGACTATTACACGCACTCAAAGAAGGGAAACAATTGGAACAATGGTGATCAACACGGCATGAATATTCCAGCACCACCAGGAGCTTGGGGCGCACCGCCAGCTCCATTCTCTGGAAACATAAACAGCGGTGAGATGAGCAGTGCAAGCTATTCAGGGCCGGTGGGTGCGCCTCTGCCTCCGCCACACCCTTTGGTGGCGATAGGGTTCAACAAGAGCACTTTCACGTTGGAAGAGCTAACAGCTGCAACAAATGGGTTCGCCGAAGCAAACCTACTGGGACAAGGTGGGTTCGGGTATGTGCATAAAGGGGTGCTACCCAATGGGAAGGAAATAGCCGTGAAGAGTCTAAAGTCTACCAGTGGCCAAGGTGACAAAGAGTTTCAAGCGGAGGTCGATATCATTAGCCGAGTCCATCATCGTCATCTCGTTTCTCTGGTTGGCTATTGTATTCAAGATGGTCGTAGTCTTTTGGTCTATGAGTTTGTACCCAACAAAACTATGGAATATCATCTTCACGGTAAGCTTTTTAAATAACCCAATGGAGTATATATTTTCCTTAAACGTGACTAGTGTCAAACTTCAATTCAGTCTGCATCTCATTGTGTATGACTGTTGTGACTGAAAAGTAACTAAAAAAACCCTTCATCATCACCAGTTTTATATTTTATGGTCCAACATAGTTTAACATATACTACTCAACCCCTTTTATAATAGCTTGAAATCTTAATTGTTTTGATCATTATTATAAGATCTCACTTAAAGTTATCAGAACAATTAATGTGTTTTTTATTATTTTTGCCCCTAACTAATTATATTTTCTTTCCTCATTTTTATCATTTTGCCTCTAATTTATAAGAGCCTGAAGTTTGAATTGCTTTCCACCTTTTTATAAAATCTCACTTGGAGTTATCTGAACAATTAATATGATTTTGCCATTTTTGGCCTAATTAATTCTATTATCTCTCCTAATCTTTTTCACATGCTACCTTCTCTTCATACTTTTTCTCATTACCGTACCACTCAATTTCTCTCTTATTTGTCCCCTTAATCCTTTACAAATAAAAGCATGCTTGGAAAAAACAAAAAAAGATCATTTCCTACATTTTTATTACTTTTAACTCTTATATTAAATCGTATAATTCTGTTATCGGACTCTCATAAAAAGGAGGGGAGTATATTAATATACCCATTAGTGTTATCTAAAGCAGTATTGTTATCACGATATTCTGAACTAACTCTATGTTATATTGTATTTCCCTGATAATTTCCTACATATTTATTATTTTTAATTAAATTTAACTGTTATATCAAACCGCATAATTTAGTTATCAGAAATATAAAAAGGAGGGGAGTATATTAATATGCCCATTAGTGTTATCTAAAGCAGTATCATGATATTCTGAACTAACTCCATGCTATACTGTATCTCCCTGATACAGTATTATTTCAAGAATTTTTCATGCATCTTATTGTTGCACATTGATAGTGTGACGTGATCATTGGTTTTAATTTATTCTTTTCTTAACTTTGTCGATCCTGGAAATTAAATTGGCAGGAAAGGACCTACCTGTTATGGATTGGCCTACTAGGCTCAAAATTGCAATGGGATCGGCCAAGGGACTTGCTTACTTGCACGAGGATTGTGAGTTATCTGCTTTGATTATCTTATATTTTATAAAGCATACTCAACCATGCATTTGGTTTTATTTTATTATTTTGAATAAGGACGAAATATTAATAATTAATAATTTATATATCTAAAATGCTCCTTAATGATTAGGCCACCCTCGAATCATCCACCGCGACATAAAGGGCGCAAACATTCTAATCGAAAACAACTTTGAAGCTAAGGTGAATATTGAAGAAAATAAATTTCATTAGCTTAATTACAATTTAGTTATTTGGCCATATATATGTTTAATCGTTCTCGTAATTGACTTTCTGGTAAAAAAAAATATATTCAGGTGGCAGATTTTGGATTGGCAAAGCTTACACAAGACAACAACACCCATGTTTCCACCCGTGTAATGGGAACATTTGGGTAAACAAGCAAGCTTTTCTATATATATATATTCTTCAGAAGTTTGAAGCATAATGTACTCTAATTAATCCATATCATATATATATATATATATATATAAAATTGCATAATACAGGTATTTGGCTCCTGAGTATGCTTCGAGTGGGAAATTAACTGAGAAGTCTGATGTGTTCTCTTTCGGTATTATGCTTCTGGAGCTCATAACAGGACGACGTCCCGTTGGCTCCACTGGAGATTATGAAGAGGACAGTTTAGTTGATTGGGTATATATATTAATTAATTAATATATACATATATACACGTACACCTTTAACATATTTTGCCACTGTACTCAAGAATTTACGTGCATATATATATAAATGAAATGCAGGCGAGACGTCTTTGCATGAAGGCGATGGAAAGTGCAAGCTTTGAAGGTCTGGCTGATCCACGACTAGGCAGTAATTATGATATGCAGGAGATGGCCCGTATGGTGGCTTGTGCTGCTGCCAGCGTCAGGCACTCTGCAAGAAGGCGACCAAAAATGAGCCAAGTATGTACATATTTATATTAGACAAAATGATAGAAAAATATTACTTGAATTTCAAAATCCTGTTACCCGCAAGAGTAATGAAATTAACAATAACAGTACTGCAATTGATAACTCGTTTTAATGGAAAATTATCTATCTGCAATTGATAACTCGTTTTAATGGAAAATTATCTATTTAGGATTTTAATAAAGTTCAAATGGTTTCCCCCCCTATTTATAAACCTTTTTTAGTCCTCACGTCCCAATCAAACTGCCTGTCTTTTTTTTCTGCCCTCATAACTTACACATATAGATAGAGGATTTGAACTCACAACCTTAAACTTAAAAGAGACTTAGGAAAGGAGTTTGACGTGATCATCAAGTTGCAAGGGCCCGACCAATTGATGCCCAGCCTTGTCTTTTATATATGCGCACAAAATATGACTACTTTATATGCATTAGGTAGAAGACGCAAGTCTGAAAAGTACTCTCATATCCTTAATATAAAACATAATTACCTAATTTGATTAGATTAAAGAAGTTAGTTAAGTAAGGGAAGAAGATCCTCTCATTAGCTTTTTTTCTCATCATCCGCCCTCATAAACCCATCTGGACTGTTGATTGGGAAGATGAGAGAAAAATCAAAGTAGTATTGTGACTTTTCAGATTGATTGAACGAACATGATTTATAGATTATGAAAGAACATGAGAGAAACTGAACCCTTAAGTTAGCTAATATAACATATATTTTCTAAAACACCCTAGTCATCTTCCTTCATTCCCTCATTTCCTTTCCTCCTTGATTAAATTATTATTGTTGACAGAGCATCAATAAGAGTAAATTAAGAAAAAAAATTGATAAATACGAAAATTATGTCATATCATATATATGTGTGTGATTAAGATAGATCAACTCATCAAATATGTTATATATTGAGTACTTTATAATGCATTACTTAGAACACAAGTCTAAGCCCTTTAGTACAATTAACCTCTATAGATATATACACACACACGTTAGCCTAGCAAGCCAATATTTATTTGGTGTGAATATTTAGAGCAACATGACAAGCATCACTAACATTAACAGTCAGATGTCGTTATAAATGAGATGGAACCAATCTCAGTCTCCTGCTTAGAGGAAAGCTTACACGTCATTAGGTCACATTAATGATTGGCGTTTGAAGTAGCTAATAATGTATGTGTGTATGAATGTGGGGAAATATGCAGATAGTAAGGGCACTGGAGGGAGACGTGTCACTAGATGATCTGAGCGAGGGAGTGAAGCCAGGACAGAGTTCACTGTTCACAAGCAACGGTATGGAGTATGACGCAAGCAGTTACAGTGCAGACATGAAGAAGTTCAGGAAGCTTGCATTAGATAGCAGCTATGCCAGCAGTGAGTTTGGCCAAACCAGTGAGTATGGTCTCAACCCTTCCTCTTCAAGCAGCGACACTCACTCTTCTGAATACAAAACCAACCATCATCTGCATGCCACCCCCTAATAAACGACGTCGGATCGTCGCACACTCACCAGCAACACGGAATTGAAGAAACCATATTGTTTACTAATTATTAGACATCCTTGTTCGATCTATATATATTCATTTGTTGTACGTGCAATACTTTAGCTAGCTAGCTAGACGAAAAAATATATATTTGTTTGTATGCGGAAAAAATGGGAACAATATGTGATTTGACTAATTTCAGCCTGGGATTTGGATTATTTCGGATTTTCAAATTTTGCTTCATCTGGTGACCTTTGTCTCCGCCCTTCATGCATGTTGCTTTTGTTATTCATAGTATGATCCTTTTATTTGAAGAACCAATTAAAATGAAAAAAATAAATAAATTAGCCTGAACATCTTGACTCCTAACAATAACACATAGACTAGCAATGTAGTACCAGTTTTTGGAGTTTATTCAACCCATATTGCTGCTTTTGATTCCCTCATTATTGCATGGCTCTTGGTTGATATATCGTTAGTATAACCTAGGGGTGGGCGTGGGTATGGGCATGGTTAGATAGAGCGAGACCTCTAACCAATACTTAGTCCGAATGATGAACGGGTTGCATTTTGTAGCCCAATGTCCCCCACCTTATCCGGTAAAAACTCTAATCATTTTGGGCTGGATATAGTGGGCTTCCCTATCCAAGTGGTAACGTCTTACCTTGTTCACGTATGAAAAAAATAATTTCATTTAAATTTCATAAACATTTTTGTAGTCACCATATATCTTTGCCTTAAATGTTATAAACTTTGAATACATTTGTGCAGGGGCGTCTTAAAATGAGAGAAATGGACTGAAGAAACATATATATCACTAGATTTATAAGAAATATTTATATTAAATATAATAATATATATACGTACTGGGCAGGGCGGCATACCTTGCTTGATGCATGATCCTGCCTACAAAAATGTCCAGCCCGATTATGCCCAATTTTTTCGGGCTGCTCTTTTTTAAGCCGAGCAAGGTGATTTTTCTCTGGGCTCGAGTAGGTGTAGGCTTATGGGCTTCATGAATGCCTCTTATAATCCTAGTCTAAAATCCAAAAGATGTGTGAAGGCTTGGGGAATGGAGCGATTTTTTTTAAAAAAAATTATTTATGATATACCACTCTGGTCTTATTTATAAGTCCAGTTTGACTAAAAAATTTGATCCTATTTATAAGTCCATTTTGACCAAATAAATGAAATTGTGACAATTTTGCCCATATTAATGATGATGAGAGTGATTGGCTAGCTATGTTGGGAATAGAAAAAGATGAGAGAGATTTTGACAATAAATTTTAAAAGGTACTCATTCATAAATGAGGGTAAAGTTGGAAAGTTGCTCTGTAATCATTGAGATACCTAACTTTCCTTGGTATGTGAGATTTGGTCAAATTAGACTTATAAATAGGACCAGAGTGGTAAAAATGATTCCAATGTTGATGCCAATCTATATAAATATATATATATATATCATGTTTTACCCTTATTTTTATGCTAGTTTAAGATCCCTAGAATGAAAAGTCACGTCCTCCCACGTTTTCTTTTCTTTTTTCTTTTTCCATTATCTTTCAATGAGATAGATTAACTGATTAAGGATGTTAAGTTGCTATTTTCTAACATGCAATCAAATTAAAATTAAAAGTCATTATCCTAAAATAAAAATGAAATAAAACCTTGAAAAGAAAATATAAAAACTAGATGAGAGGCGCGTCGAGGCAATGGTATATATTAAAAGAATGAGTCAGATAGTTTACAAGAAGAATGAAGGATAGGTTTCAAAGAAACTTTTGTTAAGAAATAAATTGTAAATAACAGTTTAAATAATCATAAATGAGAATTTTGATTATGAATTTTTTAGAATTCCTAGTTTATATCCTGTATATCTGTATTGATTATATTATGATTGGTCAAATTGAACTAACTAAAATTAATAAATTTGAAAAAATAGATATCAAATAACATTAAGTATTAATAAATTTGAGATGAGTTTAATTACCATACTTTTAATATAGTCCACAAATTTAATTATTATTTTCTCAAAAATTATGTTTAAACATGGTTTTGCAAATGAACAAATAAAATTATGTTTAATGTCATTTCTCTCCTTTTTCAGATGGCGCGATCTGGTTGGTATGAGTATGATGCTGTAATTTTTTTTTTTTTTTTGCTCAAGAGTATGATGCTGTAATTAAAACTTCGTAAATGTGTAACTAATTAAAAAAGCAGACCCGCGCTGTACTTGATCTGTGTGAATCCATACTCCGAGGCTTTCTTGTGCGTCAGGGGGCAATTTCCTCTCCATTTCGCCTCGCAAGCTTCTCATTCCTAAACTTCAGTGGAGTGCTGCGCAATACAGAGAGACATAGTGATCGAGAAAGAGATCGAGCGAGATTGTATAGCTTCCAGATCTCGGAGATTCCCGTTCTCCGGTCATGGCTCAGCCTCTGTTGAAGAAAGACGATGACCGAGATGATGAAGGTGATTCGAATTTCTAACCACCGAACTCCGGATTTGTCCCCGACAAAATATTAATCATTTTATATTTCCATTCGTAATTCTATCTGCTTTCTGTTCTGTTTGGGCTTAGTATTTCTTTTCTCTAGTCCGCTGCTGCTGGATCACTCTGTTTCGGCTCCAGATCTGCATTTGATTTTCATTTTAAATTTGGAATGCTGTAGGAGAGATCTCCTTGATCATAATACTTGATTTAAATGAATTTTTAACTCTGACGTGCTTTGTTTCTCCTCGTTTGATCTGGTATTTGGAAACTAGAACGATTTTAGCCTTAGGGTGTAATTTGCAAAGCAGATAATTGAATTTATTTGAATTAGTTTACTTTGATGAGTTGACAGCTTTTTTGGCGTTTCGTCCCAGCTAGGCTGGTGCATTGGAAGTCATACGTAGCCTTATAGCATAAGTGCATTATGATTTGATGCCCATGTATACTAATTGTACTTTTGGCTGATTAACAGGCGATTATTCTCCCTTTTTGGGAATTGAAAAGGGGTCTGTTCTCCAGGAAGCCAGGGTTTTTAATGATCCTCAAATAGATGCGAGGAGATGTTCTCAGGTTTACATCTCGAACCACACGATCTCTCCGTTTTCAAGCTTTGCTTATTGTTTGGTAGTTAAATTTTGAAAATTATGCATGCTATTTAATTTTCAGGTTATCACCAAGCTTTTGTACCTACTAAATCAGGGAGACACATTTACAAAGGTGAAGAACATTTTCTTATTTTCTTCATTTTAATTGTGTTCAAGATCTATGCTTGTTTATAGATTTTTTCAAAATTGTTTGATAGTTATTGATCTTTTTGTAGTTTCTTGCTTCAATTTCATAGGTCGAAGCAACAGAAGTTTTTTTTGCTGTGACTAAGCTTTTCCAGTCTAAAGATCTTGGGTTAAGGAGAATGGTCTACCTGATGATAAAGGAAATCTCTCCCTCTTCAGATGAGGTTACATGTTCTCATGCAGTTCTTCTTTCTTGTTGGACACTTAGACTCCCTTCTATTTTTCATGTAATGCCAAACTGTTCTCTGACTTCTCTTTTGCTTTAATTTTATGGAAGGTTATTATTGTCACAAGCTCTCTCATGAAGGACATGAATAGTAAGACCGATATGTATAGGGCAAATGCCATTCGTGTGCTTTGTCGTATTATTGATGGAACACTTCTCACCCAGATTGAGCGGTATTTGAAACAAGCAATTGTAGATAAGAATCCAGTTGTTGCAAGTGCAGCCCTAGTTAGTGGCATTCACCTACTCCAGGTATTTTTCATTTCTATGATGTAATTCTCTATATTAGCATATTGTAATTATTTTTTTATAACTTTTGTTGTTTTTTCAGACAAATCCTGAAATTGTAAAAAGGTGGAGCAACGAGGTTCAGGAAGCAGTTCAATCAAGAGCAGCTCTTGTGCAGTTTCATGCGTTGGCTTTGCTACAACAAGTATGTTGCTCATTGGTCAATTTGTACAAGGCTTTATGATGTTTTGAGTATCTTATGCTATGGATGAAAACACCACACCACCAATATAGATCATACTGATACAGTATTGATCAAGAAAGAGGTAGAGAAGGGAAGGACACAAGAGAGAAACTGAGATTAGAGAAGAATGACTCAAGAAGAAGATTAGAAGAGAAGAGCTCCAAGGCTCTTACACAAACTGAATTACCAATATGTCAAAACGTAAGGTTACAATGAATAAGGGGGCTATTTATAGATGACAGCCCCTTCTCACATACTAATGCTAATATGTTCACTTAGGTCCCTAATAAGAGTTTATACAAAGTTTGCACATAGGTCCCTAGGTCTAGTCTTACAATTAGGTCCCTAAATGCTGCTTATTATATTTATATATCAATACCCCCTTCCCCAAAACATCCTTGCCCTCAAGGATGCTGAACAACAAAATACAAATTTGAAATCAACAAAAACTTAGAAACTTTAAAAGTCTGAAAAATGTCTTGACAAGTGTAGACTCCTCTCGTCTGAATGCTGCTACCCACAAGTGCAATTCACTTGTTTGATCTTGGAACAAATAGAAGCAATAAATCCAATCCAGCACCCCAATAGCATTTTAATCGATCTCCCTAAACCAAGTATGCAGCAGACTTTGGGTAGGAGGAAATTGCATAGGAAAAATCCAGGTTGAGAGACAACTTTTTAGGCTTCATAGATATAACCCCAAACTATTGTCCACTGGATCTTGTAGACTAGCGAACCCAAAAGCATTTTAATTAATTTTCCTTTGTACCACATCCGAATGACCAAATTGGTAGGAAGACTCGGTGTGATTAAGGCCCTATTCAGAAATATGTTTGTAGGCCTCCTAAAAGTAGTGAAGGTAGCAGAAACTTTGGGCCCAATTCTTTAAAGACAAAGCCCAAATGCCCATCTGCAATTAGAAAGTCCAAGTAATCTGCATAATCTCCCGACGGTGGAAGAAAATGGGACCCAGTGTGCGTGAGACCACTCAAGACACTCGCTCGCCCTTTCGAAAAACACAGCCACTGTGAAGGAAAATTTGACTTTTCGACTCCCTTTATTCAGCCACGTCAACCCCAAGTCGGTTTCGAAAACATTTCAGCTTTCCACGCAACTCTTTCTTCCTCCTTTGCTGAATCACATCGACCCTCTCAACGTGCCCGAAGTCATGAACCATCATAGCCGGCAATGAAAGAAGAGAACTCATAGGTATGAAACTCCCCGTAGCAAGTTCAGTCTGTCTTAAAGCTACAACACGAGTCGTCATCATTGTAGCACATTCTTGAGACTTCGTCGTTGCCTCCTCCCAAACATCCATGGACGAACAATCAGCAAGCGGCGGAACGAAGCAACCTACTCCCTGCACCGTTTTTGTCATTTCCTCCATGTCTTTTCTATCACCGCATTCTTGGGATGAGTCCGAACTAGCTTTGCTCTTTTCTGAGCAATTCACGATGTCGGATGAGCTCTCAGTGGCATTAGTGGGGTTGAATTCTGCCACCGTGCCGGTCTGCCTCAATCTTGATATTTCGCCCATAGGTTTGTCAATAGGTAAGCCGTAGGTGTCTCTAAGCATAGCCACATATTCATTCCAAGTTGGTTGGTGTCTCCTGCGTCTTTCCGTAGCTACATGCCATGAGAAGCTAGCATTATCAAGACCCCTAGAAGCCATTGTTACCTTTTCATTTTCTGGTGTACCATCGAGATGAAAGAATCGTTCGCATTTGGATATCCAACTGTCGACCTCCGTCCCTCGAAAGCGTGGAAACTCCATTTTAGTCAAGTGGGTAGGCCAATGATAAGCTTCTCCCTGACCGTGACCATTGCCCAGTCCATTCCCACGTCGTCGGTGTTGCTGGTCATCGTTCTGGCCTTGCATTGCTTGTACCAAGACCTTAAATTGCTCTCTGATTTCATTACGGAACTCCTGGACAGTGGCGTGCAATTCATCTATTCGATCAAGTCCGCCCATTTTCACTTTCATATCATCAATCTTGTTAATTTTTTTTTTTTTTTGAAGTTGTTCTTCACTGGCTGAAACTCTTACTTCCATTGTGTTGGCTAATGTCGACGGTATATACCATTCAATGTTGCCAAGATCGATAGACAGAGTCAGCCACGAGAGGCAGCCCAGTTCAAGCCACGAACGGAAATAGAAATAATGACACCACAGCAAAGTAGACCGACAGCAAGAGTTTATTGTATGTTGCCGACACCCCACTTACAAATTTCACCGATCACCAGTGACCACGTGCACCCAAATCCAATTTGAGAACCAAAATTGAGAATGTCGTCGACCGATGAAACAGAGACTGAAGGGCACTAGTTTAGACAACCCAGAAACAGCCGGCAACTCAATTAAATCCACCGACCAGTCAGTGGAATGTGCGACACATCGATTCACAAGTCGACAAGAAAAATGCCGACAACACCACTTCCAAATACAAGAATCAGCCGACGCACTACGATGGTCACAAATCGACAAAAAATGCCGACAATTCACCTACAATTCCACCGATGAGATGCCCACAAGTCGATTAAAGACTCAGTCGACGCACTCGAAATAACGTGACGCCCAAAATTTAATAATGCCGATCAAGAAAACAAGCCCAGTTGCTGAAGCCCGACATGCAGAACCGGACAAACACCCCTTCGATGATTCAGAACTAGCCGAACGAATGCAGAGTGTCAGGACCAGAATTCAGCGTTAAATTCTAACTTTCTTGAGCCAGTTGGTGCGTAACCAGGGGACCCAGTCGAATGGGATATTCAAGAATATTTTTCTTGGTATATTCTTGTTGCTCCACCCCTCTCCGGATTACGAAATGATGAAATGTAATCGTTGGTACCACCAAAACAGAGCAGACAGACAAGAACAGAAATCTTTTTATGTATTTTCTTCGAACCTAACAGAAAATGGCGAGAACAGAACCAGAAGTCGACAGAACCGGAACCACATCCAGAAAACAAAGAGGCAAAACCAGAATACAAGAATTGCAGATGACAGAATCCAAAATCAGAAGGGACAGAACCCGAAATGAAGAAATCAGAAAGAAAGAACCTGAACCATTTGATGATTTCCTGAACCCTTTGATGATTTCTTGAAATTCTTGATGACTTCTTGGAACTTTTTGATGAATTCTTGCTGCCCCAAACAATACTGAACCCAGAAAGATGAAACAGAACCGATTGCAGCCTCAGAATTGAACAGAACCAATTTTTTTTTCTTTCTTTTCTCTAAACAAAATAGAAACGATCAGAACAGAGCAACCGTTTTTTTTTTTTTTCTCTTCAGAATTGAACTAAACCATGAGGTTCATTACTCCGCCTGGTTCACGTTCAGCCAGAAATGTGTAGAGCAGCAGCAGACAGAAACAACCAAGGAAGGTAAGGCTCTGATACCACTGATACAGTATTGATCAAGAAAGAGGTAGAGAAGGGAAGGACACAAGAGAGAAACTGAGATTAGAGAAGAATGACTCAAGAAGAAGATTAGAAGAGAAGAGCTCCAAGGCTCTTACACAAACTGAATTACCAATATGTCAAAACGTAAGGTTACAATGAATAAGGGGCTATTTATAGATGACAGCCCCTTCTCACATACTAATGCTAATATGTTCACTTAGGTCCCTAATAAGAGTTTATACAAAGTTTGCACATAGGTCCCTAGGTCTAGTCTTACAATTAGGTCCCTAAATGCTGCTTATTATATTTATATATCACATACCATGAAGGGATGTTTTAATAGTGATCAGTGATAACCTGATGTTGAGTGATGGCTTCCAACTGAGGAGGAACTTAAGATTACTTTCTTAAATGATAGGCATGTTGGCTTATCAATGATCACTGTTTTAATGTTAATAATTATCGATGATCTAGCTTCTCCTTTAATTCTGTATGGGCCTGTTAAGGGTATAAATTTCTACCATTCATTCTATTTTTGCCTGTTTAGAAGCCTTATTTTATTATATAGTATTACTTTAGATCTTGAAGTCTTAATGATACATTGTGGTCAACAATGTTGCAGATACGGCAGAACGATCGGTTAGCTATCAGCAAGTTGGTTACAAGCTTGACAAGGGGAACTGTCCGTTCACCTTTGGCCCAATGCCTTTTGATCCGTTATACAAGCCAGGTGCCTTTTCCTTTTGATATATATATTTTAATACTAGAACTGGGATGATATTTATTTGTATAATAGTTACCTAGCATCATATCTGCAGGTTATTCGTGAGTCAGGTAATAATACACAGACTGGGGTTCGCCCTTTCTATGATTATCTTGAGAGTTGCCTTCGCAACAAGTCAGAGATGGTGATTTTTGAAGCTGCCAGAGCAATTACAGAGCTTAATGGTGTTACAAGCAGAGAATTAACTCCAGCAATTACAGTTCTCCAACTCTTCCTAAGTTCATCTAAGCCTGTCTTAAGATTTGCTGCTGTCCGAACCTTGAACAAGGTCAACTACTTTTACTTAAATTTCAACAAAAAGTTATTTGATGGTCCCTTTGGTTTTTGAATAAGATATCTGGAGTCTGGACAACACCTCTCAGGGGTTGAGCGTTTTTCAGTGTAGCCAAATTGGTAGGGTGCCTTCAAGGCATGAGCCACTAGATTGGTGCTCAGCCAAGTTTATATATAAAAAAACCGGGGCTTTTGTACATAAAGTTGCATTGCAAATTAACTACTCATACTGTCAAGAAAATAGCTCCTATAAAGCAATACATGTTCAATAGATGTGTAATAACAGGTAATTTAGATAGTAATGTGGCACAACGTCATGAAAATTGAGAAACTGGAAAAATAAAGCATAATAAGAGAAAAAGCTGTAATATGAATATAAAAAGGGTGGAGGACAAAGGGGAAATAGCCATGCTTTGAAAACTTCAAATGTAAATAGTGAACTAGATGCAATGTAAAAATCAAAGGGGAGGAAAACAAGATTTTTAGCTGTAGTATGAAAATTGGTTAAAGAAGTAGCTCTGGTACAAAAAATATAAATTTTCAAATAGAAGTATCTAGGCTTTGGAAAGTTCAGCGGGAGTAACAATGAAGAAGCATTTTTTAATTATTTGGAGAATCCCATACCAAAAAAACACTCAGTTCATGTAAAACCAAAACTCTTTAAAATAATTTACTAATCTTATTACTTTCCTTGGATGAACATTGACCATTCTTTTTACTTCTAATCACACTTTGAACTTTGTAGGTGGCCATGACACATGCGGCTGCAGTCACTAATTGCAATATTGATATGGAAAGTTTAATTTCTGACCAGAACAGAAGTGTTGCCACACTTGCTATAACTACACTTCTGAAGACTGGAAATGAGTCAAGTGTGGATCGTCTTATGAAGCAAATTACGAATTTCATGTCAGATATAGCTGATGAGTTCAAAATTGTTGTGGTTGATGCAATAAGATCACTGTGTTTGAAGTTTCCCTTAAAATATCGGTCTTTGTGAGTAGGCATATCATACCATAAGTTTCTTTCTCCCTGTTGTTATCTTGTAAATGGTCTAATTTACAGGTTGGTGTTCTGTTATTGATCTCAGGATGAACTTCCTGAGCAGCATTCTTAGGGAAGAAGGTGGGTTTGAGTACAAGAAGGCCATTGTTGATTCAATTGTAATTCTCATTAGAGATATCCCTGATGCCAAAGAGAGTGGGCTGCTTCATCTTTGTGAGTTCATTGAAGATTGTGAGTTCACCTATTTGTCCACCCAGGTATTGTTTTTGTTCATCCTTCATCTTTTGCAATTTCCCTTTCATACTTTTGCCATTCTACCCTGTTTAATTATTGTTTCCCTTATACATTAGATACTTCACTTCTTGGGAATCGAAGGGCCTAAAACATCTGACCCAAGCAAATTTATACGATACATATATAATAGAGTACATCTTGAAAATCCAACCGTTAGGGCCTGTGCTGTGAGCACATTGGCAAGGTTTGCTGCTTCAGTTGATACATTAAAGGTATTACTTTCATCTTAGATTAATTATTACTTTTTAATTCTATTGTGGGATATACTAACTAAATTTTAAATGTCATGCTTTACTCTCAGCCGCGGATATTTGTTTTGCTAAAGCGATGCCTTTTTGACAGTGATGATGAGGTTTGTTTCTCTGTCTAATCGGAGCTTATACTAATGCTTGTAAATGTACAATTGAGTCATTACAATCTTTTGATCATGTACTGATTTATGAATGAGTTTCTAATGTAAAAATGTTTGTAGCATGGTAGGACCCAAGGAGGTATGTACCACCCACCCTTGAAAGTATGCTGTCAATGAGAAAGAATCACTTTCTTTAGTCATCACTCGAAGCATTCTATCCTACTTAAAACTTGAGCATTCCATATTACCTAATTCCTATCTTAGCATATTTTAAAATGTATGCATGAACTCTGAACTACTTCCCCCTTTGCCATTCTGGAAGTATGGAAAATAATGCGCCTCTGGTCCTAAATGTAGGACCTAGTATGCAGCACTACAGACTATGTTCTACATTTAGGACCTGAGGTAGTAATAAATAATAATGATCCCTGAGGTTTATATTTGTATAACTCTGTCTGTCTGTGTGTTTGTTTTTGCAGGTTCGTGATAGGGCAACACTCTATTTGAGCACACTTGGAGGTGATGGTTTGGTTGTTGAGACCGACGAAACTGCTAGGGACTTCCTTTTTGGGTTATTTGATGTCCCACTTGTCAATCTTGAGACTAGTTTGAAAAACTATGTAAGTGCTTGCCATTTTCCTTGCTTTTCATGAGTTATGGACATCATCTAAATCTATCTAGTATGAATGCAGGCGCCTTCGGAAGAGTCTTTTGACATTAATTCTGTGCCCAAGGAAGTTAAAACTCATCCGTTTGTAGAGAAGAAAGCCCCTGGTAAAAAGCAAATTGGTTTGGGTGCTCCTCCGAGTGGCCCTCCATCAACTGCAGATGCATATGAAAAGCTGCTTTCCTCGATCCCTGAGTTTGGAAACTTTGGGAAGCTTTTCAAAGTTCGTGCACTTGATTCTTTTCTGTTTTCCTTCCTTAATTTGATGTAATGTCTAATGATGTTACATCTTTACAGTCCTCAGCACCTGTGGAGCTCACTGAAGCAGAGACTGAATATGCGGTTAATGTTGTTAAACACGTCTTTGATAGTCATGTCGTATTCCAGTACAACTGCACAAACACGATACCAGAGCAATTGCTGGAAGATGTAATGAACGATTAGATACAGTACGACTTCATAATACAGTTGCGTGCCGAGTTTTCTTTTATAATCCTTTGCTCTTTTCCAGGTTGTTGTTATTGTTGATGCTTCAGAAGCAGAGGACTTTTCTGAGGTGTTCTCCAAGCCCCTCAGATCACTTCCTTATGATTCACCAGGACAGACTTTTGTGGCATTTGAGAAGCCTGATGGGTTGCCAGCAGTTGGAAAATTTTCCAACGTTCTGAGATTTTATGTTAAAGAGGTATTTTTTATTTGTCATAAAGCTGTTGTTAGTCTTTGTCGTGAACTATACTTTTTGTTCATCAAAATTTTCATTGTTCAATCTGGGGACTTATGTGGGTGAGTCAGTTGTGTCTGTAAGAAAGCAGCTACTTCTCTGTCTACTTATTATATTTAGTGCTATAAAATATTGTCTTCATAAATAGGTATATATTCAATAGTGTAAACAGGAAGCTTGTTTCATTTTATCTCTGGGAAAAAATTTATAAATAAAGAAAACCTACAATAGTTTTGTGACAATCTCATCACTGCTTCGGATGTTCATCAGGTTGACCGAACCACTGGTGAGGCAGAAGATGATGGTGTTGAAGATGAATACCAACTGGAGGAACTGGAGGTTGTCGCAGCGGATTACATGTTGAAAGTCGGGGTGTCTAATTTCAGGAATGCATGGGAAAGTATGGGCCCTGATTGTGAACGGGTGGATGAATATGGTCTTGGCCCAAGAGAGAGCTTGGCTGAGGCTGTAAATACTGTCATCAATCTTCTTGGCATGCAGCCCTGTGAGGTAAGCTCAACGATTCTCTTGGTGCTTTAAGATTTTGGTTAGATACTGCCGAAATACCAGTATTATATGCATCATATGATAATGGGCTTATTCCCAGAATTGATAGTAGAGATCATATGCTGAAAACTTAAGCATCATTTACAACTTTTGAGTTGAGTTTGATTTACTTAGCCTATAAGTGTATTGTACATAGCCTGATGCCCAATTGTTAAAATGGTGTTGCGCGAAGGTAGATAGGTAAAGTGGTGTATCTTTGGTGTACGATTATCATCTGACTAAAAATGTCTGGGAAGGAAGATGGCATGTAAATACATACGTATTTGTTTTCTTGTGCAGGGCACAGAGGCTGTGCCGCCCAATGCAAGGTCACACGCATGCGTATTGTCAGGTGTATACATAGGAAATGTGAGGGTGCTCGCAAAGGTGTCTTTCGGACTTGATGGTCCCAAGGATGTAGCGATGAAATTGGCTGTAAGATCCGAGGATGAAACAGTCAGTGATGCCATTCACGAAATTGTGGCAGGCGGCTAGAAAATTCATCCAAAGTCAATCAACATTGACTTCAGCCCTTCTTTTTGTTGGAGAGCAAAGATTCTTTGTTACTGTTTGAGATTGGAATTAAGACAGCCCTACAGATAGAGTTAATTGTAAAGACTTAAAAGGAGGTGGAATATAGGACACTCGGCCTGCAGTTGTTCCTGCGGCATTCATTTTGGGCATTTTAGAGCAACTTGCATACAAAATATCATACTGCATTTCAATTTTACGCTTGTAGCACTTTTTATTAGGCTTTGCCTTCTGTGGAGTTAATGAACTAAATTTTGCTCAATGCTCACTGGCAATTGCTTTATTAGATGTGTTTCTTGTTTATATTTACCTGATGTTTGCTTTCACGAATCATGGTCAGGAATCAGGATATCTATAACAAAATTGATAGCCCTAAAGTCCCAAAAACTCGCGAAGTTCCTCAAAAAGCACCCAAACACTAATCTGAAGAAGCTGTATTCGAGGTTCCCAAACCCAAAATAATAAATGCAAGCGAAAGTTTAGGCAAGCAACTAACTTTAGATATTATAAGCCAAACCGAGATCATTTATCTCATAAGTCATCCCGCGACAACAGTCAATTCTATGGAGCTACAGAAACATGTTCTCTATTTCCAGTTGAAGTGACTTCAGCTTACTTTTATTAAGCAAGTTGTTCCTCACTCGGAGCTTCATAGTTCATAGCACCACTGGACATACCAAGTGAAACTTTTAAGTAATAAACATCCTCAAACTGATGGAAATAATTACGTAACAGCAACGTTGTTTGGCACTATACCAAGAGACGAGAAAATATATGGTCCTTCATTTTTACTTTTAACGTGCAGATACCAAAGAGGTTAATACAATGGAAATCTTATATCACACACTTGGACAAACCGACACGAGGATAAACAAACTGCAGCACTAGTTTAAATAGTAGCATATAACCTTTGCCCCCTTCCATGCAATTCGTCTGCAAATTAACCATCACAAGCATTGACAATTATATTGAACCTCAGAAGCCCTGCAGAGGCTAAGTTAAATGACAAATCTTAGCTCCTCCATGGTTCACACCACCTTTCTATGCCCTCCAAACGCCCAAATCTGCAAGAGAGCACTTAGAGTAATGCTTTTTATTCACATGTTTGAAAGAGCAATGTATAGCTCACAAGTTCTAAAAGAAAATGAGGAAACTCCATTAACCACTCTAACAGACTTGCACTTACCTATTAGAGAATAGTAAATTTAATATATTACTTTAACAACCAAAGCTTTTCTGAGTAACTTATGCAGCTCAAGCAAATACTACATTTACATTCACTTGAGATAACTATTAGCCTAGCATCTACATTAACACTCGTGGATACAATTGATACGATGCATTTTGTTATAGATGCACTGCAAATGTTAAGCATTCATTCACTTATAACGTTGCTGTTGGTAATGTTGCATTTATTTTTCTATTAGAATTAAATCCCGATACTTCAATTTGACCTTGAGGAAAAAAACTTTTAAGAGTTAATTGCTTCCATGTTCTTATGGAAATCCAGTGGCATGGAGAAATCCTAGGGCGGGTCAAGGTGGGAGACTGCTAGTTTTTAAAAGGCCTGACAATTTTTCGTTTTGGGGGCATTTTCCTATATCTGGTTCTACTAATTTTCTTGCTTTCGTATTGCATATCTATTTTGTTCCATCTTTGTCTTTCATCATTTTCCCTTGGTCTCCATCATGATCTTTGACAAGTCTCAACCCAACATGCAAGCTAATTTCAAGAGTCGGTGTCCCCAATGGTCTCGCCTACCCTATAGTGCATGAAATAGGCCAAAATGCATCCTCACCTTTAAGTTTGAGTCCCAGCTTCCTGTACACAAGGCACTTCCATCAGCTGACAAACCTAAACAGCTGATCCTGCTCTCATGAGAGTTCTGAAGAGATCCTAAATTCAATACCACCTGCAATGAAGCAATGAAGCAAGTTTTAATTAGTTTACAGATACATGAGCATGAATAGATTAAAGAGAGAAAGGGAGAAACAACTTGTGGTGTCCATGAAGTCAAGGTACGTCTAGATGTTCCAAGAGGGTGTCATATTCTATTTTACGACTTTTAAATTTTTTTTTTTAAAAAAAAGCATGCTAAATTTGCCAAGATTGAAGCTTAAAATAATGCTGTAATTCCTGCTCCTTTTTAGCTTCTGTTGCCTCGCCTTTTACCAAAAGTCAAAAAAATTTCAACCAACCATCTTGAATAGTTCATATAAACTCTTACTAGCACCCAATCCAAGGCCCTGTGTGAGGCACAAGCAAGAGACAAAGGGCCCAAACCTTTCAAAGCTGGAAGTTTCAACATGCTACAGTCATAACAATGAACATTGAAGACTACTTGAGTTACCTCAAGGAAAAAAAAAGAAAAAGAAACATGTGACAAGGAAATAATGTTATATTTACAAGTAATGCGTAAAATAAGGTAATTGCACATAGAAATATCCAAAGGTGATATGGGCAAATGTGTACGTAGATGGCCCATGAACATAATGTAATTTTGCCAAATAGGAAAGATATACAGCAGTTCATATCTTATGAAGGATGAAAAGATTTTGCACATAAAGCAAGCTATTAACAAAATCTCAGATCAAGATAAAATTTCTCAGATGCAGGGGCAAGATAAAATTTCTCATCAGAAATTGAAAATGGTCTATGTATGAGCCTTGAAACACTTAGTTCTATGTAAGAGGGTTCCTTATGGTAGAGACCTGGTTTCTTTCTATATTTCTTCAGACGAGTGATATGGAAGGGGGAAAAAGTGCGATGGCACAGTCAAATGTTAATTTTAAATGGAGTTGACTTCATTTAATGTACATTGAATCCCTAATTACCTTTGCTAATAAAGTGTCCCAAACATAGCAATCACCGTTCATGTATCCAGCAAAAAGAAGCCTTCCTGATATGGAGAATGCAATGGAGGTCACATGTGGGGTGTCACTGTCATTGTCATCATGTTGTTGATAGTATTTTTGTAGTTGGTGACCAGTCCTAGTGTCAAATAATCGGCAAGTGCCATCAGCAGAACCAGTTCCAAATCTATTTCCATCAGGAAAGAATTTGACAGCATTAACATCTCCCTCATGCCCATGAAATGTCTGCACAGCTCGGCTTGCCACACGTGTATCCCACAATCGGGCAGTTCCATCACAAGAACCGGATACAAACAATTTTGAATTGGAACCATTGATAGAAATGCTAAAAGAGAGCAAAGCAAAAAATAATAATAATTATTTTCACTAATTTTTTATTTGGGATGTGGAAAATCATTTCAGCAATCACCTAAATACCTTAATACGTCTGCAGTATGTCCGGACTGAAATTCACCTCCAAAAACTGATGTTCTAAGGCCTGTAGTAATATCCCACAAAACACATGTCTGATCACCAGAACTGGTAATAAGGTGAGTGTCATCATCTGGAACAAACTGACAAGAGGAGATATAACCCTTATGTCCACTAAGCGTCCGTGAAACAGGCAGATTACCATCCCTGTCAGTAGGGGAATTCAGATTGAAAATAGAGCAAACACTATCAAGACCACCGCATGCAACAGACTGACCAGTTGGTGAGAAAGCACAGGTCATGACCCATGCACAAGGAAGCTTTATGGCATGAGTTTTCTGGCTAGTAAGAGCATTCCATACTATAAGTCTTCCATCTTGGGATGCACTAACAATTCTATTCTTTTCAGACGCCCAATCCAATGAATATACCTGCAAAAATTTAATGGTTGAGAACATCTGAATGTTGAAATATCCAAGGTTTGTGGCTAAAATTACGATACGAGAGGGAGCTAGGCCATGTAGTCCAGACAACTCAAATATATAATGCTCTATTAAGATTATGATCTGTTAGCCATTAAATTAACCTTATTTAAGATCTATACATGTAATTTTCTATATTTCGACAAAATAACAAGTTTAATTATAAATGAAACGCTTTGACCCTAAAATAATTTTAAATTATTAGGCCCTTAATCCCTTCCCCTTTTCTGCTATCTTTTCACTTTTGATATGTAATCTTGTTCAGCAATCTTAATACATGAACTCAGGATCGATAAGCTAATCCCATACTCGATCAGTCCTAATAACTGATGAGCACCCGTTGGCTCTTAAACCATAGGAGGTCACCAAGATTAAGTTGAGAATAAGTTACACATTACAACGACAGCCAAAACACACACAAATAACAACCGGTGCGAGGGCATTTACACATCAAAAGACCCATACTTACGAATAAGACATGGAACTAACATTCTGCAGAGCCATAAATTACCTTTCCCATATGACCTTGTAAAGTTCTACAGCAAACGAGATCCGTAGGACCAAAGGTAACAGGAGTTCTACCTTGATTCCTCGCGAATGAAGCAACTGCGAAGTTCATCAAACAAGTAGTTCAGTGGATTGGATCTGAAACTAACTCTTCGGACAAGAAATATCAACATCAAAGCCCAAAATTAAGAAATTATACCATCGGTATCGAGTAAAGAAAGTCGTCGCTGCTTCAACCGCTCCCTGAGAGTGTTCACCGTCTCCGTAGCCGCCAAGTGACGCTCCTTGAGCTCCGTAACAGACATTTTACTCGTTCTCAGCAATTTGTCGTGGGATAACGAATCAGTAAGGAGCACCTACATGTTCGATTTAAGCCCTAAACCATTGTGGGAAGGGAACAACAGGGTGTGAAATTTAGTCGTGCAATTGAATGGAGAAGTAGGTTTCCTGGTCGGGTCGTAGGCTGCTACTCCGTCTCGGAGCAAGATGGCGGTGGTGGTAATGGAGGCCGGCGAAATGAAGAATGATTTGATGGGAGGGGATGAAAATGAAATGATAGGCTGTTACGAATTCAAAAGAAAAGGAAAAAGGAAAGAGAGAAGCGCCGCTAAGCTGAGCTGTGACTGTAAATGGACTGACGCCGCCGGGCCCACTTTTGTCGATGTGTCTTCATACGTAGACCTCTTCTGTCACTACTCCGACGTGTTCGTGGGACCCACCACCACATTAGGCTTGTAATTTCCCCCTCCCCGTTGTCTTCTTTTCTTTTTCAAAAGCCCGCATATTAAATATATATATATATACAGACACGGTTTATTGGTTGTTATGCCACTTGGTTTTCTTAAGTCACATTAATACTACATTATTTTGGGAGATAGAGAAATTAATGAAGAGTGTTTTAATAAAATTTATATGGTAAATACAAAAACAAAAATATCAAAAGATCCTTCATTAATTCCCCAACCCCAAAACAAAACAAAATCGTTTTTGGAGTTAGGGGAATTAATGAAGTGACGTTTAAGAGTTAGGAGAATTAATGAAGGGTATTTTGATTATTTATTTATTTATTGAATGAATTTGACCAAAAGACCATTCATTAATTTCTCTAATTCCCAAAACGACCTAGTTTTGGGGTGATTTGACAAAACATTATGTCAGGACACATGACAAACGATAAACCTATATATACACACACATGCGCACATATATATTCCATAGGAATTTCATGAATAAATAGTAGATATAAATCACAACACCAGACTTTAAGGACTTTGTTTGGGAGTTCCATTTTGAAGGAAAAGAAAAGGGAAGAGAAGGTTTTAATAGTCTCTTCCCTTATTTGTAAGTTTTAAAAATAAGAGAGGAGAAAATTAAGGATTTTTACAAATCCCCCAAAACCCTCTTTCTTCTAATAAATAAAGTTCTCTCGATATAGGGGGTTTTAAGAGAAAAAATAGATTAATTATTTTTTTACCCCGTTCAAATAAAACACTCTCGTTATTTCTTTTTTTTTCTTTCTATTGTTGGAATTAATTTTTAGGGAGAGAAAATATTTTTTAGAGAGAGGAAATATTTTTAGAGAGAGAAAATATTTTTTAGGGGAAAAATATTTTTTGAATATTAACATTACATAAATAATTTTTAGAAAATTTAAATTTAAATTTATTTGTAGAGCATAATATTTATATTAATTTTTAAAGAAAATGACAAAATGATACAAATAACTCATTAATCCCCCGTCTTCCTCTCTTATTATTTTTTTAACTCCCAAATAAGGGGAGAAAATATCCTCCATTTCTCTTCCCTCCCTCCCTTCTCCTTGCATCCCCTTCCTTCCCCTCCAAACTCCCAAACAAAACCTTAAGGGAGAAGTTTGATATTATTTACTACTACAACAATATCAACAATTAAGATGGCAAGAAAAAAACATTAACGATTAATGAGTCTTATAACTTGAGGGGATATGATTATAATTTTTGTGAAATAGAAATAATGTTATTGAAGCATCTTTTGATTAATACTTTATGGAGCATGAGAATTAGATGAAAATAATAACATGAACATTGAACCGGGGAAAAAAAAAACAGAGAGGACCAATATTATAAATCCTTCAGAGGCATCTTAATTTGACAATTCAAACTTAATAAAATGTCAAGCTTCATCCAATTATATCGAGGTTGACCATTTTGTGTGAAGATGTCAACACGCCAACATGTTACCAAGCATTATATGTTCGGTCATGATTAGCAGCACCATTTGTCCTGATAACTAACATGCGTATTCTACTTTATGTCTTAATTATAAGATTGAGTTGATTTTTTTTGGAGAGATTGAAGAAACTAAATAAGTTATTTAATTATATTATATGATGTGTATCATTAGATTATATATTAGTTTATTAGTCAAACTAGTTATTTTTTAGAAAAATATAAGGGTGAAGTAGCATTTTTGCCCCGGAAGTATACGGCTAGGAGCAATTTTGCCCTGTAAGAGATAAAAATATGCCTACTTTAAACAGGCCGAATTACATAAATCAGCGAAGGAAGAGATAAAAAAAAGGGTTGCATTTTCATTAACGAGTTATTATTGCAAAATTAAATATTAAATATAAAAAAAGGGTTAAGTAGCATTTTTGCCCCCGAAGTATACGACCAAGAGCAATTTTGCCCTAAAAGTTTTTTTTGGAGTAATGTTGCCCTTCCGTTAACAACCCTAACAGTCGATTGTTTTTTAGAGTTGTTAAAAAAAAACTTCTAGGGCAATATTGCTCCAAAAAAAAAACTTTCAGGGTAAAATTGCTCTTGACCATATACTTCCAGGGCAAAAATGCTATTTAACCCAAAAAATAAAATATTCTAAAATAATTTAATTAGCTTCCTTAATCTCTCCAAAAAATTCATTTTGATCTTATAATTAGGACCGGATGGAATAATTAAAAGAAAATCATGATTAATTATAAAAACATTAAAAGGTATATAAACTTGTCCTAAACTTTTTTTTTTTGCTAGAAAAATATGTTTAATATGTTTTAGGGTTACATTCATAATTTTTAGGAGCATCATCTTCAAGTAATTGTAAAACTAAGAACGTTGACCCAAGTTCCCAACTTTTGAAGTAGGTGTTCGTACTTCGTAGGTAGAGTTTGATTAAATACGAATTTGACGCGACTGGGTACAGCTTTTTGGTGTAAGTTAGACGAAGAAAATATGTTATTTTCAATTTTTTAAAAAGGGAATTAAAAAAGGAATAAAGGTAGAAAAAGGAAAAAAGAGTAGGGAATTTTCAAAAAACTTCCGTTGCCGGGAATCGAACCCGGGTCTCCTGGGTGAAAGCCAGATATCCTAACCGCTGGACGACAACGGATTAGATGTTGGTTGAGTAAAAATTAATATATCAGAATAAATATTTTGTCTAACCTGTAATACTTCTTCAATTATTGGATATATCCGAAAGGAAAGTCATGGAAAAGCAGAGAAAGTGAGTGAAATAATTAATGTTTAAACCAAGTACGCTTTCATATTAAACTTACCCATAACATGATCATATTTATAAACGTTTCCTTGTAAAAGGTTAAGGTATTCCTTTTAGTTTTTATTATAAGACACCAACTAATAAGTGTATTTGATCTTTTTTATAAGGCACTTGCTTATTTTCAAGGAGTATTAATTGTTTTTTAATGTATGTTCATCATTAATAAGGGCAGTGGATAAGAGTAATAATGATATGATATTAGAGTTTAGTGTAACTAATAGGGGTAATATTGAAAATTACTTAAATTTTATGACAACTTTATTGACTTTAATTATTTTTATTGGTTTGTGTGAATTGTTTGTGGGTGCCTTATAATAAAGACCAGAAGGAGTAATAAGTTATTAACAAATGGTCAATACATCTCGTATGGGATCCTATGAACTTAAGTAGCAGTCAACTACAAAAAAAAATTTGTCATTTCATTTAATAACAATTGATTTGGGGGAAAAAAACATTATGCGATTTTCGTATTCTGAATGTAGTTGATGCAATCAAATAAGACTGGAACAAGTTTTCAAAAATTAGAGGAGAATCATAATAAAAGACAGACAAAGTTTGGAATTTTTTGTTACTATTTAAGTTAAATAAAATTAAAAGGCCATAAATTAGGGGGCAAAAAATAACCCCTTATTCGTTAGATTAATTCTAAATTTCTAATACAATTTATCAACAAATTATTTTTGTAGCCAATAATTTAAGGCCTCTGCCTTTTTAGGTGCTTCCACTGGGGTAAATGCAACCATTATGACCTGCAAAGAAGGAGTGAAATTATTAATTAAATAATATAAAAGAAACACTAAACAAGACATCATTCCTCTTAATTTATGATTTGTTTCACCCCATCAGAACAAAAGCAGTGATAGTCAAAGATCCTTCAAGTTCCCAAACTTCCAATCACTTATTTCCAAACGCATAACAAACCCAACACAGACAAAAAGGCTAAGATCATGTGTAGGAAAAATGAAAGGGATTTCCAAAAAAAAAAAAACGGAAGATTTTGATATATTTGGTATATATATTATCTAACTTACCAAGAAAATAAATGCTTCCATCATACAAATTACAAAGGGGATATGCTTCATTCTCTCTTGCAAGGAAAAGGTACTTCTTGTTCCCATCATAGAATTAAGAAAAGATTACTCTGCTAATTTTGCTGTAAGTTATAAAACATTTTGACTATTTTATGTTTTTTTGATCCAAAATGTTTTAATTTGTGGAGGATAACTTCCTTTTTTTCCTATGCAAATCATCTCTGTAATTAAATAACAAGTCTAGTTTTCTTTTGTTGACAAACTGAATCCCCTGTTATCAGACAATCATGCATTGAGTAATATATACCTTTAGAATTTCAGAACCAGACAACTCACTACACTTTCATTTGTAAGTGACTTGATAGTCGATGTCATTATATAATCACTTGTAAATACCATTTAGTGCTAAGACAACAGATTTAGCTCAGTTAATGCAAAGAACATTGATTTGAAGGGGAAAATAAACTCACTTGGATTTTGGGAAGTGAGAGTAGCAGATTGAGAAAAATCACAGTTCCAAGGATTTCTGCCAAACTTTTGGTAATAGAGGTTCATGGCATAAGCAGCATGAGATGCTATTGTGTTTGGATCAAAACAAGCACCCCCAGGTTGAATTGCCCCACAATCTATGCCTTGGTTGCATGCATAGTTAAGGTTTGCCTGCAACTGAGCATCCGATACACCAGCTTTTGGAATGCACCACCCTGCTGGAGTAGGTGCCTATTAACACAAAAAAATTGCACTTTAATTCAAAGCCATCTATAAAACTTCAATCTATCTTTGATCATACTTCTTGTTAGGAATCAGGTGTAAGTTAATACAGGAAGAAATGATAAAAGAGGTATATAAGCGGAAAAAACTTATAAACTTGATATTTTAAGTTTGTAGATTGAGATATGGTATCAAATTCACCGTTCAAT
Source organism: Acacia pycnantha (assembly GCA_025563575.1). Lineage (NCBI taxonomy): Eukaryota > Viridiplantae > Streptophyta > Magnoliopsida > Fabales > Fabaceae > Acacia > Acacia pycnantha. The sequence continues at coordinate 2,833,126 of JAMWYP010000010.1, read as the reverse complement.
GTGTAATGCTCTCAGAATTCCAACAAGTGATATATATGTTTGAAAAGTTGAATTAGTAAAGCATAGTGATGCAACTAATTAAACAAAATGCAAAACAAGATCTGACCTGTAGGCTAGACTTGGCTAAGCCAGCGTCATAAGATTGAGAAAGATCATTTTTGAAGAGGCCAAAAGCACGTTCAGAAGCAGGACCAGGTTTGGAGTTCTCGTCATAGAGTGCAAAAATATAAGTTTCCACAGATTTGCCCGGCAAGAGAGGAGTGCCAACCAAAGAACGAAGGTGAGCAATGAGGTTTCCATTATAGGCTTTGGCATTTTCAACACTGGGTCCCACTTCATTGGGGTCCCCACGAGAGGGCCATCCTGTTTCAGCCACCACTATCTCTACGTCTTTGTATCCCAAGCCTAACAAAGCTGAATGTACTGCGTCCACCTGCATAATATGTTTTTGCACCCAACAATAACAAGAATTGTTAAATGATGTTGCCAGGATTTAATGCATCGATTATAAAGAAAAAGAGTCTCTTTTGTTATATCAGATCAAACAGATCCTTTCACTTCACTTTCCCCACACTACACTTGAGAAAACAGGAATAAGGATTTATCAGTGATTCACTAATGTTCAGCAATTACTGACTAGCTGGCCTGTCATCCATGGATTAGTAATGTCAGATGAAATATTTGACTTATTTAATATGTTTGGATAATTGGATGGGATGATCACTTCTTCAGACGGAAGACCAGTTCAAATTTTCGGTATAGAGAAAGTCTTGGTAATTTTTTTGTTTTTTAATGAGGCTTCATTATTTCATATGGTAGCTTTTTCATTTCAAGACTAGTCAACTTGTCAACAATTAAGTATTACGAGTATACTATTAGTAAGTGATTTATAGAGTTGTTAATCACTTGGAATAGTTGCCTAGGAATCACGCAAGCATGTAGAAGTAATATGCTCCGAAATTTCAAGTTAGAAGCGTGGAAACAAGAAGATCAAGGCGATGACTATCCTCCACGTCAACTTTTCATATTCTTACAAAGGTATTTGTCAGTTTAATTAATAAAAAACCTCTTCATTTACCCATTGTATAGAATGAATTAAAAAAATAAATACTACATAAAATTCAAATATAAATCTTAAATATAATTTTACCAAGTGTTTGTAATTTACTCTGCTTTATATTTTTGGAAAAAAACTAAATAAAGGGTCACTGACCTGTGCATCGAACATGTTGGTGTAGAGGAGGCCGTTATTCCGATCGATCCGACCCGAGTTTGGTTGGAACAGGCAGAATGCCAGTGTTTCGGGTCTTGGGTCGCTCTGGTAGGCGAAGTACGGGTACGGGTTGATCATTAACGGCGACTTGTTATCCTTCAGGAACGCCAGCATCTGCTTCAGCGCGCCCTGCAGGGTCGGGTTGAACGTTCCGGTCGATGGAGGATCCGACTGGGTCAACACGGCCATGGAATGTACGGTGGAGACTTTGACGCCCAGTGAGGCCGAACTGAGGGCACTCTGGACATTTTGCATTGCCGGAACAAGCTGCGATATCAGATTCTGGTCGCCGGAGGTCATCACCTCGTTCCCGACGGAGATGATGGTGATGTTGGTGGCAGGGTAGTAAGGACGCACATTTGCATTGATCCATTGGGTAGCCGCGGCAGGACCGGAGGCGAGATTCGGAATGTCGCCGTTGGAGGCGGCGATGACGACTCCGATGCCGGAGTTCGCGAGGGCTTTGAGAATCGCCGGATCAGCGCCGTAGAGCCGGACTTTTGTAATGGTGGTGGACTGCAGCAGCTTGACCGTCGCCTCTGGCGGTGGAAGATTGTCGGCGAACTGGCCGTAATTCACACCGACGAAGGATTGCGACTCTGAAAGACGGAAAAACAAGAGAAATATCCATAAAACAGAATCGATTCAACATTGAGAATTGAATACAAACAAGGCCGTTTATGAAATGTAAAACAACAATTAAAGCATAAGGCTGGTTGTTCTATTTCCAAATGTGATAAATACATTCAAAATCCAAAATCCACAAGAAATATGATGCTGTATCATTATTGTATCAGCGTTAAACCCAATCAACAACATATAGTTGTTACTAGTTTCAAAAGTTAGTAGAAAGAATCAGCAAATTCAACTTTTCAAGTGCAAATTGAAAAGGCTCACAAACTTTTGATCTTCCAAAGGAAATCCACAAAGAAGATTCCTACAAAGTAACATTAGTCGATTCACAGGGATGAGATAGAATGGAGAAAAATGAAGAACTAACCGGCAAAGGAGAAAACGAATAGGACGATGAGGGAAAGGCAGGGGAAGATGGAAGTGTGAGAAGGAGAAGGAGAAGAAGAAGCCATGGCTGCCTCAGTGAGTTGATGAATTTCAAACTTTGGAAAAGGTGACTATTTATGAAGGAAGTGTAAAAGCGAAGAAAACAAATGAAAATAAAATTAGGGAGGAAGTGATGACGTGAGGAACGAGAAAAAATAGAATAATAGGTAACGGCAGAAAGACTTTGTGTGTACGAAGCAGACCATGGAAATGGAATCGAGTGAAAACAACTTCCATGTGTGCTCATTGACTTAAAAATAGAGGACTGCTATTTTTTAATTATAAAATACATATTATATAGAAAAATTCCAAATAAATACTACCATATTTAAACTTATAAAACCTAAAAGTCTACAAATGCATGGAAATTACTAAAAGGTCAAGGAATCAAATTCAAATTTTAAAGTTCAGTGATTTTACCATAATGCCCTCAATTTTTTAAATAAAAAGAAAAAGAAAAGGGAGGCCCAACACCCTTCGATAAACTCTGGCGTGGGAGGATTTTATTTTGTGGGTATTTTTTTTAAAAAAATGTGGAAACAAGGTGGTGGGGGTGAGATTTGAACTCATCCCACCTTGGTTCCAAAAAGCTCTTACGGCTGACCGGAAATGGTGATCTTGTGAGGGTGCCCTTTTCTTTTTTAAAAAAAGTAAAAAATTGAAGGGCATTATGGTAAAATCACAAACAATATAAAATTTTAATTTAATCCTCTATCACCTCTCTATCATTTGCAAGTGTTAGTAAACTTTTTAGGGTTTTAATAATTAAAATGGTATTTATATATTTTTCCACTGTTTTATATATGTATATATATAATTAATGAGAGGACAAAAAGTTTGGTAGGGACCTATTTATTTGCGTATTGGTCGGTTTCATTGGTTTTAGCTTAGGCCAGTAACTGCTTATAAATTCCACATTGAGTATTCCTATTGAATAGACTTATTATGCAGATGACCGGAGCTGAAGTGTTAAAATAAAGAAACGGACAAAATGCAAGACTTGCCTCTTCTAACCTCACCTACACTTCATTTTTTTTTTTTTATCTCAAACTTAGCAATATATGTAGGTAGTAGGTACATTACATTAAACAAATAGAGAATTATTAGCAGCGTGGAGAAGATTGAACTGTAATACTAACAACTGATCCAACATATGGGGTTAGATGAGAGTTTCTCAAGTGGTAATTAAGCTTGAGGAGTTAGTACGAGAATAGCAATTACACAATCAACTACTACAACAAATGAAGTAAATGATTGATGGAGAGTGATGAGAATACTAGAATGATCTGTGATTTAAGGAGAGAGATTATGGGGAAAAAAATCAAATCTTGAGAATGAAAGATTCTCGGACCCCATGTGATGCAGATGCTGAAACAGAGAAGCTACTTTATTCCTCTTCTTTTTTTTTTCGTGGGGAATAAGGTTCAAGTTACTACCTGAAAAAGCAAACCTGCGTAAGCAATAAACCCCCCACAAATAGATCATTGGGTTTCTTTTGGCATTTTTGAAACAGCCTAACCTTACAAGAAAGACAACAAATATTAGGAGTAAGTGGAAAGAGATTTGCTCTCTCTTAACTACGTCCTTAGTTTGAGGCGTGAGAATAGAGAAAATGATATTGGGAGCTCTTCCCCCATAACTGTGGGCTTAATGCGGGACAAAATCCAAATTAGTTAGAACTGAAGATTTCGATGAATCGGATGAGATAAAAAAAAATAAGAAAAAGAAGAAGAAGAAAGAGCTCTACACTTTCAACTGTTTACTCGAAACAAACTTGTCATTATTTAATAATTACATTTTTTTTACCCTGTAGTTATTTTCTCATTATTTTTTACATAATGATAGTGAAGTGTGGAGGTAAGAGACCTGTGGCCCCTTTTTTATTTTCCACACCGGTGGCCCCATTAAAAGTGAACAAATTAAACAAAAGCGAATTAAGTTTCTTCGTAACTCCCCACTGACCAACCCTCGCCATTCCTCCATTTTCATTCGAAAATGACTTGATTTAATGGGGTCATGTCAATTGAATAGCTTTATTAGTCTTCATAATTAAACAAGTTCAACTTAAAAAATGCTTAAGGAACACAGAGTCTATACTATAAAATAAGTGATAGAACTCATTTCCATATTCATTTAGTCAAATTATTATATTTTCGATGCGCTTCAAGAATTTAAGAGATCCTTCATCGGTAGCTAGTTAGCTAAAGATGGGACCAGGAAAGTGATGAGTTTATCACCACGAAGCCGAAAACGTTGACGCTCTCTTCCAATCGACTATGACGATGATTGTTACCCGTTACTCGTTAGCCATACCCGATGCTGATCCATAACCACATCATCTCAACGAGTCCATTCTTTACAGGTCATTTTCACATTCAACAGGAATCTTGTTAACAATTATGGCCCGGGCTCTTTAGGTTTAAAAGAGATTAGACTCACTAAAAGAAGGAGGTTCAATCCTAAAGTTTGTTTAAGAGATATTGAAAGAGATATCCTAATTCTTAGATGTTTAGGTAAACGCCTAGAAGTAATAAAGAATCGCTTTGCTCAACATTAATATCACCTATGAGAAAGAGAGATTTCGCCTTGCCCTTGAATTGTGAGTGAGTCCAACCCCATTCCTAAAATTTCTATATAGAAAAAATATATATTATGGTGGCATGGGATTATATTAACAAATCATATTCTTTTTCATCATATATTTTGACAATTATAAAATATTTTCATTTATAATCGATTAATTATTCTATTTATTCACTCTAATTTCTATATGAATTTACTCAAAATATAAAATATTCTAACACAGGGTTACTTCAAAAAGTCCACAACTTGTACAATTCTATATCAATCCAACCCACAAACTTCCGTTACTTGTCCAACAAACATGACAAAAATGCTTCAAATGGAACGACTGCGAAAAAAGGAAACAAGAACCTCACGGAACTTGCTTGAGAAGGAATGATTCTTGATTGATTTCATAAAAACCCAAAATAAGCACCAGAGAATAGAACACATGAAAAATGCAAAAACAACTCCATCATACTCAAAATATAAAATATTCTAACACAGGGTTACTTCAAAAAAGTCCACAACTTGTACAATTCTATATCAATCCAACCCACAAACTCCCGTTACTTGTCCAACAAACATGACAAAAATGCTTCAAATGGAACGACTGCGAAAAATAGTAAACAAGAACCTCATGGAACTTGCTTGAGAAGGAAGCCACCAAGACCAGCAATTAGCGACCTTGATTCTTGATTGATTTCATAAAAACCCAAAATAAGCACCAGAGAATAGAACACATGAAAAATGGCAAAACAACTCCATCATACTCAAAAAAGTCCACAACTTGTACAATTCTATATCAATCCAACCCACAAACTTCCGTTACTTGTCCAACAAACATGACAAAAATGCTTCAAATGGAACGACTGCGAAAAAAAATAAACAAGAACCTCATGGAACTTGCTTGAGAAGGAAGCCACCAAGACCAGCAATTAGCGACCTTGATTCTTGATTGATTTCATAAAAACCCAAAATAAGCACCATAGTAAATAGAACACATGAAAAATGCAAAAACAACTCCATCATCCTCTGCAACTTCTGGAGTCCAAAAACCAACTTCTGAAAAATGCAAAAACCAGCTGCACAACGCACACTGCAACTTCTGGAGTCCAAGACACTCAAGCAGAAGCCAACTCCGCACCCCAAAAAAAAGATCGCTGGGATGTTTCAACTGGATCAATAAGCCAGTGGAAAAAGCAACTGGGAATCAATAATATTACACCTATATATGTGATGGTAAATGAATAAAAGGAAGACGCCAGATGAAGCCACGCAAACAGCAATCCCTTGAACTTAGCTAAGATATACAATATCTGAATCGCCAGTCAAATTAACCTCCAGAGTGGGAAGCTGCATTAGTTTCAAATCGGCCATCCTTGAACCTATGAATATATTGCTGTGGCAACGAATGCTCCACCTGAAATGAATGGTACAAGTGTCATACATTGTTACGTACAAGTGTCATACATTGTTACTCAAGCAAGTTTTAGTAATTACATTTGACTAACATTGATTCATCTAGCTAACACTTTTAGAATAGCTATTCATAACTTCATGATTATTAGAACCATAAATCAATTCCATGTTATAATCTTCAACTTTCAAATGGAAAGCAAACTCAAGCTACATTAACCATCGAACACTGCCCTCTTGCTAGGGTAAAGATCGTCATTCACTCATTTGATGCCATTTATGTTTAATTATTTATTCCCTTGGCATACACGATGAATTTCATTAGCCACATGAATATGTAGATTCTTTTTGCATCAACACGCAAGAGAGCATTTCATTAACTAGCAAAACACTGAAACCAAGTAATGTGGTCATGTGTTGAAGAATTTTCACTAACTAAAAAAGGCTGAAGCTAATATTCCTGTCACAGATTTCCATATCCAGTTGCTTACAATATTTCACGCAATTTCAGCAAAACAAGAATACAGAGCTACATACAGATTCCAATGATTGAAATAAGCATCTAATCTGTTCCCCATTTTTCAACACTAAACACATGATAGACCAAAAGAGAAGATATATAAGAACATACCCAATCACCGTTTGGATCAGCACCGGGTACCAACACATTAATCTCGCTTGACTTGGCTGTAGATATGGAAGCATTTAAAGAATCTTTGCTCAGATATAGCTGGCAACCAGAAGTGTTGTCCACCAAGATTGTTGGAGCTGAACCCTACATTGGTTAATGGGGGCCGTAATTGCAATTAAATTCATATTTGATTAAACAAGTTTTTTTTTAGGAAAAAGGGGAATTCAGTGTCTTAAAAAATACAAAGAATAAAAAAACCCTTATATAGAACAGGGTGAAGCAGAGAAAAGAGATTACAACTGAAAGAACATATTATATCAGAGCAACCAACTACATGGTATGAGGACTAGTATTGATGAGCCAAGTTGTCATCATAGAGGAGTAAGCCCTAAAAAGCACAAGAGAAAGCAGGAGCGAGTTTACCTGACACTGGGCCTCAACCCCACTAGAGTTTACAATCTCAAAAGCTGCGACAACATCCTACATTTCAAGCATATAGTAAATTGAGCTGATGATGACCCCCATATGAATTGATTTGGATAATTCAAATTTAAAACTCCCAATCAAGCCATTAAAACCATTACTTCCTTTGTTTACATACCAACCTTAAATACAACTCCCATCTTTTTGCAGTTGTCAATAGTTATATTGTTAACTTTGCCTGTATATTATTTAGAAGTCATCAAGTCAGTGGTCTTTTCATTAGTCATCCATAGTTAGATAGCGTAACTGCGTAACAATTTAATATACCAACTAAGGAAAGAAAATTGTCATATGTTTATAAATACCTTGAATCTGCAGAACAGAATCTTTGCAACCATAAACATATACAGACTGCTTTGAATCACAATCATCAATGACCAAGCCTTTCTGTCCAATTTGGTTCTCAACAACCCACCTAAAATGGATAAGAATAGTTGGGTTAATGTTGACAGTATACTGATGAACTGAAATCATACACATGCTAAACCTACTTGCGACCCATTTGAAGTTCTAATTTTGGAGGTCCTGCTTTAGAAAATGCTTGTGATCTCACACGGGTGTCTTTTTCACTAGCACCAACAATTCCAGTTCTGTCTGCACGATTCTTTGCCTTCATATCATCTGTAATCTTTCTCAAACCTAGCAGAAAAAAATTATGGTTCATAAATGCCAAATAAACAATCAATCAAGAACTGAAAAAGTGGGAATAATCTACCTGAAGTGACATTCCCTGTGTTAATCTGTTGAAAAACAGCTGACATTCCCTCCTTTGGCTTGGAGGATGAAGCCTGAGATGATTCAGAACAAAGGAGAGATGCAGGAGGAGGAGGCGGTGGAGCGGGTGCACTAGGTGCAGGAGCTTTAGGTGGAGCAATTGATTTTCCTGTTGAACTCCATACAGGGCCTAAAGGATAAAAACTCTTGACATAATCTCTCAGGCCAGGTAGATATAATTCTTTGAGAGCTTTGGCCCACTCAACATGATTTGCATCTTTATTTCTATACTCTACAAGCACCTGATTATTACCAAAAAAAAAAACATGATATAGCAACCAAAATGAAATAAGGAAAATGCAATGAAATGCCAAGGAGGTTAAAACAATAAAAGTGAACACAATTCTGCGCCTCAGATAATGCCACAAATATATACAAAATAATATTCAGAATCAAATGTATTGAGTCTATGCGCCAAAATATGAGCTTCCTTATCACCATTTACTTCTATCCTCAGCCACTGCGCTAATATAAATGTAATGGAGTAGATAAAAAAATTCCTATCAATTCAAAAACCAAAAAAGAACAGAATGTTTGCTAAACATATAATAAACAAAAGTATCAGAGCCATTTAACTTGCAGAGAACTCCTTCATTGTTTCCTCCTCAATTTTAAAAAGAGGAGACCAAACAACCAGTAAGTCATGAGAATTTTTTCAGTCACAAAAATCAGCAGGCTTCTAGCACGCAAGAAGAATACCTTGTTGCAATAAAACTCAGCCATTTGCCAACTTTCTTCCACATGTGCAATGGGCATGCTCATACCTAGAAACACAAAAAGACAAATAAGAAACCAGAAGATAAGAATTCACCATAGAAACAATCATGCACACTAACCACAATCTTTCCCCGTATATGCCATCCATGCTAGAGCAGAGAGACTGTCAACTGCAGCCTTCAAGTGGTTAAAATAATCAGATCTCCGTCCTTCAGTCATTGCATTAGCTTTTACAATCACTTCATTCAATGGTTTGAGAAACTCAGCCAATCCAGCAACGTCAGGCTTCTGTACGATGAAGATATAACATTAATCACCATTTCATGCACATCACAGGGGCAGATACCATAATATAAAACTTAAACATGATTAATTATCTATGCATTCCCCTCTCCTACTAATGAAATCCAAATCTCATTCTGTTCATAGTATTCAGATTAACCAACACAACTACATGATTGCATGAAAGACGAAATCATTTGCTTTCAGGATCTGGAACTTGTAACCACTATTATTTCATAGTGTATACAACAATACTGGAATACTTGGTCGGCTTATTTCAAGATTTCAAGCAGTAACAAGGCTCTTTTTCCTCCTTTCATTCTTCTAATTTCTAAACACCCAAAAAAAAAAAATCGAACTATCCACATGTAAGTGTACATCCAGGAATTCCACGAAACATGGAGTTTCACTATTATGCCTGAAGGAAAGAAGTTCAAATATTCAGTAAATGCACACGGCCTATAATCTTCGCATAGTAACATTCTCAGCAAGCTAACTAAGCATGACATTGCATTTAATTTACTTGCCACTAAACTATCCAAGGTACATAGTATGTTATAGATAATAACATTAAAACTGTTGAACAATTTTTTCACATTGACCAAATGATGCGAGGTAAATCCGTTATTCTACACCAAAATCAACTGATGCAGATGAACGCTTCCTCATTGCACAGAAGCTTGATATACAGAAATAACTGCTCCCCATAGCAGAGATCCATTTATAAAAACAAAAGAATAATAAATAAATATGGAGAGAAATGTCGCGGAAGCACTAACCTGAGTTTGCTTGACCCTAATCAAAAGCTCTTTCTGAACAGCAAAAGCTTCTTGAACAAACTTGGAGACCTGGAGAACTTGTCCTCCAATCTTCTCCGCAGCAGTCGAAAACCTGCCGATATACTGGTCCATCAGATCGCCAAAGGCAATAATCGAAGGATCCACCGCCACATCGGCACCGGATAGATCGTCTCCACCTCGCGAATGGAATCCGGTCGACAGCGCCTCCAGACGCGACACCGCCGACTCCAGCCTCTCAATCAACTTCTGGTCCATAGCTGATAGCTCAGAGCCAATCTTGGCAAGCAGTGAATGAAGTGAAGATGATGGAATAGAAATAGATCTTGCCACAGCAAAGATGAGCCGTTAACGTGCGTGGAAGCCCATTTTTCCCCCAATTTCTTTACATATTATTTAATTTTATTTAATGGCCAAAAATTTTAGTCTTTTAATTGTTTTTAAATTAATTAATATCTTAAATTTAATCGATATTATTTATATCAAATTTATTTTTTTGGTTATATTAATGAATAATTTAAACACATCTCTTAACTTTTAATTTATACGAAAACAAAATAATTAAACCATTTAAAATGAATTAATAGTACAAAAAATTTTATGCTAGTGTATTAATTTAAGCTATAATTGAAATTTTAAAATTAAGTTGGATGAAGACGCCGAAAGGTGAAATGGAAAAGCGCGCGGGGTAGGAGATGCTTAAAGCGAAATTTTAGGATGCCCCTCGTGTCACTTTGCTATCGAATCTTGGCTTTCCTTTCCCTTGAGGCCGCTGGATGCAATTTGACGTGTGGGGCCTCTTTCATCATAAATATCAAACAAGTCTCGTATCTTAGGGGTAATCGGCAAGCGGTTGATAATTAACCATTTATTAAAATTCCAAATATCAGAATTGTATCTTTCTTTGTTATTAAGGTTTCAGCTTGTTATGTTAACCTATACTCGCTGGTCAATAAGTTCTTTGAACAAGGGCTGAAAAATGGCGTTAGTTCTCTCTGGAAAAAACTCTGGGCGAAAACTGTCTCTGGTTCCTTCCTCTTCCGAAGAGGATGATTTGCTCAAAAGAAGCTCAAAGAAGATAAAAAATGGCGGTCAAGCAGCAGATGAAGAGGAATGGCCTATATTAGGTCAAACCATGAAGAAGCAATGGATTACTGGGCAGTCTTTTGCCGAAAAGCTGCAGGGAATTAATAGTAGTAAAGATGGTAACAATGATGCTGAGGGATTGAAAGACCAGTCTGATGATTCGATGTCACAGGATGATTCTGATAAAGAAGATAATGAACCATAATGTGTCATTGAAGAGAACCCTGAAGGTAACTTTCCGACTTTCCATTTCTCAAACAAGATGAAGAAGCGGCTGTACAAAGCTTGGAACAAAGCAGTGATCGTCAAGTTCCTTGGGAGGAATATTGGCTACAAACTTTTGTTGTCAATATTGCAGTCTCTATGGGCAAAAAGAGGTGTTATTAGCTTGATCAACATTGGGAATGGTTTTTTTGTTGTAAAGTTTACCAATAGAGAAGACTATCTGAATGCTTTAACAGGGGGACCCTGGATGCTATTCGACCATTATTTGACTGTCCGTCCATGGGAGACTCGTTTTCATCCTCAACGGGCTACTATTGATAAGGTGGCGGTGTGGGTTAGAATTCCAAATGTATTCCTGGAATATTATGATAAAGAGGCACTGAAATGGATTGGTGATAGGATGGGAGATATCATAAAAATTGATCTCAATACGTCCAGTCAGTTACGGGGCCATTATGCTCGGATTTGTGTGCTTGTTGACCTGAGTAAGCAATTGCTGTCGGGTTTTAATCTAGAAGGAGAGGACTATTTTATTGAGTATGAAGGGCTTCATTGGTTGTGTACCAACTGTGGAATCTATGGACATAAGGCCGAAACCTGTAAAATAGGGGTGAAGCCTGTTAATGACGAGTCGGTTCCGGAAGATGTTCAGGGAGCCAAAGCTGATGCTGGAGAAAGGAACCTTGTGCCTGATAAAAGTAACGAGTTACATGTCTGGAAAATAGCCCATAAAGCGAAGCGAATCAATAGTGAGAAGAAGGAGAAACTGACTGAAAATTCCCAGGCGCAAAACAGAGGGTCTCGGTATGGTGTTCTTGCTGAGGAAGAAGGTGGGAATACGGCCACTGAGCGCGTGGGAACGACTTCTTTTGCTTTTGGTACAGGAGGCACTGATGTGGCAGGAGTAGTGGAGGCACCGAAGAGCAACGACAGCGTACGAGGAAAGAGGGAGAAAAAGGGTGCAATGAATAAAAAACAAATGATAAATAAGACTCTGAAAGGGGAAATTGGTTCGGATACTATGGGGCTACAAGAAGGGAGAAAAGACAAAAGGACCAGGGAAATGTTCAAAAAGGGAGGCAACGAGGTAGTGGAGCAGAGGTTAGTTATTGAGGCTCCTAGTGAAAGGCAGGGAGGGGGACAACTGGAGATTACACCGAGTATGGATATTCAGGGAGGGGGACCACTTGAGAATAAAGAAGAGGAAAATTTTAAATTTGTTACCAAACCACCCGACCTAGGAGATTCTCCTATGGATAGTGGGCCTTCTGGAAGATTTTGGGCTGGCCCAACTTCGCAAGATGATGATTGTGTGATGGTTGAGGAGACCCCTAGTGAGCTCCTGAGGAATAGAGATGGGCCTCAAGCCCAATCTTCCTAGTGCTTGGGTTAACCCATTTATTAGAAATAAAGTATTATGGTGAAGGTTTTGTATTGGAACGCCAGAGGAGCGTGTAATAAGAACTTGCTCCAGAATTTGCGTTTGCTGTGTCGGAAGAATTCGCCTTGCCTGCTCATTCTATCCGAAACCAAGACTGATAGTGAGGACCGTCTAAGGCATCTGTTGACGCTGGGGTTTGATAAGCTGGTTTGTGTGCCCAGTGTGGGCCGATCAGGAGGGATAGTAGCAGTATGGAAAAAAGACTGGATTGATATTCAAGTTTTGGTGAAGAATAGGCAATTTCTCCATTTACAGTGCTCTATAGCTGGTAAGCCGTCGTTTCTCCTCACTGCAATTTATGCTTTGCCTGATTATGCGTTTAAGCAAGCTCTTTGGGGCGAATTGGAGAGGCTTGCGTCCTCGATCTCGGTTCCATGGGTTACTATGGGGGATTTCAACGATATTAGCTTAATGTCGGAAAGGGTTGGTGGATCGGGTTGTCACGAAGCAAGAATTAATCTCTTCAACGACCGGATGCAGCGTTGCCATCTTTCGGATCTTGTCTTCATCGGACCCAAGTTCACGTGGAGAGGTCCAAGGGTTCTGGGTAGCCGTCGTTTGTTCGAACGTCTTGATAGAGCCATAGCTAACGAGGCTTTTCTTCTAGCTTTTTCGGATTGGATTGTTCAGGTTCTTCCCCGAACTAAATTCTCAGATCACAATCCTATTTGTTTGGTTTGTGGGTCTACTGGTAATGATAATAGGGGAAGTCGACCATTTAGATTTGAAGCTATGTGGATCAAACATGAGGCTTACAAAGACTTCCTATCTGATTCATGGACGCCTGAGGAGGACTTTGACAATTCTCTTTCTCAGTTTCAAAGTCGGCTTTTTTCATGGAATAGGGAGGTGTTCGGTATGGTGGAGAAACAAAAGCATGTCATAATGTCCAGATTAGAGGGTATTCAAAAATCTAGTGCATACCCGCACTCTGAATTTCTGTGCAAATTGGAGTTTGATCTTCAGTCAGATTTAGAAAGACTTTTAAAGCTGGAGGAAGTTTAATGGTTCCAAAAGTCCAGATCTGAATGGGTCTCCAAAGGTGATCGGAATACAAAATATTATCACATCAAAACAAAAATGCGTAGGAGATGTAACAATATCAGTATGTTGAAAGATGGGCATGGAAATTGGGTGAACAATGAAGGAGAGCTCAAACAAATGGTTGTTAATTACTTCAGGAATTTGTACTGTGAAGACTCTGGTTTATCTCCAACTTTGAGCACTCGGTCTAATTTCCCTCATATGGAACCGACCTTGATTGAGAATCTTGGTAATACTCCTAATGATGAGGAAATCCGACTAGCTTTATTTTCTATGGGGAGCTATAAGGCGCCTGGGTACGATGGTTTTCCTCCTTTGTTCTACAAATCCAATTGGAGCATAGTAGGGTCAGCCATTTGCAGCTCTGTCAAGAAAGCCTTTCAAGGTAATATTTCTTTGACCGAATCCAATAAAACTCTTATTGCCCTTATTCCCAAAAAGGATAATATTGAGTTGGTATCACATTTTAGGCCTATATCCTTGTGTACTGTCCATTTTAAATGTATTACTAAGGTAATTTCTCTTAGGTTGAGAGGGGTGATAAATGATTTAATTTCACCTTTCCAAGCTAGCTTTATTAAAGGAAGGCAAATCCAAGATAATATTATCATAGGGCAGGAAATTCTTCATACCATGTCTAAAAATAGAAGTAAGAAAGGCTTGTTGGCTATGAAGATTGACTTAGAAAAGGCCTATGATAGAATTAGTTGGACTTTCTTAAATCAGGTCCTTCTAGATGTGGGGCTGGATTCGAATCTAATAGCTCTTATTATGTCTTGTGTGACTTTTGTTTCCTACAATGTCCTGTGGAATGGGGGGCAAACTGAATATTTTTGTCCTAGTAGAGGGTTACGCCAAGGAGATCCTCTCTCCCCTTTGCTGTTTGTTCTTTGTATGGATAGACTTTCGCATATGATTTGTGATTTGGTCGAAGATGGGACTTGGAAACCGATTTACATTACTCAGTCGGGACCAAGAATCTCACATTTGATGTTTGCTGACGATTTGTTGTTGTTTGGGATAGCTACTGTGGCTCAAACCGAGCATATGATGAACTGCTTGCAGGATTTTATGGTGGCTTCAGGAGGAAAAATAAACAACTTGAAATCATCAGTGTTCTTTTCTCCAATAGTACCTTTGAGTACCAAATTGCGTATTAAAGAAGTAACTCAGATGCCCATTTCTTGTGCAATTGGTACCTACCTTGGTTTTCCATTGTCACGTTCTAGAAGGAGGAGGGAGGACTTCCAATATATTATTGATCGAGTAAGATCAAAACTGGGTACATGGAAAGCTAATTGTCTCTCTACAGCAGGAAGAATTACTTTAGCTAAGTCAGTGATTAGTTCAATTCCTCTATACCCTATGCATGTGGCTAGACTTCCAAAGAGTATTTGTCTTACAGTAGAGAGGATCCAGAGAAACTTTATCTGGGGGCATGATGAGTCTTCCAATCAATTTCACTCAATTGGATGGGACCAAATCACCAGACCTAAGGAGTTTGGGGGACTGGGATTGAGGAAGCTGTCTTCCATGAACCGTGCTTGTGGGGCAAAATTGACTTATAAGCTAACTATGGGAGACAAGGGGTTATGGGCGGAGTTTCTTACTCATAAGTACTTAATGCGAGATGATACCAATTTGTTTAGCTATCGCAAGGGTGATTCAAACCTGTGGAAGTATATCTGTGATCAAAGTGAACTTATAGATTCTGGTTGCATATGGCAGATCAGAAACGGTCATACAGTTAGTTTTTTCAATGATTGTTGGCTAGGGGCGGGTACTACACTTTGGAATTTCTGTCTGCGTCCACCCACTGAAGAGGAAGAATCGTCTACCGTTGCTGATTGGGCATGTGATGGGTTCTGGAATTTGTTTAAACTATCTGGTATTGTGAATTCCGAGGGGATCAGTAGACTCAGTTCTGTCTTACCTCCAAGAGCTGATGCTGGTTATGATCTTATGATATGGGGCGTGTCTGTAAATGGCAACTTTTCTGTTAAAAGTGCATATTTTTTAATAGAAAGAAACCCCCCCAGATGCGGGACAAAATTTTCAAGTCTATTTGGAAGTGGGAAGGAGCAGAAAGAATCAGAGTATTCTTATGGAAGGTAGCCAGACTTCCCACCAATGAATGGAGGAATGCTTGGTCCCAAGCCTCAGCTATGTGTGGCTATTGCAATTCGGGAAGGGAGGATGTTCTCCATATTCTTAGGGATTGTCAATATGCTAAGCACATGTGGACTAAATTAATTCATCCCAGGTATGCCTATGATTTCTTCTCTGCCAACCTTCCTAAGGGGTTGAATATGAACTTTTCTGGTAAGATAGGCAGGGGGTGGGGTAGCAGTTGGCATTTATTGTTTGGAGGCTATTTGGAAGTTATGGGAGTGGAGGAATTGTTCCATTTTTCAAGCAGATTTTGTGAAACCAAGGTCCCCAGAAATTGTTATTTCTATGATATGGTCTCGGTATGTCGTTGCTGAGGAGGATGTGAGCGCCCATGCTAATGACATCGGGGTGGAAATTCTTTTTGGGTAAAACCTCCTATTAGTTGGAGCTTCCAATTTAAACTCTACAAGGGCTGGCTGTGGGGGAATTATTAGAGACTGGACAGGGAAATGGATCATGGGATTCACTAAACAGATCGGGCTATGCCAGTCAACCTTGGCTGAGGAGTGGGGCCTTCTTGAAGGAATCCAATTGGCTTGGGATATGGGGTTAAAAAAGCTGGTGATTGAATCTGATGCAGAGGAGATTGTCAAGCTTATTCTGGATCATACTCACATGGTTGGGAGTATCCAGCTTTTAAAAATTAGAGAGTTGCTCCATCGTAATTGGCAAGTGGAATTGCAGTTCGTTAGACGTGATCACAATCGAATTGCTGATGCATTGGCAAAAATGGGGATTTCTAATACTGCCCTTTTAGATGAGTGTCATGTTTCTTTGAGATCTTGGGTCATCCAAGAGTGCTTGGGATTAATTTCCCATTCTGTGTAATTTTTATTCCTTTGTAAGCTTTTAGCCATCTCTTATATCAAAAAAAAAAAAAAAGTTTCAGCTTGTTTTGGTAAAATCATAAAGTTGAAGCATATCACAGAAGACTGGTTGATATTTTTGAAGAACAAGAAGAAGAATGGTTGTGTTTATAGGTTGAACAATAAGGTGAAATGTTTGTTTGAGATCATAAAAGTGTCTATTCACATAAATCGAGATAAAAATCATCTTATATATTTATCTCATATACTATAAACCACAATTAAAAAACTAATTTTGAATATTCTAATCATTCTTCCAAACAATAACATACCGTATGTTTTAACTTTTAAGGGAGAAGTTGCAATCTTTAAAAGATAACTATATTTTAACATCATTATATTACAATTTAATAGCTAACAAAACTCAATTGAGATTACAGTTGATGGAGCTCAACTAAAGGGCTAGAGATTCTGTCAGAAAGATATTTATTTTTAGAAAATGTAATGTTATGTGAGAAAACCTAATTTGAAAATAGTGTGTTTTATTTAATTAAGGAAAAATAATTCTTATTAATAAAAATTGATACTGGTTTTGAAAACCCAATATCATTCTTGACTCCAGCAATTTTCAGCATTTTGGAAAGTTTTTCCATATTTTCGGTTATAAGATAAAGGAATAACAATCTCTCCAAACCTAGTTCTGTCACTGATTTTGATAAAAGAATTTTCAACATCATATAGTGCCAAATGTAATATCATGCAATACCCAAACCTAGTTCTGACATCGCTTTTGATACCGGCTATTAAAATGCACCATCCAGAACCGTGCTCTGATACCGGCTACAAAAACCCTACTTTGATACTGGTTTTGAAAACCCAATATCATATAGTTCAAAATGAAACATCATGCAATATCTCAACCTAGTTTTGTTATCGAATTTGATACCGGCTATTAAAATGCGCAATTCAGAACCTTCCTCTAGAACCCAACATCATATAGTACCAAATGTAACCTCATGTAATGCCTGAACCTAGTTAAGAACCTAGCTCTGATACCGACTATTAGGGTGTGCATGGTAATGCTCTCAGAATGAGTTTTTTTTAAAAAAAAAAAAAATCAGTTACCAGGAATAAAAATGGATAGGAATTTGTGTTTGGTAAATCCGGTTTTTTTTTTCTGTTCCCAGGATGAACCGGTTTATTTTTTATGCTGGGGAATAAAAAAAGGAAGCTAAAAAATTTTGCTTCTCTATTCCAGGGCACAAAACAAAAACTTTTGTGACTGAAAAAATTCTCATGACTTACTCGTTGTTTGGTCTCCTCTTTTTAAAATTAAGGAGGAAACAATGAAGGAGTTCTCTGCAAGTTAAATGGCTCTGATACTTTTGTTTATTATATGTTTAGCAAACATTCTGTTCTTTTTTGGGTTTTGAATTGATAGGAATTTTTTTATCTACTCCATTACGTTTATATCAGCGCAGTGGCTGAGGATAGAAGTAAATGGTGATAAGGAAGCTCATATTTTGGCGCATAGACTCAATACATTTGATTCTGAATATTATTTTGTATATTCTTCAGAATCCACGAACCCTAACCAATATTAATCATATTGGGATGATGAATCTTAGCGATTGTTTTTGTTTGATTCTTGAAATCCTCCATCCTCTCCAATGCACACTCTCCAATTCCTATCCTCCCCTGCTTGTTCCCAGAATATACGCCGATGATATCAATAATGCCTCTAGCTCCAGCCTCATTTCTCTGTCCATCGTCACAAGCCTCCCTTCTTTCTGGAGATTCTCGTTCTTGATCGTCACTTCAATCTTCGTTTTATTATTATTATTAATCTCTTGGTCGCTGTCGGAGCTTGTTGCTTTTGACGTTTCCTTGTCGTCAATTGCTAACCAGAAACAAGGGATTATGGATTTTTTTGCTAGTTTCCTTGTCTTCTTGTTTCGATGTAATCTTGATAACATTTTTAATGGGTTTATCATCTTTTTTCTTCCATATAGACCAAGAGAACGATTGCAACTAAAATGCCTATTTCGACAATGTCGCTGACGACAATTCTGACTATGCTGGATGGTTCGAGGCTATTTGCTGGCTTATTCTGAGACGCATTGGGGGTTCCTGAACTGTTTGTTTTAGAGCTGGTGTCAATTGTTTTGGGTATAGCTGCAATTGTTAATGTTGATGAAGATGTATTTGAATTGGGTGGGTTTGAAAGAGATTAAGGAATAGCGCAAAGGATTGGCTTCCCACAAAGATTAGAGTTTCTAGAAAGTGACTCTGGTTTTTGATTAAGCAAAGCCAGAGATTGTGGTATTGGACCTGTTAGATTGTTGAAGGAGAGATCTACTGTGGAGTTTGTAGGTATCTTTTTGGCAAATTCTGGTGGGTTTGTTCCTGAAATTTTGTTGTAGGAGAGGTTCAAATATTTCAAGCTATCCCTATATCAGGTAAAGACCCATTAAGCAAATTTGAAGACAGATCTAAAATCTGAACAAAGTGAAATCTGATAGGTTTAAAATTTGAAGGTTTAAATGGACTCAAATTTTTTATTCTCGGAGTAAAAAAAATGTATTAACAAGCGTAATTTTGATTCTCGAAGTAAAAAAAAAGAGTTAGCAAACGTAATTTTGATTATTAGAACTTTTCCAAGGCACATAATCAGAAAAAACTGTTTCATCTCAAAAACAGTGTTAAGAAATAGAATGGTTGCCATGCACAATCCAGAACCTCGCTTGTGGATGACTTGAACCAGGCTCTGATACCAACTGTAGGTTAACAAGGGAAAGGTCTCCATACCCTTATAAGGCATGCTAGCCCAACAACTTGAACGAGGTTCAGATACCAACTCTAACCGCCCAAGCTTTCGCATGTGGATGACTTAAACCAGAATGTGATACCAACTGTAATAGCCCAGCCCATGCACTCCAGGCTCTCGCACCCTTATAAGGCATACTAGCACATGACTTGAACCAGGCTCTGATACCAACTGTAACAGCCCAAGCACTCACTGGTGAATGACTTGAAGCAGGCTCTGATACCAACTGTAGGTCGATGTGGCACAAAGAAAAGGTCTTCGTACCCTTATAAGGCATGCTCGCACAACGACTCGAACTAGGCCTTGATACCAACTATAACAACCCAAAAAAATATGAATAAAATAAATAAAACAAAATACATTTATGGAAATCCGTTATTATGCACGAAGGTTATAATTGCTTCACATGCATGACAAATGTCATCAATTGTTCATGATATACATATCATGAAACAAAGTGAACTAATGAATACATATAAATCTCAAGAAATAAAAAGTAAATAAATATATGCATTGTGAACTTATATACATGGGCTATCTTCTCAACTCAGTTCCGTTACCGAATTTGATACCGGCAATATCCCAACCTAGTTTTGTTACCGAATATGATACCGGCTATTAAAATACATAATCCAGAACCTTCCTCTGGTACCGGAATTAAAATGCTCTGTCCAGAACCCTCCTTCGATACCGGCATCACACAACACCCGACCCATTAAAATGCGCTAACCCTCTTTTTTCGTATTATAACTACAATCATTTATACGTACTTTGATTCAGATGGTATTTATTTGTCTTTTTCCCTTAAAATTTTAATATCACTATTTTATCAAACACCGTTAAAAATACCATTTTAAAGTTAATGGAACTGAAAATTTATATAAAATTAAGAGAGTAAATATATAGTTTTGTATATTAAGTCTTTCAACGATAGTTAAAAATTGTATTTAGTAAGCACTATTTTATTAAGAAATACAAATTTTAAAATGAAAGAGTAAAAAAACATCTATATGATTATTATTTTTTATACAACATCTATATAATTATTAATAGTCTAAATGTACACTTTTACCCACATTATTACCTACACTACAAGATTGGAGGTTATAAAAGATCGTGTATGAATTAATTACGCATCCTTTAAACCCGATGAATAACTTATAATGAATTATATGGACAATTGGTATAAATTCCATATATCAAGTGTGATGCTAGTTTTCAACTGTTGGAATTGTTTCTCTTTCTTTTTTTCTTTTTTCTTTTTCTTGATTACAGTGACTGAAGAGCTTTGATATAATAGTTGTATTAGACTTAGTAAGTTACAACGCTATAAAAAATGAAATACTATATTGTCACTATCATTTTTTGTCATTACCGTTTTTCACCGTTTAATCAGAATCTCATCTACTTTTATTATTTCTCTCTCTTATTAAGATTATGATCTAACGGTGAAAAAGTGGTAGTGACAAAAAATGGTAGTGATAATATCATATCCCATAAAAGATACTAAATTTATTAGTTACGCTTGGTTTAAACAAAGGAGGATGAAGGTCAAAAAATAAAAAATCAAAGGAGGATGACTTTCAGGTCAAAGGAAAAAAAAGGGAGGATGATTCTTTATCAATGAAAAAACGTGTAAAACTAATGATAGAGATAGTGATTATGTATTGATTAATATTGTCTCACTATTTCTGACAAATAACCCTTAAAATCACCATGATTATCATGATACTTGCAGTCTAGCTAAGAACACACTAAATATTCAAATGGTAGTAATGTCAGCTCTAAGCTAGTTTATAGTTTTCAATAAACATACATATATTTTTCAACAAAAGACATGATAAATTTTTTTTTTTCATTTGACACTTTACCTCTAGGGACAATACTATCCAGGAAGATATAGCTTGTTTTTATAAGAAAAATGTAAAACAAAAAAGGGGGCTCCATATTTGAAAGATTAGGTTTTTTTGAAAAGGTTTGTTGTTAATGAAGAGGCTTCAATCCTTGTTAACAAAAAATATTGATATCAAAATTTTAATGTTGACAAAACATTATCAAATAACAACATTTATCTAACAAAACATAATCAGATGATAATCCAATCAAAAAGTCAGTCAACAATTTTGAGTTACATAAGCCCGAACCCAAATCTAAAGAGAAAAGCAGACACTTCTCTCAACTTAAAATTGCATTCCATCCAGTGGCGGAACCAGAAAATATTTTTAACCCGAGCCAAAAAATCAAACATATTGAACTATTTACTAAATAATATCACATAACAATGAAAATACTAATAAATAATAACCGCCAATTATAAATCAAAACAAAATATAAGATGATACTAACATTTTCAGTAGCATCTCAAACAAGAATTTTATTTTTCTCTCACAGCCTAATGAGTAATGAACCAAACATTGTCCTTATAGAGAACACAAGATATTAGTTGAGGCCAAATTATTAAGCAAAATAAAACATCATATAATATATATACACACACACTAGCAAATTTTAGAAGGTGGCCAACAACAAGTGGTTCTGCCACTCAATTTCCATACAAACAGATTACACATCCAAATCCATGTGCCAATTATACAAGAGGAATAATAAATCGCTAGATCTCAACATTAAATATAACTTATTTTGTTCCTGGATATATAGTTCAATCCATAACCTTCTACCGTATTATATATTACAAGCTAAAAGTGACCAGATCATATTCTCAAGCCTCATTGACAAATCAATATGAGCAGGTTACTACCTGCTAGAAGCCAGCTGGTATAAACTTCTCCATGCACGCCAAGTGTTGATTTGCTTTATATCCTCTACAAAAGGGAGAATCACATCGTGCATCAAGCAGAATATCATTGTGATAAATCGCGTCGAATTGATCTTCAGCTATGAAAAAAATGTTATTGCCGTTTCCCCTGAAAAGCTTGAACAATTTCCTCAGCTCTAAATTCGATGCCTTTCAGATATTCTGTTAGAATACGCTGCTGGTAAGAACCTCCCTCCTTTGTTTTTCATGGACAAATCAAGGGAGCCGCATCAGTTAAAAGGAAGGGAAAAATACAAAGAATAATTAAATCTCCAGACAACAGGCAGAGTTTCGTCTCACAGTTCTAATCAAAGTGCGCTCAATTCGTTTTTTCACGACAGCATCGAGTTCCTCAGGTGAAACTTCCCCCACGCCGATTGTCAACCCTTTAATCAAAACATTGTTCCATTCTTCTTCAGGGGCTGCAAGAAACCAATCATTGGTCAATAGGACTAATGTAACTGCGTATGGGGATAAAAATGGGCTCGTTATCAATCTAGCTACTCTGCTCATAGTGATGAATTTTTTTATCACCGAGATGCTATAACTAGAAACTGCAGGATTGTATATATACCAATTTGATGTCTTTACTATATTAGTGTCCAACCGAGCTTTTGCACAAGTCTTTCGTCGGACCAAAAATCAACTCTACGTTACAGGCACAGCCAGGAGACGCTACAAACTGTGCCTACCATTCTTTTCATAATATCATACTGATTTAACTCATTTTACCTTGCAAATTTATCAACCTAAACGAAATTCTTTAAAAATGAAGTCCAGCCTGGGAACCTTCACTTGAGCACATAAATAAGATCATTTCCTAAGACATGACACTCTGCGGTGATGAAGACACCTTGGATTATAGTTTCAAGGAGCTGTTCGGCCTTCAAAACTTCCTCCCTGAAACAAGAGCACTCAGAGCTTAATTATATATTTATGTCAAGCGACAAGGATATGCTGTAGTCAGACAGACAATCACATGAATAGATTAGATTGAAATTCCTGCTTTGCACTTGAGCAGATACCAGAAAAGAGACAAAATTTGGGGAAAATGAAGTCTCAACCTAAACCACAGAACAACAAGACTTAATTATTCAAACATGGCAAACAATGAAAATCTTAGCGACCCACTAAATTTGATCTACCTTTCCCAATATAGCGTCCTCTATGTTCCTCCTGTCCACTTAGGTCAATATATGCTTCCCAGGGAAGTATACTAAGGAAATTGATACATAAGTTATTTTCCTATTATTTACTTAATTCTTCTAAATATAAATCCCGTCACCATCATAGTCCTGTCATAAGCTACATATATGACAAGTTCTCAAGCAGGGTCGCGATTCCAAATGCCATAGTCCTGTCATAAGCTACATATATCCCAAGTTCTAAAGCAGGGTCGCGATTCCAAAAGCAAATACTCATCTCGTTAGAAATAAATACCTGTGATAAGTAGGATGCATCAGCATATAAAACATACCTTTCTTGGCGTAACTACGTTTTGAGAGAACCTTGGAAGCATAGAGCTGCAGAACCTTTTGCAGCATAGCCTCCAGCCCAGGCTTATCTCCATCTTTTTTTGCCTGCGCATTGCGTATGTTGAGTACAAGAGGCACAGAAAGGAAACAGATGTAAACATAATATATGTCTCAGTATCGCATATGTTGCTGCATTTACACTTGGACGATGGACTTAAAGGGGTTATTTTAATAAGACTGGAAATTTATAAGAAAACTGAGTAATAGTAATGCGAATATAAATGCAGGAAAAACTGAAAAGAAACCGAAGCAGTTCAACCCCTCCCCTTTTGCCTATGAAAATCTAAGCAGTTGAGTTCTCTGAGGAAGAAGCTTTTAAAATTAAGCAAATTTCTGATACCTCATACGTGTTATATTTTTAACATATAACTTATTAACATAATAATATTATTCACAAGAATTGAACAACATTTTGATTCGTTTTAAGAATCACCAGCAATTGAAATAATTTCCGGTAGAATAAAAAGCAGTAAAAGAGATTTACCTGTCTCAGTTGCGCACTAACTTCTGAAAGAAATCCTTCGTCCAATTGCCCTTCCTGCTCTCTTTGGCTTATTTCCTAATTAGTTGAAATTATAAGTTGGAAAATTGATAGGACTTGTTGAAAGAATATATGTTTAAGTACAACTGACCAAAATATATGCTCTTCATTCAGATTAGAAAACTTCAAAACAAAATATACTAATCTGCATGAAGTTTGATCACTTTTGCCTTCAGAAAATACTAGATGAAGCGAGATTCATTTATGTTTACTACATCAGAATACGTAGGAAACCATGTTTAGACTTTAGATCGCTCTACTGTTCTTTATTATTGATGACTGCTTTCAGTCTTTATCAAATTTAGTTTCCAAAAAAACTGATGGTGGATCATTGATCTTCAAGAGCATCTCAAACATATTTCAGCTCACTGGATGAAGATTAAAACATACGACATTTGTTGAGATTTTGCATAAAGTTGGTCAGATATCCACGTCTTATAGTCAAATAAGTGATCTAATCACTAAGATTTGGGGTAATTATCACAACTCACAATTAGTCTCTTCACTCAATGGAAGTGCAAAAAACCAGCCTAATTTTGAAGGGTATAAGATATCCCATTATGCAATAAAACATGTCACTCTCAATCAGAGAGAAAGTGAAACAAACTTTTTCCATCAATGTGAGGGCCTGGGGATCTCTGGGAGGCCAGGGAATTTCTTCAACAACATCATCAACCACAGGTTTTAGTACACCCTTGAGGACATCTGTAGCAGACTCTATTTTTTCCTGAGTCAAATCATATAAAGGATTATTATCAAAAGAACCATGAAAGAGAATAAAACAAGCTTGTCTACAAGGTTAACGGAGGTAAGAAAGTACATTGGTCTTGTGAACCAATCGATCCACCATGCTCATCACAGTTAAAGCCAACTCCTCATAATCTTTCTGCATATTCACAATAAATGAAAGCAACTTTTAAATAATGGCATGACTGAAAAGGGACTGAATAAAGAAACATTCAAAGAAATTAAAAACCCTGCTTTATCATCCTCAGATTTGCAAGTATCAGTTCTTGCTGCAAAGCGGATCCAAAAGCTTGGATTGAAAGCAAGGATATTTTCAACAACAAGTTTCTGAAGCTGTATACAGGGGAAAATAACAATAATGTCATTTAAAAGAATTATTAGGTAAACTCGGTAGAAATCTAAAAATACTTGTGGTTCTGAGTAGATGGAATAACATCATATATAATATCATTCATATATGAACACAAAATTGCATTGCCAATATGATGCAAAGAACAAACAAGCTAGCCTTCCATGAATGCCAGGAAAAAGCATTAAATTTGATAGCCAGTTAATGAATTAAGATCTATTGTATCCGGGGGGGAAGTTATAGCAGCACCACAGACAACTTACAGAGAAAACCGCAATCCATTATTTTTGTGGTTAAAAATAATTTCCAAAATAAGGAAATATGAAAAGGAATGCTGGGGGAATTTTGGTATCCATATTCTTACTTCCTGAGGATTTGAATCTCTCAGCATATCTATGAGCCTATCAATTTCCACAGTCTTCTTGAATGCTTCTTCAGCATCTTGATCGACTGCACATATCAAAGTTCTCCTGTTTTAGATCCAAACACGTAAATTTACCAACAACCCCATTATCAATATGAGAATTGTACACCAAACGACTAGGAATTAGAATAAACATAACATAAGACTCGTCTAAATTAGTAACTCACGTGCTATAAGATTGGGGGCTAGCAAGAAAACAAGTAAAATTATAACTGGGACGAAGTGTCGAGCTACAAACTACCTCCTTCTCCGATTCAAAGGAAACGATCTTAGCCTTTGCATCCAGGAAATAGCATTGCAACGTTGAGCCAATGAACCCTGAGTTTGGAGAAGGAAAAGGGATTAAGAAGAATTACTTAAAGGTTCCATCAGAACAAAGCAAATCAACAAAGAAAAAGCCACAAAATGTAGTAAAAATCAAATAAATACACAATTATGCGCAAAGAATCCGTATATATGAACCCTGGTTACATCCACTGCTTGGTCTCAACCACTAAGAATCAAAGAAAAGCATATATTGTATAAAATTAGGTTTCACCCTCACCAGGTGCAGAACATGATAAAAATCATATACAATTGATACTGAAGTACCTGAAGATGTGTAAAACACGAAGGAGTAGGGAAGCAGCAACGTCGAAGAAGATATGGAGAAGCAGAAATGGTGACAGAGAATACAGCCATTGTGGAAGTTAAAGCAGTAAGAACTGTAACTGGATGGCGGGAGACCCTATAATGACCGTTCACGTTAGCGCCACCCAATCTCCGAGATATGCCTTCATCTGAAAGTTCGTTCTTATATATATTTATTTTTCTTAAGTTTTTCTTCTTTAAACAAGACCTTTTTCCCGTGAGTTGCACGGATGGATGTGTTAAAATTGTAAATGGGGTAAAATGAACAATATGCAACAATGTGTTTACTAAACCAATTCATAATAACATCCTATTATTTCAAAGAAAAGTTTGGAAAGACTTCTCTATAAACAACATTAGTTGTAATATTACTATATTTATTAAACTTATCCAATATAAGTAATCTCAACCCATTGAAACTCTTGATCTTAGATGATAGGGAAAAATTTTATAGCCTATAACTCCACAAGTATACGGGCCGTATCAAGTAATAAAGTGATAAGAAAAGTAATAAAGTGATAAGAAAAGTATCGTTCCCATGAGGACTTAGTATCACAAACTTCGGTTAGGCATTAATTGTACACTCTCGTTTAAGTTGAACAAAACAAAATGAATTTAATTAGGAGAAAAGAAATTAAAACTAAAATTAAAATAAACAAACTACCACAATAATCGAACGATCAACCTAGAGTCACTAATCTCTTGTTTGTTTTTTAGATTTTATCCCCACTAAATTAATTTTGACTTAACTTAATCAGCTAACCTAGAGTATTGATGTTTATAAATGCATTCTGTTCCATTTATCTACCTACCTCAATTAATTGTGTAATGCCTCACACAACTAAATAATATGTGTTTTAGATCGGGCTCACTCTAATTTGATTATGCGGAGCTTCTAGGTATATGCATATCCTAGACGCAAATTAGATTAAAACCTAATTCCACTCAAATTAGATTAAAACCTAACTCCACATTATTTAATCCCAATGTCAATTTAAGATTCCCTCTTCCAAGTTCATCCCTAAATCCCCAAAACATGCTCAATGATGCCAATTAATAAGCAATAACAATAAAGACAAGATTAAATAAACTGAAATAAAATTAAACAAAACTAATCAATGGGAATAATCTCTAGAACCCAAACAAGTTCATAGGTCCTCTAGGTTGAAAAGAGAATTAGCCACACATGGCTATAAGAAAATTCATAACAAAAAGATGAAACTTAGATTGAAAGAATAAAGGAAAGAGATGAAAGAAAGTTTCTCCGTCGCCTCCACCGTTCTTCCGTGGAGATGATGAAGAGAATCGAAACGCTCAGCCGCTACTCCTCTGCTTCTTTGTTCCTCCTTGTTCTGCGTCTCTCGATCTGCTCCTCCATTATCTTTCTTGTGCATGTCTCTGCCTCCCTATTTATAATTTAGGTCTCCTCCTCTTAATTAATCACCAAGCTTAGGATCCAAGTTTTCTTTTTAGCATGTCAGGTCCACGTCTTTATTCCTTTTATTTAATTTATGGCTGCAAGCTCCATATGCTTTTTATCTCTTCTTTTTAATATAATATCTCATGCACAATAAAAATAAGATATGAATAGATTTTATGTCGATTTATTCTTTGATCCTAAGTTTGATTCAATGATGGAAAAATTTATAAAAGATAATTAAATATGTATATAATATTAATAAATCCAGCTAATTATAACCTAAAATATACACCTATTTAATTATAAAATATATACTTATCAGTGCAACATATAATTGTCCATGTGAAAAGACCGGGCTTGGAAGGTAGAGACCTACATTGGTCATTGATTGACCTTGACTTTTGTTTATTGTCATTACAAATGAGATTATGATGGCAAATTGCGTCCTTGTAATATTAAAATACATTTTAGATTCAAATGGGTTCATATCCATTCTGTGTATCAAAATCTCTTCACCAACGCTTATGCCATTCAATGTCTTTGCCTTAATGATGTTCTTGCCAAGTTGTGGTATTTGTAGCCTTGTACCATTACACAACCCTGCTGTCTGATCAATATTCCTTATTAACATAACTGGTACACCTACTTTCAATCCCAATTTATGATGAGGTATCCCTGAGCATTTAAGGGTAAATGAGCAAAAATACACATGTGCTTTACCCTAGAGAGTGCCCAGCACCATATGCTTTTTTTGGGAGTAAAAATACACACGAGCTTTCTCAAATGGAGCAAAAATATCATATCCGTTATTCACGTTACTTTTTTTGTTGGTGGGGCCTACAATTCCTATTTCCTCCTTTCCTTTACATTCATTTGTTCTGTCCTTTGTTCCATCTGGGCCCCACACACACACTCTCTCTCTCACCCCATTTCTCTCTGTTTCTTCGTTCCCACGAACATCCCCTCTCTCTCTTTCTCTCAATCTCTATAACGGAGGGCCGCATATTGACTGAGAAGCCCTGCCCGGGAGCACTCGTGTTGGGACTTCGGGACTTCGTGGGTCTTGTACTTTGACTGGCAACACATATTTAGATTCAGGGCAAGCATAATATTATCCAACATCGGTCATAATGTTAGTTTTTTAACGGTTATGACAATTTTGCTCTTTTTTAATATTTTCTTGATGAAATTACTCCTAAATTTTTTTTGGATACCATGGTGGTTGCTTCGGAGACAAAATTGCACCTTGACTCTTTTTGCTTCTCCCATTTTGGGGTTAGACCCAACCAACAATATTAAGATATTTATGTTGTGTTCTTGGGTTGATGTGAAACAAATTATAGAGGGACAAATGTTTGTTTTTCATACGCCATTATTCTTAATAGGAACAACTCTTGTTGTGTGGCGTTGCTATTATATATTATTGCAGAAGTATGAGAACCTGTCAGCATTTGAGGAGCAAGATATTAAGCAAGTATGTATTTGTTAAGAAGCTCAAGATGAATATTCCCAAAACTTTAATTTGTGCTTCTACAATCTTCCTCACATTAGCAATTCGCTGGTTGGATTCCATGAATTCAAGAAATGACAAATTGTTCATAAAAACCAATCCTCTATTAACGAAACAGAGTTTGACGCTCTCGTTGATTGAAACAAATTGTACAATCAGTTAGAGGATATCTCTGTTTAGTTATTTGCATTTCCTTCCTTTCTTATTTTTTCCCCCATTTTTTTTGGGGATCTTCTCAGCTTTCAGTTTTGCGTTTCGGACTCATATTTTCCTTCTTTTAGCCATAGTTGACCGAAGTACTTTTCATTGGTGTGGAGATCAATCGGCTGTTGGAAGTCAACGAGATAATTGGAAAGAAATTGTAATATTTATTATGTTGGAGTTATGAAATAAAAATAGGTGTGACAGTCAAAGGCGGATATGGTGTGTAAGTGCAGACACAAAATTGATAGAATATATATTTTTTGATGGAATTTTGTAACAACTAGTTTGGGTGGTATAGTTGGTTATCACGTTTCACACACCAGAGGTCTTCGGTTCGAACCACAGCTCACACAATGTTCTGAATTATTTTTTCATTATATTTTTTTTCTCAAGCCTTCCCAGCTCCTCTGTCTCATCAATCATCATCAAACACTCTTGCTTCTGCACGATCGGCTTCTACTCGAAGATCAAATTTCAAACCCTCACACTGCTTCAAGGTGAGACAAGTCTCTTGTTTCCTTCTCTCTGTTCTTCGATTTGCGATTTTCTGGTCATCAATTTGTTCCCTTCTTTTCTTCCTTTGCGGGTTTCTAACAAGGTAAACGATTGCTTAGCACCTAGAATGTGAGTGTAGGAATGGGATATGTGATAGAAGAAGTGATGACTGTGTTCTTTCGTTTCCTTGTAGGAATGGGAAATATTCTATTAAGTCAGGATATAGGATAGCGAAGAAGTGGTCAAGAAGGAATCAGGAAAGGGGTCCTGAAAGTTCTTTCCTGGAGTTCTTGCTATTGCTTGAGCTGTCGCTTTTCTCTCTTTACTTTGATTCTGAGGCAATCTGATTGAAAGCTGATCAATTAATCATGGGTTATGCTCAGCCTGTGATAGGTCCAGCGGGTAGTGGCAAGGTAATTTATATTTATTCATTTCCCCTGTCCAGTTATTTGTTAAACTGGATAAGCCCTTTCCTCTTTATGCTATGTTTGTGGGTGTGCTTAGATCCTCATTGTTGTGTGCTTTTTATGTTGTGTATTAGTCCACATATTGCTCGAGTTTATACCAACATTGTGAAGCTTCATGTTGGCCAATGCATGTGGTGAACTTGGACCCTACTGCTGAAAATTTTGACTATCCTGTGGCAATGGGTAAATACAATGTGGGATGTGATTATTTCTTTTGTGAGTTAACAATTATGGTTGCTAGAGTTTAACTTCTTTACATTGGAATATTTGCAGATATAAGGGAACTCATATCTCTGGATGATGTTATGGAGGAACTTGGGTTAGGGCCCAATGGGGGTCTTGTGTACTGCATGGAGTATCCTTTTATGTGTCTATTAGCAATACTCTTTGATTCTTCTTTCTTTTATCTGGCTTGGTTCATTCTCTATTTTTTCATTTGTCAAAGTTCTTTCCAATCTTGTCTGAAGCAGGATTCTGCATAAATTTTATGACAGGTGGTTACTGAGAGAATGTGATTATGAATGATCTCTTTATGACTATCTATTTGTATCTTTATCCTTTTTTATGCACTTGTTAGCTATTTAACATTATATGGAGTACTTGACAATTTTGTTGCCTTAATAATCATATTTAGACAACTTGAAGAAAATCTGGACGATTGGTTCACAGAAGAACTGGACAATTACTTAAATGATGATTACTTGGTTTTCCAATGCCTTGGTATTCATGCCATTGTCATCAAACTTTTCGTTTAATTATGTATGTACCTTTGACAGATTACCATGATGAGGTAGTTCACTATTTCAGCTTAATATATTGTAATAATTCCAACAGATTGAAATCAAAATAGGTAATATACCGCATCTAATGCACATATCAAAATTAGCTTTTTCTAGAACCAGTTTTGTGTTGGGTGCAATGGCAAAACTAATGCATGTCCACTTTGTTCTTTTCTATCTTAAATTGCTGATAAATTTTTCAGGTTACAAATGACCAGAAAAATGGGTTACTTCCTTTCAGGTTACAAATGACCAGAAAAATGGGATACTTCCTTTACAAATGACCAACAATTGATTTATATCTCATGAGGCATTCATTCCTTTACGGTGGCACAATAACAGGTTCTGGGAAATTTCTTAAAGGACAAAATCCCAACATTAAGGTTAGTTTATTTGATCGATGTGCATAGTAGAATGTCTGCGCATCCATTTCTTTGAAAATGGAGGATAACTTGACTTTGTAATGCATTTGCAGGAAAGTTCTGTTTTAACCTGGGGAGTGCCGCTTCCTTTCTGCTAGTGGTCGCGGAATATCTCTTAAGGACAATATCCTTAAACGTGACTTAGATTACACAGTAATTTGTAGGAACTAGGCCAACATATTACTGTAGTTTTTCTAAATTATTACTCGTATTCAACAACTTTTACATTGGAATATCTATTTTTCTGCCCCGCAATGCAACTAATTCCATGTTGACAATTGATGATGGCGTTCGTTCAAAGTTTGCTGCTTGCTGAATCTCTAATAGGCAACGAGATAATATAACGAAAGAATCACATCTACATGCCTTGTAAGGAAATGTGAACAGAAATATATATGAGGAAATCATTTCTGCATTTGATGCAGAAATGAAATCTGCAGCAAGGATCCAAACGGCAGCGTTTTCCATTATTTTTGTTCCACCCCTTTATTCCTATTCCATTGTCCTCCTTATATCTATTTATTTCCTATTCCTTTATTTCCAAACAGCCCTGTACGAGTCTGCCTGTCGCTCGTGATCCACTGGGTGGCTCACCGCCAGCATATGGAAATCTGCGTCGAGATTGTTGGAGGCTTGGAGCCATCGTCCGGTGATCCTACCCGAATATCCTTCGACATCTCCAGCTGCATTAACTCGCTTGGTTCTGCTGCAGTGGCAACTACCACGCCTGAAGCCTCCAGCGTAGATGTTGGGCCGCTCAAAATACACAGACTGATACATGAGCATGGGAAGCACACCTAGCAAAGCACTTATGGCAGGATATGCTCCGAATACTATGTAGTAATTCAGCTGGACACTGAAGGAGGTTTTTCCTTCAGATGTTTGGAGCCATAATGATCCACAAGTTGGTTTTGATTCGCAAGTTGGACCTTGGAGATGGGACAAACAACTTTTAGCCCTACGGCTCGGGCCTTAAGCTTCAACCCTTTCGGTTTCTAATTCTTCTCAGCGCATCTTCTCTGTGCCTCGATCTTCTGCTTCCCCTGCGTCATCCCGCTTAGATACTCTCTCCCTCGCTCTCTGCATTTCTCCTCTGTTCTTCAGCGTGGGTGGAGTGTTTTTTAATGTCTTAAAACGACGCCATTTTATCTTCCTGCAGACATATTTATCTGCATCAGATGCAGAAATGATATCCCCTTTATATATATATATATATAAGGGTTAAGGTGCAAAAATAAACATGTGCTTTTCTCGGAGGAGCGTCCAGTAGCAAATAATTTTTTTAGGTGTAAAAGTAACTATGTGGTTACAAAATAGGAGCAAAAGTCACATTGACCGTTAGAGGGAAGGACGTTGACCGTTAAGTTGGACCGTTTGACTAAAATTGATGACGTGTATGCTGACTAGGAGTGTGTAGATGGCTGAATAATTGATGACTTGGAAAAAAATGATTTATTTATATGGAGAAAATATAATTTCTTTATCTTTTATTTATCTAAAAAAATTTAATCCCCCAAAATATAACCCTTTATTTATAAAAAAAAAAAAACCCTTCCCCCCTGCTTCGACATGAACATGAACATTCAACCATAAAGATTGAATGTTAACCCCTTCAATCTTCATTAGCAGAGTGTTGGGGAAGTAGATCCAATCTCTTTGGCCCTTCCGATTCTTTAATTCCTCTTAAGTCTTAACCCCTTCCATTTGAAGATTCAAACACCCACCCAACAATAACAACAACTATTTCTTATTCGTCTCTGCTGTATGCTTCTTGCAGTTTGGGGAAGTAGAAAAATTTTCCCTGAAAATTTCATCGATCTGATAATTGGCTCTGGAATCGCTCGATTGTTGACGCTTGCTTCTCAATTTTGAAGGTAATTTCGGCCGGTGGAGGTTTCTAGCTCGTTGAAGTCACAACCTTCATGGATTCGCGAATTTGGGAACCCTAGATTTTAATTTTGGGTTTTCATGGCTCCAAGGGCTATATTCTCGTCGTTGCGGCGGAGAAGATCGTTGACGCTGGAAGCCTTCCTTGCTCTGGTTGACTTGTCCGATGTCTTCGTCTCTTTCTCTCTCGACCACGCGACGACACGCCATTGCCTTTGGTTCCTGCGTTTCCCTCGCTTCTTCTTTGCTCTGTCTCTTCAATCCCAATTCATCGCCACTCGCACTTGCTCAACTTCTATCAGACGAACTTCAGCAAGAAGAAGACCGTATCATAAATCTCTTTCAGGTCCTTTTTACCTTACCCTTTTTCTCCAATGCACTCTGATTTAGCTTCATGTATACTCTTATTTTGGAATTATTTGGTTTTTCGGGTTTCTGAAGAATTTTCTATGTTCAATTTTCATTCGTCGTTTCTGGACAATTTCATCTGTATGATTTGGTAGTAAAAGTGGAAAAAACTGTACGGTTTGAAGTTGCTTTCAGAGGCCATTCTTTTGTATTTTGTACGGGCATTGCTTTGTCTGGTTGAGTGTTTATTTCTGGTTGAATGTTCATCTCTGGGTTGAATGTTCATGGATGTTTGTCTGTCAAAGCAGAGTTCTTGGATTTTTTTTTGGGTTGATTGTTGATGGTTGAATGTTAATGTTCATGTCGAAGCAGGGGGGAAGGGTTTTTTTTTAAAAAAAAAAAATAAATAAATAAAGGGTTATATTTTGGGGGATTAAATTTTTTTAGATAAATAAAAGATAAAGAAATTATATCTTCCCCATATAAATAAATCATTTTTTTCCAAGTCATCAATTACTCATCCATCTACACACTCCTAGTCAGCATACACGTCATCAATTTTAGTCAAACGTTTCAACTTAACGGTCAACGTCCTTCCCTCTAACGGTCAATGTGACTTTTGCTCCTATTTTGTAACCACATAGTTACTTTTGCACCTAAAAAAAATATTTGCTACTGGACGCTCCTCTGAGAAAAGCACATGTCTATTTTTGCACCTTAACCCTATATATAAAGCTTGAACTGCACATTGAGAGTTGCTTCAATTTTAGTCATTGAAGACCTAAGGATGCTTATGAATTAGTAATAGAATATAAACAATAAATAATTAGAAGTCCTTTTTAACAATATATAAACAAGATATTAAATATAAAACTTGAACTGCACATAGAGAGTGGCATCTTAATGTTTTTCACAATGAGGTCTTTGAGAGTGAACTCAAAACGGTGCTAAATACATAGCACAAACCTCCACACCGCCAAAAGAAAAGTAAGGCAAGTATTGTCGGATAATTGTGCAAATTTTCTTATCTTGAATCCAAATTTCTGCCTTCTTCAAAAATCAACCACTAACTATGGGGCATGTTGCACGGACACGTATTCCTTTTTTTTGGCCCCTTTACTTTCAGTGCCTTCATCTTTTCATATTGTTTGAGTAGGCATGTGCTGTAAACAAAAGCCTGTCTCTTACCCCTCGTCCTTGGATTCAACTAGTAAAGGGGTCGGACACTCTCACCAAGGGGGGAGAGTTCGATTCTGGAGTTAGTAAAGGTGCTGGGGGAGGCATCCTAGCTCCTGGGTGCCTAGGTAAACGCTTGAGGGTAATAGACGGCTCGTCCTGTCCAACATTGGTATCACCTAGGAGGAAAGGAGACTTCGCCTTACCCTTAGATCGTAAGTGAGCCCAACCCCTTTCCTAAAATTTTTGTATAAAAAAAAAAAAAACCGGTCTCTTTTTCTTTCTCCACATTGACATGAAAAAGATTGTCGTTTCGATTTTACGCCATTTTGATGTTTGCGACTTTGCGTTTGGAATAATAGAGTCCGAACCAATTTGTTCGTTGCCAACACAAGAGTCCATCGCGTTTCAAACTTGAGGCAATGAAAAGACATGTGCTTGTTTATAACCACGATTGAAACCCTTCAAAAATAGTTTGTGATTTATAATACGCCAGAAAAGTTTTGCCTTAACTTATATAAATAAGTACCTTTCACATTCTCAATAGGGATCCAAACAAGCACAGTGATTCAACCAAGTCAAATCAAAGAATTGGATAAATTATATCACAGATAGTTGAAGGATGGCTACAATAAAGACAACAAGTATTATCTCACTATCTATCAGTTATATAGATTGTGCAATGTCCTTGAGTTTTATCAGCAGCAACTAAATCTTTTAATAAATTATTAACCAATGCATCTAGTTAATACTACCGTTTATCCTAAATATATAACATATTTTGTTGTATAATTTGCATTATAAACTATGTCCTATACTTAGGACGAGATGAGTAATTTCTTTGAATATTTTTTGGGTTAAGGATCAAAAATACCAACGAACTATTGGGTCAGGACTCAGGACCACCCAGCACAGCAAACTATTTTTTGGACCAAAAATACCAACAAACAATTTAAAGAGGAGCGCTCAGCACAACGCCATTAACACCGTTAACAAAAAGTTAACCTCCGTTATCTAAGGTGCAGATTGGCCAACGAACTCTTATTCCAGGAGCGCCCAGCACAAAATTCTAAATTTTACTAAATTAAATAATTTTTTCTCAATTGTCATTATTCAAAACTACTTGTATAGATATCTATGGACACAAATTATCATTCTTTAATTTTGTCAAAATTATAATTTGCTAAAATAAACAAAATTTTTAATTAAAAATATAATTATATGATTTAAATAAAATTCAAGGTGTTTTATAATTTATTATATATGTTAAACAAAAAATTATATGATTTATTTTTATAATAAAACTCACATAAATTTCTTCTAAAATAAAATAATAATTTTTATGAGAAAAATAATGTATGATAAATGATATGAGAGAATTAGAGTAAAATATGTAAAAGTGAACTTATTAATCAAATAAATTAGAGTAAATTTATGTATGTATTTTTACTCTATCATGATTTTTATTTTTATTTTATTTCTAAATATAAGTCTTATTAATCTAAATTTATAAGTATAATTTGTTTCCCTCTTTAAATTATAGCAAGAAATTTAGGTTAATAGTTCTTAAAGCTCAATTGTGCCAATTTCCGTATAACTTATTCCCAACGATACATTATCTATCTTGAATATAATGATATTAAGTTAACGGCAAAATCGAAAGAAAAGAATATAAAACACCTTTACTTTTATTTAAATCATATAATTATATTTTTAATTAAAACTTTTGTTTATTTTAGCAAATTATAATTTTGAAAAAATTAAATAATGAATAATTTTTGTCCATAGATATCTATACAAGTAGTTTTGAATAATGACAATTGAGAAAAATTATTTAATTTAGTAAAATTTAGAATTTTGTGCTGGGCGCTCCTGGAATAAGAGTTCGTTGGCTAATCTGCACCTTAGATAACGGAGGTTAACTTTTTGTTAACGGTGTTAATGGCGTTGTGCTGAGCGCTCCTCTTTAAAATGTTTGTTGGTATTTTTGGTCCAAAAAATAGTTTGTTGTGCTGGGTGGTCCTGACCCAATAATTCGTTAGTATTTTTGGTCCTTAACCCATATTTTTTTTCTATCCCCCAGCTAATCTGTTGAAAGGAAGCTAGAAGGCAATCATTTATCCAACAGTATCAAATTGATGCGATGAAGCATGATGCTTAAAGTTGCAGGCAAATCATAAAGTTTCAGCTCAATGTCAGTGGCAAGAGCTATCATCGTTGAAAAAAATGGTCATTTAGGTCACTGTAGCCTTATGTTGATACTTACCAAACCATATGATGTTGACAGCAACTGAATTCCCATATCTTAAACACTTTCACCTGTGTTGCAACTGCCCACAATACCAGCTACAGTTTTAATTGTTGCCTAGATAAATTGATTTTCTATTTCATTGTTTAAAATAAAAAGTTCCAACACAATTTTTGTTACAAATCCTACAGCTGAACACCCCCCGGGGGCAAAAGAAAAACAAAAAAGAAGAGGCCATCAGCAATGAGCCAATGACATTGAGCTCAATTTTCACATAAAAAAGACACATCTGGTTGAGGGTATAGGGTTCTGAAGCTAGTAAAATTGTGTAGACTGTAGATGTATATCTTTACAAGAAGACCAATCTCTTCACAAAATAATGTAATGCAACAGCAAAATGGTAAAGATATATGCACAATGGGGGAGAAGGGGGGGTCAACTTCGCTGTAAAATCTACAATGGCTCGCAATACAAGAAATCGAACATCACTAAGTTACATTGTGATTTAAGAAAAAATACAACAAACTACATTACAACAAATAAAATTGTGGGTATCCAGATCAACTGGCACGAGGAAGCAGTATACGATCATCTCCATCTTGACTGTTCTATAGAGTCCATATCCTTAGGGGGATATTGAACTTTCCGAGGAATTATGGAATGCGAAGGAAGAACGGACTCTTTCTCTCTTATTGTACGCAGTTCCTACCAAAAGAGTACAGGTAGTTAGATATCAGAGGAAGCTGAAATCAACTTTTTCACCATAAAAACTACACATCTTATCATTGCATAAGTGAAAGAATAGCCTGGGAAAAAGACTTACAGAACGAAAGGGGAAATCATCTGCCTCAAGCATATGAACGATTTGACCCATCTTCGGTCGTTTACTAACATCCAAATCTATACAGCGCAGGCAAACCAGCAAAGCTCGTTTCAAAGATCTTGGAGAGGGCTGGACCTCAATCAAAGGATCTACCAGCTCTTCACCACGACGACTTGCTACCATTCCCTTGAACCAATCAGTCAAATTCATCTGAACCACATCAAAGTACGAAAGCAGAGAGATAAGATTCCAGTGTTTCATGGAATGCTACAAAAGAAAAGGCTCAAAAGAAAAACCCTGCAATCACCTCTGCAGGTGGCCTAGAATAATCAATGGGACTTCTTCCTGTAATTATCTCCATGAGTAGAACTCCAAAGCTATACACATCACTTCCCTCATTAAGCATTCCTGTGCTTGCATACTCAGGTGAAACGTATCTGTGTAAAATGAATTACCTATGTAAAGATTCAACTCTAAAACTTAATCAGTCAAGATCTATGTATAGTTTCATTATGAATCATGATCTCAGTTCAAGCATTGACCACTTGGTTATAAATTATCAATGTAAAGATTCAACTCTAAAGCTTAATCAATCAAGATCTATTTATAGTTTCATTATGAATCATGATCTCAGTTGAAGCGTTGACCAGCAGGTTATAATCGTAAATGGCTTAAAGGGTTGAGGAAGAAACTAACCCAAATGTCCCCATTACACGTGTGGTGACATAGGTCTTCTCTGAGCCTAATAACT
This sequence comes from Acacia pycnantha, assembly GCA_025563575.1. Classification (NCBI taxonomy): domain Eukaryota; kingdom Viridiplantae; phylum Streptophyta; class Magnoliopsida; order Fabales; family Fabaceae; genus Acacia; species Acacia pycnantha. Next base: position 2,793,957 of record JAMWYP010000010.1, on the reverse strand, counting down.
TGGCTAGTCCAAAGTCTGATACTTTAGCATTCCACTTTCTGTCCAAAAGAATGTTACTCGATTTTATATCTCGGTGCACCACTTTGGGTTCTAACCCTTCATGCAGATAGGCCAGCCTGGTTCATGATGTAGAAAGAACATCAATTTGATGAATCAAGGATCACAGAATGTATCTCCAATGAATTGAAACAGAGAAATGAAAAAACTGACCCTTTTGCTGTCCCAATGGCAATTTTCATCCGTATATCCCATGTCAAAGGACTAACAGGCCCAACATCACCATGCAACCACTGCTCCAAATTTCCATTATCAACATACTCATAAACAAGCATCCTGGATGATCCGCAAGAGCAAGGTACACATAATTTTAGAGGAATGTTTGTAATCAAAAGGACCTTGAATTGAAAGAATAGTTGTCGTGTAAACAGAATAGTACCTTTGAGGACCTTCTGCGCAATATCCAACTAAACCCACCAAATTCTTATGCCTTACTTTTCCAATGGCTTCAACCTCCACCTTAAACTCCTTCTCTGCTTGACCCCTTGGTTACAAAGAAAGTAGGAATATCAGATGAGCATTACAAAAACAAAATATCCAAAAGGGTTATAAGCAGGTAATAGAATTGCAGAACAAAGTTGCGACCCTTTGTATTCATATGCTTAGGCAAAGATATACCCTTTGTATTCTCGGTTTTTTTTAAGAGTAACAAGAAGTGGTAAGTAGTAGTTCATTCCCAACCCTCTTCATACATGGCAAGTTATAAATAAATATGTTTATATATAATGGGTAAAAAACAATGGACCAGGTCGAACAAACATAAGCAAGCCCAAATGCCGAACCAATCACGAATAAACATGTAGCACATTAGAGGTGTCTATTAAGAGATGATTGATATGATTATGCGTCAGTCAATAAATGGTTTGGTTACTGTGTTCTATCTTTTGCAGTCGGGCTCAAGGTTACGACACGGGAAGACAGAAATACGCATAAAGCTTGTCAACTTCCAAATCTGCATCAAGGCTAAATATTATTCAAATATGATTCCGTTTACAAAGAAGACGAAAATTTTCTCGGGATCAGGATTTACTTATCATATAAAGGAAAAGATGAGATACAGCAATTATGAACAATAGGATAAATATACAAAAAGCAAAAGTAAAGGTGGAAAAGAAAGAAAGAAAGAAACAACAGCCATGCCCCAGATGAGTAGTAGAGTGTCCATCTACTTTTTCCTAGTTTTCCACGAAACCATTGGTAACGATCAGAAAATTCGGTACCAACCGACAACAACTATTTCTTCTAGACTCTAGATCAACGCAAAAACCGTTGGTTTTACCATGTCAACTCATCTCCACATGAAATTTGTATTTGTAGGAGTTAAGAACTTGAAATATAATGAATGATTTTCTGTAGAAACAGGGAATGGATGAATTTGCATCAGCAAGTCCAAACAAACATGCAGTAATGCAGGAAACATTAGCAGGCAAAATTAGGATAAGCGGAACCTTAAAACAGTCAAGATCACGCTAAATTTGAATAACTTAAGGCATACTTGTTGTTCAGAAGATTCTTCACAGCCACCACCGACCCATCTTCAAGAACTCCTCTGTACACAATACCATACCCTCCTTCACCGATCACACTTTCTTCCGCAAACCCACGCGTCGCATCCTCCAGCTCCCTCAGGCTATACCATCGTCCCCACCCTATGTTCGGTGCGCCCACCGACACGTCACTGCGGCTCCCACCGGAAACATCACTCTCGTCGCTCGACTTCTTCCCTCTTCTCTCAACCTTCTCCTTCTTCGGATCCTCATCCCCAATTTTAACCTCTGCTAGCTGATAATTCTGCTCGAGATCCAGGGCTTTGACTTCCACGATCTCCTTGGAGACCAAGGGAATCGTCCCGGAACTGTGCTTCACGCGCAATTTACGCTTCGTCGAGATTCGACTCCGGCGAAGGTAGAGAAAGATCAGAAGCAAAAATGCCAGTACGATTACAAGGAATATGCCGATCACGAAGTAGAGCTTTAAGCCGAGAAATGGAGTTTTGTTAGAGAGCTGCGTAAGACCGTGACCGGGAGAGTCGTCGGAGGCCATTGCGTCCGACGAGTCGAGGAAAGTGAAATTTCCCGGGGAAAAGTATGGCAACGAAAGTGAAAGAGAGATGAGGAGAGAGACGTTGTCAGGGGCGTTTCGTTGATGAGAAAATGGTTAGGAACTGTGAGAGAGGGGAGTGAAAATAAAGCATGGGAGAGAGAATGACTTTCTGGGAAAGGGACAGAGAGGAGAGACTGTAGCTGAAGAGTGGGGTTTCAACGGATACAAAGCTGGAAAAAGCCGAGCAACGATGGAAAAGATACAAAAAGGAGTTCAGTTGTTGTTTTCTGGGGTTGGACGCTGCATGTTATTACCAAAATGCCATTCTCTCTTAGGGGCTTGTGGGTAGGGGCTAGGGGGCCAGGGCTCGAGAGAGTGAATTCAGGCAACCAGAAGATTTAGAAGACTCCCTCCTAATTAAATTACTTTAAAATATTTTTATTTTTTTCTCTAAACTAATTAATTTGACTAATAAACTAATATATAATTTAATGATACACAATATATAGAATGATTAAGTAACTTATTTAACTTCCTTAATCTCTCCAAAAAAAAATCAACTAGATTTTATAATTAGGACCGGAAGTAATACATTTTACGTTTTGTATTTTTCTGAGCAATTCAGAGTTTTAAATGAAAATATTTTTTCCAATTTACTACCGTTATCTATAAAGTTTAGTTGAGAATTTTAATTTTTTTACCATAAAATTGAGGATTTTAATTCGGTCTTACATAAAATATTTAATTTCATATTTATTTTATAAGAATTAAAAAATAAAACTAGTTTGTACTATTTCCCTTATTAGAATTGAGTAGATCAATGCTTTTCAATATTGCCCTCCTATTAAAATCCAAGCATCTCAATTGTCATTAATTTCTTTCTTGCATAGTCCTCTCTACAATACAAAGAATAAGATACTAGCTAAAAAATAAAATTAATAAAAGCATTTGTAGAAAAGAAGGATTCAATGTCATTAAATTTTACAAAGTAACTTACATTTAGGATCATAAAACTCTTTTTAAGAGGTGTCTTATAATAAAAACTGGGAGTGGTGTCTCAGCTACATTTTCAAATTTTAAAAATTACTACTTAAATCAAGTTTATATTTAGGAGGGAAAGGAGTAATGTTTATCTACACAACTCACATCCTCAGAACTTGAGATAATGGATTCAGAATACTATATACTCCTATCGTTTCTTAATATAAGATATATTTAAAGAAATAATATTAACCTTAAATATATGACATATTTTTTATATTTGTCATTTTTTCCTAATTTACCCTACATTGATACTCCCTCTACAATAATCGAAGAAAATAGTGAATGAGAGAATTAAGGAATATCACTATAGTACGGTATTTTAAAATATATATATATATATATATATCATATTAGTTAACTTCTTTAATCAAATTAAATTAGGTAAATGTATCTTCGACCGGAGGAAAAATATGTAATTATAACCTTTCCTATAAAGAAAAAATGGTTGTGAAAGGGACAAAAGGAGGGGGTGATGGTGAGATAGAGGGTGAACCAACCAAAGGGTTCAGAAGTAGTGGCCATTAGGAATCTATCAATTCCCCGGATTGCATTACCTGGAGAGCAGCTAAGGATGGGGCTTTCTCTGTTAAATCTGCCTACCAATTTCTCTCTAACAGCGAAGAAGCAAGCACTAATAGCTTCTGGGCCCAAGTGTGGAAATGGCAACTTCCTGAAAAAGTTAAATATTTTATGTGGCAAGTTGGTCACGAGAGACTCGCCACCAACTCCCTTCGAGATTGTGAACGTGCTAGAAATTTTTGGAAATCGATTTTAAAACCTAACTATTTCTCTCGGTTTTCTCGGCGGCTTGCAGTGCAGCTTAAGCGGGAATACTGCATAAGCCTGGCAAAGGGAGATTTCAAAATTTCTCATGGACAAGAATCTTTGGCCTGGGGTGTTGGATCCTTTGGACAACCAGATGTAAATTTCTATTTCAGGGTGAGAACACAGAAACAAGGGAGATGCTTCACCGGTGCAGCTACCTCCTCATGGAAAATGGAGCGAATCAAAAGCTACATCATCAGATTTTCCAGCTGGACAAGATAGAGGAGAAATCATGGACACCTCCCCCTGAGAATACGATCCGCATCGATGTGGACGGATCGGTGACTCAACATCACCAAGCAGCGTGCGGAGGAGTACTAAGAAATACTCAAGGGGAATGGTTGATGGGTTTCTACAAACCCCTTGGCCTGTTTTCTGTCATTGAAGCTGAAATCTATGCTATTATGATAGGGTTACAGATTGGCCTTCAGATGGGATTACAGAGAATCGTCATTTACTCCGATTCTCTTGATGCCGTCAATATACTTATGAGAGATTGCCCTACTGATCATCCTCTTAAATACATTATTGGGGAGACTAGAGACCTTCTGTTCCGCAACTGGGACGTGGAGCTTCATCGTACTCCAAGAGAAAATATCTCGTGTGCTGATTACATGGCCAAGGAGGGCCATAATGTTGCCGTTGGTGTCGACGTGGTCATGATTCCAACTATCCCTAGTGGTTGTCTGGATATGGTTTTGACGGATCAACGATCCTGCATCTCTTAGTATTTTCTACTTGTTGTATTAGGGGCTAGAGTCTTATAATCTAGTTCCTATTCTTCATTTTCAAGCTTCGGCTTGCCTTTATTATTCAAAAAAAAAAAAAGGAATGAACTAGTTTTGCAGAAGATGATCCCGTAATAGTATTAATAGCATGTGGGCAAACACAAGACACAAACACACACATACGTTGTTGGTGTTGTCAATTTGTGAAGACTAAGAATGTGAGATATTGATATGGCAACGCGCCACCTAATTGTTTGTTATAAATGTTATAGTTTTGCTTCACCATATGATTTCACCAACCATAATTGTTCCCTCCTTAACTGCCCTCATTCCACTTCTTTCTTCTATCCATAGCTTTCCATAATTGCATAGGTGTGCTCTCTCTCCATTATTGTTCCTTCCTTTTGAACCTCACCTGAAAGCTAATCTCTCCTCACACTTTATCACCCCTCTTCCATCAATTCCTCTTATCCTATCCCAATCGCAACACACTAGTTTCAAGTTTCAAATTTCAAATCACGATCATATGCCACTTCACCAAAATAAATGTCAAGCGCTAATTTTGTTGGATATATTTATTTTTTGTTCCCACCCTACTCCAACATCATTGGGCTATGTTTGGTTTGAAGGGAGTTTAGGGGAGGAGAGGAAATTTTTTGACCATTCTACCCTCATATTTTTATCAAATTCCAACTTCGCCCCTCTTGTTTCTTTCCTTCATCTTCAACCTTAATCATATCCAGCACTAGAACCAATCCCATGGTGAAGGCACCATCAAACCCTGGCTTCACGCAAATCGTGAACACTTCCTTCCCCAGCAACATGCTTGTGCTCTAATCCACTTTCCGTCAGATCTCCGCCATCGATTCCTTTGTCACATTGTACACCATACAGTTCCGCTGCAAGAAGCAACCTTCGATTTGGTAGTACAACTGCTCATATCCTCCATCGGCGCCGCCGTTGCTGTCGTCGTCGTACATCTACACCGTCACGCTCACTCTCAACCTCCCGATGATTGACGATCTCTTCACGCTAAAGATCGTCTTATCGTTGTCCATCCTCTCTCCCCTATACCCTTCACACTGTTGATGTAGGCTCGGCCTCTGTTCTCATGGGCGATGTCCTCGTCATCTGAAAATTCGTCGGGAAAGCTCAGATCTGGAAAGTCGTGTTGTCCAAAAGTTGAAGATGAAGGAAAGAAACAAGAGGGGCAAAGTTGGAATTTAATAAAAATGTGAGGGTATAATGGTCAAAAATTGTCCTCCCCTAACCTCCCTTCAAACCAAACATAGCCTAGGAAAATTCATTTACCTTGTATAGTTATTTTGAATCTTTAAATAAATATCAAGTGAGACGGTTCATTAATTAAGATTATTAGCAAAGGGAAGCAAATCTTCTCGTCATCCTTTTTTTGGGTCTGGATCCTCTCATTGGCGTTTCTCATTGTCCTTCATCGACTTTAAATCTAAACCATACATTTGATATAACTGCCTACATCAACAACATTTTTAAGTCAAATCAACGGTTTGGATGGATGATGAGAGATGAGGAGAAAGTTAGCTAATGAGAGAATCTTTTTCCCTTTTTTCTCAGTATCTCTCATTAACCCATCTGAACCGTTGATTGAGAAGATGAGAGAAAAATCAAAGTAATACTATGACCTTTCAGATTGATTAGATAGATATGATTTAAAAATTATAATAGATTGTGAGAGAAACCTAACCAGTTTTGAAAGGCAGCACCGCCAAAAGCACTTGGATGAGGTTTTGGATTTAAGTCTGTATTGGCATGCTTGTTTGTTTGCTTGTGTTTAAATTATGTAAGCAAAAAAATAATTAAGGTCTGAATAATAAGTTGGTAACCCAAAAAACCTCTTACAAAAATATTTACACTCTCTTATGAATCACCTGTATTTCATTATAATCATTGAGAGGTGGTTCCCTCTTTGTTTTTTGTCTGAAAATACAACATTTTACCAGTTTCGTCATGTAACTGGCTGATATGTAGTAGAGAGTCAAAACGATATTGCCACATCTAGTTTCTGTAACTCCATCTAGCTGGTTTATTAGCAATGACATGTACAAATACTGCGGGTCATATGATATGTCACTTCCTTATTTCAACATTACTTGATGGGCAATGACTGAGTGATTTTTTTTTTTTTTTGGGTGAGTGAAAATGACTAAACATGCATTTAATACTGTTTTTAAAGTTGTCTTTTCTGATGAAAATTTACCCAACTAACGATCTGCTCAAAATAAATGCCAAGTATCTACGTAAAAAGAAAACGGAGGGGAAATTGCTGAGAGGTATCTATTCGTGATTTTTTTTTTGACCTAAAATGTCTTGAATTGAAGGATTATGACTCATTTTTAGGGAGATCCTATTTATAGATTTTTTTTAACTAAATCATACCTATCAGGAGATGTAGGTAACTCAATGATCATGGGGTAAATTTTTAAATTTTTTATTGTTTTTATGAATATGTATTTTTTAACTATTTCTTCTATGTACAATTAATATAAACAAAATAGCACAATCTCATTGAAATATAATACTACCTCATGCCCTAAATATAGGACAAAATTTGTAGTACAATTTGTACTATAAACTTTATCCTATATTTAGGAGCGGAGAGAGTATATTTTTAATTACGTTTCTTTTTTGCCGGAGTCTTCAAATAAAGTTTAATTACCTTTAATTTAAATAATTTTTTTTTAATATATACTTTTAAGCAGTTAAAAAAAAAACAAAAGTCAGCCAAACTTAGATTTTTTTTTTTTTCAAATGCGACGGTGATAAATAATTTTCATTTGTTAAATAAATATATTAACATTAATATATAAGACCTCAAAGCTCGTGAAACATTATGGTTTATGAGGCGCTGGGGTTGTCGCGGCCTATTTAATGTTTTTCAGGGAAATTGTCGCGTGCATCATCCTTTTTCCCCCAACAGTTGTGCATCATCTGAATCTTGAATATTGCCATATTGGTAGTACAGAAAATACATTAAAAATTTCAAATATAAAGATATGTAAGTATAATGTTATATTGATTCATACAAGAACAGTTTCCCAATGCTATATATTTAATTCAACATGCCATCGTTTTAAATTTTAGATTATGTTATGCGTTTTGGGAGGCTATAAAATGTTTTTATTTTTAACTTAAGTTAATGAAATTAATTTATTTCACACATAAATAATTAAATTTCAATTTCAATTTCTAAAAAAAGTCCCGGTCAAAAAAAAATTCTAAAAAAAAAAGTTGGTTTTCTTAAAAAAATAAAATAAAATTGCATACTAATAATATACTGTACTATATATAGTGGCACTTATATGAACTTAAAATTGCATACCTCATACAAATAGTCAAAAGTGCTACTTCCAATATCGAGTTTATGAAACACAAGAGGAGAAGATACTCTCCCCATCCCTTCTCTCATCATCCCTCTCCATCCTCATCCTCACCGTTAAAATCTTGATCCAAGAGCCCAACAAATTTTTGGAAAAAACCGCACGCGGTACCCTTGGATCAAGATTTTAACGGTGAGGATGGAGGATGAGGAGGGATGATGAGAAACTTGCATGTGAGAGAAACCAGATCCGAAACACAAGGGGTCGAGGATCTTAGTTTGAAGCTTGTAAAACAATTTAACTCTGACATTTATACGTGCTTGTTAAAAAAGGATCAATGGATGCGCAAAAGTCAAACGTCTTGAAAGTCACGATTCTTGTAAAAAATGATGCTAGAATACATTTTGTATTTGTGTTAAATATATATTAAGTTTAATAGTAAATCCACTTCAAAAGTATAGACTCAGAAGTAATATTTATCAACATATCTTAGAAGCTTTTCTCTGACTTGAAACGTGTACCACTAAAACTTTCCAATGACAGACTCCGAACAACGAAAAGTGCCGCCGGACAGACCACCGGCAGAAGGCCAAGATGAACGGAAGAAGAAGAAAAAAATGGAGGAACCTCACCATACCATAATGAATGACGCAATGACAGAACCTGACCTTGAGGATTCTGCTGAGAAGAAATCCTCTGCTGATGGTCACGATAATGAGAGCCTGAAGGAGGAAGTTCCCCCAAAGTTTGCATCCTATCGAGCCTCGCTAATGGGCTTCAATGGAGTAGCACATAGTAACCTCATTATGGAGGATGAAGACCTATTCACTGATGACACAGAAATCTCCTGGAAGCTACCTGAGGAAACTGAAGAAATGAAAAAACTTATGCAGCTTTATCCAGTGGCACCATGTACTCAAGAAGAATATAACGAATGGTGTGAACCATGGAACTATGCGCTAATCCTAACGGTGCTGGGAAAAAGGTTCAATCTATATGTTCTTAAGGACCTTCTCCAAAAAATATGGGGATTCTCCAGTTTTGAAATTATTGACCTCCCTAACAACTATTTTGTGATTCGTCTCCAAGACCCTGGATTATGGAGAGCTCAATATCGCAAAGTCCTCTATGATGGTCCCTGGGTGATTCATCAACACTGTGTTCTAATTCAAAGGTGGACTCCCTATTTTAATCCATATCAAAATCCCCTGGGAAGAGTTGCCACCTGGGTCCGTATCCCAGATGTTCCCATTCACTACTATAACAGACACTGTATCTCAAGATTAGGAGATAGAATTGGAAGAACTTTGAAAGTTGATATGAACACTCTACAAGACTTTCAGTCGACAAGTCCAAAAATTGAAAGGGGAAAATTTGTAAGAATTTGTGTTGAACTCAACTTACAGAAGAAGCTGGTGCCAAAAGTCATTGCGGCGGGTTCCATCTTCAACGTTGAGTACGAGGGCCTCAATCTTATTTGCTTCTCATGTGGAAGATTTGGTCATAGAAGGGAGCTCTGCCCCTACACATATACTCTGAACTGTTGGGATCCGTACACGCAGCGGAGTAAAAAAATTTACAGATCCCTTAGGCGGATCGTTCAACGGCGTTTAAATCAAGGTTTAGGGTTTCCGAATCGTACCTTTGCAGAAAAATTTGAACTGGTGGGCTACCTTCTCGATCATTCAATATCTTTATTCGAAAATTAAATCTGAGATACAATATCTCAATTTATTATAGTTATTTAATTTATCAAATAAATTAAATACTATATATAATAATATTATTATCAATAAATAATATCATTATTATTTTCGAATTTAATATATATTAAATCAAGATATGATATCATTACATTTAATTTAAAATGAGATCCGATATCTCAGTTCAAATTAAATCTGATATGCAATATCTTTATTCCAAAATTAAATTTGAGATACAACATCTCAATTTATTATAGTTATTTAATTTATTAAATAAATTAAATACTATATATAATAATATTATTGTCAATAAATAATATCATTATTATTTTCGAATTTAATATATTTATATATGCATATATATATATATATACACACATACATCCTAGATTAAATAAGTATTCATTAAATCTTAAACACATTTAAGATTCAATGAATCTGGACACTCTTGCTCGTGTTGGGCCATTCTTGTGTGCGACCCTGTAGGCCCACATGAGATTGGCAATGGCCAATCTGTTCCCGCCCACAAGTCGCAAGCGGCCTCTAGCAAGACATTGCGACTACCCAATTCATATGGGGATCGTTGATAAGTACAATGACTTGCCCCTAGGGCATAATTTCCAACAGACTCCCACTTGCACTAGGTGCAATCATTAATTACCTTAATTCTCATTGCCCTAACATGACGCTCATGTTTTACTTGTGCAAGCGGCTCAGTAAGAGGATCAACGTCATTGTTTATGCGATATAACCTATCGTACAACCATGTCACGTCCCTTTTGTCACGCGATAATTTGGTCAAGGATGAGGCATGGTAAATGTCAACTTCCTGTTCTTGACCATTACTTTCTCGATTCTTGAGTAGTCTAACAATTGAGATGGAAACTCCTTTCCATCGTAGTATGGCCATACATTTCTTAGACTCACTCATCGAGGGCCCGATATTATCTCTCTACAAATGTGAGGGACAAATCCCATCTTGACCACTCACATTCCTCCGCATGAGAACCACTGATCCCGATCCTAGCCTTTATCATCACCGGTCAAAGGTGACTTTTGACTAGGTCAAAGACCAGCGACTCATCATGTAGGAATCCATGATGATCTCAGGTCAAAGGGCGTTGTGACGCGGTTATACATGAGAAAAGCTTATGACTTATTCCGTGCAGCTTTCTCATAGTGGGTCGGTCCAGCACCTTGTACTCTTACAAGTGCCCATGACTTTGACTCGTATCTCCATACTCATTAAAGTCATACTGGTCTTATTTCATCTTCACTCCGACCAGGGACATTTAGGATAATCTATAAGATATATCCAAGGATCAATTATCATTATAAACATGCAAATGGAATGATAACTAAAGGAGAATACTTTAAATACAAACATCTAAAGTACAATGACTTTCTTTCTCCTGGTACTTTGCATAATAATTTTTTTTTTTTGTGTATCACCTCTATCATTGATTTCTCTGATAAGATGAAATCGCTTGAGTATATTGTTGGTCCTTTGATGTGACCTAGGCTTCTTGGTCTGCGCAATAATGCCGCTATTGTCACAGAGCAAGTCTATTGGATCTGAGATGGTAGGAACCACCCCCAATTCAGTGATGAACTTTCTGATCCAAACGGCTTCCTTAGCTGCATCCGATGCTGCTATATACTTAGCTTCTGTTGCAGAATCAGCTACAATGCTCTGTTTAGAGCTCTTCCAGCTCACCGCACCACCATTCAACAAGAATACATATCCTGATTGCGATCTTGAATCATCTTGGTCGGTTTGGAAACTCGCATCTGTGTAACCGAGTCACACGAGCTCATCTTCCAAGCCACCATATACCAAGAATAAGTCCTCAGTCCTTCTCAAGTACTTAAGGATATTCTTGATAAGATCCAATGACCCTCACCGGGATCTTGTTGATATCTGCTGGTCATACTCAAGGCAAATGACACATCGGGTCGAGTACATAACATGGCATACATGATAGATCCAATGGCGGAGGCATATGGAATCTTACTCATGCGGTCTCTTTGATCCTGTGTACTAGGACACGATTCTCACCGAGATGGATGCCATGAGACATGGGCATATTACCCCTTTTGAATTCTGCATACTGAATCTATGCAGTATCTTGTCTATGTATGTGCTCTGACTTAGGCCTATCAGCCTCTTAGATCTATCTCTATAGATCATAATCCGAAGGATGTACGTGGCTTCGCCTAAATCTTTCATTGAGAAAGACTTTCTTAACCAAGACTTGACACTCTGCAAGGTAGGAATGTCATTCCCAATGAGTAGGATGCCATCAACATAAAGCACTAGAAATACAAATGTGCTCCCACTAACCTTCTTGTAAACACAAGGTTCATCTATGTTTTGAATGAATCCAAACTCTTTGACTACTTCATCAAAACGATGATTCCAGCTCCGAGATGCTTGCTTTAATCCATAAATGGACATTTGAAGCTTACAAAAATTACCAGAGTCCTTTGGACGCACAAAACCCTCAGGTTGTGTCATGTACACATCCTCAAGGAGATTTCCATTAAGGAAGGCTGTTTTGACGTCCATCGCCATATATCATAGTCATAATATGATGCAATGACAAGAAGGATTCTAATTGATTTGGCCATTGCAAGCGGGAAAAGGTTCCATCATAGTCTACACCATGAGTTTGGGTGAATCCTTTTGCAACCAGTCGTGCCTTGAAGATATTTACTTTGCCATCCATGTCAGTTTTCTCTTTGAAAACCCACTTGCACCCAACGATTTTTACACCTTTAGGTGGATCGACTAAAGCCCATACCTCATTGTCGTACATGGATTGCATTTCAGACTTCATGGCACAAGCCATCTTTTGGAGTTGGGTCCCACCATGGCCTCGCGATAGGTAGTTGGCTCATTGTGCTCAATGAGCAAAACATCACGACTTCCGATGTCAAATCCATATCTCGAGGCTGTAGCCGTGTTCTATCGGACCTTCGTGGGTCTTGTGTTACATGAGTAGGCTCAACAACTTGTTGTGAGTCTTCTCTGGTTTCCATCTGTGGTTCTACATTGTCTGTGACTCTCGAACTTCTTCGAGGTTCACCTTACTCCCACTGGTTCTTTTAGAGATAAACTCTTTTTCCAAAAGACACCATTCGAATAACAAACATTTTGTGATCGGTGGGATTGTAGACATAGTATCCTTTAGTTTCCTTAGAATACCCCACAAAAGGCATTTTGAGGATCTGGATGATAATTTATCAGAGGCTTGATGTTTGACATAAACCTCACATCCCCAAATTTTTAAGAAATGACAAAGCGGGTTTCTTCCAGTCCATATCTCATATGGTGTCTTTTCAACTGCCTTTGACGGAACACGATTTAGTGTGAACGCAGCTGTTTCTAGGGCATGGTCCCAAGAGGAAGGTGGAAGATCTGTTTGACTCATCATAGACCGAACCATATCTAATAGAGTTCGATTCCTCTGCTCAGAAACACCATTCCATTGAGGTGTTTCGGAGGAGTAAGTTGCTGGACGATCCCACAACTCCTAAGATGGTCAATGAACTCTTGGCTCAAACATTCACCACCCCGATCAGATCGAAGTGTCTTAATTGTTTTGCCAAGTTGATTTTGCACTTCATTTTGGAATATTTTGAACATTTCAAAAGATTCTGACTTATGTTTCATTAAATAGATATATCCATATCTACTGAAAATCGTCCATAAATGTAATGAAGTACAAATGACCTCCTCTGGTACTAGTTATGTCATAGATATGTCCATTCAATTTTCTCTTGTCCTTGAGATCCTACATTTATTCAAATGTGAGATCCACATGTAGTATCCAATACCCATGTTGAGGAAGTAGAAAAACGAATATCTATGACATAGATACTTGAAGTGATAGCCCCGCTATCCTTCTTGTTCTTGTCCAGATCTTCGAGGTAGAGTTTGCAATTTCTTTTCGAATGACCAAGTTCATTGTAAAAGAAGCATCTCTAAGGCTCAGCTTAGCAATTTTGAGCATCTCATGCAGTTCAGAAATTGATTCCTCCATATTGTAATCCATGACAAAGTTATCATAACTTCCTGGGAGTGAGTTCAAGATCACATCTTTAACTAACTCCTAGGACATGGGGAATCTGAGCCTCTCAAGTCTTGCCTGTTACTGGAACATTTTGGTAGGATGAACAATCATCTCAAAAGCCTCCACATGTTCTAGATCTTTATTGAGGTCTAGAAGCATAGTGGCAAGCATCAGGCATCCTGCATCCACAGAGTCATCTTTATGCTTCGTATAAGCATCGATCGAGCTCTTGGATCAGCTGAAGGCTCGTCAAGAATGGGTTGATTGATGAGATACTTTTTTTTTTCGTGTTTAGGATCAACGCTTAAGTTCCCAAACATGTCAAGAGAATTTGTCTCATCGAGTTCGTCCTTCTCAAGGACTGATCGCATTGATGGTGTTGAAGTGTTACTAGACTACATGATTCTACAACTAAAGATATGCAAAGTTTAAGTAGTAACCTCCCACTGAATTAACAACCCTCATTATAATTAGTGGGCTAAGACCCATTTTTGGCTTAAAATTAAGTCCGCTTTGGCAAGACGCTTAAATTTAAGTTATTTAGGTAGGCAAACATTTGCCAATTACATCACATGTAATTCTTAGATGTTTATGGGATACGATCATCATATGTCCGGCACGTTTAATCCCATCTAATGCCTTGAGATCCAAAACCGTTTTGATGATCTCAATTAAGTCAAGACAATTAATGAATATTGAGTATCACCATTACTCACTCTCGTCTCACCAAGATAACTCAGATGCATCCACTTTGGTGGAACATACAAATGTGCGATCTAGGTTTTGACAAGTATTCATTTATTGATGGCATTATGACTTAAGATTTTATTTAGAGGGTATAATTTAATTAATCCTATTAATTCTACTTATATGAAAGCAATCACATTGTATCTCATATAATATCTAAATTAATTATGAGTGATCTAATCAAAACATAAGTAAAACTCTAAATTTATTATGAGTGATCTAATCAAATCATAATTAAAATTCTAAGTTAATCATGCAATGATCAAATCAAGACATAATTAAAATTGTGACACAACATGGCTCAACCTTAACCTAAAATCCTCTCAAGCCAATGAGAGGACTTCTCTAAAAACAAGAAGAAATACATCAGGAGAAACCTCGTTTCAACATACGAGGGGAGTGGGATGAGAAAAGAATGTATATCAAGAGTATTTAGAGAGAGAGCATGGCTCATGAGACCATATTTAAAATTTACAACAATTGTAAAACTCTAGAGCCATGTTGTTCACCATACCCAAACAACATTTGAAAGGTAAATCACAACATACATTAATTCATACATTTATGAAATAAAATATTATGATTAAACTTATCATGATTTAAATTCTCTAATTTAAATTATATTATATACTATATATAATATAATATCATGATTTAAATTCTCTAATTTAAATTATATTATATCATGATTTAAATTCTCTAATTTAAATTATATTATATCCCATATATAATATAATATCATGATTTAAATTCTCTAATTTAAATTATATTATATCCTATATATAATATAATATCATGATTTAAATTCTCTAATTTAAATTATATTATATCCTATATATAATATAATATCATGATTTAAATTCTCTATATTATATTATATTATATAATGAATATAATATAATATCATGATTTAAATTCTTGCGCTACTGACAATCAGTCGGGGTCCCTACGGTTCAGAATGTGCAATTTTTAATATCCCTCTTTATTTATAAGATTCTCTCATTAAATTGTTCATCATACCCCTTTCTCCAATGTGATCAATCGCTCTTCCTGCTATTCTAAGATTGAAGAGTAGCTTTTGGATTAAGGTGACAACCCACCAACGAGTTTTGACTCAAATAGCATCACTCCGGTACTGAACTATTTTTTATAATTTTTTTTGAAAATAATTTCCAAAAAAAAAAATGTGATTTTCAAAAATTGAAACCCTAACGTTCCGAACGTTATTCTGCCATTCGCGATCATGAACGTCCGATCTGAAAAATTCAGAAACGATCGCCTAAATCTGATTAGCAATCCGTAGGGAGAATATGTTTTAAATCATACATGTTTCGGTAAACATATATCGATTTAAACACATATAGGATTCAGTTATTGCATATATATCACATATATAAACACACGTAAAACCTAATTTAAACGCACGGTTGACACGGCTCGATGCCACTTTGTTGGGATCCGTACACGCGGCGGAGTAAAAAATTTACGGATCCCTTAGGCGGATTGTTCAACGGCGTTTAAATCAAGGTTTAGGGTTTCCGAATCGTACCTTTGCGAAAAATTTGAGCTGGTGGGCTACCTTCTCGATCGTGACGAGGCTCTTTAGAATCGCCTTCCTCTACCGGTATCCACACGAACGCCTTCGAAACACGAACGAGCGTGCTAGCGCCTCGAACTGCTGTGTCTCTCTATTTTCTATCTAGGGTTTCTCGCGGCTTTCTAATACGCTCGACAAAATGTCCCGTAGATTTTTCTAAACCTAGCGAGACGTATTAAATTCAAAACCAATTTTGAATATGGATTAAAAATATATTAATTAAATCTATCGATAGATCTAATCAAATTTATTTATTTAATCCGAATTAAAAACCCTACGATTTAATTTATATTTATAAATTAAATCAAGATATGATATTGTTACATTTAATTTAAAATGAGATCCGATATCTCGGTTCAAATTAAATCGATATCCAATATCTTTATTCGAAAATTAAATCGAGATACAATATCTCAATTTATTATAGTTATTTAATTTATCAAATAAATTAAATACTATATATAATAATATTATTATCAATAAATAATATCATTATTATTTTCGAATTTAATATATATTAAATCAAGATATGATATCATTACATTTAATTTAAAATGAGATCTGATATCTCTGTTCAAATTAAATCTGATATGCAATATCTTTATTCGAAAATTAAATCTGAGATACAATATCTCAATTTATTATAGTTATTTAATTTATTAAATAAATTAAATACTATATATAATAATATTATTGTCAATAAATAATATCATTATTATTTTCGAATTTAATATATTTATATATGCATATATATATATATATACACACATACATCCTAGATTAAATAAGTATTCATTAAATCTTAAACACATTTAAGATTCAATGAATCTGACACTCTTGCTCGTGTTGGGCCATTCTTGTGTGCGACCACAGTGGGCCCACATGAGATTGGCGGCGGGCCAATCTTTGTTCCCGACCCACAAGTCGCAAGCGGCCTCTAGCAAGACATTGCGACTACCCAATTCATATGGGGATCGTTGATAAGTACAATGACTTGCCCCTAGGGCATAATTTCCAACATGAACGCCCAAGGTGGAGGAAACACGACTCACGGTGGTGGGGACTCTACCCATAACGGAGGAGATCATACCCATGGCAATGGGAGTTTGACACAAGGTGGAGGGTGCTCGGCTCACAAAGCGAGCTCGGCGTCGGATCACCCATCAAGCTCATCGCCGGGGAAAGCTCCGATGAATCCTTCCGAGAAAGACGAACCCTTCGGTCCGTGGATGGTTGTCCGCAGGGTAAACAAGAATCGTACACCTAGACGGACCACCTCCAGCGAGAGTCAACGTCATCCCTCGGGACCTGGAATCAAAACGGCGAAAGCAAAATCCCTAGGGCAGAAATCCAGATTTGCTGTGATCGAAGACATAGAAGAGGAATCAGCCCTGACACCTGTTGACCATGGAACGAAGGAAGATTTTGCTGGAAATGGCGGACGCAGAATGACTAATGGGTTTTTATAAACCCCTTGGCCTCTTTTCTATCATTGAGGCTGAAATCTACGCTATCATGCTCGGATTACAGATTAGCCTCCAGATGAAATTACAGGATATCGTTATCTACTCCGATTCTTTGGATGCCGTCAATATCCTCATGAGAGATTGTTCTACCGATCATCCCTTTAAAAACATTATTGGGGAAACTAGAGACCTTCTGTTACTCTTAGCATTTTCTTCTTGTTGTATTTGGGCTAGAGTCTTACGCTCTAGCCCTTAACTCTCTTCAAGCTTCGGCTTGCCTTTCAATGCAAAAAAAGAAGAAGTAATATTTATCCTGAAAGTTTATTTTGTCTCAATGTTGTCCTATAAATTTTAAAATGTAAAAAGATTCAGTGGCGGAACCAGAAAAAAAAAATTAGCCCGGGCCAAAAAATAAATATATTGAACTACTCTCTTTAGTTCTTATTATAAAGCACCAACTAACATATATATTTGGTCCTTTTTATAAAGCATTTGCTTGTTTCCAAATTGCATTAAATATTTTTTCCCATGTATATCCACAATTATAAAGGTAGTGAGTGAAAGTAATAATTAATAAAAATTAATTATTACTTTTTTTTTGGAGAAAAAAAATAATAATTAATATAATATTAGAGTTTAGTGTAATTAATAGGGATAATAGTGAAAAATACTTAAATTTTAGGATAAATTTAATAAATTTAATTGTTTTTATTGACTTGTGAAAATTATTAGTTGGTTTCTTAAATAAAGATCAAAGGGAGTATTTACTAAATAGTATCAAATAACCTTGGAAATACAAATAAATAATAACCGATAATTATAAATCAAAACAATATATAAGATGATACTAACCTTTTCGATATCTTAAACAAGAATTTTACTTTCCTCTCATGGCCCAATGAGTAATGAAACAAACATTATCATTACAGAGAAGATAAAAAATTAGCTGGGGCCAAATTTGTAGCCAAATAAAATATCATATAATAAATACATACATATACTAACGTATTTTATAAGATCAGTCGGGGCCAGCTGGGGCCAAGGCCCCAGCTGGCCATAAAGGCGTTCCGCCATTGAACATGTTGTCATATTCTGTTAAAAAATTAAAGTTAACCATAAAAAATTGACGTTGACTGTTAATTTTTTAACAGAAATAGTCAAACATTGCTATGTTTTGAAGTTTTTGGGGCAACATTGAGACAAAACAAACTTTCAGGGTAATTACCCCTCAACGAAAACTTTCAGGACAAATTTGTTACTTAACCCTATATATACAATGGTTTTATAAACAAACCATGATAATTAAAGATTTAGAATTTTAATTTTTATATGAAATAACAATTTTTATAATTTTAAAATTTAGAACAAGGGAAAATTGAAAAAAAAACTTTAAAATTGCAAAATCCTAAATTAGGTTTGTTACCAATAATTAATAAGGGGATGACAAGACTTGATAAATAATTAACAACTCATTATTTTGGGAAATACTACTTTATTTGAGATTTTTCAATTTTAAAGTTTTTTTCTGTCATTTTTCTCTTAGAGTAACCCCATCCTCATAAAAAAATATTATCATGAGTATAAATTTAGAGATTTAATCAGTAATTTTTAAAATTTTATAGATTAAAAGATATATTTTCACCATATAAAAGGTGTGCCTAGTTGCATGTATAGTAAAATAAATATGATGATGTAAGATGATGAGCATTTTGACTTTTGAATCAAACTCATGCCCCAAACGACAGAGCATTGTCTCCCATGTGTAGAGCCGGCAAATCGGGCCGGCCCGTTTAGGCCCTGGCCCTGCAAGGGCCGGGCTTGAAAAATAGACGAGATATTTGAAATTGGCCCTGTAGGGCCAGCCCTGGAGGGCCTCGGGCTTAAACGGGCCGGCCCTGGAGGGCCTCGGGCCACCTGCGAGCCCTTTTCACCGTAGCTTTTTCTTTTTAATTTATTAATTTATATATTTTTGTCTTTGTTATAGAGTTATTTATCCATTTAACTACAAATACATAATAAATATACTCTAATTTTATGATTTGGTTTATTATTTGTTGTAAATAAAATTACTCTTATGTTTAACAGATTAAATTATTTGTTACAATAATAGTCATCGTACTAATGTCGCTTAGTGATATGTTTCTTATGTTTTATGTGAGTTATTTGTGAACATAGTTTGCTTTTGATTATGAATTAGTATTTGTGTTTATTTGTTGGATGATTTGTGATGTAATTTACTAATTATATTTCTTTAAAAAAACATAGGAAAATTAATTAAAATTTGGAATAGTAATTTCCGGGCCCTGAAGGGCCGGCCCTGGCCCTGGTGCTCTCGGGCCGGGCTTTGGAAAACATGTATTTTTCTTACCTCGGGCCCTGGAGGGCAGGCCCTGTTAGGCCCTGGCCCTTCACGGGCTGGCCCTGGAGGGCCGGGTCGGCCCTGATTGCCAGCTCTACCCATGTGCCATAAGATGCCGCGATTACTTCATTGCGTTTTTGAATATTGACACCATTCAGATTTGTCACATAGAAAGAAGCATGATTAGATTAAATTAATCAGTAATTAGTCGTGTAGATAATCATGCAAATGAATTGTTCAATAGAAAAATTACTCTATAAGGTGACAAACAAAAACAAGGGGCTTGAAAAGAGACATACACTGACGATGGGTGGAGAGGAACTAGGTTTTGAGGCACCATATCTGTAAAATATTCGGTCAGATCTACAATCTACGTTACTTTTAGAAGAATATTCTAGTCCACAACTGTAAAAAAAAGTTATTTGACTTTACAAAAAAAGCTCGTAAGAAAAAAAATCAAGTTATAGATAATGATTTGTGTTTGGATTGATGGTGATAGAAGTGGCGGAGCCCATGTCAAAAAGTTGAGAGCTTTTTGGAAAATATTCTCTGCTGAGCTTTTCCCTGAACGGGCATTATGAGCTTTAAGTCTAGTGAATTTAACGCTCAACCTAAACGGACCCAAAATTAGTTGGCATAGCGTTACTACCAAGGTTATCAAACTCACGAGTTTAACCAAACTCGTGACAGTATCGTGAACTCGAATCGTAAACTCGTAAGAGTTTACTTTTATTATTAAATAGTTATTATTAGTGTATAATTAAATAATTAAAATATAAAAATGACAACAATCTGATTTAAATATTTTTTAAATTCAAATAATTGAAATTAAATCCATCAATATTCATCATTTATCATATTTAATAAAGAAATTTCTATAAAAATTCTATATAAACCCACTGAGCATTATCAAATCAAAAAAGTTAACACGAGTTTAAGAGTAAGTTAACACAATTTTGTAAGCTAGAAACGTAAAAACGGTAAACTCGGTGTATAAACTCGTGAGTTTAACCGAGTTTACAACTAGCACGAGTTTACCACTGACTCGACTCGTTTTTATAAGCTAGAAGCGTAAAAACGGTAAACTCGGAGAGTCAACTCGCGAGTTTAACAACAATGGTTACTACTAAACTGTTTTTCAAAATTACAGCTCCTAATTAATGCTGCATTCCAAATAGATCCTTTATGGTTTTTGAGGCGCTGGTTCTGTCGCCGCCTATTTAATGTTTTTCAGGGAAATTGTCGCGTCCATCATTTTTTTTCCCCAACACGTGCGCATCATCTGAATCTTGAATATTGCCACATTGGTAGTATAGAAAATAGATTAACAATTTCAAATATAAAGATGTGTATAATGTTATATTGATTCATACAAGACCAGTTTCCCAATGTTATATATTTAATTCAACATGCCATCGTTTTAAATTTTAGATTATATTATGCGTTTACGGAGGCTATAAAATATTTTTATTTTTAACTTAAGTTAATGTCATTTAGTTATTTCACACATAAATCATTAAATAAAACTTTCAATTTCTAAAAAAAGTTCTGGTAAAAAAAAAAAATCTAAAAAAGTTGGTTTTCTTAAAAAAAATAAAAAATTGCGTACTAATAATATATTATATATAGTGGCACATATATAAACTAAAAATTGCATCCCTCATAAAACTAGTCAAAAGTGCTACTTCCAATATCGAGTTTCATGAAACTCAAGAGGTCGAGGATCTTAGTTTGAAGCTTGTAAAACAATTTAACTCTGACATGTATACGTGCTTGTTAAAAAAGGATCATTGGCTGCACAAAAGTCAAACGTCTTGAAAGTCACGATTCTTGTAAAAAATGATACTAGAATACATTTTGTATTTGATTGTGTTAAATATATATTAAGTTTAAGGGTTAAGGTGTGATTTAGTCAATAAATTATTGGCTCAGGAGCGTCTAACACAATTAATTATTAAGTTGACCAAAAATACCAACAAACTTTTAAAAAGGAGCGCTCAGCACAACGCCTTTAACAAAAAGTTAACCTCTGTTATCTAATCGTTATTTAAGGTGCAGATTGACCAACGAACTCTTACTCCAGGAGCGCCGATCACAAAATTCTAAATTTTACTAAATTAAATAATTTTTTTCTCAATCGTCATTATTCAAAACTACTTGTATAGATATCTATAGACAAAAATTATTCATTCTTTAATTTTGTCAAAATTATAATTTGCTAAAATAAACAAAAGTTTTAATTAAAAATTTAATTATATGATTTAAATAAAAATCAAGGTGTTTTATAATTTATTATATATGTTAAACAAAAAATTATATGATTTATTTTTATAATAAAACTCACATAAATTTCTTCTAAAATAAAATAATATTTTTTATGAGAAAAAGAATGTATGATAAATAATATGAGAGAATTAGAGTAAAATATGTAAAAGTACACTTATTAATCAAATAAATTAGAGTAAATTTTCACATGTGTCAATGTGCTTTCTTACTCTAAAACAATGTATTGTGTTAAAAACTTAAGTTAACGGCAAAATCGAAAGAAAAGAATAATTTTCACATGATAGAATAAAAATACATACATAAATTTACCCTAATTTATTTGATTAATAAGTGCACTTTTACATATTTTACTCTAATTCTCTCATATCATTTATCATACATTCTTTTTCTCATAAAAATTATTATTTTATTTTAGAAGAAATTTATGTGAGTTTTATTATAAAAATAAATCATATAATTTATGTTTAACATATATAATAAATTATAAAACACCTTGAGTTTTATTTAAATCATATAATTATATTTTTAATTAAAACTTTGTTTATTTTAGCAAATTATAATTTTGACAAAATTAAAGAATGAATAATTTTGTCTATAGATATCTATACAAGTAGTTTTGAATAATGACGATTGAGAAAAAAATTATTTAATTTAGTAAAATTTAGAATTTTGTGCTGGGCGCTCCTGGAGTAAGAGTTCGTTGGCTAATCTACACCTTAAATAACGGTTAGATAACGGAGGTTAACTTTTTGTTAACGGAGGTTAACTTTTTGTTAACGGCGTTGTGTTGAGCGCTTCTTTTTAAAAGTTTGTTGGTATTTTTGGTCCACTTAATAGTTAATTGTGTTGGACGCTCCTGAGCTAATAGTTTATTGGCCAAATCGCACCTTCACCCTTAAGTTTAATAGTAAATTCGTCTTAAAAGTATAAGCTCAGAAATAATATTTATCCTGAAAGTTTTTATTATCTCATGTTGCTCCATAAGTTTTAAAATATAAAAATGTTGTCATATTCCGTTAAAAAACTAAAATTGACCATAAAAAAATTGACGTTGACTGTTAATTTTTTTAACAAAAATAGGTAAACATTGCTATGTTTTAAAGCTTTTGGGGTAACATTGAAACAAAATAAATTTCCAAAGTAACATTGTCCTTCAACGAAAACTTCTCAGGCAAATATTATCAAAAAAAAAAATTTCTTAGACAGATTTGCTACTTAATCTTATATATATAATGGTTTTATAAACAAACCATAATAATTACAGTTTTAGAATTTTAATTTTTATATGAAATAATAAAATTCTTATAATTCTTAAATGAAGGGAAAATTGAAAAAAGAAAGAAAGAACTTTAAAATTGCAAAATCTTAAAAGTTTGTTACCAATAATTGATAAGAGAATGACGAAACTTGAAAATCAATTAATTAACAACTCATTATTTTGGGAAATATTACTTTATTCGAGATTTTACATTTTTTAAGTTCTTTTGTGTTAGAATAACCCCATCCTCATTAAAAAAAAAAAAAAATTGTCATGAATAAAAAATTTATAGATTGAATCAATAATTTAAAAAATTTATAGATTAAAAGATATATTTTCACCATATAAAAGGTATGCCTAGTTGCATGTATGATAAAATAAATATGATGATGTAAGATGATGAGCATTTTGACTTTTGAATCAAACTCATGCCCCCAAACGACAGAGCATTGTGTCCCATGTGCCATAAGATGCCGCGATTACTTCATTGCGTTTTTGAAATATCGACACCATTCAGATTTGTCATATTATAAATAATCATTATTAGATTAAATTAATCAGTAATTAGTCATGTAGATAATCATGCAAATGAATTGTTCAATAGAAAAATTACTCTATAAAGTGACAGTTCTGTCATAAGAACACAGATGTCTAGTCCTAGGTGGACTAGTATATTGATATTGAATCAAATAGCTCTCTCCTAGGTATCCATGGATGAGATACTTATTAGAATAGAAGATCACTGTACACACAAATATGAAGGCTTTCGCCAAAACGGGTGGGGTGTGTGCATAATGTAGGCAGTATTGTAAATGAGAGAAAGCTTAGAATCTGTGTACCTTAGGGTTTACCATCTATTTATAGAGGTACCTTAGGGTTAGAGTTTGAACTTGTGGGCCTCTTGTGCCTCCAAGTCCAAATGTAGTGCCATCACATCTGTGCTATATTGATTGCCTCTTATTGGGTCACACCAGTGACAAACAAAAACAAGGGGCTTAATTGAAAAAAAAAAATCAATTTTGTAACACGTTCATTAGCAGATACCACTCTGATCCTATTTATAAGTCCAGTTTGACCAAAAGATTTGGTCCTATTTATAAGTCCATTTTGACCAAATAAATGAGATTGTGACAATTTTGCCCATATTAATGATGATGAGAGAGATGACTAGCTATATTGAGAAGAGAAAAAGATGAGAGAGATTTGACAATAAATTTTAAAAGGTACCCATTCATAAATGAGGATAAAGTTGGAAATTTGCTCTATAATCATTGAGATACCTAACTTTCCTTGGTATGTGAGATTTGGTCAAATTGGACTTATAAATAGGACCAGAGTGGTATAACATGACTATGCGACACTTGACATTTCACATTTAACCACTTAAAGCAGTCACTGCATTCAATACACTATAATTTATCATAGCATTCAATATACTGCAACTAATCATAGCATTTACCATTTAATTTTTGAAGATGATCGTATATTCAACCATCTAAACATTGCGTCGTCGCAATAAACTTCATCATATGTAGCTTAATTAAAACTTAAACAACAATATTTTCAACACCTTTCATGTAAGTAGAGCAGTATAACATATTGTCAGAGAATCTCTGCTCTAATATAAAAAGTTTTATGTCTTACTCTAAGGTCACTAATTAGCTTGGTAGTGGAAGATTTAGAGATATTTGGGGAAGATTGATAGACAGGGCACCAAAAGATTAATCAATTTCTTTTATTTCTAGACAGTTACACGATGAAAGAAGTTTTAGAGACGTTAAAACTTAGAAGGAGAGATGCCAAAAGGACAAGTGTCACTTTGGGTTTTTTGAAAGACTGGTTGGTGGGAGATTCAAAGACGGTGGGAGGAAGAATGGACGACGTACCAAAAGTCTGGTCGATTTCTTATGTTTCTTGTCGAGTTACGGGATGGAGGAAGATTCAAAGACGTAACTTAGGAGGGACATTTGAAGGAGGAGCGTCACTTAGGGTTTATTGAAAGACTGGAATACTGGATGGTGGAATATTCAAAGACACTAGGAGGAAGGTTGAGAGATGAGGCGCCAAAAGAAAGGCGGGTCGATTTCTTCTTTTGCTCGTCGGGTTACATGATGGAGGAAGACTCAAAGACCTTAGAAGGACAGAAGGAGGAGGAGTGTCGCTTAGTGTTTTTTGGGTGGTGGAAGATTCAGAGACGTTGAGAGGAAGATTGAGATATGAGGCATCAAAAGATTGAGATTAGTCGATTCTTCTGTTTCTCGCCGAGTTATAGATAGAGAAAGATTTAGAGACGTTAAAAGGAGGAGCATCGCTTAGAGTTTTTTGAAAAATTTCAAGCCCAACCACTTGAAAGAAGCTCTTGTTGAAATTTTTTGGGCATGGATGGTCCTCGGAATATATAATTTGAGTATTTGATTCACATTGTTGAAAACCTAAAAGTAGAAATCAAGTCAAGCCAATTGTTTGCCATGTGCTTACACATGCCAGATGACTCCCCCCATTTTCCAATTCTTTAGTCTTGCACACCAAACAAGGTCAAAGGGGATGTTAGGTATTATAAATGTGTGTTTTATTTGATTTGAATTTTGTAAACTTATGTTAGGGTATAAATTAGCTAATGTAATGTGATTTACATTTGGATTGATTATTGTATAAAAGTCAGTTTGACAAAGAAATTTGTTTTGATGGTGAATAGAAAAACAAGTTTAGATGTAAAATAATTAAAAAATTATATAAATTTTAGAGTTAAGTTGGAAAAATTCTCATGAACTTATATTCAATGAGCAAAAATACTCATTAAATTTGAACTCACAACCTTAGAAATTGAGTCAAATTTTCAACTAACATTTGTTAGAGATGCATGCACTAACGACCAACCTCCCCCTTAAAGAATATTCTCTCTTATTCTTATTATAAGGCACCAATTAACAATTCCCACAAACAAAACAAAAAACAGTTAAAATAAATAAAGTTGTCATGCAATTTAAGTAACTTCTAATATTACCCCTATTAATTACACTAAACTCTAATATTATATAATTATTACTCTCACCCACTACCCTTATTAATTAAGGGCATATATGGAAACAAATAATTAATGCTCCTTGAGAACAAGCAAATACTTTATAAAAAAGATCAAATAAACTTACTAGTTGGTGCCTTATAATAAGGACCAAAAAGAATAGCTCACATAACTCTAGGTTACCAGACCTGTATGCCACTCACTTTTGCATGTTAGTCCCATTGAGTTAGAGGTTATTGACTTCTTGGAATCCCTTCTTCTTGCTGTTTTTTTTTAATTATTTTTTATTTTTTGGGTATGATCAATCCCTTCTTCTTCTTTTTTTGGTCAAAAATCCCTTCTTCTATTTGTTCGGGTCACATTCTATTTTTTGATAATAGTTCGGGTCACATCCTCTTATTGAGACATGCTTGTTTGGGTTTATGATTGAACACCTCAAAAGCACTTATTGAGACATATCACAAATAAAACTTCTCTCATTTACATACCTTGTACACAACAAAATATGATTGAAAAGTTACATCTAAAGAATCTAATCACAATTTTAAACAAGTACACTTCTCACTACTTTACAGTAGGGCACTCAACCCTCCCTCTCCTTGGCTCCTAGACTCCCCTCCTCCCTCTTCAACCATTAACAACCTGTTTGTC
Organism: Acacia pycnantha; assembly: GCA_025563575.1. Taxonomy (NCBI): domain Eukaryota; kingdom Viridiplantae; phylum Streptophyta; class Magnoliopsida; order Fabales; family Fabaceae; genus Acacia; species Acacia pycnantha. The sequence goes on along the minus strand of JAMWYP010000010.1, from coordinate 2,766,739 downwards.
ATAGCATTCAAACACATGAAAAGCTCAGTGGCATGGAGCAAAAGCTCAGTGGGAGAAAAAAAGCACATTTTTTGGTGTTTGAGGGTCACATTCTCATTTCGTCATGAATGAATCATTTTCTTTGGGCCATGCCTTGAAACTCAAAGTGGGAGGCCCATTTTCTGGCCTGTTATTAAAATTTGCCACAACCACATTCTTATTATCTTCTTCATGAACCAATGAGGGTTCAATCTAGTGAAAAAGATTAATCCCTCGTAACATAATCAATTAAGGTTTAAATTCTTATTAAAAGAGATATCCACATTTAGTGTCCACAGTGACTGAAACAGAATTGTTTTCAACATGAGGATATTTATGCTCAGCCAACAAAAAATCTTCTTCATGATGGTCTGTCTGTACACGTGGCATTTCGTGAGTAAAGGGGGTATCATGTGATTTTTTATGTTTTCTCCAACAGGTAGATACAAGGGTTTATCCAAAAATACTTGTATTTATCACGCCGGGGTGGGGATTAGGTGTGTTGGAACCAGATTCTAGAAACATCAAATGAAGAATGTGTTTTTTTTTTTGAGTGAAAAGGAATTCCATTGAAAAATCATAAAGATACAAAGGAATGGGAAACCAAGCCCAAAGCAGAAAAAAACAAAGAAACAACAAAGAAGCTTACAGAAACAGCAAAAAATGAATCTGGAAGCTTACAATAAGAGATTAAACTTTGAAAAGCAAGCCTGAGTGTGCATTACAAGGGATTTGACCATAACTAAAGTCTCCTCAAGAGAAAAAGAAGCACCAGTGAAGATCCTTTTGTTGCGAATTCCCCAAAGCTTCCAAGAAGTAATACATATACCAATCTTCCAGAAGAGTCTAAAGATGGGAGACATATTAAGTGAGTTAGCCACCATCGTGTCCATTCGAAGAAATCCGCACTCATATCTAGAGGAAGGACTTTCCTCCGACCGAGGAGGCTATCTTTGCATTCTTTGAAAATGTGGTTAATCCCTTCATCACCGGTCCGACATAGGGAGCATCGCGGATCATCGGTCATACCACGTCTAAGGCGTTCCATATTAGTCAGCAGTTTCCCTTTTAGAAGAAGCCAGATAAAGGTTTTGATTCTCTGGGCCATTGGGAGCTTCCACACATGGGACCAAACATTGTTATATTCGTTCCAGTTTGGAGATTCCAGCGCTTTATACGCCGACTTGGTAGTAAAACATCCATTCTTGGATAAACTCCAAGAATGTGTTCCTCACGCTTTGGGGACGGATTTGAACTCATTCAAGTGATGTGGACAGTTGGATCAAACGGACGGTGATGATATATCTGATGGACGAAATCCATACTCACGAGGTCACGGTGAATCTGAAGCCATCACACTTTTCAGGATCTGGCTTTGGTCCCTTTTTTTTTTTTTTGCTCCTGCTCTCCTTTGCGCCTGCGCTACAACGGTGCCGTTTTGATATAAAAGAGGGCAACTGTGTACTATTTTTTTGATAAAATATTTTAGGTTACTAAATGGTATTAAGAAAATATTTTAGGATCTTGAACGATATTAAAAAAGACTTCATGATCTTAATTTTTTTTAGGATTTTAAAAAATATTTGAGGTACTAACTGATACTAAAAACAATACTTCATAATTTTAAAAAATTATATTTTCATCTTGAAAAAAAATCTCAGTTCTACCGTATACTAAAGAATATTTTAGGATATTGACAAATGTAATACCCTAAAAATCTATATCATAATCTGGTAAAGTTAAACCTATAGAAAGTAGGTGAATATGAGATATCAAATATTAAGTTATAATTATTTTATTTTCTAAAGAGAAATCTCTTGGAAATTAGAGAATTTAAGGGCCAAGTGCCAAATGACGAAAATGCCCCTAAGGGACATAAATAACTTAGGAAAAATTGTGAAAAATCCTAAAAGGCAAGGAAATAATTATTAAAATTGATAGAGTATATTATCTCTAATTAGAAGACATGGAAATGAAAATGTCAGAGCTAGAATTGTGAGGCAAGGGGATGTTCTAATTAAGAAAATTATCAAATTGTGATAATTAAGTAATTAAGTAATATTGGGCTAATTACTTAAGCTTAAGCAAATGAAATTCAGAGATAATTATGTAAAGCTCAAAAATTAGCGGAAAATGGTTGAAAATTAGTAAAAGTATATTTACTAATTAATTGGAAATTTTTTAGAAAAATAGTTGAGTTTAGGTATTTTTAAGTCTAAATGCAAGAATAGACCAATAGGAAAATTTTGTAAAAAAAATTATTTAATTAATTAAAATAATTAATCAAATAAAAAAATAATAAAAAAACGAAATAAAAAAGGCAGAAAAAAAGGAAAAAAAAATTCTTGCAACTTGTAAATATTTAAATAATATAATTAATTAAAGTGAAAAATGATGAATAGTAATTTAAAAATTAAGAAACGGATCCTATCTAGAGATCTAGGAATAGGAATTCCAAAGTCGTGGTAAAATATTGCTCAGTGAGTTTTTACCTTCAAGTGACCTCTTCCGGAAGTTAATTCCAACGTCGATTGTGATTTTCCTAATAAAACAAAATAGGGAAAAATGTAGATAGGCACATTTTGGATATGAAGAAAATAAATTCTAACTCAACATCTAGGAATGAGTTTGAATTTATCTAGACATATTTGGAATCGGTGAATTTTTCTCAAGAAGTTGATGATTCCGAAATGCGTTATGAAACCTAGGACACGTTCGACACGCTTTTCGAGAAAACTTCAATGGACTGTTGGAACCACTGTAAGAGACCGAAATCTAAGTTAAATTAGATATTATTGATGAGGAAGAGAAGATCTTCGAGTTATGAATTCGAAGTTTGAGATTTCTCCGAAATCACGCGAATCGAGTCTCGATCGGGAAATTCTATTAGGCCGGGCATAAAGTAATATGATCACCATTTTTGGACCACTCCCTTGCTGCCACATCACTCCCCTTATGTCGACCAACACCCTTTCATGGACAAGAATTTTACAACATTTGGGTCTTATTTTTCCATGGTTATAATCAAAGGGAAAATTACAACTTTGGGCACAAAGTTGGTTTGTGAAAATTGCACAACTTGCCCACTTCTTGCCTATATAAAGGCATGCCTCTCTTCACAAAATCTCACACCATTTTCCCTTGTTTGGCCGAGCCTAGAGGGAGAAAGAAGAGAGAGAAGCTGGAAAAATTTTGAAGAAGTCTTCAACTGGTAAGTTCTTGGTCTTTAGCTTTTAAGTTCTAGTTTTTAGTTCGGTAGTTGGTAGGATTGTTAGTTAGATTTAGGAAGTAGGGGATGAAATTCTATTCTTGTTTTTAGCCTCATTGCATTGAAAATATGCCTGAATGAACCGAAAGGTAGATTATTACACGCGGTAAGGCCTATATAACCAAATGCTTGGAGAATGGACCAGTGGGTCCTGTATAGTTGAGAACTATACCTAGGTACAGAATGGATAAAAATGTGGTATGATGAGTTGTGTGCTTAATAAGCATGCATAGGAAAGGATTAGACTGCGTGTCTAGAATAATTCCCCGAAGTTCTACGATCAAATTTCGAGAGCGAAATTTAAATTAACGGGGGGAGAAATGTAACATCCCAAATTTTGGGGTTTGAAATTTGAAATATTTTAGGGGAATTAATTATGAAATTTCGGCGTAAAATAATTATTAAATTAATTATTGGAATTTAAGGCATATTTTGCCATAATTTAAGGACAAATAGTTAAGGAATAATTTTTGGCATAAATATTTTAGGGATAATATTTTAAGACCAAAAGGAATTTAATTGAGAAAGGAAATCCTTAAATGGAATTAAGGATTAAATTTTAATCCAATATTTTTAAATAAATTAGCCCATATATATTCATTTTTCCACACCATAATATCCACTTGGCCCAAATCAAACCATTCCCGTAATGACCGATGCACACTTTGATCATTCTCTAATTCAAGAACCAGGCCATGCACGCAACAGAGAATGATAAGCATCAAAGCCCATACTTCTCCAATAACCATTAAGTTACTCAGCCCATGATTTCCCTCTATCCCTACTTCACGAAGAGACAGAACGGAAAAGATGGACCAGGCTGAGAGGGAGATCATAATATTTATACACACACGTTACGGAAACACGATGGAGCAGGGCTGTCAGATCACTTTCGGCGTATCTCATCTTCCACTGTACACGCAAGTGCAGAACATGCCGTTGGTCTTGAGCCCATCACAGATCATTCCCCATCGGTCCATCGTTTTCCTCGGTCTGCTCTTGCGTTGGACCAGACCCTTGGCCCTTATATATAGCCATTGCCTGCATCTTCTAACCATTTACTTCATTAGGCCGAAAGAGAGAGAGAGAGGCCGAGAAAGGGAGAGTGAGTGTGAACGTGAAAGAGAGAGTCCAACGGTTTCGTTTGCTCTGCATCTAGCACCGAAAACAGAGGTGATCCTTAATTCCTTATGTATTTACTGCACAAAATATATATATGTTGCGTCGTTCTCATTAGAAGAGGGAATAAGAAAGTTGCTGTTACATACAAATAAATATATAGGTGTACAAGTTGCTAACAAATATAGGAAGATATATATGCGTGGGTGCTGTGGGTTATATATATATATATATACATATATTTATGTGCTTTGTTGAAGGTGGAAGGGAAAGATTTTTGCTTATAGATATATATACAAAATGGAATAAAAACAAAGTGTGATAAAAGCAAAGTGGAAAGACTTTACTGTGTGTGTGGCTTGTATATAAATATATAGATACATTGCTAGTTGAAAAACTCTACTGATCTATATATTGGCATATAGACATAAATGAAGCATGGAAAACGTGAATGATGATTATAGAGCCCAGAAAGTTGCTTATAGTTTTGTATCCAAATAAATATATATAATGAACTAAGGAAAACAAGAGGAAACTTGCCGATGTATAGTATGTATAATATCCTTACTTATTAGAGTATGTATAATAGGATATGTTGGATTAGGAGTGTTGGGTTGAGTTAATCGCATAAAGATGGCCCAAATGTTCATTTGTGTGCATAAATATAAGTTTAATATAGATATAGATAGCTGCATTGGGGAAAAGAAGAAGAAGAAGGAAAACACTGCATATATATATATATATATACTTATATATCAACGTTACACATGGTAAAAGATAACCAACGCTGCACTTGGGAAAAATAATAGGAAAGATTTTGTTGTATGCATAAGATAGAAACCAAAGCTTACTGTCATAGATAAAGATATATATATATATATATATATATATATATATATATATATATATATATATATATATATATATATATCTGTGTGTGTGTTGCTGTATAAGGACGCAAGAAGGAAAAGCTTACATATATATACACACACAACGTGGTACAAGAAATAAATGGGAAAAGCAAAAGTGGTTTTATATATTTATATACATGTACCATGAAATCAAAAGTAATTATAAGTGGGGTCTTATTCACTGTACAGAAAAATAATAATAATAAAACCTTACTATATATACACACTTGTAGTAAATGAATAAATAATATCATTGTTATTATTAGTAAAAGGAATAAATAATAAAGGGAGTTATTAATTAATAATAAATACAAGAGTGTTATTATTAATTAATAATAATTAAAAGGGTATAAAGGGAGTAACAAATCCACGAGGGTAGAAATGTCATTAGTGACAATGACATCTCTTAGGATATTATTTGTAAGGGAAATAATGCGGTGATACTATTATAGGATATCCGGGAAAGTCAGGAATCAGTACCAAAAGGTGAAAGTACCGCTAGCTACGCAGACTAAGGTACGGACGCGTACTGTAACTTTAACTCTGATGTGTCTTGTATGCTTATATGTGATAGGATGATTCATAGAGTCATGGACAAGACTGGGTCTTGGGTCATGCACAGTGGCTAAGACTTGGTCTTAGGTCACTGTTTATATACATTGACTTTACACGGTTATAGTCATGATAATGCCGTATGTATGTTTTCTAGCGGCGAGGACACGTGATCGTGGCACGGGGTAATGTGCGAGACTATTGTTGTGTAGGACTTTACATACCGCTTTGTGCTTATGTCCCGTCTGTGTCACAATGTTGTTGTGTAGGACCTTACATCTTGCTCCATGCTTATGTTACATACAGTGTCACAATTATCTTATGAGATCTTTCTTTGTTATGTAATGAATATCTCCATATATATTGTTTATACTTGAGCATGAGGTTAAGCTGTGCACTGAGATTCAATGGGTATTGAATCTCGGAATTTACTCTACTTCGAGGATCTGGAGGATCGGGAGCTAGGAGAAAAGGAGTAGCGGCACGCCCGAGGACTCACTGAGTATTATTTTGGGATAGTATTATGTATAATTTTTGAATAGTCGGATAATTGTACTACTAACGTGTAGAAATAGGATACACCACAAAGAATTTTAAGTTGTATCACGCTTATATTCCTTCTGGAATTTTATTAACCAAAGATATGTCCGGGCATATGTTATCGATCACTCATTCGTCCAAACGTTAAGCATGCTCTCCGTTGTGACTCACTCCCGATCTGTTAACGCCTTCACTGATAATTTCACACCATTGACAAGTATTCATTATTGATGGCATTATGACTTAAGATTTTATTTAGAGGGTATAATTTAATTAATCCTATTAATTCTACTTATATGAAAGCAATCACATTGTATCTCATATAATATCTAAATTAATTATGAGTGATCTAATCAAAACATAAGTAAAACTCTAAATTTATTATGAGTGATCTAATCAAATCATAATTAAAATTCTAAGTTAATCATGCAATGATCAAATCAAGACATAATTAAAATTGTGACACAACATGGCTCAACCAACCTAAAATCCTCTCAAGCCAATGAGAGGACTTCTCTAAAAACAAGAAGAAATACATCAGGAGAAACCTCGTTTCAACATACGAGGGGAGTGGGATGAGAAAAGAATGTATATCAAGAGTATTTAGAGAGAGAGGCATGGCTATGCACCATATTTAAAATTTACAACAATTGTAAAACTCTAGAGCCATGTTGTTTCACCATACCCAAACAACATTTGAAAGGTAAATCACAACATACATTAATTCATACATTTATGAAATAAAATATTATGATTAAACTTATCATGATTTAAATTCTCTAATTTAAATTATATTATATACTATATATAATATAATATCATGATTTAAATTCTCTAATTTAAATTATATTATATCATGATTTAAATTCTCTAATTTAAATTATATTATATCCCATATATAATATAATATCATGATTTAAATTCTCTAATTTAAATTATATTATATCCTATATATAATATAATATCATGATTTAAATTCTCTAATTTAAATTATATTATATCCTATATATAATAGGATATCATGATTTAAATTTTCTATATTATATTATATTATATAATGAATATAATATAATATCATGATTTAAATTCTTATACGCTAATATCATGACAATCAGTCGGGGTCCCTACGGTTCAGAATGTGCAATTTTTAATATCCCTCTTTATTTATAAGATTCTCTCATTAAATTGTTCATCATACCCCTTTCTCCAATGTGATCAATCGCTCTTCCTGCTATTCTAAGACTGAAGAGTAGCTTTTGGATTAAGGTAACAACCCACCAACGAGTTTTGACTCAAATAGCATCACTCCGGTACTGAACTATTTTTTTATAATTTTTTTTTGAAAATAATTTCCAAAAAAATAAATCATACATGTTTCTGTAAACATATATCGATTTAAACGCATATAGGATTCGCTTATTGCATATATATCACATATATTCCCACATAGAAAACCCAATCTAAACGCACGGTTGACCCGGCTCGATGCCACCTGGGATCCGTACACGCAGCGGAGTAAAAAATTTACGATCCCTTAGGCGGATCGCTCAACGGCGTTTAAATCAAGGTTTAGGGTTTCCGAATCGCACCTTTGCAAAAAATTTGAACTGGCGGGCTACCTTTCTCGACGCAGGTTTACTCTTTAGAATCGCCTTCCTACCTGGTATCCACACGAATGCCTCTCGTAAACACGAACGAAAGCGTGCTAGCGCTCTCGACGCGTGTGTCTCTATTTTCTATCTAGGGTTTCTCGCGGCTTTCTAATACGCTCGACAAAATGTCCCGTAGATTTTTCTAAACCTAGCAGATCTCGATAGATCTAATCAAATTTATTTATTTAATCCGAATAAAAGCCCTCTGATTTAATTTATATTTATAAATTAAATCAAGATATGATATTGTTACATTTAATTTAAAATGAGATCCGATATCTCAGTTCAAATTAAATCTGATATCCAATATCTTTATTCGAAAATTAAATCTGAGATACAATATCTCAATTTATTATAGTTATTTAATTTATCAAATAAATTAAATACTATATATAATAATATTATTATCAATAAATAATATCATTATTATTTTCGAATTTAATATATATTAAATCAAGATATGATATCATTACATTTAATTTAAAATGAGATCCGATATCTCAGTTCAAATTAAATCTGATATGCAATATCTTTATTCGAAAATTAAATCTGAGATACAATATCTCAATTTATTATAGTTATTTAATTTATTAAATAAATTAAATACTATATATAATAATATTATTGTCAATAAATAATATCATTATTATTTTCGAATTTAATATATTTATATATGCATATATATATATATATACACACATACATCCTAGATTAAATAAGTATTCATTAAATCTTAAACACATTTAAGATTCAATGAATCTGGAAACAAGAATCGTACACCTAGACGGACCACCTCCAGCGAGAGTCAACGTCATCCCTCGGGACTGGAATCAAAACGGCAAAGCAAAATCCCTAGGCGAAAACTGCATTTGCTGTGATCGAAGACATAGAAGAGGAATCAGCCCTGACACCTGTTGACCATGGAACGAAGGAAGATTTTGCTGGAAATGGCGGACGCAGAATGACTAATGGGTTTTTATAAACCCCTTGGCCTCTTTTCTATCATTGAGGCTGAAATCTACGCTATCATGCCTTGACACAGATTAGCCTCCAGATGAAATTACAGGATATCGTTATCTACTCCGATTCTTTGGATGCCGTCAATATCCTCATGAGAGATTGTTCTACCGATCATCCCTTTAAAAACATTATTGGGGAAACTAGAGACCTTCTGTTCCGGGACTGGAATGTGGAGCTGCATCATACTGCAAGAGAAAATATCTCTTGTGCTGATTACATGGCCAAGGAGGGCCATAGTGTTGCCTTGGATGCCGGGGTGATTATGATTCCAACTGTCCCCAGAGGATGCCTAGATATGGTTTTGAAGGATCAGCTTTCCTGTTACTCTTAGCATTTTCTTCTTGTTGTATTTGGGCTAGAGTCTTACGCTCTAGCCCTTAACTCTCTTCAAGCTTCGGCTTGCCTTTCAATGCAAAAAAGAAGAAGTAATATTTATCCTGAAAGTTTATTTTGTCTCAATGTTGTCCTATAAATTTTAAAATGTAAAAAGATTCAGTGGCGGAACCAGAAAAAAAAAATTAGCCCGGGCCAAAAAATAAATATATTGAACTACTCTCTTTAGTTCTTATTATAAAGCACCAACTAACATATATATTTGGTCCTTTTTATAAAGCATTTGCTTGTTTCCAAATTGCATTAAATATTTTTTCCCATGTATATCCACAATTATAAAGGTAGTGAGTGAAAGTAATAATTAATAAAAATTAATTATTACTTTTTTTTTGGAGAAAAAAAATAATAATTAATATAATATTAGAGTTTAGTGTAATTAATAGGGATAATAGTGAAAATACTTAAATTTTAGGATAAATTTAATAAATTTAATTGTTTTTATTGACTTGTGAAAATTATTAGTTGGTTTCTTAAATAAAGATCAAAGGGAGTATTTACTAAATAGTATCAAATAACCTTGGAAATACAAATAAATAATAACCGATAATTATAAATCAAAACAATATATAAGATGATACTAACCTTTTCGATATCTTAAACAAGAATTTTACTTTCCTCTCATGGCCCAATGAGTAATGAAACAAACATTATCCTTACAGAGAAGATAAAAAATTAGCTGGGGCCAAATTTGTGGCTAAATAAAATATCATATAATAAATACATACATATACTAACGTATTTTATAATATCGGGGCCAGCTGGGACCAAGGCCCCAACTGGCCATAAAGGCGTTCCGCCATTGAACATGTTGTCATATTCTGTTAAAAAATTAAAGTTAACCATAAAAAATTGACGTTGACTGTTAATTTTTTAACAGAAATAGTCAAACATTGCTATGTTTTGAAGTTTTTGGGGCAACATTGAGACAAAACAAACTTTCAGGGTAATTACCCCTCAACGAAAACTTTCAGGACAAATTTGTTACTTAACCCTATATATACAATGGTTTTATAAACAAACCATGATAATTAAAGATTTAGAATTTTAATTTTTATATGAAATAACAATTTTTATAATTTTAAAATTTAGAACAAGGGAAAATTGAAAAAAAAAAAACTTTAAAATTGCAAAATCCTAAATTAGGTTTGTTACCAATAATTAATAAGGGGATGACAAGACTTGATAAATAATTAACAACTCATTATTTTGGGAAATACTACTTTATTTGAGATTTTTCAATTTTAAAGTTTTTTTTTCTGTCATTTTTCTCTTAGAGTAACCCCATCCTCATAAAAAAATATTATCATGAGTATAAATTTAGAGATTTAATCAGTAATTTTTAAAATTTTATAGATTAAAAGATATATTTTCACCATATAAAAGGTGTGCCTAGTTGCATGTATAGTAAAATAAATATGATGATGTAAGATGATGAGCATTTTGACTTTTGAATCAAACTCATGCCCCAAACGACAGAGCATTGTCTCCCATGTGTAGAGCCGGCAAATCGGGCCGGCCACAGGCCCTCCTACCAAGGGCCGCTTGAAAATAGACGAGATATTTGAAATTGGCCTCGTAGGCCACCCTGAGGGCCTCTGCTTAAACTGGCCCCTGAGGGCCTCGGGCCACTTCTGCAGCCCTTTTCACCGTAGCTTTTTCTTTTTAATTTATTAATTTATATATTTTTGTCTTTGTTATAGAGTTATTTATCCATTTAACTACAAATACATAATAAATATACTCTAATTTTATGATTTGGTTTATTATTTGTTGTAAATAAAATTACTCTTATGTTTAATGATTAAATTATTTGTTACAATAATAGTCATCGTACTAATGTCGCTTAGTGATATGTTTCTTATGTTTTATGTGAGTTATTTGTGAACATAGTTTGCTTTTGATTATGAATTTGTGATCGTGTTTATTTGTTGGATGATTTGTGATGTAATTTACTAATTATATTTCTTTAAAAAACATAGGAGAATTAATTAAAATTTGGAATAGTAATTTCCGTGCTCGAAGGGCCGGCCTACTGCCCCGGTGCTCTCGGGCCTGGCTTTGGAAAACATGTATTTTTCTTACCTCGCCCGGAGGGCGGTGCCCCGTTAGGCCCCTGCCCTTCACTTGGCCGGCCCTGAGGCCGGCCCTGATTGCCAGCTCTACCCATGTGCCATAAGATGCCGCGATTACTTCATTGCGTTTTTGAATATTGACACCATTCAGATTTGTCACATAGAAAGAAGCATGATTAGATTAAATTAATCAGTAATTAGTCGTGTAGATAATCATGCAAATGAATTGTTCAATAGAAAAATTACTCTATAAGGTGACAAACAAAAACAAGGGGCTTGAAAAGAGACATACACTGACGATGGGTGGAGAGGAACTAGGTTTTGAGGCACCATATCTGTAAAATATTCGGTCAGATCTACAATCTACGTTACTTTTAGAAGAATATTCTAGTCCACAACTGTAAAAAAAAGTTATTTGACTTTACAAAAAAAGCTCGTAAGAAAAAAAATCAAGTTATAGATAATGATTTGTGTTTGGATTGATGGTGATAGTGGTGGAGTTCTACGCAAAAAGTTGAGAGCTTTTGGAAAATATTCTCTGCTGAGCTTTTCCCTGAACGGGCATTATGAGCTTTAAGTCTAGTGAATTTAACGCTCAACCTAAACGGACCCAAAATTAGTTGGCATAGCGTTACTACCAAGGTTATCAAACTCACGAGTTTAACCAAACTCGTGACAGTATCGTGAACTCGAATCGTAAACTCGTAAGAGTTTACTTTTATTATTAAATAGTTATTATTAGTGTATAATTAAATAATTAAAATATAAAAATGACAACAACTGATTTAAATATTTTTTAAATTCAAATAATTGAAATTAAATCCATCAATATTCATCATTTATCATATTTAATAAAGAAATTTCTATAAAAATTCTATATAAACCCACTGAGCATTATCAAATCAAAAAAGTTAACACGAGTTTAAGAGTAAGTTAACACAATTTTGTAAGCTAGAAACGTAAAAACAGTAAACTGGTGTATAAACTCGTGAGTTTAACCGAGTTTACAACTAGCACGAGCTTACCATCGACTCGACTCGCTTTTATGTTTAGAAGCGTAAAAACAGTAAACTCTGAGAAATAACTCGCGAGTTTAACAACAATGGTTACTACTAAACTGTTTTTCAAAATTACAGCTCCTAATTAATGCTGCATTCCAAATAGATCCTTTATGGTTTTTGAGGCGCTGGTTCTGTCGCCGCCTATTTAATGTTTTTCAGGGAAATTGTCGCGTCCATCATTTTTTTTCCCCAACACGTGCGCATCATCTGAATCTTGAATATTGCCACATTGGTAGTATAGAAAATAGATTAACAATTTCAAATATAAAGATGTGTATAATGTTATATTGATTCATACAAGACCAGTTTCCCAATGTTATATATTTAATTCAACATGCCATCGTTTTAAATTTTAGATTATATTATGCGTTTACGGAGGCTATAAAATATTTTTATTTTTAACTTAAGTTAATGTCATTTAGTTATTTCACACATAAATCATTAAATAAAACTTTCAATTTCTAAAAAAAGTTCTGGTAAAAAAAAATCTAAAAAGTTGGTTTTCTTAAAAAAAATAAAAAATTGCGTACTAATAATATATTATATATAGTGGCACATATATAAACTAAAAATTGCATCCCTCATAAAACTAGTCAAAAGTGCTACTTCCAATATCGAGTTTCATGAAACTCAAGAGGTCGAGGATCTTAGTTTGAAGCTTGTAAAACAATTTAACTCTGACATGTATACGTGCTTGTTAAAAAAGGATCATTGGCTGCACAAAAGTCAAACGTCTTGAAAGTCACGATTCTTGTAAAAAATGATACTAGAATACATTTTGTATTTGATTGTGTTAAATATATATTAAGTTTAAGGGTTAAGGTGTGATTTAGTCAATAAATTATTGGCTCAGGAGCGTCTAACACAATTAATTATTAAGTTGACCAAAAATACCAACAAACTTTTAAAAAGGAGCGCTCAGCACAACGCCTTTAACAAAAAGTTAACCTCTGTTATCTAATCGTTATTTAAGGTGCAGATTGACCAACGAACTCTTACTCCAGGAGCGCCGATCACAAAATTCTAAATTTTACTAAATTAAATAATTTTTTTCTCAATCGTCATTATTCAAAACTACTTGTATAGATATCTATAGACAAAAATTATTCATTCTTTAATTTTGTCAAAATTATAATTTGCTAAAATAAACAAAAGTTTTAATTAAAAATTTAATTATATGATTTAAATAAAAATCAAGGTGTTTTATAATTTATTATATATGTTAAACAAAAAATTATATGATTTATTTTTATAATAAAACTCACATAAATTTCTTCTAAAATAAAATAATATTTTTTATGAGAAAAAGAATGTATGATAAATAATATGAGAGAATTAGAGTAAAATATGTAAAAGTACACTTATTAATCAAATAAATTAGAGTAAATTTTCACATGTGTCAATGTGCTTTCTTACTCTAAAACAGCGACGCTGTGTTAAAAACTTAAGTTAACGGCAAAATCGAAAGAAAAGAATAATTTTCACATGATAGAATAAAAATACATACATAAATTTACCCTAATTTATTTGATTAATAAGTGCACTTTTACATATTTTACTCTAATTCTCTCATATCATTTATCATACATTCTTTTTCTCATAAAAATTATTATTTTATTTTAGAAGAAATTTATGTGAGTTTTATTATAAAAATAAATCATATAATTTTTTGTTTAACATATATAATAAATTATAAAACACCTTGAGTTTTATTTAAATCATATAATTATATTTTTAATTAAAACTTTGTTTATTTTAGCAAATTATAATTTTGACAAAATTAAAGAATGAATAATTTTTGTCTATAGATATCTATACAAGTAGTTTTGAATAATGACGATTGAGAAAAAAATTATTTAATTTAGTAAAATTTAGAATTTTGTGCTGGGCGCTCCTGGAGTAAGAGTTCGTTGGCTAATCTACACCTTAAATAACTAAGTTAGATAACTGAGGTTAACTTTTGTTAACGAGGTTAACTTTTGTTAACGGCGTTGTGTTGAGCGCTTCTTTTAAAAGTTTGTTGGTATTTTTGGTCCACTTAATAGTTAATTGTGTTGACGCTCCCGAGCTAATAGTTTATTGGCCAAATCGCACCTTCACCCTTAAGTTTAATAGTAAATTCGCCTTAAAAGTATAAGCTCAGAAATAATATTTATCCTGAAAGTTTTTATTATCTCATGTTGCTCCATAAGTTTTAAAATATAAAAATGTTGTCATATTCTGTTAAAAACTAAAATTGACCATAAAAAATTGACGTTGACTGTTAATTTTTTTAACAAAAATAGGTAAACATTGCTATGTTTTAAAGCTTTTGGGGTAACATTGAAACAAAATAAATTTCCAAAGTAACATTGTCCTTCAACGAAAACTTCTCAGGCAAATATTATCAAAAAAAAAAATTTCTTAGACAGATTTGCTACTTAATCTTATATATATAATGGTTTTATAAACAAACCATAATAATTACAGTTTTAGAATTTTAATTTTTATATGAAATAATAAAATTCTTATAATTCTTAAATGAAGGGAAAATTGAAAAAAGAAAGAAAGAACTTTAAAATTGCAAAATCTTAAAAGTTTGTTACCAATAATTGATAAGAGAATGACGAAACTTGAAAATCAATTAATTAACAACTCATTATTTTGGGAAATATTACTTTATTCGAGATTTTACATTTTTTAAGTTCTTTTTGTGTTAGAATAACCCCATCCTCATTAAAAAAAAAAAAAAATTGTCATGAATAAAAAATTTATAGATTGAATCAATAATTTAAAAAATTTATAGATTAAAAGATATATTTTCACCATATAAAAGGTATGCCTAGTTGCATGTATGATAAAATAAATATGATGATGTAAGATGATGAGCATTTTGACTTTTGAATCAAACTCATGCCCCCAAACGACAGAGCATTGTGTCCCATGTGCCATAAGATGCCGCGATTACTTCATTGCGTTTTTGAAATATCGACACCATTCAGATTTGTCATATTATAAATAATCATTATTAGATTAAATTAATCAGTAATTAGTCATGTAGATAATCATGCAAATGAATTGTTCAATAGAAAAATTACTCTATAAAGTGACAGTTCTGTCATAAGAACACGTGATGTCTAGTCCTAGGTGACTAGATATTGATATTGAATCAAATAGCTCTCTCCTGTGTATCCATGGATGAGATACTTATTAGAATAGAAGATCACCGTACACACAAATATGAAGGCTTTCGCCAAAGGGGGTGGGGTGTGTGCACAGTGTAGGCAGTATTGTAAATGAGAGAAAGCTTAGAATCACAGACCTTAGGGTTTACCATCTATTTATAGAGGTACCTTAGGGTTAGAGTTTGAACTTGTGGGCCTCTTGTGCCTCCAAGTCCAAATGTAGTGCCATCACATCTGTGCTATATTGATTGCCTCTTATTGGGTCACACCAGACAAACAAAAACAAGGGGCTTAATTGAAAAAAAATCAATTTTGTAACACGTTCATTAGCAGATACCACTCTGATCCTATTTATAAGTCCAGTTTGACCAAAAGATTTGGTCCTATTTATAAGTCCATTTTGACCAAATAAATGAGATTGTGACAATTTTGCCCATATTAATGATGATGAGAGAGATGACTAGCTATATTGAGAAGAGAAAAAGATGAGAGAGATTTGACAATAAATTTTAAAAGGTACCCATTCATAAATGAGGATAAAGTTGGAAATTTGCTCTATAATCATTGAGATACCTAACTTTCCTTGGTATGTGAGATTTGGTCAAATTGGACTTATAAATAGGACCAGAGTGGTATAACATGACTATGCGACACTTGACATTTCACATTTAACCACTTAAAGCAGTCACTGCATTCAATACACTATAATTTATCATAGCATTCAATATACTGCAACTAATCATAGCATTTACCATTTAATTTTTGAAGATGATCGTATATTCAACCATCTAAACATTGCGTCGTCGCAATAAACTTCATCATATGTAGCTTAATTAAAACTTAAACAACAATATTTTCAACACCTTTCATGTAAGTAGAGCAGTATAACATATTGTCAGAGAATCTCTGCTCTAATATAAAAAGTTTTATGTCTTACTCTAAGGTCACTAATTAGCTTGGTAGTGGAAGATTTAGAGATATTTGGGGAAGATTGATAGACAGGGCACCAAAAGATTAATCAATTTCTTTTATTTCTAGACAGTTACACGATGAAAGAAGTTTTAGAGACGTTAAAACTTAGAAGGAGAGATGCCAAAAGGACAAGTGTCACTTTGGGTTTTTTGAAAGACTGGTTGGTGGGAGATTCAAAGACGGTGGGAGGAAGAATGGACGACGTACCAAAAGTCTGGTCGATTTCTTATGTTTCTTGTCGAGTTACGGGATGGAGGAAGATTCAAAGACGTAACTTAGGAGGGACATTTGAAGGAGGAGCGTCACTTAGGGTTTATTGAAAGACTGGAATACTGGATGGTGGAATATTCAAAGACACTAGGAGGAAGGTTGAGAGATGAGGCGCCAAAAGAAAGGCGGGTCGATTTCTTCTTTTGCTCGTCGGGTTACATGATGGAGGAAGACTCAAAGACCTTAGAAGGACAGAAGGAGGAGGAGTGTCGCTTAGTGTTTTTTGGGTGGTGGAAGATTCAGAGACGTTGAGAGGAAGATTGAGATATGAGGCATCAAAAGATTGAGATTAGTCGATTCTTCTGTTTCTCGCCGAGTTATAGATAGAGAAAGATTTAGAGACGTTAAAAGGAGGAGCATCGCTTAGAGTTTTTTGAAAAATTTCAAGCCCAACCACTTGAAAGAAGCTCTTGTTGAAATTTTTTGGGCATGGATGGTCCTCGGAATATATAATTTGAGTATTTGATTCACATTGTTGAAAACCTAAAAGTAGAAATCAAGTCAAGCCAATTGTTTGCCATGTGCTTACACATGCCAGATGACTCCCCCCATTTTCCAATTCTTTAGTCTTGCACACCAAACAAGGTCAAAGGGGATGTTAGGTATTATAAATGTGTGTTTTATTTGATTTGAATTTTGTAAACTTATGTTAGGGTATAAATTAGCTAATGTAATGTGATTTACATTTGGATTGATTATTGTATAAAAGTCAGTTTGACAAAGAAATTTGTTTTGATGGTGAATAGAAAAACAAGTTTAGATGTAAAATAATTAAAAATTATATAAATTTTAGAGTTAAGTTGGAAAAATTCTCATGAACTTATATTCAATGAGCAAAATACTCATTAAATTTGAACTCACAACCTTAGAAATTGAGTCAAATTTTCAACTAACATTTGTTAGAGATGCATGCACTAACGACCAACCTCCCCCTTAAAGAATATTCTCTCTTATTCTTATTATAAGGCACCAATTAACAATTCCCACAAACAAAACAAAAACAGTTAAAATAAATAAAGTTGTCATGCAATTTAAGTAACTTCTAAT
The DNA here is from genome assembly GCA_025563575.1 of Acacia pycnantha. Taxonomy (NCBI): domain Eukaryota; kingdom Viridiplantae; phylum Streptophyta; class Magnoliopsida; order Fabales; family Fabaceae; genus Acacia; species Acacia pycnantha. The sequence continues at coordinate 2,748,680 of JAMWYP010000010.1, read as the reverse complement.
ATTACCCCTATTAATTACACTAAACTCTAATATTATATAATTATTACTCTCACCCACTACCCTTATTAATTAAGGGCATATATGGAAACAAATAATTAATGCTCCTTGAGAACAAGCAAATACTTTATAAAAAAGATCAAATAAACTTACTAGTTGGTGCCTTATAATAAGGACCAAAAAGAATAGCTCACATAACTCTAGGTTACCAGACCTGTATGCCACTCACTTTTGCATGTTAGTCCCATTGAGTTAGAGGTTATTGACTTCTTGGAATCCCTTCTTCTTGCTGTTTTTTTTTAATTATTTTTTATTTTTTGGGTATGATCAATCCCTTCTTCTTCTTTTTTTGGTCAAAAATCCCTTCTTCTATTTGTTCGGGTCACATTCTATTTTTTGATAATAGTTCGGGTCACATCCTCTTATTGAGACATGCTTGTTTGGGTTTATGATTGAACACCTCAAAAGCACTTATTGAGACATATCACAAATAAAACTTCTCTCATTTACATACCTTGTACACAACAAAATATGATTGAAAAGTTACATCTAAAGAATCTAATCACAATTTTAAACAAGTACACTTCTCACTACTTTACAGTAGGGCACTCAACCCTCCCTCTCCTTGGCTCCTAGACTCCCCTCCTCCCTCTTCAACCATTAACAACCTGTTTGTCATAGCATTCAAACACATGAAAAGCTCAGTGGCATGGAGCAAAAGCTCAGTGGGAGAAAAAAAGCACATTTTTTGGTGTTTGAGGGTCACATTCTCATTTCGTCATGAATGAATCATTTTCTTTGGGCCATGCCTTGAAACTCAAAGTGGGAGGCCCATTTTCTGGCCTGTTATTAAAATTTGCCACAACCACATTCTTATTATCTTCTTCATGAACCAATGAGGGTTCAATCTAGTGAAAAAGATTAATCCCTCGTAACATAATCAATTAAGGTTTAAATTCTTATTAAAAGAGATATCCACATTTAGTGTCCACAGTGACTGAAACAGAATTGTTTTCAACATGAGGATATTTATGCTCAGCCAACAAAAAATCTTCTTCATGATGGTCTGTCTGTACACGTGGCATTTCGTGAGTAAAGGGGGTATCATGTGATTTTTTATGTTTTCTCCAACAGGTAGATACAAGGGTTTATCCAAAAATACTTGTATTTATCACGCCGGGGTGGGGATTAGGTGTGTTGGAACCAGATTCTAGAAACATCAAATGAAGAATGTGTTTTTTTTTTTTTGAGTGAAAAGGAATTCCATTGAAAAATCATAAAGATACAAAGGAATGGGAAACCAAGCCCAAAGCAGAAAAAAACAAAGAAACAACAAAGAAGCTTACAGAAACAGCAAAAAATGAATCGGAAGCTTACAATAAGAGATTAAACTTTGAAAAGCAAGCCCGAGTGTGCATTACAAGGATTTGACCATAACTAAAGTCTCCTCAAGAGAAAAAGAAGCACCAAGTGAAGATCCTTTTGTTGCGAATTCCCAAAGCTTCCAAAGAAGTAATACATATACCAATCTTCCAGGAAGAGTCTAAAGATGGGAGACATATTAAGTGAGTTAGCCACCATCGTGTCCATTCTCAAGAAATCCGCACTCATATCTAGAGGAAGGACTTTCCTCCAGATCGAGGAGGCTATGCCGCATTCTTTGAAAATGTGGTTAATCCCTTCATCACCGGTCCGACATAGGGAGCATCGCGGATCATCTGGTCATACCACGTCTAAGGCGTTCCATATTAGTCGCCAGCTTCCCTTTTAGAAGAAGCCAGATAAAGGTTTTGATTCTCTGGGCCATTGGGAGCTTCCACACATGGGACCAAACATTGTTATATTCGTTCCAGTTTGGAGATTCCAGCGCTTTATACGCCGACTTGGTAGTAAAACATCCATTCTTGGATAAACTCCAAGAATGTGTTCCTCACGCTTTGGGGACGGATTTGAACTCATTCAAGTGATGTGGACAGTTGGATCAAACGGACGGTGATGATATATCTGATGGACGAAATCCATACTCACGAGGTCACGGTGAATCTGAAGCCATCACACTTTTCAGGATCTGGCTTTGGTCCCTTTTTTTTTTTTTTTTGCTCCTGCTCTCCTTTGCGCCTGCGCTACAACGGTGCCGTTTTGATATAAAAGAGGGCAACTGTGTACTATTTTTTTGATAAAATATTTTAGGTTACTAAATGGTATTAAGAAAATATTTTAGGATACTGAACGATATTAAAAAAGACTTCATGATCTTAATTTTTTTTAGGATTTTAAAAAATATTTGAGGTACTAACTGATACTAAAAACAATACTTCATAATTTTAAAAAATTATATTTTCATCTTGAAAAAAAATCTCAGGTTCTACCAGATACTAAAAGAATATTTTAGGATATTGACAAATGTAATACCCTAAAAATCTATATCATAATCTGGTAAAGTTAAACCTATAGAAAGTAGGTGAATATGAGATATCAAATATTAAGTTATAATTATTTTATTTTCTAAAGAGAAATCTCTTGGAAATTAGAGAATTTAAGGGCCAAGTGCCAAATGACGAAAATGCCCCTAAGGGACATAAATAACTTAGGAAAAATTGTGAAAAATCCTAAAAGGCAAGGAAATAATTATTAAAATTGATAGAGTATATTATCTCTAATTGTGGTAATTTGATAAATTACAAACTTGGAGAAATTGAATAAGAATGCTCAAAAGCATTAAAATGATTAAAATACCCTTGTAAATTATAAAATAATGCGAAGACATGGAAATGAAAATGTCAGAGCTAGAATTGTGAGGCAAGGGGATGTTCTAATTAAGAAAATTATCAAATTGTGATAATTAAGTAATTAAGTAATATTGGGCTAATTACTTAAGCTTAAGCAAATGAAATTCAGAGATAATTATGTAAAGCTCAAAAATTAGCGGAAAATGGTTGAAAATTAGTAAAAGTATATTTACTAATTAATTGGAAATTTTTTAGAAAAATAGTTGAGTTTAGGTATTTTTAAGTCTAAATGCAAGAATAGACCAATAGGAAAATTTTGTAAAAAAAATTATTTAATTAATTAAAATAATTAATCAAATAAAAAAATAATAAAAAAACGAAATAAAAAAAAGGCAGAAAAAAAAAGGAAAAAAAAAATTCTTGCAACTTGTAAATATTTAAATAATATAATTAATTAAAGTGAAAAATGATGAATAGTAATTTAAAAATTAAGAAACGGATCCTATCTAGAGATCTAGGAATAGGAATTCCAAAGTCAGGGTAAAATATTGCTCAGTGAGTTTTTACCTTCAAGTGACCTCTTCCGGAAGTTAATTCCAACGTCGATTGTGATTTTCCTAATAAAACAAAATAGGGAAAAATGTAGATAGGCACATTTTTGGATATGAAGAAAATAAATTCTAACTCAACATCTAGGAATGAGTTTGAATTTATCTAGACATATTTGGAATCAGTGAATTTTTCTGAAGAAGTTGATGATTCCGAAATGCGTTATGAAACCTGACACGTTCGACACGCTTTTCGAGAAAACTGCAACTGGACTGTTGGAACCTGTAAGAGACCGAAATCTAAGTTAAATTAGATATTATTGATGAGGAAGAGAAGATCTTCAGAGTTATGAATTCAGAAGTTTGAGATTTCTCCGAAATCACGCGAATCGGGTACCGATCGGGGAAATTCTATTAGACCGGGCATAAAGTAATATGATCACCATTTTTGGACCACTCCCTTGCTGCCACATCACTCCCCTTATGTCGACCAACACCCTTTCATGGACAAGAATTTTACAACATTTGGGTCTTATTTTTCCATGGTTATAATCAAAGGGAAAATTACAACTTTGGGCACAAAGTTGGTTTGTGAAAATTGCACAACTTGCCCACTTCTTGCCTATATAAAGGCATGCCTCTCTTCACAAAATCTCACACCATTTTCCCTTGTTTGGCCGAGCCTAGAGGAGAAAGAAGAGAGAGAAGCTCGGAAAAATTTTGAAGAAGTCTTCAACGGGTAAGTTCTTCGGTCTTTAGCTTTTAAGTTCTAGTTTTTAGTTCGGTAGTTGGTAGGATTGTTAGTTAGATTTAGGAAGTAGGGGATGAAATTCCTATTCTTGTTTTTAGGCCTCATTGCATTGAAAAATATGCCTGAATGAACCGAAAGGTAGATTATTACACGCGGTAAGGCCTATATAACCAAATGCTTGGAGAATGGACCAGTGGGTCCTGTATAGTTGAGAACTATACCTAGGTACAGAATGGATAAAAATGTGGTATGATGAGTTGTGTGCTTAATAAGCATGCATAGGAAAGGATTAGACTGCGTGTCTAGAATAATTCCCCGAAGTTCTACGATCAAATTTCGAGAGCGAAATTTAAATTAACTGGGAGAAATGTAACATCCCAAATTTTGGGGTTTGAAATTTGAAATATTTTAGGGGAATTAATTATGAAATTTCGGCGTAAAATAATTATTAAATTAATTATTGGAATTTAAGGCATATTTTGCCATAATTTAAGGACAAATAGTTAAGGAATAATTTTTGGCATAAATATTTTAGGGATAATATTTTAAGACCAAAAGGAATTTAATTGAGAAAGGAAATCCTTAAATGGAATTAAGGATTAAATTTTAATCCAATATTTTTAAATAAATTAGCCCATATATATTCATTTTTCCACACCATAATATCCACTTGGCCCAAATCAAACCATTCCCGTAATGACCGATGCACACTTTGATCATTCTCTAATTCAAGAACCAGGCCATGCACGCAACAGAGAATGATAAGCATCAAAGCCCATACTTCTCCAATAACCATTAAGTTACTCAGCCCATGATTTCCCTCTATCCCTACTTCACGAAGAGACAGAACGGAAAAGATGGACCAGGCTGAGAGGGAGATCATAATATTTATACACACACGTTACGGAAACACGATGGAGCAGGGCTGTCAGATCACTTTCGGCGTATCTCATCTTCCACTGTACACGCAAGTGCAGAACATGCCGTTGGTCTTGAGCCCATCACAGATCATTCCCCATCGGTCCATCGTTTTCCTCGGTCTGCTCTTGCGTTGGACCAGACCCTTGGCCCTTATATATAGCCATTGCCTGCATCTTCTAACCATTTACTTCATTAGGCCGAAAGAGAGAGAGAGAGAGGCCGAGAAAGGGAGAGTGAGTGTGAACGTGAAAGAGAGAGTCCAACGGTTTCGTTTGCTCTGCATCTAGCACCGAAAACAGAGGTGATCCTTAATTCCTTATGTATTTACTGCACAAAATATATATATGTTGCGTCGTTCTCATTAGAAGAGGGAATAAGAAAGTTGCTGTTACATACAAATAAATATATAGGTGTACAAGTTGCTAACAAATATAGGAAGATATATATGCGTGGGTGCTGTGGGTTATATATATATATATATACATATATTTATGTGCTTTGTTGAAGGTGGAAGGGAAAGATTTTTGCTTATAGATATATATACAAAATGGAATAAAAACAAAGTGTGATAAAAGCAAAGTGGAAAGACTTTACTGTGTGTGTGGCTTGTATATAAATATATAGATACATTGCTAGTTGAAAAACTCTACTGATCTATATATTGGCATATAGACATAAATGAAGCATGGAAAACGTGAATGATGATTATAGAGCCCAGAAAGTTGCTTATAGTTTTGTATCCAAATAAATATATATAATGAACTAAGGAAAACAAGAGGAAACTTGCCGATGTATAGTATGTATAATATCCTTACTTATTAGAGTATGTATAATAGGATATGTTGGATTAGGAGTGTTGGGTTGAGTTAATCGCATAAAGATGGCCCAAATGTTCATTTGTGTGCATAAATATAAGTTTAATATAGATATAGATAGCTGCATTGGGGAAAAGAAGAAGAAGAAGGAAAACACTGCATATATATATATATATATACTTATATATCAACGTTACACATGGTAAAAGATAACCAACGCTGCACTTGGGAAAAATAATAGGAAAGATTTTGTTGTATGCATAAGATAGAAACCAAAGCTTACTGTCATAGATAAAGATATATATATATATATATATATATATATATATATATATATATATATATATATATATATATATATCTGTGTGTGTGTTGCTGTATAAGGACGCAAGAAGGAAAAGCTTACATATATATACACACACAACGTGGTACAAGAAATAAATGGGAAAAGCAAAAGTGGTTTTATATATTTATATACATGTACCATGAAATCAAAAGTAATTATAAGTGGGGTCTTATTCACTGTACAGAAAAAATAATAATAATAAAACCTTACTATATATACACACTTGTAGTAAATGAATAAATAATATCATTGTTATTATTAGTAAAAAGGGAATAAATAATAAAGGGAGTTATTAATTAATAATAAATACAAGAGTGTTATTATTAATTAATAATAATTAAAAGGGTATAAAGGGAGTAACAAATCCACCAGGGGTAGAAAGGTCAATAGTGACAATGACATCTCTTAGGATATTATTTGTAAGGGAAATAATGCGGTGATACTATTATAGGATATCCGGGAAAGTCGAATCGAGTACCAAAGCTGAAAGTACCGCTAGCTATGCAGACTAAGGTACGGACGCGTACTGTAACTTTAACTCTGATGTGTCTTGTATGCTTATATGTGATGAGATGATTCATAGAGTCATGGACAAGACTGGGTCTTGGGTCATGCACAGTGGCTAAGACTTGGTCTTAGGTCACTGTTTATATACATTCAGCTTTACACGGGTTATAGTCATGATAATGCCGTATGTATGTTTTCCTAGCGCTGAGGACACGTGATCGTGGCACAGGGTAATGTGCAGACTATTGTTGTGTAGGACTTTACATACCGCTTTGTGCTTATGTCCCGTCTCGTGTCACAATGTTGTTGTGTAGGACCTTACATACGCTCCATGCTTATGTTCTCATCGTGTCACAATTATCTTATGAGATCTTTCTGTTATGTAATGAATATCTCATCATATATATTGTTTATACTTGAGCATGAGGTTAATCATTACACGAGATTCAATGGGTATTGAATCTCGAATTTACCCTAGCTTCGTGATCCGGAGGATCGGGAGCCGGAGAAAAGGGTAAGCAAGACGCCCGAGGACTCTACTGGAGTATTATTTTGGGATAGTATTATGTATAATTTTTGAATAGTCGGATAATTGTACTACTAACGTGCCGAAATAGGATACACCACAAAGAATTTTAAGTTGTATCACGCTTATATTCCTTCGGGAATTTTTATTAACCAGCATATGTCTGGGCATATGTTATCAGTCACTCATTCGTCCAAACGTTAAGCATGCTCTCCGTTGTGACTCACTCTGATCTGTTAACGCCTTCACTCTGATAATTTCACACCATTTAGTCTAATAAGGAATTTAGAACATAAATGAACATCATAATGGATGTAGGAATTAGGGGCGTTACATTCACGGGTTATGGTTTTGATAATACCGTTATGTTTTCCTAGCACTGAGGACACGACCGATCATCGTGGCACTGGTGAATAGTGCAAGCAGATAACTTTGCTTGTAGGGTAGTTGTTATTTAATGATCAAGGATCATTGCTGTATTTCTAGAAATATCTGTCGATCATATACTGTTATATAAGCATGAGGTTAACCGTTACCTGAGATCCGATAAACATTGGATCTCAGCTCTTACTATAGCATCACATCAAGGTCCAGAGAGAGACCAAGGACGGAGGATAAAGAGTAAGCGAGCGGACAAAGACACATGAAGATGAAGACCACGTGAAGACCGAGTAATGATCGGCCGAGAAGATTTAAAGTCGTAAACAGATAATGTATTATCTTTATGAACAGACGGATACGCCACTGTTATTGTTATAATCAGTTACTCAATGTTTTGTTCCGATGCTCTACTCTGATTTTTTTTAAAAAAAATTGGCTCTGAAATTGGGATGTTACAGACCGCTATTAAAAAAATATTTCATGATCTTGAAAAAATATTTTAGGATCTTGAAAAAAAATTAAGAGTACTGACTGATACTAAAAATATATTTCATGATTTTTATTAAGATCATAAAGTATTTTTCAATATCATAAAGTATGTTTTTAGTAGGGAGAATTACACTCAGGTCCCAAGGAAGGAAAAAAATTACAAAAAAATCCCTTGAAATAATAAAATTACAAAAAAGTCCCAAGAGAATTTTTGTTGTAAATACATACATTTTGTGTTGTAAATACATACAAATATTTACAAGAGGAAAAGTATATATTTACAACAGGAAAAGTATATATTTACAACAACACGAAAAGTAATTTTCATTCCGTACAAATAATATCAAAAAAGTCTCAAACTATTTACAACAGGAAAAATATATATTTACAACAACATTTAAACACCTGACCATTTACAATAGAAAAAATATGTATTTACAACAGAAAAAGTATGTATTTACAACAACATTTAAAAAATTCTGTACAAATAATATCAAAAAAGTCCCAAACCATTTACAACAGAAAATGTATGTATTTACAACAGGAAATGTATGTATTTACAACAAAAATTTCCGTGGGACTTCTGGGTAATTTTGTGATTTCAATGGACTTTTTTATAATTTTTTTTCTTCCTTGGGACCTGAATGTAATTCTCCCTTTTTAGTACTAGTCAATACCCTAAAATATATTTTTTTATTAAAAAAAAAAGCATAACTGCCATCCTTTAGGTTAAAACGGCACTATTTTAATGCAAAGAGGGGCAGTGGCCAGCGGACAAGAGCACCAAAGCCGGGTCCCACTTTTCTGTCTGCATCCTATTTATTTTAGGGTTAAAGTGTAAAAATAGACATGAGCTTTTCTCCGAGGAGCGCCCAGTAGCAAATGCTTTTTTCAGGTGCAAAAGTAACTATGTGGTTACAAATTAGGTGCAAAAATAGCGTTTGACCGTTAAATTTGACTTTTGACCGTTAAGTTTGACTTTTTTTGCTGACTGGACGATGACGTGGCTTTTTTCAGTATCCTTTTAGTACCGGTCAATATCTGAAATAATTTTTCAAAATTATGAAATATTTTTTTTGTACCAATCAGTATCCTGAAAATACTTTTTAGTACCAGTCAGTACCCTGAAATACTTTTTTCAGTATCCTTTTAGTACCGATCAATACCTGAAATATTTTTTCAAGATCCTAAAATTATTTTTGCACCTTTGAAATGCCACATCATCGTCCAGTCAGCAAAAAAAGTCAAACTTAATGGTCAAAAGTCAAACTTAACGGTCAAACACTATTTTTGCACCTAATTTGTAACCACATAGTCGCGCGTAATCAATATTAGAGGTCTCTTTCATGCCCCCATCATGGAATCATGATGTGGCCATCATTCGGACTCTCGTGGATAAACATTAGCTTAAGCCCCTAAAAAATCATCAACCTCTTTCACTTTTTTTATCGTATGAAAAATTTTAGTTAAGCAAATTCTTTTAAATTTAAATTCCCTAATAAATACAAACAATACCTATATTTTTTTAGCATAAATACATGACCCTTCCCCTTAAATATTGAATAATTTATCTTGCAACATTTATAAAGAACACTAAAATTTTTCCCATTTATTTATATTTATTTCTAAAATATCTCTTAGATTGAATAATTTCCCACCAGGTTTTTCAGCTGAAAAAAATTCATACAGACTAAATACTCTCTCTAGTTCTTATTATAAGACAAAAACTTTATTAATTTTTTTTTCATGTCTCATAATTAATAAGGGTAGTGTGTGAGAGTAATAATTAATATGATATTAGAGTTTAGTGCAATTAGTAGGGGTAATATTGGAAATTATTTAAATTCTAGGGCAACTTTATTAACTTTAACTATTTTTATTGGTTTGTGAGAATAGTTAGTTGATATCTTATAATAAGGACTAGAGGAAGTATATATACAAGCTTCATCTATCCCATTTACCCAATTTGATTTCCCCACTATTTTTGTAATTTAAATTTACAATTCTATTTAAGGAATGTTGAATTTTTTTACATTTTTCATTCTATTAAGGCTAATCCTTTCAAGACTAAAAGGGTAAAGGTTTTTGTTTCTCTTAATAGGTACACTTCTCCTTAGAAAGTAAAGCCGTTTACCACTTCAACTGTGTGTGTTAATTTTTTTTACAGTTTAGCCCACACCCATGAGTATTTCTTACCATTTTTTGATTAAATATGTTATTTTACAAAATATATGAAATTTTAAAAATATTCTTTTGGCCTAAAGAAATTTAAAAATATTTATACAATTGAGGATTGACAATACTGCAATACCTTTATGGGAAAAGTATTTCTCCAGTCACTGGAGATAAGTTTATTTCCAGTGACCCCTAAAACTACGTCGTTTTGAATTAATGAAGGGTGTGTTTGTAATTTTAAGTGAATTAATGAAGTGTATTTCGGTAAAATGTATATGATAAAAAAATAAACAAAATTACGGAAACACTCTTCATTAATCCAAACGACGTAATTTTGGAGGTCACTGGAGATAATTTATCTCCAGTGACTGGAGAAATCCTTTACCCTACATGTATATATGAATCTGCTGATTATTGTTATTTTTCCAGAGAAATCAAAATGTAGAAAGTTTTATCAAAAGAAAAAAAGGTAGGAGGTACTGAGAATGGAATGGGTTCACATTACATGTTCATCTCTCTAATTCTAGGGTGAGGGCATTTATTTATTTATTTTTATGTATTTTATTTATTCAGACTAAATTATATTTGACATCTTGAAATATTTTTTGCACCTAATATTTTAAATTAATTAATTTTTAGTCCTGTATTTAAAAATATTTATCTATAACACTAGTATTCTAAAATATTTTTCCAGTACCCAATATCTTAAATCTTAAAATTTTTAGTATTTTTTTTTTTTAAAAAACCATTTATTTAATTTGGGGATGATCACATAATGAGCAGGTAATGTGGAGTGTGGACTCGAACGGAGGGGGATTTTCCATAGCAGAGATGAGAGACCCACGTTAAAAAGCACACAATCTGGACGTTTCTGCGTTGAATTTCCCGGAGAAGGCCACATAACTCATTCATATTCCCAATTCCAGCCATTTCCTCTTGATTATCTCTGTATTTCACCTTCTCTTCAATTCATTTCTCGTTGATTTTCGTCTACTTCACTCTCCCAAATGATTAACGGCGTCCCGAAGAAGAGGCCACGCCCCACCCCCACTCGACAGAACGGTTCCTGCTGCGCCGTTATTGACAGTTCCTTCTCCGATGAATCCCTCTGTGTAGTTTCCAAAAAGCCCCGTATCCGTAGTTCTCCCTGCATTGACGGCAGTAGCGCCACCACCACCCCCTCTTTCAATGACTCTTCCACCGCCGACGTCATCCTCCGCCTCTTCGTCGATAGTGCTTCTCCTCTTGGATCTTCATTTTCCTCCGATTCTGGCTCTGTCGACCCCGCTGTGTCTACCTCTGACCTTCACGTGTATCTTCACTCTGACATTCTACGCCTCTCTAAATACTTCTCGGTTATTCTATCGGATCGATGGAATGGTCAGTCTCGTCCTCAAGAATCTGATGGTTTGTTGAAGCTTAATCTCGAGGTTCCACTTACTTCGGGTGCCATTCAGTCTCATCTCACGGTGCTAGAATTGCTGTACACTAATGATTTTGCTAATACCATCGACAGTGCGTCGACGGCTTTGGATCTTCTTCCAGTTGCTCTAGAATTGCTGTTCGAGGAATGCGTTCGTTCGTGCGTTACTTTCCTGGAAGCAGTACCTTGGTCCGAAGAGGAAGAGGGGAGAGTGTTGAACTTGATCCCTTTCCTCTGCGAGGAGGAGGCGAAAGAGCTTCTTGCTAGGGTCTCTCCTGTGAGGGAAGATTCCTACGAATCGATGCTCGAAGGTTTGATTTCTTCGGCTATTCACAATTATCAGAACACGGCATTGGTTAAGGCTTTTGTGGCCAAGATTCTGCGGGATTTTTCTTCCAGGGAATCGGCTAAGAGAGTGCTGGAGAAGGCGTTCAAGACGTCTTTGCAGACTGCGAAGGAGTGCTTGGAGGAGTATTCTAGTCCCGACTTTAGAGGGACCATAATGAAACGGAGGCCTTACAGAGATTTTATTTGCACAAAGCGTTGACGTATGGGAGGCATTTGCAGTGGTTATTGGAGAGAATGATTGAGCTGAGGGTAGCTGATCAAGCTGTTAAAGAATGGAGTGACCAAGCGGCATTCTCAGCTGATTTGCAGAGGGCATTCAGGGATGATGCCGGTAGGAATATTGTCCCGGGACTTCCAGCAGTATGGCTTCGGTGCACTTACAGGTTGGCGAAAGCTGTTTCTGCCGGCGCTATTTTGGCTGCTAGACAGGTAAATGATTGTGAGCCTTGAAGCTTTTCATTCTTAATTTTAATCCTTTTACCCAGTCCGTCGCATAGTATGATTTTGAGAAAAAATTTCTATATTTGTGATAAAGCTGATAAAATTCCTAATTTATTTTCACTTGTGATGAATTTATCTGCCTTCCAGTCATTGTTCTCATGCTTGGTTTTGTATTTATTAATTATGGAGTGTCTTTGTTGCACCTAGATGTGAACCTGTTGGGGCTTTTGTATACAGCCATGAGTCACTGCGTACTAGTACTGATGAATTTGCCAATTTTGTTGCTTTTAGATATTCTCTAAAGCGCTATTCTGGGATGCTCTTTTAGTCTAGGTATCTCTATGGCTCTGTCCTTTTACTTTTCTCAAATATTTCTACATACATTTATGAACCCCTTAATTGGTCTAATGGTTAGTGAATGGTCCTCAGATTCTTCCCACATTTTGGAAGTGGAGTTTCATCTACATGCACTTAGTTGGGTATATTAAGGTTCAAGGATTCTTTTAAAATCTAAACTACTCATTGTTATCAGCTATGTGTGGATAGAGTTTTCTTTATGTAAAATTGAAGTGCCTTATCTCTCTCTCTCTGAATAGGTGAAAAAGGAAATGCCTTAACTCTTGGAGAGTTAATATGTTACAGTAGTATTTTACTTCTACTTCCTGCACATGGCCATTGACTATTGTCATGAACTGTTAAACTTGTCCAGTAAATCAATTATTTATCATCCTCTATGTACTTAGGTTTACTTCTGAAAATGGTGTTGTGTTGGATGCATCAAACGAATGATAATTCAGAAATGCAAATCAAATATGATTCTCTAGGGATTATAGCTTGGTGTCCTTACCAATTTACTTCATTTTGTGATTTGTTGATTAACCATATATTTTGAGAGCCTGATTTTCTGTGATTTGAGGATGAGTTTGAGACCAGATTTACTTCATTTTGTGTTTGTACTGTCTGAGATTGTTGTTCTTTGTTTAGGAATTTAGACTATTGAGCATAACTTGCTGAATTGTGATAGACGCAGTACAACTTACAGTTTTTTGTTGTTGGTAAAAGTACTAGTTATAGTTGAGTCACATTGAATTTGTCATATCTGTTAGTTTTACATTTTGTTATTTATCACCTAAAAGCTGAATGGGATCAAAGTTAGTGATGATGAATGCTTGTGCTAAATATGAAGATCAGGGGTTATTTTGTACCCCAACGTTCATCACAAAAAGGATTTCTTTTTCATCTTTGTGAAAAAATACATGCTCAAGGAAATATCTGTGACTGGATTTGCTGCGGAATTGAAAGAATTTCATATCCTTATGATCTAAGACTTGTATTATCACATGCTTCTCGTGCATTTGAGGCAGATTGTGAATCCTTGTTTCTCTTAACCACCAGCATTCTGACATATGCTATCGCCCTCTGCACATTCATGTGCCTTAGTCTTGAACAATAATACTAGTTCGCATTAAATTTAGAACTTTGCATTTGTGAGTGAGTTAGAATGCTAATTTCTACATTTGAATGTTCTCTTTCAGGTAAGAAGGAAGCTTGTGGAAGAGTGGCTTCCTGTTCTGGTCATATGCAAAGACAACGATTCACCAATGTCAATGTCACCGTACAAAGCGTTGTATGTGGAGCTGGAGGAAATATTCTTGAGTATTATCTCTACACTTCCTATGTCAGATGCACAAGAACTGTTGTTGCCGCAGTGTCTCAGCTTCTTAACCCGAAATGTGGATGATTGTCCTCACCTGGTCGCAGCATTCAACACCTGGTTCCGGCGTGCAGCTCAATCCGTGATCCCAGATTATAATGACAACTCTGCTGAATGAGTAGCTGCTAGTGTTCTAACGGCATATGGCGCTTGTATATATATAGGCTTTTTTCCTAATTTGCCCCTTATTAAATAACTATTTACCAAAATGCCTCTGTCAGGAAACTATTTCCCAATGTGCCCCTGTCAGAAAATTATTTTTCAATGTGCCCCTGTTTAGTCGACTAAAACTTATGGTTTAGTCGACTAAAACGCGGGAATTTTTTTTTTTTTGAAGAGCCCCGTGATTTAGTCACTAAAAAACTCATTTAGTCGACTAAATCATTAAAAAAAAGGTTAAATTTTCGGAAGGTCAACTTCTAGCTCGGGAGTCAAAATCAAGTGATTCTTTTTTTGATTCCACATAACTTTTTGAGATCTATGCACTGACATAAAAATTAACTTCCAGATTTAATGAAGAGAAAGGAGGAAAAACAAATGATTCTTTATTGTGAATGGAAATAACAATAATTCAAAATTTAAACTTTGAAATAGAAATAATTAAAATAACAACTTTCTTTTCTACACATATATATTATTTCAAAGTTTAAATTTTGAATTATTGTTATTTCCATTCTTTTAGAAATTTCAAATAAGTAGCAGGTTGTTAGGGTTATTTCCTACTTCCTAACTAGTAATTGTTGATTTAGGATTATTTCCTGCTTTATTGCTAGTTGTATAAAGAATCACTTGATTATATTTAATGAATTGTTAGTATCTCCTGCACAATAAAGAATCACTTGTTTTTCCTCCTTTCTCTTCATTAAATCTGGAAGTTAATTTTTATGTCACTGCATAGATCTCAAAAAGTTATGTGGAATCAAAAAAATAATCACTTGATTTGGACTCCCGAGCCAAAAGTTATGACCTTCCGAAGTTTTAACTTTTTAAAAAAAAAAATGATTTAGTCGACTAAATGAGTTTTTTAGTCGACTAAATCGCGGGGGTCTTGAAAAAAAAAATTGTCCGCGTTTTAGTCGACTAAAACTTATGGTTTAGTCAACTAAACAGGGGCACATTAGGAAATAGTTTTCTGACAGGAGCACATTAGGAAATAGTTTTCTAACAGGGGCATTTTGGTAAATAGTTATTTAATAAGGGGCAAATTGAAAAAGTAGCCTATATATACATGTATAGAGAGAAACTAACAATTTATAAGGATAACTACACAAAGCCCTTTGACATTATCTTTTGAGATTTCTCTCTGTTATTAAGCTCATCTGACTATTTTCCGGTGGTTGTAAGCTAATGAGTAGCTCACCTGGTTCGTTTTCTCTGGACTCACGGCTCCCTCGCCTACGGAAACAAACAACCAATAAAGGGCTTTCATATATGTCTTCCCCTCAGTATTACAAACTTTGCATAAAATTTAGAACAGGAGGAAGCATAAAACATATTTACATAATTTGATTAGATCAAAGAAATTAGTTAAGCTGGTTAATATGACATGTATTTTCTAAAATTCTATAGTCATTTTCTTAATTCCCTTTCACCCTCCCCTTGATTATTATTGATGGAGTATTAATAAGGGTTAATTAGGAAAAAATTGACAAGTATAAAAAATATGTTTTATATTTAAGATTAAGATAAACTCTCCAAATATATTCTATCCTAAGGACAGGAGGAAGATTTATATAATATACGGCAAAATGTGTCTAGCTATTCATATTTTATAGATGGATTGTTAGGTGGAAGTCAAACTATGAAATAAATAAGGACGAAGTAAATCATGAACGAATACATAATTATATTATAACCTTCAAAGAGGAGGCTGCTATGGAAACTCGGTAACGGCATTAATTAATGAATATTACTATCTCTAGTCTTAATTATAGGAACACTTTTATATTTATAGTGCAATTTACACTATAAAAGTATTCCGATAATTAGGACCGGAGGGAGTGTATTATATCCGCACTGTAGGAAAAAAATGGATTTGGTGCAAATCAATATTAAAAAATACTCTTCCAGTTGACAAATTTTTTTAACACGAATGGAAGAGACAGTTAGATCTTTTCATTCATCCTAAGATTAGTCCCACACGTTCCTAATAGATAAGGTTGAGATATTTTTATATTATTTTCTGCTAAAGATAAACCCCTTTTCCGCATCAATCCATGGCTTGTTAGGTTGCTTATTAAATTATGTAGGTCAACCAAAGATGAATCTTCAAATCCTAGTCAGCTTCGTTTTTTCCTCCCCGAGTTGGAGTGGTGTTCAAACTTCAAACTAGGCGTGCTAAATAAATAGGTCATTTAGCTTCAAGTTTACAGGTAAACACAGTCACAAGAATTGAATTGAAACGGCGGCGTAATGCTCAAAACTTCCACACAGTCATATACTTACAAGTGAAAAAGGCTATTACAGAAATTTAAACCCACAACCACAAGGATGAAATAGTTAAAAAAAATTTCCTCCTCTAGTTTTATCTGATTGAGCATGTTAAACACATAAACCCAGTAGAAATATTTGATGCGTGAAAACTCAGAAATTTGCCAACAATATATTGATCAATTCACCAAATATTTAAACATATCAAGCATGAAAGTTCAAAAATTATAGCAAGTGTCCAAAATCTTCCATACATATAGCAAATTTTTGGCTAATTTCCCAAATTGCCCCTTATTAGAAACCTATTTACCAAAATGCCCCTGTCAGAAAACTATTTCCCAATCTGCCCCTGTCAGAAACCTATTTCTCAATCTGCCCCTCTTTAGTTGACTAAAACTTATGGTTTAGTCGACTAAAACGCGGACAATTTTTTTTTTTTTCAAAACCCCCGCGATTTAGTCGACTAAAAAACCTATTTAGTCGACTAAATCATTAAAAAAAAGGTTAAAATTTTGGAAGTTCATAACTTCTGGCTCGGGAGTCCAAATCAAATGATTTTTTTTGATTCCACATAAATTTTTGAGATCTATGCACTGATATAAAAATTAACTTCCAAATTTAATGAAGAGAAAGGAGGAAAAACAAATGATTCTTTATTGTGCAGGAGATACTAACAATTCATTAAATAGAATCAAGTGATTCTTTAATATATATATATGGGTAAAGGATTTCTCCAGTCACTGGAGATAGAGTTATCTCCAGTAACCTCAAAACTACGTCGTTTTGGATTAATGAAGGGTGTTTCTGTAATTTTGTTTATTTTTTAATCATATAAATTTTACCGAAACACCCTTCATTAATTCATCTAAAATCACCAACACACCCTTCATTAATTCAAAACGACGTAGTTTTGGGGTCACTGGAGATAACTCTATCTCCAGTGACTGGAGAAATATTTTTCCCTATATATATATATATTAAAGAATCACTTGATTGTATTTAATGAATTGTTAGTATCTCCTCCACAATAAAGAATCACTTGTTTTTCCTCATTTCTCTTCATTAAATTTGGAAGTTAATTTTTATATCAGTGCATGGATCTCAAAAATTTATGTGGAATCAACAAAAAAATCACTTGAGTTGGACTCCCAAGCCAGAAGTTATGACCTTCCGAAATTTTAACCTTTTTTTTTAATGATTTAGTCGACTAAATAGGTTTTTTAGTGACTAAATCGCGGGGGTTTTGAAAAAAAAAATTGCCCGCGTTTTAGTCGACTAAACCATAAGTTTTAGTCGACTAAATAGGGACAGATTGGGAAATAGGTTTCTGACAGTGGCAGATTGGGAAATGGGTTTCTGATTAGGGCATTTTGGTAAATAGGTTTCTAATAAGAGGCAATTTGGGAAATTAGCCGCAAATTTTCTATGAACAGACCTTCAAGCACTCAAAAAATTAAGACATCCACAACAAAATGTCACACCCACAGATTAAATGCAGGAGATGCTTGTATCAGGAAGATATCGCCTATATGGAGAAGGAATTGAACATACAATATATCTAATACAAACATAACAAGAAACAAAACAATTATTTAGTAAAAAAGGAAAAAGAAGAAGGAACTCGGCTGGAAAAAACCATTATTGTGTTTTCTTAAGATGAAAGGAGGTAGAAGGCCAAAATAGAAGAGCTTGAACAGCAAAAGAGAGTAATTTACAAAAAGCGTCTTCTAAAGTGGCGAGTGGTTCCTTGGTAAGTTTTCATGATCAGTCCAACGCCGATGCCAATGCCAAGGCACACACTGAGGCCAATACCTACACCAACCCTCACACCAGCATTGAACCATGAAAGTTCTCCGTCTTCCATTTCCTCATGATATCCGGTTCTTGTGTATAGCCCACTGTAATAATCCTCATCCTCTGATTTCTGCTGCAAATAATCTGGGCCCTGCACATTGAAGCATATATGTTCGTTATAAAAACATATATGATCTTCAAATTCTGACTCTATCTATTAAACCATAATTTTCTGGTGGATTGGATGGATTATAGGTTAAGGATCTGATTTGCCAACCCTAATTAGAGGATCAGGTTTTGTGTGCAACCCAGAATATACACCAAACGGATCAAATAAGTTTTGCTCTTGTATGTGCAGGGGGATGCAAGAAAATTTTCTAGTTATGGATGTTCAATACTTGTCAAAGGAAGAAATTTCAACTCTCATTGGGCATAAGAAGCCAAGTTATAAGCAGAAAAATACTCAAGAGGGACACAAAGTTGAACAATGATCCATGGGTTAATGAGAAAGAAAAATAACCCTTGCCTGTCCCTCAAAGCTTAAGCAAACACAATGCAGTTGCTTCAATGAAACACACAAAAATTTATATACTTTTCTTGTTTAGGCTCAGCATACTACAACATTTGTGGATTCCACTCAGAAATGAGTGAGAGTTAGCAATAAAAACTGTAACATTAACACAGAGATGCCAAAAAAAAAAAAACAAAAGTGGGGGAAAACAGTTAGAAGTGAATCCGTCGACTGAGTTTATACAAGAACACCTAAAAGTAAGCCTCAAACATGGTTTCATTGAGTTCAATTTTCAACTGTCCTAAATTCTGATGTTCTTTGATAACATGGTTAATTCTTGTGAAAGAGGATCTTTGTTCGAAATTTCAAACAATTCAACAACAAAAGGCATAGCAACAAGGCAAATGGAACAACAAAGCAAAATAGAAGCAACACAACATAGCAGAAATGAAATTGAAGAATCAATTAGCATTTAGTTACCTGCATTTGCAAAGCAAGACTTGAAGGAACATGTTTCTGGTTCTCATCAGCTTCATGCTCAGGAATTGCATCCAACCCTCCCTTCCTCATGGCTTTTTTCTGAGAATTGAGCCTTAGTGTCTTTGTTAATATAATTGGAGTCCCCAAGAAGGATCCTGCAATGTAGACCTCAATTGTTGGTGAAGCTGAATCAGGTGACATGAATTGTTCCCCCCTGAAGAAGCTAGTGCCTGGAGTTAAATCTGATTCACAGCTCATGATCCACCTTTTTCCATCCAAATTCGAATCGCGTTGAAGATCCTTGTTGTCATTACATAGATCTAAAACCCCAGAAAGCAGAAGGACATCATTATCAAACACCTCATACTTCACACTACCACTCGTCCTTATGCTATCGGTGCTCACAAATGTCACTTCTTCTGATCTTCTATCCACTCTGTCTCTTTTAAGAAGTGTAGAAACCCCATCGGAGTATATACTAGTTCGTACACCGTTAACTTCTAGAAGGGTATCGGGATTCAGAGGAATGTGGTTCAGTGTAAGAACCTCAGGAGTAGTGTCATCAAGCTCACATTTGCAAACTCTTACATAGAATACTCTTATGTCAAGCCAAGGTAACGAGCCCTTCATGGAGGGTTGATAAGAGTGTCTAGTAGCAATGTGTCCATTACCAATTGCTCCATTTCCATTAGCCTTACGATAATCCTCCATCATCTCGCAACATTAATTCTTCTCCTCACCAAGATTCTTACATCTCAATTCCAATAAAACTTGCGCCAACAACAATCCACTGAAATGATCTTGACTCGCAAAATGGGTAGCAATATCAGTGATGTGAAATCTGCCCAAATTAGAAGCAAACGTTCATAAATGATTGTCAACAGAAAGGAGAAGGTCTGAAATCTAACGTCAATAGAGATATGGGAAATAATTCTGCCAACTTAAGATCATGGATACAGCTGCTAATGAAAAATTTAATGATAAAGCAACAAATTAGAAATGATGAAAAGCTCATAGCTATACAAAGATAAGAAAGAGGCAGGAAACTCAACTCAATAAGATAAGATAAACATCAAAAGCTAAGGTTTTAGAATCAGTAGACCAACACCACAAAAAAAGTTAAAAAAAAAAAGTTGTTCATGGCCAAAAGAGAGCTGATTAAGATTAACCAACCCAAGAAAGAAAGAAACAGAAGAGGGACCCCAGTAGAAAAATCTTCTGGTATCAGAGGCTCAACTTGCAGAAAGTGCTCTCTCTCTCTCTAGATTTTGATCAATTTTCGAATGAACAGGAAAGAATACCACACTGAAGTTAATTAACCAATTTCGCAACAACGTAATTGCAACAATCTAAAGGGCAAAAAAGAATAGCCAAAAGTTGCATTTGCGGTGGAATTGGGAATCGGAAAGATAAAAACGTAGACTATGACAAACTTGTCGCAATATACGATAGAGACCAAACGCCTAAGGAACCGACAAAACGAGGACTCGCGTGAATTCGATACCACAAATAATAATTTCACAGCAAAACCAAACTCACCAAGAAAAATAATGGGATTTAAAGATGCCAAAAGAATCGAATATTGATAACAAGAATAACCTTTTGGCACATAACCAGAATCGCTGCCACGAGAGGAAGAATCTAATCTAACAGAAAACAATTCAAGTCCTCAAGACTCTATGAAATCTTCTTCTTTCATTTGAAACCGTCACTTACATCAGAGCATGAGAAAAACCGAAATACTCAAATCTTCAGAAAACATGGCATATGGATTCTTCTCTCAATTTTGCAGTTTGCTATAATTTTAAGACGCCCAGAGAAGTTGTTGAAGATCCAGATCGATTCTAATTGGGAAAGAGGACTAGTTCCGTTCGGCCCCTAATGTTCTTGGGATCTTATCCACAACAGAGAGGATATGCACTTTCACGGTAACGACGTATATTGAATAAAAAGGAGAAGCTTATTATTTTCTTTCTGTATGATCCTATGATATGACGACGACGAATCACAATTTGTATGAAGATTATACTATAAAATTGTTTCTTGGCCACATTAAACCCTTAAATTTTGTTTCCTATATTTTTTAATCATTTTATTCATTTATTCAAAATAAAAAATTTGGCCGGCTACTTGCAAGATAGTCCTAATCGTAATCCAAAATATCTCGGTCTCTTTCCTTACCCAACTTTGCTTACTAAAACAAATTGTGGCTGTTTCTGCCTTTCTGGCAAAATTATTTCTGCGTTTGAATAGTTTTCTCAAACTATTAAGAAGTTACTCCTTCTGGTCTTTATTATAAGGTACTAATTAGTAAGTATATTTGATCCTTTTTATCAGACACTCGTTTGTTCCCAAGAAGCATTAATTATTTTTTTCATATATACCCCTAATTAATAAGGGTAGTGAGTGAGAGTAATAATTAATATAATATTAAAGTTTAGTGCAATTTAATAGGAATAATATTAAAAGTTACTTAAATTGTAAAACAATTTTATTAACTTTAACTGTTTTTATTGGTCTGTAAGAATTGTTAGTTGGTGTGTCTTATAATAAGGATTAGAGGAAATATATGTGTATGTAACTAATTTCCCGGCTCTATACAGCAAATGAATTGGCATCTATGATCCATTTTAAGGATAAAAAATTAAGATCATCATATTTTATTCCCATTACGAAATTTTTTATATTTAAATACTTTTAACAGTGAACTACTCCCTCCGGTCCTAATTATAGGAGCAATTTAACCGATTTTAGAGGGATTAAGGAGGGGAGTTAAATTAGTTAATTTTACTCATTTTCCTAAAATGGCCTTATATAAATTTAAAATGACATAACTAAAAGTGAATTACAATTTCACCACATACTCTCCAACCAATTTTCCTTTTCACACGCTTTCTAATTGAAATAATGCTCTTACTATATAAACATATATGTGTGTGTGTATATACATACAGATCTATCTACATATACATATATATTCTACACACACACACACACACATATATACATATATATGTACACACACATATATACATACATATACACACACATATATATATATAAATGCTCCTAATAATAAGTATAGATAGGGGTATTATAGGAAAAATTGACAAAAGTTAAAACTTACTCTTATAATTAGGACCAAAACCAACTCCAAAATGTGTTCTTATAATTAGGACCAGAAGGAGTATATATTAATTAAAGTCTTCTTTTATTGGGTTAAGGGTAGTATTTTCCCATGCACATTAAGTATTTTACTCCTAAAGAATTTTTCAAAGCAATGAGTACCATAAATTTTAGAATTCTAAGTGCTATTGAAAAATATTTTAGGATACTAAATACACCAAAATCATTTTAAAAAATTGAGTGTGGCTGAAAAAATGCGGTAGAATGCTGACTACACCAAAAAAAAAAAAATTAGAATATGAAATGCAACTAAAAAAACATACATTAAATGTGGACTTTATTCTAACCAATTTAAGCCCAACAAGAGCAAATTATTTTTGAGGCCAGAAAATATTGCAATGTATAAAAGTAGTGAAAAATCAATTAATTAGTGAGATGATATAGTTCACAAGGGATGCTTATCTTATCCTTGGAAAGCATATACAAATGGTTGGTGTGTTTATACTAGAATATGACTTTATGCATGAAAAATCAGGAGATCATGAGCTCAGCAGCATGTGGAAGCTTGTTAAGAA
The DNA here is from genome assembly GCA_025563575.1 of Acacia pycnantha. Taxonomy (NCBI): domain Eukaryota; kingdom Viridiplantae; phylum Streptophyta; class Magnoliopsida; order Fabales; family Fabaceae; genus Acacia; species Acacia pycnantha. The sequence continues at coordinate 2,725,653 of JAMWYP010000010.1, read as the reverse complement.
ATTAAACAGAAAGTGACACGTGGCGTGCTGTGGAGAAGGGACCACGGAGTGAGATAGATAGATTTAGATTGGGATGTCATCCTTTTCTTTTGATAATTTTAATGAAAAATGTTTTCCTAAATATATAGTAAATAATGTGCCAATATTATTTAAAGAATTGGAAAGAGACGGGCCATGACCGTCCAGCATATGCGTGACACTCATATGGCATATCATAATGTTAACGTGCCCACGAAGAATGACACAGTTGGCATATCACGTGACACTCATATGGCACATCATAATGTTAACATGCCAACAAAGAATGATATAGTTGGCTAAGGCGACACCTTCACCTTAAAAGGAAGGAGGTTTGATAACCGTTGATCAATGTAAAGATCTTGTTGGTGGACGATCTGTAAGTACTCAGTAAGCGATTTTTGAGCCTAGAGATATATCCTGGTCCTGATGGGTACCGGTGTCTACCCCCACCTAAACTTTCACTTATATAAAAAGATAATGTTAACATGGTCCCGTGCCGTGCCATGCCTTGCTAGTTGCTACTAGAATTCTCTTAAATGAGTCCACGCTAGCCTCAACCCTCTCTTCTCAGTTGTCCCATTTTTCCGTCGTTAGTTTGTTTTGACAGTTGAGATTAACTCGAGGAAAGAAAATGTCAAATATGACCCACATACATACATACATATCCTTAATATAAAAAAGGGTAAATGAGCAAAAATACACATGTGCTTTACCTCCGGGAGCGCTCAGTACCATATGCTTTTTTTGAGAGAAAAAATACACACGTGGTTACCATTTTGGAGCAAAAGTCACATCCCACTGTTATGTTACTGTTCACCGTGATGAGAGAGAAAGAGCTGAAGTGAACAGTAACATAACGGAGGGATGTGACTTTTGCTCCAAAATAGTAACCACGCGTGTATTTTTGCTCCCAAAAAAAGTATATGGTGCTGGGCGCTCCCAGAGATAAAACACATGTGTATTTTTGCTCATTTACACTAATATAAAATTTAGTTTGTAAAGTAAATATACTAAAATTTGAACAAAAGGCAAGAGCACTTTCAGTTAGGTGCGCATTAGGTGAGGATGTGAGGTGGATGGTTTGATTTGATGTTGGACAATCCCGGATTCCGTTCCCTATCGAAATCGATCTTTTCAACCGTCCAATTGAACCAGTCAAATTTTATAATTTAAAATTTTTAAATGTGAACCGTCCGAATGTAAGTAATAATTTATGGTTAGAAATGACCTATGACGATAAAAAGGGTGATTTGTAAAGTAGAGACTAGAGAGAATCTGGACGGATCTGGCTTTCCTCCGATGCATCAGACCGTCCGCTGCACTTTTTTACACTTAATAATATACCGCATGCGGTACACACACCGCATGCGGTACAAATTTTTAGGCAAAAAAGGTGCAGCGGACCGTCCTTGCATCGGAGGAAAGCCAGATCCAATCTGGACACCATATAAGAATTTTGAGGCTGAAGCTACTAAAATTATTAACGCGCTCATACCATATGAAAGGACAAGGATTGACTGAACATGCCAAAGAGCGACATCATTCACCAGTTTCGAGCTGCAAAACAACCAAGCAAATCCCATTCTGTCATAAAGTATCATCAATCCTTCGATCTCTAATCAAATTTCCTATTCACATAGCAGTCTAATCGTTTAGGATCCTACCGCAAGCAGAGTCAATACGGAGGTTCCTTAGCTTGTGTGGTTAAAAACTTTACTCATAACCATCAAAGCAACAGATGATCATTTTATGAGTATCTATCTAAAAGGTTGAAACAACTAGAACCATCAAAGCAACAGTTCAATGTTCCCAAAGGAAAACCATAAATCCTATAGCAAGGCCACTCCACAACATTGCAGGAAACAGTGAATGGAGGTGTTATCGTTTGAAAGAGAAAGAGAAGACAACTTCAAAGAGAACACGTAATTAGCAGCAAGTCAATCACCTAATTCTCATCCAAATAAAGAATTTCAACTATGCAAGTCTATAATAGTTGCTCCACCATACAATGGTCAAAATTTCACCGTTAGAAACTCTGTTTCCCTCCCAAGGCGAGAGGCAGAGAAGAGGAATAAACTACAGTTTTCTCTTCTTTTATCTTATTCATCATTTTGAATGAATCCGGCAGGCTTGTCACAACGTTTTTTCAAGTCCTATACAGCAAGGTACAAGAAAGCATCAGCATGCAAGTTAAGAATACATTGGCAAAATCCATACCCGAAAGTCTAGCTCTTAGTGCACTTATAACTACGGAGGCATATTACAATAAATTATGCGGGCAATAGTACACCATTATGCAAAATACCAGGTATTTTGGAAGTCTACATTTAGAATGTTGATATCATGTCAATGTAAAATACCCGGACTTCAAAACTCCATAATCCAAGGTGTACAACGCATATTATCAATTATTATTCCAACCACTGGGATCTTAATTTTAAGGAGTTCAATATTGGGATAATTGCAATTGGAGTAGCATCTCGAATGAGGTTTGGAGATGCCAACATGCCAAATGTCCATCCTAAAGTTAATGTAGTATTAGAATTAGGCTCATGTACGTAAACAGGTGCATGAAGAAGAAAACACCAGCAAAGTGAGAGCAAGAAAATAGCATTAAATTTTTTTTTTTGTTAAGAAATTATCTTCCATCTCTTTGCAAACAAGATACTCTCGAACCTGTTAAAAAGTTTTGTCAGCATTGCCATAAAACACCAAATACTTGATAAACATTCTAGTATAGATGCGTTTTAAGTTGTGAATAATTATACTTAGCTTTCAGAAGGGATGGAATACTTCCATAAATTTTTATTTCATTAATCTGCCCTTGAGAACTACTATACTATTTATATATTGCTACTTAGTTTTTCCTTTTTGCCAAAGCCATGTAATCTAGTTTCATATCACATCGATTTTAGGCAAACATGCTTATTTCTCAAATTATGAATCACTGTAGTGGTCAAATTTTCATATTGTTGTTCAATAAATATCCCTTGCAAGTTGAATTCTAGTTGAATTCCTGCCTATTACAATTAATAAGCAGAGAGATAGAGCTTAAAGTAGCACCTCGAGAAAGCCAGCTCCAGCAGGTAGCATTGGCGGCGATGCTGGAAGTGAGCCTAGCATCAGCAATGGCGGTATGAAGAGGCATCATAGACTCAACACTTCCCAGTACAGACAAAATCCTTCAACAACCATAATTCAAAATTGAATAAAATAAACCTTTACGCAAAAGTGGAAATCAATATGGAGAATGGAGCAGACGCAGCAATAATTACGGAGTTCAGCTTAAAAGAATTGCTTGTTGAATATTTTTTCTGGTCAATAAAGGTGATATTGGCATCGAAATGATGAAAGGAACTAGAGTGTGAAGTTGAATCTGAGGTGTTGTGTACCTGGAAGTTCGAGGGATGATCGCTGACGAAGGCGAAGAGAAGAAAGCCGGCAGGGATGCAACACTTTGGTGTTTTTGGATTAAGCTTCGAGAACGATTACCGAAAGACCTTGAGCTTACCCTTAGCACTGATTTACAGAACGAAGAAGCCATTGCTGACTCAGAAATTCTGAATACAAGCTAGGAAATGAACGAGCGAACACAAGTGAGCTTGAACCCTACCTACCGAATGCGGAAATGAAGCTTGTACGACGTCGTCTGCTCGTTGTTTCATGTTTTGACCTTCCGCAAGCATTAGTTCCTCATTACTCCTCCAATCTTTAATACAATACTATAAGATATAGTTACAACTTAATCTTAGTTGTAAGTATAAGAGATAATTTTTTATTTATCAATAATTTTTTAAATTTATCCCAATTGATACTCCTTCAATAATAATTAAGAAGGATATGCAAGAAGATAATTAAGAAAGATAACTACATGTTTTAAAAAGTGCATACCATGTTAACTAACTTAATTAATATAATCAAATTATGTAAATATGTCTTATATTAAAGATTGGAGGGAGTATTTTCAAACTAGGGTAAATGAGCAAAATTACCCTTTATCTCTTTTATCCAGAGCTATTGGCACTATAAATAATATTTTAGTGTAAAATACTAATGATTTTAAAATACCTTAAAAGGCCACTTTTGTCAAATTACTGTTTGGTCAAAATTTTGACCAAATAAAGTAAGGATAAATGAGCAAAAATATCCTTTTATTCCTTCAAAATGAGCTACTAGCATTATAAAGTCATAAATAAGTTTTGGGTGTAAAAATACTTATAATGATTTTAAAATAGTCCTAAAATATTATTGCTGTTAAATTTGTCTCTTTATTTTGACTTATGGGCCACCATTTATTTGGTTGTACTCGCCCTAAAATGGGCTTTTTTATCAAAATAATTTTTTTAAAAAAAATTACCAGATTAAATCACATTCGAAACTATTTATTAAAGTAAGACAGTTGGAAACGTTGGCTGACAGTATGCCACAAATGGCGTAAGAAATCCCAACGAGATTGAGTATTTTTTTATGAAAGGCGTGGGAAATTCTCACGTCATTAATGGCGTGAGAAATTCTCACGCCGTTAAGGCGTCAGAATCCTGACATTGGCGTGAGAATCTCTCACGCCATTAATGCATTAATCAATTAATGGCGTATCTAAACCCTACGCCACAGCGCTGTAGCGCCACAAATCTCAGCGCCATTAATGGCGTAAGCAGTAGATTGGAAAATATTTTTAGAATAGCTTCAATTTGGTATTTTTTTTAAAAAAAAATTATTTTGGTAAAAAAAGCCCCTAAAATGCTTTGTGAATCAACAGTGGCTTTCGCTTGTGGCTTATCCGCAATATTTTACATAGCCTTCTTTGCCTATCTTTGGTTTGAGGGAAGGTTAGGGGGGGAGGAGAGGAGAGGAAAATTTTTGACCAAATTACCCATGGAAAATTTTAAAAATTACACAACTTTTTTCATCATTTTCTGCACATTAACTTTGGAAGCATGTCACATCATGGACATATCTGACTTTTCACACTAGGGAGGGGCACCTCCCCTCCTTCCCTCACCTCTAACCAAACATAGCCTTTGGGATCATTATCAATTCCCTCTTCTCTTTTTTTTCCCCCTTTAAATTTATGATTAAGGGGCAAAAATATACATGTGTTTTTTTAGAGGAGTGTCCAACACTAAGTATTTTTTTAGGTATAAAAGTGACTACGTGGTTACAAATTAGGTATAAAAATACCGTTAGACCGTTAAGTTTGACTTTTTTTGCTAACTAGACGATGACGTGGCCTTTAAGGTGAAAAAAATACACATGTGGTTTGTTTAAAAGAGTGTCCGACATTTTAGCAAAAAAAAAAAAGAGTGTCCGACACTAAGTGCTTTTTTTAGGTGCAAAAATATCGTTCAACTGTTAAGTTTGACATTTTTCTTATGGACAAAATAGTATCAGGCATTACCTTGAAATATACTCCCTTTATTCTTTATTATAAGGCACCGACTAACAAGTTTATTTGGTCATTTTTATAAAGCACTTGTTTGTTCCCAAGGAGCATTAATTATCTCTTTCCATATATGCCCCTAATTAATAAGGATAATGAGAGAGAGTAATAATTAATACTCCCTCAGGTCCTAATTATATAAACACTTTGTAGTGCAATTTGCACTACAAAAGTGTTACTATAATTAGGACCGGAGGTAGTATGATATTAGAATTTACTCAATTTAGTGCAATTAGAAGGGTTAATATTGGAAGTTACTTAAATTTTAGGATAACTTTATTAACTTTAATTGTTTTTATTTGTTTGTGAAAATTGTTAGTTCGTGCCTTATAATAAAGACCAGAGGGAGTAGTATCTTGAAAAAATATTTCAAGATGTTGATTGGTATTGAAAAATACTTCACGGTCTTGAAAGATTATTTCGGGGTACTGACTGGTAGCAAAAAAAATACTGACAGGTACTAAAAAGATACTTCAAGATACTAACTGATACTGAAAAAATACTTCATGATCTTGAAAAATTATTTTAGGATCTTGAAAAGATATTCCAGGGTACTGAATGATACTAAAAAATACTTCAAGATACTGAGCAGTACTACAAAGATACTTCAGATACTAAAAAAATACTTCAGGATACTTACTGGTACTAAAAAAATACTTCAGGATACTGACTAGTACTGAAAAAATACTTTCTGATCTTGAAAAAAATATTTTAGGGTTCTGAATGATACTAAAAAATACTTGAGGGTATTGACTGGTATTGAAAAAATATTTCATGATCTTGAAAATTATTTCATGGTACTGAAAAATACTTCAAGATATTAACTAGTACTAAAAAGATAAAAAAAATTCAAAGAAATGGTTAAACGGTATTTGTGCACTTAAAAAAAAGTATTTGGTGTTAGACATTCTTTTAATCAAATCACATGTGTACTTTTGCACTTTGAAAGTCACATCATCCTCGAGTCAGTAAAAAAAAGTCAAATTTAATGGTCAAACGATATTTTTGCACCTAATTTGTAACCACATAATTACTTTTACATCTAAAAATATAGTTAGTGTTGGGCACTCTTTCAAAAAAAACATAGTGTCTTTTTGCCCCAAAACCCTTTAATCTTCTTTTCAATGGACGATTTGGGCCGGGCCTCCCCGTAAAGAAAAAAGGCTAAGAAGCATAGTTGGTGGAGTTTATTACTTGTAGGTAAATGGAATATGAGCCAAAGAGAGTTGGCATAGATGGTAAGGGATTTGGTCAAATCTCAGTGGGATGTGTATTCGATCCCCGCTGCCGTCGTTGGGACTCCTTTGGTAGGCGATCTCGTAAGTCCCCATTAAGTGCTCAAAGAGCCCGGGGCCGTACCCTGACCTTGGTGGGGGGGGGACTGATGTCGAACCCCTCCAAAACCTTTTTGTATAAAAAAAAATGGAATATGAACTTGTATAAAAAAAAAATGGAATATGAACTTTATATCAAAATGGAATATGAACCCGAAGAGTGGGAAAACAAAGGAATATGAACTTTATATCAAAATGGAATATGAACCCGAAGAGAAAAAAATAGTTGAAGGTATATGAACTTTATATCAAAATGGAATATGAACCCGAAGAGAAAAAAATAGTTGAAGGTATATGAACTTTATATCAAAATGGAATATGAACCCGAAGAGAAAAAAATAGTTGAAGGTGATATGAACTTTATATCATATTCCATTTTTTTATATTAAAAAAAAAGGAATATGAACCCGAAAAGAAAAAAATAGTTGAAGGTAATAATTGAAAAGGTTAAGGTCCATTTTTACCAACAAATTATTACAAAAAGAGCATTCAGCACAAATATTAATTAAGTGTACTTTAATTATAAACAAACAATTAAAAATTGGGAAAATTATAATAAATGACCTATGATAAATAATATTTATTAAGAAGGACCATAAAAATAGTAATTATTTTGAAGGACCAGAAATTAAAATATTAAAATAGAAAGACTAAATTGCCCTTGTGTTATCTCTATATCTTCTTGTATTCTCTCTCCTCATACTAAGCAGATCTCACGATGTGATTCACGTCTTCTTTCGATTCCAAACTAAACTTATTGATTTTCGTCAATTTTATTGGTATCAAACTCGATCTTGTTGTTCATTTTTCGAGGAAGATGCTAATGTTTGCTGCCATGGCTTCTCTTCTTTGTCACTATATTTTAACTCTCCACGCTTAGCTTATGCGATTCATGTGTTCGGGTCAAGGTTCAGGTCTGATTTATTTTGGAATAGTTGGGCAGTGGGTTGATTTTCCATTGTTTTCAGTGTGTATGAGACAATTAGGTGCCAGTGAATCTATTGGGTTTGGTTTTATCCTGTGTTCTTTAGTGTGAGTCAACTCAGCTCGGTCTCGGTGACCCAGTGGCCTAGTTAAGATCAAGTCTTGGGCTACATCTTTTAAATACCGTATGCTGATGTTATTGGTTGGCATGAGACGAACCATCTCAAAGAAAGAGTTTTTATTGATGTAGAATATTATTATTTATTATACCAGTGCACTTTATATTGTTCACTATCCAATATACCTGCCTTATATAGTGGTAATGCATGTTCTTGAAATTCTAATTTAATTAATAAAAAATAGCAATGCACACATATAACTATATAAGAATGGTACTCCCTCCGTCCCTAATTATAGGAGCAAATTTTGGAGTTGGTTTTGGTCCTAATTATAAGAGCAAGTTTTAACTTTTGTCAATTTTTTCCTATAATACCCCTATTTATACTTATTATTAGGAGCATTATATATATGTGTGTTTACATATATATGTATATTTGTGTTTATGTGTGTCAATGTGTGTGTGTGTGTAGATATATATGGGTGTGTGTCTCTATGTATGTAGATAGATCTATATGTATACACATATATATACACACATATATGTTTATATAACAAGACCATTATTTCAATTAGAAAGTGTGTGGAAAGAAAATTAGATCTATATGTGTACACATGGCTATATAAAAAGCAACTAATATACATATATAAACTAATATGTCATGGATATCTAACGTAAGGCAAATTAGAAACACTTATAATTAGGGCAACTTGTGTCATTTTAAATTATATAAGGACATTTTAGGAAAATGAGTAAAATTAACTAATTTAACTCCTCATTAATTCTCTCAAAATTGGTTAAATTGCTCCTATAATTAGGGACGGAGGTAATATATATTAAGCTTATATATAGACATGAGGGTGTTTGGAGCCTACAGAAAGAAGACTCGAATTGAAAGAGGTCATCAAATCTGGAGATGCTGCAGGGAGGAAATCTTTCCATAATAGAAGCATTTTATTAGGAAACTTCACCTATGCTCCACAAGGTCATGGACCGATTGTCTTCATTATACAACACAATCAGATTGCATATCAATCAAAATTAATTGTTATTATAAGGAGAGAGAATATAAGAGGATATGGAGATAACACATGGGCAATTTAATCTTTCTAATTTAATATTTTAATTTATGGTCCTTCAAAATAATTATTATTTTTATGGTCCTTCTTAATAAATATTACTTATCCTAGGTCCTTTATTATAATTTTCTCTTAAAAATGTGTAGTCAGCACAATTAACTTTTAAAAAGGTGCAATCAGCACAAAGCCGTTAGAAACAGATAACTAACCATTATCTAATGTGCAGATTGGCCAATGAACTTTTACTCCAGGAGCACAAAATTCTTAATTTCACTAATTAAATAATTTTTTCCTCAATTGTCGTTATTCAAAACTCTTGGGTACTCCTGGAGTAAAAGTTCGTTAGTCAATCTGCACTTTAGACAACGATCGGTTATCTTTTTCTAACGGCATTGTGTTAATTGCATCTTTTTAAAAGTTAATTGTACTGACTGTTGTTTGTTTGTATTTAAGGTATCTTTAATTAATATTTGTACTAGATGCTCTCCTTATAGTTTGTTGCCAAAAATAGACGTTAACCCTAGTTGAAAAATCGGTCCGAGTCCGACCCAATCTACATATTGCCCTGGCCTGCTTTCTCTTCCCGCAACGTTGCAAGTGGAGCGCAGAGGTTGATTGAGAATGGCGGAAGAAGCAATTCTCAGTTACCTGGAAAAGGGCGAAGTAATTTCAGATTCCGGCGTCTTTGCTTCTGAACGTGGAATTGACCACAATGAGATCGTCAATGTCATCAAGAGTCTCCACGGTTTTAGATATGTCGATGCTGAGGTGCCGTACATATCTTCCTAGTTAACGCCATGTTTATGTTTCACTCGCTGCTTCAGTATTCATGAGAGTTCTTGGTTGTTCCTTGAAGCTTGTCGTCATGGTTCTGTATATGAATTACACCTTTCAGTACTCATGGTTGTTTAGTTGCTGTTTCTGTTACATTTGTTGCATTGCAAACCTTGGCTTTGAGCTAGAAAGATCCTACTTTTACATGAAAAATAGTATAGTAAAGCAAGATGGATAGCTTATGCTTAAGAAGACATCTATTATTATTCTGTACATTACTTTTTCTAACCTTGTTTGCATTCGAAATGGTTTGTTTGTTTTTTTAAATCATATTGTGTTTAAGCTTTAGTGGTTTGATTGAAGTTGCTTGAGGCAGCTTCTTTGGCGGGTTTATAGTTAAGATCAAATTCACCTTCGCTATAACTGTGTTATCGTGCAGGACATTAAGAGGGAGACATGGGTGCTAACTGATGAGGGGAAGACATATGCTGCTGCAGGATCACCTGAAGTGCAATTGTTCCTGGAAATACCGCCAGAAGGAATCTCAAAAGAAGAACTTCAGGTTATTATTCCACACACTGAAGACTTATGATAGCTTTAATTGTTCTTACTATTAGTTGTCATAGCTCAATTAGGAAATTGTATTCAATTTTCTGTTTTTGTACTGTACCAGTAAATTTTGGTAAGAAAACTGAAAGCTGTTGTCTCCTTGCAGAAAAAGCTAGACCCCTCTGCCTTCAAAATAGGCTGTGCTCAGGCTGCAAAGAATAAATGGGTGGAGTTAGGAAAACAACTTATATCCCGGAAGGTTTGCTATGGTCAACTTGTTGCCTTAATCTTAAGATGGTCAAAGTTCATTAGATTCTTCTTTTTCTAACCTGCGATTGTCATTTGTATTTAACACTCATATTAAAATGCTAAACCTAACTAAATAACAGCTATAAGTTCATAAGCGCATCTGTAAGTTTATTTATCAGATTTTTTTTCCTGTTAATGCTCAATTTTGCTGCTTATTTGTTAGAGCTTTACTCATGCCTCTAATGTTTTGCTTTAGTGGTAAAATTTGGTCAATGGCATTGCTAATATATGGTGTCGTTTTCACTCTATCTCTCTCCTGTTCTATTTGATTATCTCTCCTCTAAAGGAATATTCATAACCAAATACAGAATTGTAGTGATGATTCAATGTATGCACCTTTTGCTTATTTGGCTTAGTAATACTAATGACTTTATTATGCACTAATTATTGTTGACAAGTCTATATTTTACTGTCAGGTTCAACATGTAGAAGATAGAGTTAAAGAATTGCTTCTAAAAGTACAAGAGGGACAGGTGGGTATGATATTGTGTAAGTTTCAGTTTTCAGTTGAGTCAGTATCCTGTCCTTTCACCCTCTAGGGCCAAGGAATTATTGGTTGTGGGTTTAAGCTTGTTCCCTCCTCTTTGCCATTGTCCTTCTTATGTTTCGTTCTTCTAAGTTTCAAATTTGGATACCTCTTTAATTTTCCTGCATATGCTATTAATTCAGGTTATTGGATCAGATGATATTAAGGCTCTCAAAGCAAGAAAGCTTATTGTTCCACAGTAATAATAATTTCTTTGCAAAAAATTTAATTTCTTGTTGGTTCAAGATTATTTTACCTTGTTACAGAGCTTTTAAGGCATATTACATTTTCCGTGATTCTATATCCTCTTTTGATATGGAAAATATCTTATGATTTAGGACATGGAAGGGCTACTCGGTGAAAAAGGGCCCTGACTATGCTCCAAGAAGAAAGAAAGTTGTCACTGATCTAACTCGAGACAACCTACAGAGGTATTCTTTTTAATTAAGGAAAGCTACGCATTAAATCCTCTGCATTTAAATTGTTACTTGGTGCCAGTGTCTCGGCTATATTCTCTTGGTAAATTGTATGATTTTTCCATAGATGTTTTTATTTTTTCTGAAATTCTGTCTTTGTTGTTTTGTTTTATATCAGTGGAGAGTGGAAGGAATTAGAGTTCAAAGAGTACAACTACAGTGCTAAAGGTCAGCCACTTGAGGGTGGTTGCCTTCATCCACTACTGAAGGCAAGAAAATTGCTCCTCATTTCCTCTCTCCCTCCTACCCCTTACCAATGGGAAGATGATGAATATCAAAATTTGTTCATCATTACCACCTTAATTTTAACTGTAAACAATGCCTATACTCAGGGATGGATGCTTATGCTGACATTGCTATTGATGTCCATCCTTTGTACATTTATTTTTAAGCATGTATCAGCGTATAAATATTAAATACACACACACACACACATGCTTGCATGCACGACATGTGTGTGTGTGGTTAGTATGATGCTGTAGTTGGCATATTGCAAATTGAATCTCTCAACATGAGCAATGTATTAAAGCTATATTTTATTAAACACTGGAAGCTAATTATACCTAAAATTATGCTATAAGGAATTCCAGATTTCAGCTGAAACAAAAGGTTGATTAAACAATGCGTGATTTATGAAAGAGTCTGTTGAATGATGTGTGAGTTAACATGGACCTAGGATTGGCCTAAATGGAGTACTGGTTTGTGGATAAATGTCCTAGAAAGGTTCCCTGTGATTTTTGCACAGTAGAAAAGGCTGAAGTCTGATTTTATTGAAGCAATGTTCATATTTTTCTTATTCTGAAAGTCATTGTCTATTTACAGGTGCGTCATCAACTAAAACAAATTTTCCTCTGCATGGGGTAAGCCTTATTATTGTCATGTGAAATCTAATGTTTTTTCTGGGCAATACATTCATTTTGAATAATTATCAGTTCTGAATTTCAATCTGGTATATGCTGCAGATTTGAGGAGATGCCAACAAACAATTTTGTTGAAAGCAGGTAAGTTTTTTCCCAGGCCGTATCAATTCTATTCTGTTGTCAGTTGCTGATTCATAGCTACTGAAAAATTATGTGATAGGTTTTGATTTCATGGCTTCATGTATCCTACTGGTATAAACGTATAATGTGATAAAGATGGTCCCTCGAAATCTCTAAATTGTAGTGAAATCCCATGGGATTTTTGGGTAATATATTCCAATTGTGAAAAGACTGAAATGCCCCCCTCTTCTCTCATCGCCACCACAACAAAAAACAACTTCTTTTTCTCTCTTAATTCTTCTTTTGCTGGTTATCATATTGAGTATTCGAGACATGAACAACACTTGATGCTTCAGTTAAAGTACTCAAAACTGGGGTTTCAAACTGCACTGGCTCAGCGACTGTCTGGATGTTGTGACTGTTATTTGAGCTTGTAACCAAAGCCAAAACGGTGGTGTTGGTCAAATCTCTGATTTCAATTCCATGAGACGGATCATTAAGCGGAAGCGAGGAGGGGTCATCCTCAGCTTGATCGGCGTTAGGAGTCATGAGAGGCCACAAACCAATATCTGGTTGTTGAAATTGAACCATACTTTCACCTTGTTCATCAGATCCGAGGTCTGGAAAATCAATTTAGTGAATCCCAACTCTACCACCCCATTCGCCTATGGTATGCAAACCAAATTTTGAAGCCTGAACACATGGCTTTGTCTCGCTCTCTTGTAAGTCGAAGCCGTCAACCTCTCCTCGCCAGTGATCTAGACAGGGGTGGAAGTGGAATTGTAGAAGGCTTGACCCAGAATCCCGTCACCGTTGACAAACGATTGAGTCATGGAAACGAGAAAGAACCAATTGGTGACTTCTTCGTCCAAGACATGGTCCTTGGGGCAGAGGATCAAAAAAATGAGGGAATTCAGCTCACGTATAACCTTCTTCCAAAGCTCTTGCTCCGCCGCGGACGACAGCGTTTTGGCCTTGCTTTTCCTAAACTTGGTTGTGGTGGCAATGAGAGAGGAGAGAGGGGGTATTTCAGGCTTTTCACAATTGAAATATATTACCCAAAAGTCCTACAATACTTCACTGTAATTTGGAGATTTCAAGGGAACTTTGGTTGTGTCTTATTTGGGACTGCAGTGCAATTTTCCCTTTTTCTTATCATATCCTTCAACAGAAAGTAAAATATTTGATAAAAATCTTCACTGTCTTAAAATTTCGAAAGAATCGGATACTTTCTGAATCAAGTCGATTTATGATTATTTGTTCTTTTCTTTTGATATATTCCTCATTTACACCGCAAGTTGCAGCAAATTTCAATTCTCAATATTATTTATAACCTTCAAACTACAGTGGGCTCTGTGTATTTGAATAGAGCCCAAATATGATATTGATATCCATGTTTTAATTTGTAGCTTCTGGAACTTTGATACGTTGTTCCAGCCCCAACAGCACCCAGCTCGTGATTCTCATGACACATTTTTTTTGTCAGGTCTGTAAAACTGACATTACTTTTCTTTCTAGTAAGATTTATGTCTTGTCCTGCTTTTGTGCTGAACATAAATCTGCAGCTCCTTCAACGGCAAAGTATATGCCAGAAGACTATGTTGAAAGAGTGAAGGATGTTCATGAAGTTGGTGGTTATGGATCTAGGGGGTATTACCTCTTGAACACTCACATTCAGTTCTTTTTATGGGCTGTATAACAATTCACTTCTAAATTCTTCTAATTTTTCTGAGGAAAGCCGTACAATTTGTTCTCTGGCAGATATGCTTATGACTGGAAAAGAGAGGAGGCAAACAAAAACATCCTTCGCACACACACAACTGCTGTTTCCTCTAGGATGCTTTACCAGTTGGCTCAGGTTTGCATTCAATGTCTGAATTTATTATCATGTTCTCTTGTGTCTGTACGATTTTACTGTTTTGTGCTATTCACTCATTGAGGCATGATGCCTGTTATTGTCCTTTTTGTAATGATTTTTCCAAGTGACATTTTATAAGCAAGTTTGGGCTACTTTGCTTATATGATTCTTTTTTCTTTTTTTTTGCCTTTTCTCTTCCATCAGAAAAGTGATTACACTTTTCAAATTTTTCTCTAGATTAATTCGCTAGCTTTTCCCATTCCAATATGTTTGCAGAAACCATTTGCTCCAAAAAAATATTTCTCTATAGATCGTGTGTTTAGAAATGAAGCAGTTGATCGAACCCATCTTGCTGAATTTCACCAAATCGAAGGTATGCATCTATCTACAAGCTAATTGGTTTCTGGGGGGGGGCAAATCTTTTTACATCTGTCAATATTTGGATGGCATGATAATTTTACATTGAAGAGAAATTAAACCTTCGTACAAATTGGTCATGTTCATGTTCTTTGATACTGAAACTGGTACATCTATACTGAACTTCTATCCTATCACATAACAAAACCCGTCTCATCCACTCTAATCTTATTTTGCATCTGTTCTTTAGTTTATTAATTATTAATATGAACTTTTAATATGTTAGGTACCAACTCTAAACTCCAGGAAAACACTGAAATAACTGACTGATATTAATTATGGCAAGGATTACAATAATCTGAACTCTGAAGAGAGTGTCACTCTCTTCAGCCAAGAGTTCTCAGGTTCAAAGAACCTGATGCCCTCTCCTCACAATATTCACTCAAAATACAGCCTGCCTTCCTCCTACACTCTCAACGGTTAAAATAAGCTAAAAGTACCTTTCACAGTACCCAAAAAGCCACCCTAAATAAGAGCCATCTATACTACTCATATTTCAAAATAGATAAAAACATAAAAGGTCAACTCTGCAACCTTAAAAGGCATCTTGCCTAATTGTTGTGTCCTTCTTGGCTGTCTGTGCCCTCCTTGGTCGTCTACTATAGGTTTGAGCAGTGAATGGTGGAGTCCTTTCATAATATTTTTGCCCAATTCACTTTAATCTCAGGATGTAGATCTACCTAAAAGGGTCATATACTTATTTTTGCCAATCTCTCCTTGCTTTTGGATTCAGGACTTGTATGTGATCGAGGACTCACCCTCCGTGACTTGATTGGAGTTTTGCATGATTTCTTCTCACGCATGGGTAATGTATTATCTTGTAATAAGCCTGTTTCATTTAAATGTCGGGCGTAACTCAAAGTTAATGTAGCCCATTGCCAAGTTTGAGGAACAGAGTTTAATAGCGTTATTACTCTTCATATTGAGTTCAGGTATGACAACGTTGAAGTTCAAGCCTGCTTACAATCCATACACTGAACCTAGCATGGAGATTTTCAGGTATTAGTTTGTTTTCAGGCCGTGAGGTTATTAGGCACTTCCTTCCGTTTAATGCTCTGGGAAATTAACAGTTGTCTATTTATTCCATCAGTTATCATGAAGGCCTTAAAAAATGGGTAGAGGTAGGAAACTCTGGCATGTTCAGACCTGAAATGTTGCGTCCTATGGGACTTCCTGAGGATGTCCAAGTTATCGCCTGGGGTCTTTCCCTTGAAAGGTAAGATAAATTTGACGCCCATCATTCCTCATTAATTGTTTTTTCTGTGAAACTCATATTCTTGTATTGGGGTTTCAGTTTTGAGGTAAAAGATGTAATGAACTATATGTTTAGCTTAGTACAATATGGTACTGGACGATACTCTATAAGGATTTTTACTTCTTATTTTCCCCTCTTGATATCAGACCAACGATGATACTATACGGCATAGATAATATCAGGGATCTCTTTGGACACAAGGTGAGAACTGAATACTATTTCTTCATTACATGTTTGAATTGATAAGAATTGGGAAAAGGAATAGAAAGAAATGTTTGACTTAAACCCTAATAATATAGATGACACTTCAAAGTTATGATGCTACGCCTTTCTTGCAGGTGGATCTTGGCCTCATAAGGAGAAATCCAATCTGTCGCCTTGGAATCGAGTAGAGCTTGGACGTTTCATCTTTCAGATTTTTGCTTATCGGTTGTAATTTGTCATTTGCTTGCTGGTATCACTAGATTTGATTGAAACACTTTAATTTATAGTAATGGCATTTTTGTACATCTATCCACCACCTTGAGGAGACTGTAATTTATACTTACATCAGCATTTGGGTTCAATGACCTACTTCCGGCGGGTTATTATAAATTGAATGTGTCAAATTACAGGAACAAAAAAAATGAAAGTAGAACCAACTATTCTTTGCAAGGTACAATTGAGAGTTATGTTCTTCCTTCATTTGAGCAAATCGAATTGTTTTGCTACACAAGTTTGTGCAGTATAGCCATACGCCCCTTTACTACTGTGAAAAAACAGAGACAGAGACCAATCAAAAAAGGAGAGAAATACCAAGCAGAAAAAAGATCATGATCATTTTTAAGGCTAAATGCTCACACGGAAGCAAAGTTACGAGCCTACCTCAACCATCTCACAAACACAATTTATTCATGTCTTCATCATCTTTACTCTTTTTTTCATTATGATGTGGGGCCTCCTGTTCCTCTCCTAGCTTGGTTACTCGCTACCAATAAGTTTCTTCACCATATAAATATCATTTAGCACTGGCATTTCTATGAAGGGTGATGATGAATTCAAACAGCAAGATATTTGATTATTTTGCTTCACTTCCCACAAACTCAACCAATAATTTATATTCCAGAAAGCCATCAATTTGTTCATGTGTGAGGGTCTGTAACATCAGCACTCATGCCTGCAGATAGCAGTGTTTGTCGCTTTCTAATTTGAGAATCAACCAATTTCCTGAATTCTTCATCAGAACAAGCTAACATGTATCGCAGCTTCAAATTAATCTGATTTTCCACCAGAACTCTGTGCCTTGGAATGATTCGACTGTTGAGAGAATAACTGAAAAACCTGACAACAATGAGGGCCCTAGTTAATTCAAAGACAACCATGACATGAAATTCAAATTATACCAACAAGCAAAATACCTACGAAAACTTCGCCTTAACTTTATCTTTCTAAATTTACCTTGGAAACTCAATGAGATCATTCAAAGGCCGGACCATGGTCCGCCGCAAATAACTATACTTGGGACGAAGAATGTCTGTGTTGTATCTGAGAAGCATTGGGAAATCCGCAATCATCTCACCCAATTGCGTAAGACGGATGCCGAGTGACAGATAATATTTTACATTCACTTCAAGCTTATGTGTTATGCTGCATCCCAAGAGCTCCGGTCCCAGAGCAATAGTCTTTGCAATATCTTCATCGCTGACCCCAGCTTTGGTCATCAAGAATATGACCTATATGGCATTCAAATGAGTATTAGTCAATGTATGGATACATGAACTAATCAATTCACTCACTGCATTATTGATAGATAATAGCTATACAAGTACTGCTCCTACAAAGTCCTTAGATGGCCTACCTAGTTAAGTCTTAACTGCTCTTGCCAAAAAATTAACCTCAAGGAAGTCTTATTTTTCTTTCTTTCTTTTTCTTCTATTATTGACAGTGTAAGGAATTGGCCCCCAAAAAAAAAAAAGATTATGGTGTAAATCCTAAAGCCACAGATGAAAGAGACAAACCACTGGCCTAATCTTCTTGTATAGGCTGTATGTGAGCAGGGTAGGAAACTTCACAAGCATGTTTCCAATTGCATCATCTCGAACCCCTAGATCCTGAAAAAACTTTACCTGCATAAAAGAATAGGTGGCTTGTCATCAGCATTATTATCAGCAGAAATCATTTGAATAAATAATGTATGTTAGGATCCTTCATACTTGCACTAGAGAATGAGTAAGATATCATCATTCATGAGGGTGATTAGGGGAACCAACCATATGTAGCTGAGATCAAAAACCTCATTAGACTTCAGCTTCAAACATGATGCAGATTAAAGTGGAGATGACATACCTTAGGCACAATAGTTGTCTGCAAATCAATACAAAAGACCATTGGTTTGATCATAAGCATTCTCCTCATACCATCTCGGGTAACCCCATAATAATACAAATACTTGGCAAGAGGCTTCCATCCTTCTTCAATGCTACATCCCATCAAATATGGCTTAAATGCTAGCAATCTGCCCACATCCTCAGTTTTGAGCCCAAACTCCTTTAAGTAATTAACCTGGAAATTACTGAGAAAACATCATGATTTGTGCATAAGCTTGCCAATTCTAAAAAAGTTATCTCTAACCTCATGTTTGGGTTGGTCCTACTTCTAAACAAGAAAAACACAGTAATTCAAAGCATACCCTGAAGATATGTTCTGAGATTTATCTTAGGCTTCACAAAGTGTGTTAGAATTTAATTACCTTTTGATTCATTTCTTCTAGAGTAAAGTAACCAAGAGTTTTAGGATAATCAAAAACCATTGTGCCAAAATCATGATCATTTAATCCCATATCTAGGTAGAATTTCACGCGAGTCTTCACTTCTTCCAAGCTGTAAGATAACAATTGAGGGCATCGGCTTATGACATAACCCATCCAATCCCTCCTGACTCCCTTGCTCTCTAAATACTCAACAATCCCATCCAGTTCCTCATTGCTGCGTTCCAGAATATTATCTCCAGCATTCACAAGTGTAACCCCGAGATATTCTCCCTTCACGTGTACTGATCTCAACCACTCAGCTAGACGTCTTATAGACTCAAGGTTTCCTCTTGACATCAAAAGGAGCTTTGATATCCGATGATATGACAGTGCATTGTGCTTTAACCATCTAGATTAAGGACAGGCAATCAGTTATAAGTCTCCAAGTTGACCATAGCAAAAGCATTTTTTTTATTACAAACCCATAACTTCTTCAGAAACAAAATTCAAAAAAAAAATCTTGAGCAAACTAATAAAATTTGGTCTTTGAATCGTTCGTCCTGTCAGCTGCCAAAATGAATCTTGTAGTACGCGAGTTAATCCTTAGTAATGACAAATTAATTGTGTACTAGCCATTTTGTCGAGTGACCAGAATGCTGGAAGGACCAAGACATAAAGAGCTTGTTATCTTCAGGGCTCAAGTCTAACAATACAGAGACCAAATTATTAGTTTATTCAATATGCTTCATGAAACTGGTTCAAAGATGTTGATGGTCGATCCCATTAAGTAGACATGTTGGTTTCATATAAACAAGAAAACAACATACCAATGAGTAGCACTCCTACCTGACAAGAGGCACAACTTGTAAGTCGTCTATGACAGTTTTGGCGCGTAAATTGAACGTAGAATGCGAATACTGAGGTATTCTTTTCATTGAAGCAGCTTCAATCATGACATAATCTATAAAACCAGTCAATCGATTGACCAAATTGGTACTGTACGTGATTCCAAACTTGCCCTTCCTCATCGCTTCCAACAAAATCTCTCGCGTCACCTTCCTTCGAATCTCAATCGCGCGCATTATTATCTCCTCCTGGTCCGCTCCATCATCTTCAATTTTTTCTCCAAACAGAGTTCGCAGAGGCGGCAAAGAAGAACCCACATCGGGATCACTAGGAGATTGAACATAGATGGACCCAGGAAACTGAGGGGTTCTTCTCCTTACAAGGGAAAGCTCTAGAAGCTTAATCTTCTCTTCATCGGGCATGTCGTGTTGAAGGTCGCTGGATTTGAGATTGAATTGCTGGGAACTATGGTTTTCTTGGTCGAGAGATAGTTGGTGCAGGAGAAAGGATGTCGATTTGGAGTTCTGCTTGCGGAGAATGAGGTTGGGGGTATCTGGGCCGTGTGGATTTTGGCAGTTGACAATGGTGGAAGTTGAGGTGGAGAGGGATTGGAGAATGAAAGAGGATGGAGAGTGAAACTGGTACTTTTGACATGAAAGCATTTCCAATGTGTTGAAGAACGAAGATGGCGATTCCAATTTGCAACGGATAAGAGTGAATGTCAATGGATAAACAGTTTGTTCGCTGTCTTCGGGCTTGGAGATCCTTGGGTGGTGAAGATATTAAAGTAAACCGAGAATACCAAATATGAAGTATTCAGCTGCAAAAAATATTAAAAAAATAAGGAAAAATTCCAAATAAAATACTATTTGAATTTGTAAAACCCTCATAAGTCTTTCGAATTTGTATAAAGACTGAGAGGTACCAAGGACCTATGAGGGATATGAAATTCAGGTGAAATTACTCTTTTACCCTTACTTTTAAATAATAAAAAAATACCCTCACCGGAGGACTGCCGGCGGCGGCCATCGGCCACCGGTGGGGGGTGGGGTTCGAACCCCCCACCTCCCACATAGGGGCCACTTGGCTCCTTCATTATATATACATATTAATAAATATATATATTCTTTTTAATATTTTTTCAATGGTATTTACAAATCTCATAACGCGATTTAAAAATTCAATAACGTCATTAACAAATCTCATAACACAAATTACAATGTTTTTTTTTGAGGTTTACACTTTTCAACTCTTTGATGCCCCTAATTGAAATTAAAAAAAAAGTGCAATTTTACAAATCTCATAACGCAAATTACAAATCTCATAACGTAAATTACAACTTTTTTTGGAGATTTACAATTTTCAACTCTTTGATGCCTCTGATTTAAATTTTTAAAATAAAGCACTTTTACAATTCTTATAACGCAAATTACAACTTTGTTTTTCAGGTTTACACTTTTCAACTCTTTCAAGGACATCAAAAAGTTGAAAAGTGTAAACCTCCAAAACAAAGTCGTAATTTGCGTTATGAGATGTGTAATTTGCGTTATGAGATTTGTAAAAGTGATTTTTTTTTTTTTGAATTTCAATCAGGAGCATCAAAGAGTTGAAAAGTGTAAACCTAAAAAAAAATGTTGTAATTTGCATTATGAGATTTGTAAATTGCGTTATAAGATTTGTAAATACGGTTGAAAAAATGTTAAGAATAATATATATATTTATTAATGTAAATATATAATAAAGGAGCCAAGTGGCCCAAGGCCAGTTGGCCCCTGTGTGGGAGGTGGGGGGTTCGAACTCCACCCCCACACTTTCAATGTATTATTTTGTTTAAACCCCCACCCCTCCTCAAAAAAAAAAAAAACCCACCCGGCCCGACTGGCGGCCCTCCAGTGAGGGTTTTTTTTTGATTTATTTAAAAGTAAGGGTAAAAGAGTAATTTCACCTGAATTTGCATATTCCTCATAAGTCCTTGGTACCTCTCAGTCTTTTTACAAATTCGAGAGACTTCTGGGGGTTATGCAAATTCAAATGGTATTTATTTGGAATTTTCCCTTTGAAATAGCCTGAAGCCGAATTTTTTATATTAGTGAATTTTTTTCTAATTTAATTATATTGACATTCCCTCAACAATAATTAAAGAAAAAAAATAAGGAAATTCAAGAATATGACAATGTACTTTAAAAAATATATGTCATGTTAACTAATTTTCTTGATCAAATCAAATTAGATAAATATAGTTTTTATGAAAGACGAATAGTATTTAAATTTAATCAATTTTTGTCCATTTCGAATTCCAAAAATGTGATATATCTTGAAAAGCAGAGTCCCTTTATTTTATTGCTTTTATTTCCACAAAGCTATGGACTGATTCTTCATTATTCTTGTGATGCTTTCCTTTATGCAGAACAAGAAATCTGAATCGAATGGATGACAAAAATCAGATAAATCAATTAAAAACCAAAAGTATACTTTCTACAAATGCCTTGAGACAGAAGAAAAAAAAAATCAATTACATGTGAAAGAATTGTGGCTTTTTGCCGAAGAAAAAGTGAGTATCCAAATGTACCATATATCCCCTTCCTGTACCTCTCAATTTTCTTAGTCCAGAAACCACTGAGAATATGCAAAACAAAGAATTTTGAATGCTTCTTTTGTCTCCTTCCTTTAAATGTACAAAAAGGCTTGAGCCTTCACTCTAGTACTAGTCCAGCTTCTCTGCCTCTTGAATGATGCTAGATGGTTCTGGAACTATCTCAGTCAAATAACGCCGTCGGGACCAAGAAAGCTCGCCGCCGCCTTCTTCAGCTCTTAATGCACCAGAAGAAGCTGCCGGAACCACTGTTACATCAGAATTCTGACGCCAACTAGCAAATAAAGAAGCATTCCAAGAGCCTCTGGAAGAAGTTGTTCTTAGCCTTGCAGAACTACTGTAACTCCCTTCCCTTATGACTTTTAGAGGGTTTTCAAGAGCCTTGAGGACATATCTCATCTGGGGTCTTCTTGAAGGTTTAGGGTTCAGGCAAGACCTCGCTATGATCGCCACAGCCCACACTTCCTCTAAGAAATCTTCATCAACAACCATGGAAGGATCCGCAATCTTAGTTACAAGATCCTTGTCATATATGCTAACGTAAGGTAATGTCTGTTCCAACCATTCTTTTACTTCTGCATCACCAGATGCACCAATTCCCAGCTTTCCAGTTATCATCTCAAGCAATACTTTCCCAAAGCAATATACATCATAGGCACAAACTGCTTGTGATGAACCTGTTTTCACAATATACAAAAGCTTGTGTTAAAAAACAGAACTTTTTTCTCAGTCATTATGATTGTATGATAAGGGAATATAATTCTTTACGGGGAAAGACTTGATAACAAATCCACATCAGCAATTAAATTTAGTAATTCTACTAACCAGATGAGCCTTGATCAGATGACCTGCATGCCCAAGCAAGATAAATGGGAAATTAGACAATTTTTAATGATAATGTTATGCATATGCAAATATAGTAGTACAAAGCTAATAAAAAACTCAGAATGCAACTGAACCATAAATCATTGATGAATTAACACTGAAGTAAACAACAATATGGTAGAAAGAAATGTGTTGAACTTCATTGCGGTGCGGTTGCATTTAACTTGGCATTATGGAAGCCAGATGTAAAGGGTTACACCTCCAGACTATAGTTACCCAGTCTAAACATGTCAATTAAGTAAAATCCGACAAGTAATTTGACATTTCATTGAAAATCATATTTTCTAATAAACAACTAAAAGGATCAAATCAAAGGAAGCATGATATATTAAGAATGATCTCTCAAACATAATGAGATTCATAAAAATGAAAGTTGTTAGTAGAATACTTACTGGGGCAACCGTAGCAACCTTGAGATTCTCCTTTGATGAGTATCCCCTTTCTGAGTGCAGGCTTCACTTAGACTCCCTAGCCGAACTTTATATTTATCATCTAGAAGTATACTGCTTGCTTGAATATCTCTGCAGTGTCCAAAACACAGAATGGTCACTCCATTTATATAGTTTAACTCGAACTAATGTTATGCAAACCCTATATGTATATTAAAAGAACAAAAATTTCAAATTTGAGCTAGAGGCAAAACCAGACCTGTGAACAAAGGGTGGATTGCATTCATGATGCAGATAACATAGGGACTCCGCAGTTCCAATAGAAACTTTCAATCTTGTTATCCAATCCAAAGACTGCAATGTACCATCTTCATATATAGTTTGTCGGTTGTGCAAGCAATTCAACAAGTCCCCGTTTGGCATATGTTTATAAACCAGGAACTTCGCATTGTCATTTTCTAAGCAATGACCCAACAGTGGAACCAATCTAGTATGAGAAACTTTACTGAAAAGGTCCAATTCTGAAATGTAAGAATTCTCATTTTTAGTTGAATGCAAATCAATCCTTTTTATCACTACAGATATCCCACTTTCCAAAACACCACTGAAGAGATCACCCGTGTGACCGTGTTTCATAAGATTTGCATCACTGAAGTCACCTGTAGCCTTCAGCAATTGGTGGTATGAAAATGAGTGTCCTCCTTTTGATAATTCTATCAATGCATCAGCAGGTGCAGGACTGCCAC
Source organism: Acacia pycnantha (assembly GCA_025563575.1). Classification (NCBI taxonomy): domain Eukaryota; kingdom Viridiplantae; phylum Streptophyta; class Magnoliopsida; order Fabales; family Fabaceae; genus Acacia; species Acacia pycnantha. The sequence continues at coordinate 2,701,406 of JAMWYP010000010.1, read as the reverse complement.
TAGCAAGAGCAGCACCCACACCAGTTCCTGCATCATTTGATTTACTCCGCTTATAAGTACACAGAAGCAACAACGCCGGCAGGAACACCAAAACTGCAATCAATCCAACTCCACCCAAAATTCCTGCTAGTATAATTTTTCTTCTATTTTTCTTCCCAGAGTTTTCTGCTGCACGAGGCCTGGTCATGTTTGCTTGCCCAAAATTATGAAAAGAGAGCCCCCTCAGGGAATAGAATGAGTCGCATTCTTCTGTTGTCCTCTGATTTGATACATCTTGGAGGCAGTTGCCAACCAGTGATGCATTAACTGCGAAATCCAGAACCTTGCCCTCAAAATAATTGCTTGACAGATCAATGAAACTGAACCTTTTGAGCAGAGGATTGAGGCTTCCATAAAATAGATTATGAGAAATATTTCCCTTAACTGTAGCATTAGCATTAGCAGTGGAACTAGAACTAGGAAGCACACCAGTGAAGTAATTACTGGAGACATCCACAAAGCTCAATCTTGGAAGATACCACAACTCATCAGGCAAGGCCCCAGTAAAATTATTTTGTCTCAGCTCTATGAACTGCAACCGCGACGTAGTATGAAACGAGTTCTCTGGCAAAGGTCCTTCAAGAATGTTGTTCCCAAGCTTCATTCTCTGCAAGCTCCTTAACCCCATCAAATCCGGAGGCACCAGACCGTACAAGGAATTATCACTTAGATCAAGGTCAACTAAGTTACTAAGATCCCCAAGTTGAGCAGGTATAGAAGAAGTTAGACCGTTGTTTGAAAGATTCAAGTATTGTAATTTAGAAAGTGACCCAACGCCTTGGGGAATCGACCCGGATAAATAGTTGGAAGAAATGTCAAGGAAAGACAGATTCCCAAGAAAGACAAAGGATGTGGGCAAGGATCCTGAGAGAAAATTCCGGGAAAGATCAAGAACAGAAATGGCTGAAAGTTGACTTAGACTATCAGGAATGGTCCCAGTGAGGTTATTATCAGATAAATAGAGAGTGGTTAGGCCTGTTAGATTCCCAAGAGTAGAAGGAATTGCACCAGTGATGGAGCAAGAACGAAGATCAAGCACTTTGAGTGAAGAAAGCTTTTGGCCAAACCAATGAGGAATAGGACCAGGAAGAAGAAACTTGGACGCATTGAATGATTGCAGGAATGTCAAATTGGCTAAAGCATCAACAGAGAATTGTGGGTTTTGCCTCCCAAGTCTTGTTCTTCTAAACCCAGAAATAAAGATACCAGTGACTCTGCCATTCTCACAGCTTACGCCATTCCAGATTAAGCAAGGGTCGGCTTTTATTGGCCATTCCCTGCATCTCAAGCCCAAGGAAGATCGAAGTTGAAGTAGAGCGAGTCGCTCTGCGGGTGAACTCAGAGGCTCAAGCTGTTCAAATGTGAACTGAAAAAGCAACAAGAACAAGAACCCAAGAGACGCCAAGTTTCGCCGATGATCCACCATTGCTCAAGATGCAAACATTCTCATATGATCGTCTGCAATAACAATAACAGGAACGCAATGCAGAATAAGACGTTTCTGTCACTCTAACAAGAACAATGCAAAAATATAGAACAGACTCTTACCTCAAGAAAAAAATTCTTGGTCTTCAATTCTCTCTGTTTCTGACGGAAGAAAGAGGAAAAATCGGACAAAATAAAAAATTATGAAGTGAGCATCAAGCTTCAGTGCTCAAAGACTAAAGAAAGAACCCACGAATCACGATCGACAAGCACCCACTCCTAGAAAAATTAAAGAATAAAGGAAAATGGTAGAACTAGAAGCGAAATAAAGAAAGAAACGGAGAGAGGGGGAGAGCAAGAAAATGCAGTGGTGTAACTGGTGTATGGTTGGTTTGTGAAGCGCAGAGTATAATGATTTAAAATGGGAAGATGAGAGGACTCTGACACAGTGATGGTGAGGGTTTGACTTCCGTTAAAACCGCCTGGTCCAGCTGAGCCCACACAACGATCGACACCATCGTCTCTCTTCCATTACTGCGTTCTTTGTTTTCTCTTTCTTTTCTTTCTTTGTCTTTTATGAAATGAATCTAACAATGAAGTTGGTGGAAACTGTAGGTTGAAGAACACAACTGGTTGGCAATTTTTATGGTCCCGCCAATATTATACCTGTAACTCATGAATGAGAGGCAGATTTCGCGTTTCTTTTAATTTCATTCACTGTGCAAGTAACGGTTTAATACTTATTATTAATTAAGTGCCTTGGATTTTATGAACATTACGTGCACTTTGACACTATTCAGAATTCAAAGGGCTGATGATCTCCATAATAACACTGTGTAAAGTTGAACAAAAGGTAATTTTATTTATTATTAACCGTCTGGGTTAATTATAGCAGTACTGTTATTTAGGTGTATGATCAATTTTGATGCTTAAAGCCAGGGTGACACCAATAATTCATATTCAAAATTTTCAACTAATAATTTTTAAAAAAGTGATATTTTAAGGCATTATTTTTATTTTAGGTAAACACATTAAAGTATTTTTAAGAGATAAATGTAAAAAATTTAATATAAACCATCAAGTTAAATTTGATGAGCTGTTGTGTTATATATATATATATATATATATATATATATATATATATATATATATATATATATATATATATATATATATATATATATATATATATGGGTTTAAACTTCTCATGTTGCATGAGAATAAGAAGATTTCTACATATACATGAAATGGTGGGATCTACATATATATATAATCAGGGGCGGATCCAGAAATTTATAGAAGGGGGGCACTTTTGCTTGGAGGGTGCGGGGGCTGCCCCCGAAATTTTTTTTTCACTTGTCATCAAAAGCAAAAAAAAAAAAAAAAAATTCAGAAGGTTTTCACTTGTCATCAGTTGCAAGTTTGATCATCATCAATAAGAAAAAGAACAAGTGTTAGTCATAAAATGCCCATGGCAAAAAATTAGCAACCTACATGCTCCAAGCAATTTTTTGTGTTGGGCATATCCACCTAAAATACAGAGAAAAGACAACAAAATGATAGAAAAGTATCTCAAAAAAGGAAGCAAATCTTTCTCAGTTGACGTCACAATGCTAAAATATGTCCGCAAGTATTTTTACGGGGGAAAGAAGAACTGTGTGTAGCAAGACACCGACATCGTCTATAAGTATTTTCATGTCATTGAGAATGCAAGCAATCACAAGGAACATAGTACTTTTTTTTTTTTTTAAGTTAAAAAAAAAAATCAAGGGGGGCACGTGCCCCTTCTCCATAAGGTGGCTCCGCCTTTGTATATAATGCTATTATATATATATATATGTGGGTCTCACCATTTCATGTGTGTGTGACATGAGAAAACACTTCTCCTACAACATGAGAAGTGTTTTTCCCTATATATATATATATATTTAGAGAGAGAGAGAGAGAGATATATATATGATATTGTTACTGCCAATTTTATATCACTACCAAGTCACTACCACTTTTTTACTGTTAGATCAGAATTTCATTTACTTTTATCATTTCTCTCTCCTGTTGAGATTTTGATCTAACGGTGAAAAAGTGGTAGTGACATAAAATTGGTAGTGACAATATCTTATCTCATATATATATATATATATATATATATATATATATATATATATATATATGGGTTTATCGTTTGTCATGTCACTTGACATAAGATTATGTCAAGTGAGCCAAAACTATGTCGTTTTGGGAGTTAAGGAAATTAATACATGACAAACGATAACCCCTATATATATATATATAGGGGTTATCGTTTGTCATGTCACCTGACATAAGATTATGTCAAGTGAGCCCAAAACTACGTCGTTTTGGGAGTTAAGGAAATTAATGAGGGGTGTTTTGTATTTTTGTTTTAATATTTATTATATGAATTTTACTAAAAGATCCTTAATTAATTCTCCTGACCCAAAACTACGTCGTTTTGAGAGTTCATTAATTCTTTTAACCCCAAAACGACGTAGTTTTGAAGTAACTTAACATAACTTTATGTCAAGTGACATGACAAACGATAACCCCATATATATATATATATATATATATATATATGAATTATTATTAAACTCAGCTGGGGGTAATTAATTCAAGACTTCTAACTTAAATTGATAAAACTTTTTTAACTAGGCCAACGCATGTTGTTTGGATATTTTCTATTTTAACGACAAAACATTTGAATTTGATGGATCATTTTTATTTTAAATTTGTTGTTTGCTGACTTGTAATGTACAGATTATTGTTGAAAACTTATTAGTGATATACTTTTTTTTTACTAAAGTATATTTTTAGTCCTTTAAGTTTTACATAAAATATAATTTTAGTCCGTTAACTTCATAAAGTATACTTTTAATCCTAAAATTCTAACATCGTTAATATTGCTAACAGAAAACGCTCATGTAGCAAATTCAAGTGATAACTAATAGCATTTAATTATACAAATTTTATATATTCTTCAATTTTCCTATATTTTATATTTAAGCCTAATAGCATTTAATTACACAGTAATCACTTAAATTTATATCGTTATCACTTGAATTTGCATTTTCCGTTAGCAAAATTAACGGTGTTAGAATTACAGGACTAAAAGTATACTTTATAAAGTTAAGGGACTAAAAATATATCTCATGTAATCTTAAAGAACTAAAAGTGTACTTTAACCACTTTTTTTTAGTTATTTTAATATTTTGAATATATTTATATATTGATCTATCTGAATATTTTCATGAAATCATCACCTTGATTTGGTTAAGGTGTCGTTTCATCAATTGAGGAAAAGAATTATATGTCATGAATCAATGATGAGATATCATGTGAATGTTTGGCTTCACCATTTGACCGCTTCTCATTGTTTGACTATTTTTAACATCTATCCAGAAGGGGAAAAGGTTAGAAATATCCTGAAATTAATTATTAATGAATTATTTTAATGCGACATATAGGGATTGATGCCACATATTATATACACACACATATTTAATTGTTAAAGTATGAGTTAAAATGAATTCTCCTGAAATTAATGACTAATGATTTTACAATCCTAATATGTGGTCTCAGTTGGGACCAGTGTTTATTGTCAACTTGTCATGTTTCGAGCAAAAAAAAAAAAATCATGTAAATATATTACTCTAACATTTACTCATGGTCTTTATTAGAAGACACCAACTAACAAGTTTATTTGATCCTTTTTATAAGGCATTTACTTATTCCCAATGAACATTAATTATGTTTTTCCATGTCTGCCAATAGTTAATAATGGTAGTGAGTGGGAGTAATAATTAATATAATATTAGAGTTTAGTGCAATTCGTAGGGGTAATATTGGAAATTACTTAGATTCTATGACAACTTTATTGACTTTAACTACTTTTATTGGTTTGTGAGAAAAGTTAGTTGATGGCTTATAATAAAGACCAGAGGGAGTACATTAACATACCAGAAAGGTGACTCAAGAATGACATCATAAATAAAAGGCATAATAATATAATCATATGATTTGTTTTACATTTTTATAGAGTCAACAAGTAATACATCAATAAACACGCAAATGGTAAATCAATAATTAAGTATTTATTTATTGTTAAATTCATGAATCCGAATATTTGAACCAAGCGAAGAGAATGAACCATAATTTGAATAATTGTAGGGTGTGACGTGGTAGCAACATATGGGGCATAAGGACTAAGCAAGGCAAGACTAATTTAGTATTCCCACTGCTACTAAATATATGCTATTTTTAACTAATTTACATTTAGCAATAAAAAAGAAATAAATTATCGGTCATCAAATTCATGTAATTTCTAATATTGATCTTATTAACTATGTTAAACTCAAGGTTATTAAACTCGGACCGGAAACATGCCAACTGGTATGAACCAGGCATTAACCCATTTAAAAAAAAAATTTGTTTTTTTTTAATTTATAATTTTATATTAATATCCTGAAATATTCACTTTTTCACTGATGTAGTTTCGAATTAGCTTCGATTTGATTTTGATATGACCTACTTTAATTAAACTAATGATTACTACAAGTATATTATAGTTGACTTCTCATGCCTCGCTGCTTTAGAATCTATAATGCTACACCTACATATTAGATTCACATCGATCTCATTCCTCACTCCTCACTGCACATCACTGATCATTGTTTTCTTGTTATTAATTACTCTTTCTGGTCCTAATTATAGAACCAGAAAGAGTAATTAGTTTTAATTAAGTTGTAACAATTCAAACGTTTGATGGTTATGTATCCTTTTTATAGCACCATGTTAACTAATTTCATTATATATATTTTAAAAAATTTGTATTAAGAACTAATATACTCATTCTGGTCCTTATTATAAGGCACCAACTAACAAGTTTATTTGGTCCTTTTTATAAGGCACTTGCTTATTCCCAATGAGCATTAATTATTTGTTTCCATGTCTGCCCATAATTAATGAGGGTAGTGAGTGAGAATAATAATTAGTATAATATTAGAGTTTAGTGCAATTAGTAAGGGTAATATTAGAAGTTACTTAAATTGTAGGGCAACTTTATTGACTTTAACTGTTTTTATTGGTTTGTAAGATTTGTTAGTTGGTGCCTTATAATAAGGATCAGAGGGAGTATATGCTCTCATAAATAGAATAGGTGGAAGTATTAAACTAGAAGAATTACCACAATGTCATAAGTAAATGACTTAACTACCACGAAGCTTTAAAATAAGTAAGGCAGTGGCGGAACCTCTCTATGGTCAGAGGCCCCGGTTAGTCCGAGCTAATCTTATAAAATTTATTAGTATATATATGTATTTATCATATGATACTTTATCTTGCTAATAATTTGGCCACAACTAATTTTTTATCTTCTCTGTAAGGATAATGTTTGGTTCATTACTCATTGGGCTGTGAGAGGAAAGTAAAATTCTTGTTTGAGATACCTACCGAAAAGGTTAGTATCATCTTATATCTTGTTTTTATTTATAATTGTCGGTTATCATTTATTTGTATTTTCAATGTTATGTGATACTCCCTCCAGTCCTAATTATAAGAACAAATTTAGGAGTTGGTCTTGGTCCTAATTATAAGACCAAATTTTAATTTTTGTCAATTTATTCCTAAAATACCCCTATTGATATTTTCTTAATAATAATTAAACATAATAATAGTTTAATAATGCACCTTTATATTCCTCACTAAATAATCATAAACATTTTGAAACAGCTCCCTGAAAGTCCCTAATCTGATTTCAATGTGTCTGCAAAGACTGGAAAAAATCTCATCAAGTCCCCATATTTCATGGCAGACCATTTCCACCACTCCACTCATCATCGAAACTGTTGTCTCCTTTTCCAAGGGTATGGTCTATTTGATCCTTCGAACTGGTGTTTTCTCTTTCTTGAGATGAAGGTTCTTGAAGTCCAAATTCTTTGGTGGGTGTTCAGATCGTCGATTCTATAGTAACGGCTTTCTTTGTTTCAAACTCAATTGCGCTTCTATTTTCTTATGGAATCCATCTATTAGAGAGGTCAGACAAGTATCTAAAGTTGTTAATGTTTTTTAGCATGAGTTTTCAAGTAGGATTTGGGTTCAGTTCAATTGTTAATGATTATAAAATAGTGAGAATCCATGCTTCTCTTCTTATTTTGGAAGAAAGGTTGCTATGGACTAGCCAGGTTAATCAAGTGCAAGTATATTCATTAAGCTCAAGATCATGGAAGGATATAGAATTTGGGGAATTTGTTAATCATGGAAGCTCAAGATCTATATATATAGTCTTTTCCTCATCCTATTGACGGAGCTGGGTGTCCCTTTCTAATGGCTTTTAAGCCAATGGAGCTATATTTTGGTTTGGGTTTATGCTTGATTTGTGGGTGATGCATGGAGGAGGGAATTTACTTCTTGCTTTTAATTTCTTATTTCTAATTCTAAAAGACTAACCTGAAAATCTATATGAACTTATAAACCACACCATGTGACTCCCCATCACAATACTTCATTCAACAATCGAATTTGCGACTCTGTTTAAAAAATTGGGTGTTGCTCATCAAAATCCAAAAATTTAGACTCTCGTTCAAAAGAAATTTAGAGTAATTTTATTCAATTAATGTATACTAAACTTTTGTTATAACTTTTTTTTTTATAATACAGGCAAGCCGAAACTTGAAAAAGTAAAACAGGACTAGATTATATGACTATAGTCCTTAATACAACAAAGAAGAGGAAGAGGAGATGAACGAGCGAAGGACTGGTGACTTGTGATGAAGATTGAAGACAGTGAGCTTCTTGTCTCTCTCCCTTTTCCTTCATAAGTGAACAAAGCTGAACCTGATTTGATTGGGGTTGTCTACCTATTTGACTAATGGAGGGACTTCTTTCTTGTCATGGCAGCTAGGATGACTGAGAAAAAAAAAAGGCAATGTGGAAGCATACTCACCAAGTATCATCACCTTTTTTTTTGCTCAAAGGTTATATATATTAATATTGCAAAACGGTACAATACATTAACAAAGCCAAAACAAATACAACCAAATGAACCAGAAAACAACAATAGCCAAGCACCATACATAAAAGATGTAAGAGTAGAAGTAGAATCATGGACAAATTTGGCCTCCTCGATACCCAAAGTTAGAAGTGACAAGTAAGAGAGTGTTGGTTGTGAAACCTGCCCCAAAGGGCACACCTTCTTATAAGCGATAGCTGCAATTAGATCAGCTAAACTGGTACCCCATCTAAGGGTAAAGAACACAGAAAACCCAACCTCAGAAGAAAGAAGACCCTTGATGCCATGAAGAACACTTTTGCTCCACTGATCAACCAGATCTGGTGACCTCGACCATACACCAATCAATACCTCTTTAGATCTTCCCCCAAGAACGCAGATCCAAGCTACCAAATGATAATCGGGTCTAAGAACGCTCAAACAACCATCCAACCAAGAGGATTTGAACTCAGATCTCACAGATCTGCTTATTTTCTTAGAAGAGAAGAACACCACCACCACTAAACCCATAACTACAAAATAAGAACACAAGAAATAGAAAACTCTCTCATCTACAAAACAGATCTGAAGAAGGAGAGGAGAAAAATCACCCCAGGGACGACAAAGGAGCTGGCCAGCAGCTCGTGGTGGAGCTACAAGCCACCGGCGAGCGAAGAAGATGAAGAACAGATGAAGCAGAGAAGAGAAGAGTTGAGACCTTCTCTCTCTACTTTCTCTCTCTCACCGACAACTCAGATGCTGTCTCAAGTATCATCACCTCAATTATTCAAAAATAAATTGTGGAAAATAATCTTTTTAATTGGATCTATTTTCTCCTGAAATCTAGCACGCCTGCATTTTTTATAAGTGTCATATTAAGGAAGAAAGGCTTGGGGTGATAAGGAAGTGAGACATTTTTTTGTTGGGCTTGGGCTGATAGGGAAGTGAGACATATATAAATGTTTTAATTATGAAATTTTTTACTTATTTAAATTAAATTATATTTTTTAATTAATACCGGTGTGACCCCGGTCTCACCCACTGACCCTTAATTCAGTGACCGGTCCGGATTTCAAAACCTTGGTTATTATAGGCTTCTCAATTGTCATTGAGACTTATTGATAATTAAATTTTTTCTTCAGGGCCTTATAGTAATTCTCCCTATTAAACTAGATGACTATGTTATCTCAAGCTTCTTTGTGTTATTTATGTTACAAAAGAACCGGAGACATAATTTTTTTTTAGAACGAGTCTCGAATGTTTTATTAAACTCTGACAAATCTTGTATTAAAGACTAGTAGGTGTGGTCTTTATAAATAGGATGTGGATTATTAAGGTAGACAATTTCATCTCAAGCTTTTATGTGTATTTTATTTCACACGACAACAAGAAAAAAACCCTGAACGTCGAAAAATATAAAAATGTTTTTAATGTGATTAAATCTCTATTAATTAAATCCAATATTTGTTTGCATTTGGATTAATTTTTTAATAGTAATTTTTATGATTTACAAGGTAAATATGTAAAAAAAAAATTATCTCAGTTTAAAAAAAAATGGCTTGGTTTAAGAAGTTACCACATACTCATTAACATTGGATTTAACATTTTTGAAGTGATAGTGTGGGGCCCTAAAAAATAATAGTGATGCCCATGGTAGTTAAAAACTCGTTTTATCACTACGATTTTACGTTTTTACGATTTTTTTCCATTAAAACGATTTTACTAATTTTTCAAATGTTTTTGTGTTTTTACGATTTTACGTTTTACGATTTTTCATTCTCCTTCCGTTTTTTGGTAAAATCTACGTTTTCACTACCATGATCATGCCTCAAAGTTAAAATAAATTTAGGATGATAATACAAGCAGATCAACTAGCATATCATCCCAAAAAGATAACGTCATCAATATGAGAATAAACTATGATTACCACCAACCAGCCATCATTTTTGGATTTAGATTCCATCCAATAGCTAAACTATGTGCAACAAGAAAGATAGATATTAATTGAGTATAAAACTGTTAAAGAAAGTGTTGGGTGGTTATTTTCTCTAATAAGAAAATTATGGAAAAAGTATGAAAGACATTACACTTTTCATTTTTATTATTTTCCATCTTCATTTGCACAAGGAAGTGCCACACAAAAAGGAAAAAAGTTCTCGACACTGCTATGGGAGAATCCTTTAATTTGTCTTGAAATTATGATTTTTTTTTTTTAGGATAAGAAAAATTTTAAGAAAAGGGTTGGGTTCACCCACGATCCAAGGGCAGGGTAGAATCTCCCTTCCTCCTAGGTGACACTGATGTTGGGTAGAGCGAGCCGTCTATTACCTTCAGGCGTTTACCTAGGTACCTAGGAGTTGGGATGTCTCTCCCAGCGTCTTGACCAACTCCAAAATTGAACCCCCTCCCTTTGATGAGAGTATCCAACCCCTTTGTCAGTTGAGTCCAAAGATGAGGGGTGAAATTATGAATTTGATACTTGCAAATATTTGATAGCTAAATAAACATGTATTTTAAGAAAAATAAAGGATTCCATTAAAAAAAACTCAATTCCTATATAGCGATGGTCTAGTTGGGCCAAAGAGAATTACAGTTTGAGCATGTTTAACGGGCCTTGATCCCTATTCATTACTTGAAGTTGACAATGGGCCTAAGATCATGAGCCTCATTCGTTATTCCCCAAAAAGCAATACACCGTATTTATCATAGATTAACAAAATGACACAAAATTGGGAATTGTTTCCCCCCTTAGGTCCTTAGACATGCTTCCATTGAATCTGCATGTTTCAGTCTTCATCATTTTCGGACTCACTTGAAAAAATCTAGTATCTGACCCAGTACTAAAAGCTAATTCTGAAGATACTAGTATACCCAACAAATCATGTGCCAACAGATTTAAAACTTGATGCTTGGATGCATTCAGTCTCCACCATGCTAAAACATCAAATTTTGGTTCACTAAAGTCAACTAATTCAGTTTGAAGATATTCATCCACTTCTAAAATCTTCTCTATATTACATGTGGAGTTAATAACAACTCACAAGTTCGAATAAACAGAACCATAGAGAGAGAAAGTGAGCGATATTGAGAGTTCATGGCCATCATGACTATGAATTAGAGGTGACTGAATACTCGAATAGGAAGGGATTCAGGGAATGCTTTACACGGAATGTGGAATGAGATGGGTAGTAAATAAAAAAAAAAGTTACACTAAATGGGCGGGTATGAGTAGCCTATAGGTGTGCCCATAACTTGCCCATTTAAATATTAAATGGATGGGTTCCAACCCAACCTATTATAAAGTCTCTTTGGGCGGGCCCAATATGACCCAATTCACTGGGTTTTAGGCGGGCTCATGGGTTATGAGTTTCATGCTCAGCCCTACAATACATAATTGTATCAAAAAAAAAAAAGCAATACATAAATAAATAATCATGGTACCTTATGTTATCTCTTTATATTTCTGCTAAATTTAGTATTTTTACCGTAAGATTAAATCTTAATAGTTGAGATTTATTATATTTATCAAGGTGAATTTTTATTATGTTTAATATTGTAATAAAATTTTTATATGGAATTCTCTCTGGTCTTAAATATAAGACAAAATTGACTTTTTTAGAAAGATTAAAAAAATTAATTAAATTACTTTAGAGTATTTTATTAGTATTTTTTCCTCCAAACTAATTAATTTAACAAATAAACTAATATATAATCTAAAGATACAAAATATATGATATGATTGAGTAACTTATTTAGGTTCCTTAATTTTTTTCAAAGAAATCAATTTTATCTTATAATTAGGATCAAAGGAGTATTAAATCTCAACAATAAAAACCTTATCTAGATACATTAAATGAAGATGAAATGGAGAAAGAGATAAATGGAGACATTCATCAATTAAAAAAATCTAGTTGATTTGAAGTCACGAAAATCATGTGAATATTAATAAAATACTAATATTAATCATAATATATTTATATTTATCAAGAAATTGCTGTAGATATGCGTGAAACATAATCTTTCTTTTGGGGCTAAAGCAAGTAGGGTTTGTAGTTATCTTGGGCTTGAAATTGGAAACCACGGAACAACTTCATATGTTATCAAACTCGTGAGTTTAAATAAACTCGTAGCAATGACATAAGCCTATATCATGAATTCGAATCACAAATTTCTAAGAGTTTACTTTTAGGGAAAATTATAATAAAGGACTTAAGAAAAATAATATTTATTAAGAAGGACCATAAAAAATTGTAATTATTTTGAATGACCAAAAATTAAAACATTAAAATAAAAAGACTAAATTACCCTTAATCAGATTTCCTATGTTATCTCTAATTAAATCAGAATCTATGATTGATTGAAAATAATAAATAGAGAGTTTTAGTATGGGTCTTCATATGCCGCAGATCAATATAACCCTGTTACTCCGGTTGAAAGGGATGTTAGTGCTGTAACTTCTGCAATTTCTTGCCTTCATTTGATAGGTTGTTAATGTCAGAGGATCGATTCTTGATTTTCCATTTGATTATATGACTTCAAAATCTGGTTTAAGGAGAGGTGGTTCTTGTTATCATCATTAAAACATTATTAATCTTTACCCCTTTAATATTGTATGTTTTTCAAACTTCTGTTTTGAAGTACCGAAAACAAATTCGCATTTTTCATTTAAAGGTGTATACGTGAGCATTTTTCATTTACAAGTGTAAACGTGAGTTTGAATTGGAGGTTTCAATCAACAAACATAAATAATTGCTATCATATATTAATGAATAAGCGTTTTTGTAGAACTTGCATGCACCACAGTTCTAATATATACTATATTATAAAAAACTTGGAATGGTAAGAGTAAAACGTGTTTTGTGAATTTATTTTTTTTCAAGACTTGGAGGCGTATTGTAAAATTTTTTTTTTTGATTTCTCACCTTTACACAAAAATTGTAGAACCAAGGCAATTTAGTCTTTCTATTTTAATTTTTAGTCCTTTAAAATAATTACAATTTTTATGATCATTTTTAATAAATATTATTTTTTATGTCCTTTATTATAATTTTCCCTTACTTTTATTATTAAATAAGTATTACTAGTATATAATTAAATAATTTAAATATAAAAAATGACAACAACTTAATTTAAATATATTTTAAAATCCAAATAATTGAAATTAAATCCATTTATCATATTTAAGAAAGAAATTTCTATAAAATTTATATATAAAACCGCTAAATATGATTAGATCAAAAAAGTTAACATGAGTTTAAAAAGTAAGTTAACACAGTTTTATAAGTTAAAAACGTAAAAACAATCACTCAACTTGTTTTTATAAGTTAGAATGGTAAAAACGATAAATTCAAAGAGTTAACCACCCAATTTGATAACAATGTTCACACGCCTCTTGTGGACAAAAGCTTAATCTAATCTATATCAGATTTGATCCATATCTCTTACTTCATTATCATTATCATCCGATGATAAAGCCACGGCATGACGAATCAATGGGATTGCCAAATATCTGGACGACAAGTAGACTCATATGGTATGAATCCTTAGTCATTAATCAATAATAAAGATTTTTTTTATTTTTTTTTTCTCAGCAAATAGAGATCGAGAAGATCGCCTTGTTGACAGCGACACCGTCAATTATTAAGTGATAAAGTAATAATTGTATTATCTCGCAGTAGAGATTGTGAGGATGTAGATGAAAAGGTAGAAGAAAAAGGGCTAGTTTCAAGGGTAAATTAGAAAAGATGATATGACACGTGGACTATTTTTATTAGATAAATTTGGTAAGAATATTAGCATAAATTCTTTTTTTTTTTTTTTGATAAAAATATTAGCATAAATTCTAACAACAACAAAGTAAACTCCGGGGCCAATAATAATAATAATAATAATAACTACCAAGGGAGTTAGATCCAGATGGAAAGTACATCTACATTTAATACTGGACAGTTAATAATACTAGGGAAAATCATTTTCAGGACCTTTTAATACTGATAATCCCAAAAAATACCCTAAGATTCTGATAATCTTAAAAAAGTCCCCAAGGCCTTTTTGGGTTTTTCAGAATCTTGAGTGAGTTGTTGGGGCTGATATAGTTTTTAACGGGTACTGATATAGTTGTTAAATGTACTGATTTAGTTGTTAATAAAAGTGTTGTTAACGTGACTGATTTAGTTGTTAAAGACATCCCCGTTAACAACTCACCCAATATTCTGAAAATCTCAGAAAAGGCACTGGGACCTTTTTTAGGATTATCATAATTTTGGGGCTTTTTTTGGGATTGTTAGTGTTAAAAGGGCCCTAAAAATGATTTTTCCATAATACTACTTTGAATAAAATGTTTATGAAATAAAGTAAACTCCCCACAAATTGATTTATACACACTTTTCGGAAAAACAAACTAAAAGAAGTCGAAATCACAAAATATAAAGATCAGTTCAAAATATATTCCTTCCTCATGTCTTAAATATAAGACTGGTAGAGTCCCAATGTGAATACACATTTGAGTAAGCTAATGGGAAGGTTATATAAGAATTTAAGTCGAGAAAAATAAAAATGATATGGGAAAATAAGTTAAAAAAGCAATGAGAATATTTGAGATGAATATAGACGATAATCTAAATTACTTTG
Organism: Acacia pycnantha; assembly: GCA_025563575.1. Lineage (NCBI taxonomy): Eukaryota > Viridiplantae > Streptophyta > Magnoliopsida > Fabales > Fabaceae > Acacia > Acacia pycnantha. The sequence continues at coordinate 2,686,309 of JAMWYP010000010.1, read as the reverse complement.
TTATTAACTCCTCAAGAACAACCTCTCTGAAATAGAGAGTAGGTAAGAATTTCGCCTCTTCTCTAAATCTATTTAAGATGAATATAGACGATAATCTAAATTACTTTGTTACTAACTCCTTAAAAGCAACTTCTCTGAAATAGAGGGTAGGTAAGAATTTCGTCTCTTCTCTAAATCAGTCCACATATTTAATAAAAAGATGAGTCAGAATCTGTCATATTAGATTATTAAAGCCGAAGGGAAAGAGAATCTCCTGTACCAATTTACTTTTTGAAATATTCTATACTCTTATTGATGAGATACTACACATATTTATAATAGTTTATAGGGAAATACAAAATCCAAATATGAGACTCAAATAACTCTTAATCCCACATTCTAGCAAATAAATCTATCTAGTGAGATATTTTATTTATTTCTTGATTTCCTAAATATAACAATAAAAAGACTCAATTTAATAATAGTAAAAATAAATAATATCTAAAATTATATTAATAAATATTTATTCTTAAAATCTCTAACTTTTCGCAACTTCCATAATCTCACGCTAATCCGGTATTCTATCAAAGACACATCTGACTTTTTTTTGGAGATTAATAAAGCTAAATAAGTTACTTAATCATATCATCTGCTGTGTATCCTTAGTTTATATATCAATTTATTAATCAAACTAATTAATTAAAAAAATAAAAATACTCAAAAATAATTTAATTTGTTTTATTGATATTTTTAAAAAGTCAATTTTATCTTATATTTAAGAATATGAGTAGTTCCAATTTAACAGTTACAGCAAAATTGGTTCGGGGTCTTTTTCTCTGGGCTCAATTTATTTTTTAAAAAATCAAGGAAAGTGTCGTCCAACCTAATTCCTCGCCTCCAGAGGGAATCTGGTTAAACAGAAATTCGCAAAGATGCTGGGGGCAAAATTGTACTTGAAGGGATAAGATATTTTAAGAGAAGAGGCGTCAGATATTTTGGAACAGTATACTAAAATATCTCTTGCTTTCTTTGTCGCCATCTCGAATCCACCGCCTTTGTCGCTTTGTCACGTGACTTTGGGACCCACATACACCCAGCTTTTGCCCGTTTTATCTCACAACTAAATCAATATCTTTAATTATTACGTAGTAATCCCTCTTACTAATTTTCAAAAAAATACTCACACGTGCGTGCTTTTTTCCCCTTCTCCCCACGTTGATATGTTCAAAGTTGAAACTTCAAACTCCATGTGGCAACGTGGCAATGGATGAATTTAGAGTAAATATCATTTTTGATCCTTAACAAAAAATACAGACCCTATTTTGGTCCCTAACAAAAAAATTGATTCTTATTCGTCCTTTTTATGGATTAAAAATGACCTTTTGGAAATTTGTGAGGGATCAAAATGTCTACCAATCGACCCTTATTCATTCTTTTTATAGGCTAAAAAGAGCATTCTTTTGTGAAGGACCCTCCGTGTTTTTTGTCAACGACTAAAAAAAGATATTTACTCATGAATTTATCATAATTGAGAAACTACCCCAAACAAAAACAACAGTAGCTAGCAATATGGGCACAAGAATTCTAATTTTGAGATAAATTAATTTCTTCTTATAATATGTAAAATAATAACTCATACAGGCCTGCGCTGTATTATGATTATGATATGATTTGTATTTAAAGTTATATATTGGCATATTGATGATCTTTTTCTATTCTAATTCCTTAATTTTTTATTAGAACATGATGAATATATTTAAAATAAAAAAACTGGGATAATAATTGTGACAAAAAAACTGAAATGATAATAGCAGCTGGGAACGTTTGGATTAGTAGTTGTAGAACTGACTTTTTTTTAATATAATTTTTACAATATTAAGATAGGATAATAATTAAACTGTAAATAAGATTTATGTTTGAATTAACAATAATATAGAAAAACTTTTTTTTTTACCTGCTTTTTCAGCCTCACCCACTTCCCAAACACCCTATTCTGTCCCCAAACAACTAATAACCGGCCGTTAATCTAACCCTAGTTAGTACGCGAGCCCGAAATAGGACCTGGACTCCGTTCTCCTTAACTAGAGTTAAAGAATCTCCAGCTATAAGACGGGCCTAGGGGCGTTCAGCTTTACCTCGTGTTCTCTTCTCCTTAGGGTGGATTCTAGTTAATCTTCCTTCTTTCCCCCCCAATTTTCTAGGGTTTCGACCCTTCTTTCTGATATCAATGGCGGCCGCAGATGTTGAATTCAGGTGCTTCGTCGGGGGGCTCGCATGGGCCACCGACAGCGAGGCCCTTGAGAAGGCCTTTGCTCCGTTTGGCGAGATCGTCGAATCGAAGGTCCGTTTGTAGCAGGGATCGGATCTGACACGATGCGGATTTGGATTTTCTGGATCCCATCTGATCTGTGTTCTCTTATCTGTGTTCTCTGATCTCTTTGCGTTACTACTTGATCTCTCATCTTTGTGTTACTATCTTGATTCTTTTATTACTCACAGCAATCGGTACGTTCATCTTCATCTTTGTGCCAAAGGGGAAGATCGATCGATTTTGATGCCTTTCCGTTTTGCCGGAACTGGTTTGTTGTTCTCTGTGCTTGATCTGACATGACTTCTCGGCTTCTAATGCAGGTTATTAACGATCGTGAGACTGGTAGGTCAAGAGGGTTCGGATTCGTAACCTTCGCGTCTGAGCAGGCCATGAGAGATGCTATCGAGGGGATGAACGGTCAGGATCTTGATGGCCGTAATATTACTGTGAATGAGGCCCAAAATCGTGGCCGAGGCGGCGGCGGCGGTGGATATGGCGGTGGCGGCGGCGGATACGGTGGGGGCGGTGGTGGATATAGCCGAGGTGGAGGAGGATACGGAGGTGGTGGCCGCCGTGAAGGTGGGTACAACCGTAACGGTGGTGGAGGCTACGGAGGAGGTGGCGGCGGCGGCTACGGTGGCGGTGGCGGTTATGGTGGTGGACGTGAACGTGGGTATGGTGATGGTGGAGCTCGCTACTCCAGAGGCGGTGGTGCCTCTGAGGGAAGCTGGAGAAACTAGGGATGGTGTAATATCGCAAGTATCAGTAGTTTGAGTTCAAGTTCGAGGGATGTGTGGGTCGGGGTGGGGTTTCTGATTCTGTTCTAGTGGTTACCTTTGGTTGTTCGAATGTCCTGGTTTCCGATATGGGTTCGTGTTACTGTGGTTCTCGTTTTTTGACCTCTGAATGATGTACTGGTTGTTTATAAACGATCAATATAAGTCCGAGATTCAGAATTTCTACAGAGCATTATTCCATTCGTTGCGTTTACTTTGTACTTCGCTTGCTTCTTATGTTTCAAATATGTAGATGAAAGGCGCAAGTATGACTACTCTTTCTAAAATATCCTGGCGAATAAACATCTTGATAGAAATCTTGGGGTCAATCCAAGGATTATTACGCCGTCTGGTATTTAGTTTCTGTTCATGCTGATAAATTTCGAAATCAATAGCGGTTCTGAAGTGTGTTTGATTCTGAACTTGAATGGAGAAGTAAATTTTGTATTTGATATCATCATTCGCTCTTTAATTGACATTTAATGTTTAATATTTCGATTGCATAAACCCTAAAAAGAGTAGACTATGTATGCTGATGGACAGAGACCCAAAGCGCCGTTGTGTTTTGGAATCCAGGATATTCGTGTGTTTGTGGAAGGAGGGGGAGGATATGAAGAGTTTTAATTTAAAATATACATTTTCTTGTTAACAAAACATACTTCCCCAGGATTCATCTAGATTTGTACGAGTCAATGAGCTGTTTGCAAAAGAGGGAAAAAAGAAGTCAGTCTGTTTATAACGTAACGTAATTTGTAATATTCACAAGCCTCATGAAAGGTAATCTCTGAAAAATGTGGCTGGGATTAAAAATACAAATAGAATGTAATCCCATCCAATAATCCAATTCATAATTACAGGTTCTCTCATCTGGGAAAGGTTTATTTTTGGTAGATCATCTGGAACTAGTTTGAATTTTTCCCAGAGTCGGGACTGGAAAAGAGCGCTCTTAAACCCATTTTTTCCAACCGTATATCTCTAACCGAAGATGTGATTACGGAGAATCGACCCTTTTTACTTTTACTTGATCCCAATAACTGTTAGATTCTGGGGAAGGTTTTTTTTTGGTTGCCCACCCGGTCCACCAGAGTTTTACTCTGACTAGTCCGGATCCGACCTTGGTCGCGTATTTAACTGTGGTGGGTGAGTCTCCCAATGGAGGTTTTTTACATTCACTCAAACCCAAGACCTTGTTTAAGTGATACAATCCGCTTACGACTTGTACCTACCCTGTTATTCGCAGAGATTGCTAGTTCGAATTTCCTGGGCTGGGCTAGTAGAAGACCCGATTCCTTTGCAATGGGCCTCCAATGATGAACTCAGACTTTAAGTTTTAGTAATTGTGTTGCTCACCTGGCTCACCCATTCATTGCTCCTCCCCGTCCACCAGCAGACTAATATGGCCTTCGGGGATGTGACCTGCTGAAGTGTTGTGCATGGTATGACGGGCCACCTCTTCATTCATTCATTCAACTTTTCTTATACTGGAGAGACCAGAATATTTAATTTCTTTAACTCTGCTCGCTTTACTGTCAAGGAAGAAAATGAATACCCTGTTTTTATGTCATTATGTTTTTGTGATTATTTTTTTATATTTTGTTTTTACCCTCTTTTTATTAAATTGTTAACTTTTAATATAGAGAGGTTCGTGCATCTTTTGAAGAAAGGAAATAAATCTCATTCGTAGAATCAATTTAAGGATTTGTTTGCATAAGACTTAATTGTTAATTTGGTAGAGGAAGTACATTAAATGTGGGACAAAAGTAGGAAGCAAGAATTATTCTTCAACGGCTTATTTTGCAAAAACAATATGCTATATTTTTTTTTTTTGATATAGACAACAATATGCTGCTAGGACAATTTTGGCTTGAAAGTTTTATATGGAATTTTGTTACAGGAGTGTCAAAATGTGAGCAATTTATCCCTAAGCGTTATCTTAATTAATTTTAACTGTTAGTTGACCAAATATGTTGAGCTGACAATTTAATGAAAATTTATCAAAAAAAAAAAATTAATTTAATTTTAAAAAAATTAACAAAAATGATGTAAATTTACACATGAACTTCCAGAGCACATTTGCACATTAACAAAAAATATTTAAATGACATGTAAACTAATAACTCAAAAATTATTTAAATGACATGTGAACTAATAACTCAGCATATTTGGTCAACTAACAGTCAAAATTAAATATGATAACAGTTAGGGCAAAATTGCTCTTTTTTTTAACACTTCTAGAATAAAATTACCCAAAAAAAACTTTCAGAACAAAATTGCCGATTGAAAACTTTTTGAGAAAAATTACCCCCTTAAGCCATTAATAATAGCTGAGCAAGATTCTCTATGTTTTTTTTTTCAATGAGCAGCAATATTCTTATTGTTCTGGTGTAGAACACAGATGTCCAGCCGGATGGGCTGGCGCTTTGATGTTGGATCAAAGGTCTCTTCATGAATGCCTATGAGGGAAGCACTCAGTAGGAGATGAGATCACTGTACACAACCAGACTCTTCGCCAAGGGGGGTGTGTGCACAGTGTGACTGTATGTAAATAGTTCAGGGTTAGAACGTGTGTACCTTAGGGTTTGACCTCAGTATTTGTAGAGTGTACCTTAGGTAGGATATTCTGGGCCTGACGTGATCTCCGGCCCAAGGATCCTAACTGCTCAACCATATCTGGAGATATCCCTAGATTATTGGGGGAGTTAGGATCCTCCTTGCTAATAGGTAGGATCGGTTATGCCTCACCTATGGTTCTTGAGCTTTACCGCTATTGGGCCTAATATAAGTCTGTAACACTTACTATTCTCTGTGCTTTAAAAAAATGAAAAGAAAATGACAGGGAAATCTTAGTCGTAATAATTGGAGGGCTCGTGCCGAAGACATGTGTATATAAATATGGACGGATGCTAAGGACGTGATTGATATTTGGGTGAAGAGCAATTTTACACATGAGTTTTGCCCCGGGAGCGCCCAGCACCACGAGCTTTTTTCTGGAGTAAAAGTACACACGTGGTTACGTTTTGGGAGCAAAAATACCACGGGCTGTTAGTTGACCAGACGTTGACCGTTAACTTGGATAGAAGTGAACAGTAACGCGGGTGAAATTACACTTTTACCCTTAGTTTTAGGTGAAATTACCCTTTTGCCCTTAGTTTAAAAAAAAAACTAAAATACCCTCGCCGGTGGGCCCCACCACCGGCCACCCCACCGCTCGCCGGTCGCCGGCTGCGTGTGTACTTTTGCTCCAGAAAAAAGCTCGTGGTGCTGGGCACTCCTGGGGTAAAGCACATGTGTAAAATTGCTTCTTTACCCTTGATATTTTAAATGGAAGGGGAGGAGCTTACGAGGGGGATCTCGTTCTGTGGCAGATCCGGAATTACAGGAGAAATGAATGGGACCTAAGCAGTGGCGGAGCCACCTTATGGCCAGCTGGGGCCTTGGCCCCAGCTAGCCTTCTCTTATCTTATGTATTTGTATGTATGTATTGTATAATATTTTATTTTGGCCAATGATTTGGCCCCAGCTAAGCAATGGCAGAGCCATGTTATGGAAAGGTCCCAACTGGCCTTCTCTTATCTTATGTATTTGTATGTTATAATATTTTATTTTGGCCAATAATTTGGCCCCAGCTAAGCTCTTATCTTTTCTATAATTATACCCTCTTTTTTATTAAGACAATGTTTGGTTCATTACTCATTGGGCTGTGAGATGAAAGTAAAATTCTTATTTGAGATACTTACTGAAAATGTTAGTATCATCTTATATCCGGCGTTGTTCATCTTCATTTTAAGGACTAAATAGGTACTCAAAATCACTTCTTTTCACCTCACTCATTTGATGAAAGTTATTCTACGTATTTTTCTCTTTCTAATGAGGGTAATATTGTGCTGATTAGTGAAAATTTTGGGGTTATGATTTTGGGATAGTCTTGAGTTTTGACAATAGATGACTATATATATGTAAATGATGATTAATGACTAATTTTAATCGGTTTGGATTTATTATTTGATTGTCTTATGATTTTATAATGAATTTTTCTTTAAAAAGTAGATTATAATAAGTTATTTGCTTAGCTGAAATTGAATCAGATTTGTCTTTTTTGGGGTTCATATTATATTTCTTTTATTTTCTCCAATTATTTTGTTTTTAGGTAGATGGAATGCGCATTTAAGTGTTAGTTTTGTAGGTTGAGTAGTACTATAAGAATTAATGTTTAGTGACACAAGATACTAATTAACATTGACAACAATATATATTTTGGGTAACCAAATTTGTTGTAGGTCAAGAAAGATGAGTAAGTATAAACAGAAAAGCATAAATGTGTTCTTTAAGAAGAAAATAACTTCAGAAAGTGATATTTCTAAGAAAATAATTTCTGAAAGTGATGCACCTTGTAACGAGTCTTCGTCCAAACATCATTGAATTTTTGTTTACTATGTTATCTTTTGATTTATAATTGTCGGTTATTATTTATTTGTGTTTTTAATGTTATGCGATATTATTTAGTAAATTGTTCAATATATTTATTTTTTGACCCGGGCTAAAAAAATTTCCTAGTTCCGCCACTGGACCTAAGTTTTCTTTTCATCTTCAGAGAAGGGAATCGGGTGGCTGATCTTTTGGCCAAAAGAGGAATTACTACCTCTTCTTTCCTTGATACGTGCCCTGAATCTTTCAAAGTAACAACAAAAAATATGGAGAAATGAAAGCCCCGAACTTTCAAAGTATGTAAAGGACTAAAGGGCAAGGCTGGCCATGTGCTTTTTACAAATAAATTGTAGCAAAATATACATTTTTATATATGAATAACAAAAAGAACTTTTTCTGACACTCAACAGGTTTTCATATTCTGAGCAAAAAAAACAGCTTTTCATATTGATTTGCTTCAGATTCACAATATTACAGATCTGCAACTTTGGCGCCCTTTTTCTCTGTAGGATCACCCTTTTTTTAAGGAACAGGGTATAGGCTAATCCATACAACTTTGCAGCACTTGTATACATCTTCATATAAATGTCACTTCTTCTAATAGTAATTTTACTTTGGAGTTTGGTGTCATATTAAAATAAGGGTTAAGGTGCAGATTGACCAATAAACTTTTACTCCAGGAGCGCTCAACACAAAAAACTGTTAGATGAACCTTAAATACCAAAGAACAAATAAAAACATAAAATGAGCACAAAACCGTTAGAACCAAATTAACGTTTGTTAGCATGGTTGATTTTCCGCTGAAACGAAAAAGACCAGAGCCAAAACCCTTGTGTTACAGAGCCATTGCAAGTATTCTTCGTCTTCTTCCTCAATTGTCGATGCCAATGCTTCTTCCTTTTCCTACCTCCAACTCTGAAGCCAATGCCTCTTGAAGGTCTTTGTCGGCAGCAAGAAGCCAATCTGATACGTGTACTGAGAAACACTTCCTTGTCATCTTCTTCCTCCAATTCATCATCACTTCCTCCTCTGCCCTTCCTCATCTTGTTCTGCATATAGCCAATAAACAATGAAGCTAAAATAACACTTCCTGCAATCAAACTGATAACTATACCAGCGATAGCACAAGCACTTAGTCTAGACTTAGAATTTCCACTACAACTTCCCAAGTTTGGCCCACATAAGTCTGGGTTATTCCCTTCAAAAACCTCCTAACTAAATCGGGGGTCAGGAAAAGTAGGCAAAACACCACTAAAATTGTTATGGAAAGAAAGGTTCAATATTTCAAGCCTTAACCTCTCGAAGCTCTGAGGAATCGGACCCACAAACATATTATTACCCATGTCAAGCTGTTTCAACCAGAGTGTTGTTAAAACGTAGAGTCTAAGTAGAAACGGTAAGGGTGAGCAAAAACGTAAAATCGGAAAATGTAAACGAAACGTAAGAGTTTACTACGTACGACAAAAAAAAAATCCAACATATATAAAACCAAAACACACTAATACATCAAAGTCATCACAAATTTAAGTCCAAACACTCAAGAAAATAATTTAGTTCATAATTTAATGTGATTTTTCATAATTAAATTGGGATTTTAATGCATTTTCTTGGGTGCCCCAAAAATATTTTAAACTATTTCAGTTTAGTCCCTCCTCAGAACTTTGAATTCTTGCATTTTAGTCCCTTAGTCAAAACGCACGTTTTGACCAAGGGATTAATTAGGTCCTCATCTTCATTCAAGAGGGACCTTCACCTGAGAGCTGAGACAGACCCGAAGACGGAAGATTACAGAGTGCCGCGAGGTGAGAGAGGGGCGAGCTTCGAGCTTTGATCCTTCCTTCCTCCACATTCCTTTAAGTCGCCGGCGGCCTCCACCCTCACCACCATCGCCGCCAGCGACCTGAAACAGAGGGGCGAGAACTGCAGCCACGAGATACAGAGGGGCGACAAAAACAGAGGGGCGAACGCGAGAAACGGACGTTTCAACCGATTTTACCGAGTTGAAACGACGTTCCAGCCGTTTCAACGCCAAAACCGTTCCAGCGTCCGAGTCGAGACGTTTTCCGGCGGAAAAACGTAGAAACGAACGTTTCTACGTTTCAGAACGTCGTTTTTACAACACTGGTTTCAACCCCCCAAAACGAGTAACGAAGACTGGGAAATTCTCAGAGAAGTTGTTCTCGCCAAAATCAAGGAATCGCAAATTCTCACAAGAACAGTTTGGCAAAGCTGGTTCTGGAATAGACACACAAAGAAAATTTCCATGGAGTCTAAGAGAAACAAGTCTGTCGCACATATTCCAGATGGATGGAGGCAATGCTCCACTCCGAAGATTTTCACGCAAGTCAATATCGGAGAAGGAGAAACTATAGCCAAGTTCAAGAGGAATTGGTCCATTCAATGAATTGAAGTTGAGATAGAGACTCTAAAGCATAGGAAAATCGGAAAGCTGTCGGGTACGAACCAGAGAGATTAGCACAAGGAAGTTCATTTTCTTGAAGAAATTCCAAAATTGCCCAGAGATGCCAACGGACGTTAATAGATTTGTGCTCATTTTATGTTTTTAATTGTTTTTTGGTATTTAAGGTCCACTTAAAAGTTTTTTGTGTTGGACGCTCCTGGAGTAAAAGTTTATTGGCCAATCTACACCTTAACCCTTAAAATAATAATTCATATAGTATCTATAATATAAGAGAAATCATATCTAATTTTATGGCCAACCATTCATCCCACTGCATTAAGTAGTAAATTTGTTATGGAATTTTCACTAACGAGCAAAATTACTTGAAAGTTTTTTTTTTTTTGTCTTAATATTGTTTTAAAAGTTTCAAAACGTATTAATGTTGCTCATTTCCATTAAAAGGTCAACGATCAACATTAATTTTTTGACGGTCAATGTTAGTTTTTTAATAGAATAGAACAATATTGCTACATTTTAAAACTTTCGGAGCAACATTAACAGTGGCGGAACATAGTGATGGCCAGTTGGGGCCTTGGCCCCAACTGGTCCCGGCTGATTTTACAAAATTTGTTAGTATATATATGTATTTATTATATGATATTTTATTTAGCCACAAATTTGGCCCCAACTAATTTTTTATATTCTCTGTAAAGATAATGTTTATTTCATTACTCATTGGGCTGTAAAAGTAAAGTAAAATTATTGTTTGAGATACCGAAAAAGTTACTATTATCTTATATATTGTTTTGATTTATAATTATCGGTTATTATTTATTTATATTTTCAAGGTTATTTGATACCAGTATTTAGTAAATACTCCCTTTGGTCCTTATTTAAAGAACCAACTAACAATTATCATACGTCAATAAAGACAATTAAAGTCATTAAATTTGTCCTAAAATTTAAGTAATTTTAATATTATCTCTATTAATTATACTAAACTCTAATATCATATTAATTATTATTCTTTCTTTTACTCGAAAAAAGAGTAATAATTACTTTTTATTAACTATTACTCTCACTCACTACCTTTTTAATTATGGGTATACATGAAAAAAAATATTTAATGCTATTTGGAAACAAACAAGTGTTTTGTAAAAAGGACCAATTGGTGCCTTATAACAAAAACTAAAGGGAGTAGTTCAATATGTTTATTTTTTGGCCCGGGCTAAAAAAAAAATTTCTAGTTCCTCCACTGAATATTAAAAAACATTGTTCCTGGACCTATACTTTCAAAATGGATTTAATACTTAACCATTTTCACATTTAACAATACAATAAAGTTTCAACAATGGCACTAGCATTAATATTTTTCTTCATCGAGCTGAATTTAGTTTTCTTTAAACATAGAAAATAACCTATACAGAACACTAAATTAGGAGAAAAATTATACTTTTTTTTTTATATTGAAAAATTATACTTCTATATTATAAGTTTAATGAAATAACTTACATTAAGGGGGAAAAAACTCCATGAACATCTAAGATGGGGAGCACCAAGTTTTAAAATATTATGTATGATGATAATAAACCATTAATTTTTTTTTTTGATATAATAATAAACCATTAATTGAATATCATAAAAAGTAAATGCACAGAACCTGACGTTAAAAGGGGCCCAATAAATCAATTAAAACATGCATAATAATGGGCTTTTTAACCTATATAATTTTTTTTTAAAAAAAAATTTACCAAACTAAACCTCTTTTAAAAATATTTCCCATAATAAGTCTTACGCCACAGGTGGTGGCGTGAAAAAGTCCCACGCCACCTGTGGCGTGGGAAACTTCCATGCCACCTTGGTGGCGTGAAGAAAAAGGGAATCAGACCCAATTAATGGGTCTGATCCCATTATTAAAAAAAAACTATATAATAATAATATATAATAATAATAAAACTATATAATAATAATAATAAATGATAAAAAAGTGGAATATTTTAAAGCTATACTTCATTTAATTTGAAGTCAAAAGAAAGAAAGCAGAGAGCTGAAATAACTCATTAAGAACGCCTTTTAAAAGATTATGCGGTACAATTTGGTTATAACAACAGATCCCAATACAAGGATCTATATATTTGGTCTGCTTTCTTTCTTTTGACTTCAAATTAAATGAAGTATAGCTTTAAATTATTCCACTTTTTTATCATTTATTATTATTATTATATAGTTTTATTATTATTATATATTATTATTATATAGTTTTTTTTTTTAATAATGGGATCAGACCCATTGATTGGGTCTGATTCCCTTTTTCTTCACGCCACCAAGGTGGCGTGAAAGCCACCTTGGTGGCGTGGAAGTTTCCCACGCCACAGGTGGCGTGAGACTTTTTCACGCCACCTGCCCCACACCACTTGTGACGTAAGATTTATTATGGAAAATATTTTTAAAAGAGGCTTAGTTTGATAAAAATTTTTTTAAAAAAAATTATATAGGTCAAAAAGCCATAATAATGACTAAAATAATGTGGTAATAATCATACACAGCTCGGGACTGTGATCAGAAGCAATCCTACATAGAAGCCCCATCATCTTCCTCATCCTCATCGTCAATGTCGAATGATCAAATTAATTAATTCTGATTACTTTAAATCTATCAAAGAATCTGAACAGGGTACCTATGGATGCAATCTTCCCATGGATTCTTGGGCGATGGCTTCACATTTCTCAGTGCCTTCCACACCGCACTGTTACACTTGAATCCGCTGCCAAATGCGATTTGCAAAACCTTATTCCCTTTCCTCATTCTTCCTTTCGCTTCTGTGTATGCCAATTCGTACCAAACTGAGCTCGAAGATGTGTTCCCAAATCTGTGCAGCGTCATTCTCGAAGCTTCTATGTGATGCGGCTCAACTTCCAGATTCTTCTCAAGCTCGTCGATCACCGCCCTCCCGCCGGCGTGGATGCAGAAATGCTCGAACGCTAACTTGAAATCTGGTATGTATGCGTTTAATTTCGCCTTGAATATCTTCTTCACCATTAGCGTCGCGAAGAACCGAAGCTGCTCGCTTATCGGCAAAACCAGAGGACCTAGTGTCGTTATGTTCGTCTTCAATGCTCCTTCTGTAATTAATCCCCAATAATTCCACTAATTGCCCTAATCTGTTCTAGATTTTGATTATATTGAACAGATATTGTTAGGTCAAAATGCAGAAAACATGAACTTACCCGCAATGGCCATGAGATCTTTGGAGAGAGAAACCCCTGTTTTGCCTGCGTCGTCTTCTTCCTGATATACACATTTGAAGGCTTTATCGTCTGCTCCTTTATGAGTTCTAACCACATGAACGAGCTTATATTTAGATATTCTCTTGTCTGATTTTTTGTTTGATAACAAAATAGCAGCTCCACCAACGCGAAACAGGCAATTAGGGATCAACATGGATTTCTTGTTGCCGAAATACCAATTCTGGGTTATGTTCTCTGTGCTGACCACAACGGCGTAAGTGTTCCTATGAACTTGAAGCATGTCTCTGGCTAGATCAATGGCTATCAGCCCTGCACTACATCCCATGCCTCCCAGATTGAAGCTTCTGATGTTTCCTCTCAGTTTGTATTTGTTCACCATCATCGCTGAAAGCGACGGCGTCGGATTGAACAAGCTGCAATTCACGACGAGGATTCCAATGTCGTTGGGCTTGAGCTTAGTGTTGGCGAATAGGTTATCTAATGCTCCGAACATGACCTGTTCTGCTTCCTCTCTCGCAGCCGCCATGGAAGGCCTTGGAGGTAAGTGATGCATGGCTTCTGGAACACACGTTTCTTCCCCTAACCCAGAACGTTCTAGAATCTTACGCTGAAACTCGAGGGAAGACTCCTCGAAGTCGCCGGTGAGCCTCGAGTGTTCCATGAAATCGTAGAATTTGGCCTGGAGATGAGGAGGAGGGAGGTAGCAGGAGAAGTCCACGAGGTAAACGGATCTAGGACGGGTCATGATGTAGACGGTGGATCCGAAAATGAGAAAAGCAGAGCAGACGATGACTGCTTCTGCTACGAGGTTGTATTGGAGGTGGAGCGAAAGGTTGCGAAGGTCGTCGGCGTTGGTCTGAGAAGCTTGGACAAAATTACAGCGACATGCGCGATCAACAGGAGGGTCAACAAATGGGTCATCAAGTAGTAATGGTAGCTGAGTTTGACGTACTTGAGATTCACGCTCTAAAATATTTTTTTGGTTTAAATATTTTATGCTAGGAAGATAGATCAGATACTAAACGCTATTTTAAAATACTTTATAGTTTTGAAAAATTATTTATTAAAGTATATTTTTAGTACCAGTCAATACCCTGCAATATTTTTTTAAGATCATGAAGTGTTTTTTGTATCAGTCAGTATATTGAATCATATTTTTAATATCAATCTGTTCCTTAAATTTTTTTTTTTAAGATTCTAAACTAATTTTTTAATTTTTCAATATAATAAAGTATTTTTTTTTTGTATCAGTCTGTATTCTAAAGTATCCTTTTAGTATCCATCAATAGCTTAAAATATTTTTTCAATATCCTAAAATATTTTTTTAAGATCATGTAATTTTTTAAAAATACCATTTAGTATCTTGAGTCCTGACGGTCAATACCATGAAATATTTAAAAAGAAAACAAGAAGCATCAACCTCAGTTTTTGTTTGCCAAAAGGGAGCCGTTTAGTGGCAGAGGGAGTTTGCATCGACACAAGCCAACTCTGAAAACAGAGTAGGCAATAGTATGCTTATGGAACGTAATGTATGGAAAATGTGGCTGGGATTACAAATAAAAATAGAATGTAAATCCAATAATCCAATTCATAATCACACATCTATAATAAGGTTCTCTCATCTGGGAAAGGTTTAGCATCCGGAACTAGTGTGGATTCATCCCAAGTCAGGCCCATGGAGAAAGAGTTCTCAAACCCATTTTCATCCACACGCCTCAAATCAAATCGAGGACGTTTAGGAAGAAGAAGTTCCTTTATATTTCATCCCTATAGGTGTTGGTTCTGGAAAAGGTTTATTATTATTATTTTATATATAAAAGTTTTGGAGGGGTTCGACATCAGTCCCCCACCAAGGCCAGGGCACGGCCCCGGGTTCTATGAACACTTACTAGGGATTTACGAGATCGCCTACCAATCTGGAAAAGGTTTATATTTATTAGCAGAATATCAACTTGGAATTCGTTGGGCTTTGGCTATTAGAAGGCTTGATTCCTTTGCAATGGGTCTCCAATGATGAACCCAAACTTTAAGTCACTCACGGGCTACCTCTTCTTCTTGTGCAGTTGCCAGTGGAACAGAAGTTAAGTTTGCAACTAAAGCCTCACAGTACTGACCCGCCCACCTCCATCCTAATATGGCCTTCGGGGATGTGACCTGCTCAAGTGTTGTGCTTGGTATTCACTCACTCACTCACAATATCAACTTCTCTTATACTAATCTCATTTGGGGAGTTACCATCTGGTTACTTTGGATATGGCGCAATAAATCGGTCTTCAATGATGAATTCCTGAAACCTCCGAATCCACTTGCTCTTGTTAAAAAAATATGGAAATCCTTGTGCCTTCTTTCTGATGCAACTCCTGCATCAAATCATATTCAATCTTTGCCTTTACCCAGGTGGTTGGCTCCCCTTGAAAGCTGGATCAAAATCAATGTTGACGGTGCTGTGATCAACCAGACCAGCCGAGCGGGATGTGGTTGTGTTTTCCGAAATCACAGAGGAAACTGGTTGCTGGGCTTCACTCATAACCTGGGCATATGTGGAGTCTATGAAGCTGAGGAATGGGCTCTTCTTATAGGCCTTAATTTAGCAAGAGATGAAGGTTTCAATAGAATTATCATAGAATCTGACTTCAAGGTCCTTGTTGATATTATCACTAATAACAGGCGTGACCCCTCGTTCGTTTTTGGGCTCAACTGGCAAAAGGGTCGAATACTCTCATCAAAAGGAGGAGGAGTTTCGATCCTGGAGTTGGTCGAGGCGCTGGAGGAGGCATCCTAGTTCTTAGGTGCTTAGGTTATCGCCTGAGGATAATAGACGGCTCGCACTGCCTAACATTGGTATCACCTAGGAGGAAGAGAGATTTTGCCCTGCACTTGGATCGTGGGTGAACCCAACATTTTTTTCTAAAATTTATATATATAAAAAAAAACTAATAACAGGCGTGACTCCTCTGAAAGTCTGGTTTTTCTGAAAATCAAATCCCTGCTCTACTTGGATTGGGAATTCCAACTTTTTTTTTTTTTTTTTTTTGCTAAAAATTTTAGGAAAGGGGTTGGGCTCACCCACAGTCCAAGGGTAGGGCGCTCAAGCGCCCATTCCACAGGGCATACTGGTGAGAGAGTACACATGCCTCCACCTCTGCCAGTGTTTCCACTGCTTCCTAGGCCTCTAGGATGCCTCTCCCAGCGCCTTGACCAACGCAGGGATCGAACCCCCTCCCTTGAGGTGAGGAAGTCTGACCCCCTTGCCAGTTGAACCCAAGGACGAGGGGTTTGGGAATTCCAACTTGTTCACATACCCCATTGCTATAATTATTTAGCTGATGCTTTGGCTAAAGAGGGCCTCTTATCATTTTTACTTTTGTGTGATTGTCCTGTTAATTTACAGACTCTGCTTGTAAATGATTGTATGAGACTTGATCTCCTCACTTGATCTTCTTATTAATATAGGCAAAAGCCACTCTTTCTACAAAGAAAAAACTTCTCTTGTACTGGAGAGGCCAGAATATTTAATTTCTTTTTTTACTTTGCTCGCTTTACTGTCAAGGAAGAAAATGAATACCTTGTTTTATGTCATTATGTTTTTGTGATTATTATTATTTTTAAATAGTTTTTACCCTCTTTTTATTAAATTGTTAACTTTTAATATAGAGAGGTTCGTGCATCTTTTGAAGAAAGGAAATAAATCTCATTCGTAGAATCAATTTCAGGATTTGTTTACATAAGACTTAATTGTTAATTTGGTAGAGGAAATACATTAAATTGTGGGACAAAAGTAGGAAGCAAGAATTATTCTTCAACGGCTTATTTGGTAAAAATAATATGCTACTGGTATTAATTATGGTCAAGGGGCAATTTTGCCATGACCATCATCTCAATTAATTTTGACTGACCAAATATGCTGAACTGATAGTTCAAATATCATCCACATCATTTTTGTTAACATACAAATTTGTCCCAAAAAATTTCAATTTAACTTTGAAAAAAAAAAAAAGTATATGATACATGGACTTCAGGTAAATTTTCACCCTAACAAAAATGATGTAAAAGATATATGAATTGACAACTCAACATATATGGTCAATTAACGGTTAAAATTAAATATGATAACATTTAGAACAAAATTGCTCATTTTTTTACATTTCCAAAACAAAATTGTCTATCGTTAAAAACTTTCAAAGAAAAATTAGCCCTTTAAGCCATCAATGATAGCTGAGCAAGATTCTTTTTTTTTTTTTTCAATGAGCAATATTCTTTTTTTTTTTTAATTACAAGGCAGACACTAATCGCCTGAATTATAAGGAACGTGATCAAACCCATGATCTCCCACTAATTGGGAGTACCTATGATATCACTAGGCTACAAGGCCTTTGATAATGAGCAATATTCTTATTATTCTCTGTGCGTAAAAAAAAATAAATTAAAAGAAAATGACAGCGAAATCTTAGTCGTAATAACTGGAGGGCTCATGCCGAAGACGCGTGTGTGTGAATACATACACATAGAAATGAAAGCCCAATTACATCAAATAAAAAGAAATGAAAGCCCAAAACTTTCAAAGTAAGTGTGTGAAGGACTAAAGGGCAAGGCTGGTTCTCATCAAAAAAAAGAAAAAAAGGGCAAGGCTGGCCATGTGCCTTTTACAAATAAATTGTAGCAAAAGATACCTTTTTATATATAAATAAAAGGAATAAGGATATTGTCACTACTAATTTTAATCACTACCAATTGAGATTATGATTTAATGGTAAAAAATTGATAGTGACCAAAATTGACAAGTTTTCATATTGATTTGCTTCAGATTCACATTATTACAGATCTGCAACTTTGGCGCCCTTTTTCTTTGTATAATCATCTTTTTTATTTTAATCACTACTAATGTATATTGTTCGAGGCATGTCTGCTGAAGATTTACATGAAAAGATCCGTCGAAAGTTAAAGTTGCAACCAAATCAGGTAATATCATCAGTGACTGGTAGAGTACCTTGTGGAAACCGCAAATATGCGGGTTTTGAGATATCCGATGATGAGGATCTGGATGTTTTTGTACAAACATTCGAGGAAAACCGTACGTCCCAATTTGCTGAGTTATGTGTGGATATTGAGACGTCAGATAATATGGCTCATTCTGAGATGAAGACCATTTATTGGATAATGACGATGAACGAGAATGATAGTGATGCGAGATGATGAATCAAGAGGTAATGATTATATATTTTATTTTTTATTGGTTACCTTGTTTTCGCATAAATTGTATTATGTGTGAGCATGCAGATATTACACCGTTTTGGAATGACATTCCATATTATGAGGCTGTACATGAAGATTACCTACATGACTAACATTCCTAGTATACACTTTTTGTGCATCGGTTTTGCAGACATGGTCAAGGAAACACCTTCAGTACCTGTGGTTTTGATACAAGAAATGGTGACTGGAATGTTTGGTTATCATGTTTCTTACAAGAAGGCATGGAAGGCAAAACAAAAAGCAATAGCTAAGATTTACGGTGATTGGGAAGTCATATGCGTTCCTGCCAGGATGGTTCGAGCACATGTTGAAATTTTCCCCAGGATCTATTTATCATATTCAAGACACATACCGGGAGTCTCTTCATGCGAGACACATGCCAGAAACCTGCACGCATAAGGTGCTGCTGAAAATCTGGTGGGAAGAGATCTGGATTATGGATATCTGCACCAGAACCCTGCGCGGCTCGCCTCACCCTCAACACATTGCAATCTCCAGTGTTCCACACAACTTGTGATCGGTGTGACTCTTGCACCTCCTCTTTAAGAACTCCCCACACTTTTGGGCCGGGCTCAATATTGCGTGGACTTCGGTCATCCATTTTGACTAATAAAAATTTTAAATAACAAAACACATTATTAAGTCACTAATTATTATTCTCTAAATAATAAATAACTGAATTCATTGCTTGAATAATTTATTATTCTCAAATTAATCTTATCTTAGCTATCTTGGGGTACTATAAATATCAAATATTAAAACATATTTCAAAAATTCGAATTAATTATTTTACAAAATATGAAATAATTAGTCATTCATCTTAAGGTTTATAATTAACATACAAAATAAATACTTATTCGACTATTTAGTTAATTTACTAATTATTAGTCTTCTATCCTAAGGTTAATAATAAATTTTAATTATTTTAATTCCATAAATTATTGAATATTTTAAATATTTAAAATAATAAATTTGTATATTAAATAATACACAAATTTAAACCATAATTAGTCATTCATCTTAAGGTTTATAATTAACATACAAAATAAATACTTATTCGACTATTTAGTTAATTTACTAATTATTAGTCTTCTATCCTAAGGTTAATAATAAATTTTAAATATTTTAATTCCATAAATTATTGATTTTAATAATTAATTACTCTTACATATTTTTTTATTAAGCATCTATCCTACCGTTATATATTTATTAATCCTATTATTAAACCATAATTCAAGCAAAAAATATTTATTAAACAATAAACATAACAAAAAAAATTAAATGTTACCTGTTCCAACGTGAAGTGAAGTCAGTGAGAATCAAATTGAGCCTCATTCTTCTCCTTCTTCACTATGTCTTAAAATTTCTTAGCTCTCTCAATATTAGGAAATAGGGATGACAATGGGGGACGGGGTAGGGAATGAGGGAGAGAGTGAATGAAAAAAATTAAAGATAGAAGGAAAGTGGGGGAGACAAAGAAGAGGGGCTGTTTAAAAATGGAAGACAAGAAGAGAGACCGATGAAGACAAAAATGGAAGAAGGGAAATGGAAGAACGAAGGTCTGCAACAAGAAAAAATGGAAGAACGAAGAGGGGTGGGGGGGTTGAAGACGGTTTGGGGGGTGTCTGCAACAAAATTTGGGGGGAGGGCGTAGGTTGAAGACGATTTGGGGGGGTGTCGGTGGAAATCGAGTGGGGGGGGGACTGGTCTGCTGCACGGCAGGCTCTGCTGTGCAGCAAAAGCACGCCACCTTGGCAAGGTGGCGTGCAGAATTGTCACGCTACCAAGGTAGCGTGACAATTTCTTACGCGACTTTGTCGCGTAAGATTTGTTCACGCCACCTTGGTGGCGTGACAATTTTGCACGCAACCCAGGTGGCGTGGTCCTATCCTATGTACATGCCAGCGACCAGTACTAGTCCCGTAAGAAAATGCTACGGAACTTATCTGTTCCGTTCAAAATCCTCACGCAATTAGTCACGTAAGACCTAGTTTGAGAAATAGTTTGAAAAGAGGTTTATTTTGGTAAATATTTTTTTTAAAAAAATTATTCTGTTCAAAAACCCGAATTTAGTTTTGTTTAAACATAGAAAATAACCAATACAGAACACTAAATTAGGAGAAAAATTATACTTCTATATTATAAGATCAATGAAAAAACTTATATTAAGGGGAAAAACTCCATGAACATCTAAGATGGGGAGCACCAAGTTTTAAAATATTCTGTATAATGATAATAAACCATTAATTGAATATCATAAAAGTAAATGCACAGAACCTGACGTTAAAAGGGGCCCAATAAATCAATTAAAACATGCATAATAGTACAACACACTAATGATCGTACACAGCTGGGGACTGTGATCAGAAGCAATCCTACATAGAAGGCCCATCATCTTCCTCATCCTCATCGTCAATGTCGAATGATCAAATTAATTAATTCTGATTAATTTAAATCTATCAAAGAATCTGAACAGGGTACCTATGGATGCAATCTTCCCATGGATTCTTGGGCGATGGCTTCACATTTCTCAGTGCCTTCCACACCGCACTGTTACACTTGAATCCGCTCCCAAATGCGATCTGCCAAACCCTATTCCCTTTTCTCATTCTTCCCTTCGCTTCTGTGTATGCCAATTCGTACCAAACTGAGCTCGACGATGTGTTCCCAAATCTGTGCAGCGTCATTCTCGAAGCTTCTACGTGATGCGGCTCAAGTTCCAGATTCTTCTCCAGCTCGTCGATCACCCCCCTCCCGCCGGCGTGGATGCAGAAATGCTCGAACGCTAGCTTGAAATCTGGTATGTATGCGTTTAATTTCGCCTTGAATATCTTCTTCACCATTAGCGTCGCGAAGAACAGAAGCTGCTCGCTTATCGGCAAAACCAGAGGACCTAGTGTCGTTATGTTCGTCTTCAATGCTCCTCCTGTAATTAATCCCCAATAATTCCACTAATTGCCCTAATCTGTTCTAGATTTTGATTATACTGAACACATCTTGTTAGGTCAAAATGCAGAAAACATGAACTTACCTGCAATGGCCATGAGATCTTTGGAGAGAGAAACCCCTGTTTTGCCTGCGTCGTCTTCTTCCTGATATACACATTTGAAGGCTTTTTCGTCTGCTCCTTTATGAGTTCTAACCACATGAACGAGCTTATATTTAGATCTTCTCCAGTCTGATTCTTTGTTTGATAATAAAATAGCAGCTCCACCAACGCGAAACAGGCAATTAGGGATCAACATGGATTTCTTGTTGCCGAAATACCAATTCTGGGTTATGTTCTCTGTGCTCACCACAACGGCATAAGTGTTCCTATGAACTTGAAGCATGTCTCTGGCTAGATCAATGGCTATCAGCCCTGCACTACATCCCATGCCTCCCAGATTGAAGCTTCTGATGTTTCCTCTTAATTTGTATTTGTTCACTATCATCGCTGAAAGCGACGGCGTCGGATTGAACAAGCTGCAATTCACGACGAGGATTCCGATGTCTTTGGGCTTGAGGTTAGTGTTGGCGAATAGGTTATCTAATGCTCCGAACATGACCTGTTCTGCTTCCTCTCTCGCAGCCGCCATGGAAGGCCTTGGAGGTAAGTGATGCATAGCTTCTGGAACACACGTTTCTTCCCCTAACCCAGAACGTTCTAGAATCTTACGCTGAAACTCGAGGGAAGACTCCTCGAAGTCACCGGTGAGCCTCGAGTGTTCCATGAAATCGGAGAATTTGGCCTGCAGACGAGGAGGAGGGAGGTAGCAGGAAAAGTCCACGAGGTAAACGGATCTGGGTCGCGTCATGATGTAGACGGTGGATCCGAATATGAGAAAAGCAGAGCAGACGATGACGGCGACGAGGTTGTATTGGAGGTGGAGCGAAAGGTTGCGAAGGTCGTCGGGGTTGGTCTGAGAAGCTTGGACAAAAATGACGGCAACGAGCGGGATCAACAGGAGGGTCAACAAATGGGTCATCAAGTAATGGTAGCCGAGCTTGACGTACTTGAGATTGACGCTCTGTAAAAAGTCCGGCAGTATCCGGGAGGATGTATGAACGGGAACACCAACGTTGACGGCGGCGGAGGGAGGATCGGTACTCATTTTGAATTGAGCAAACACGGGTCAGAAATCAGGAAATTGGAGGGTGAATTGAATCAAATCGGAGAAGGATGTTATGATTTTGTAAAAGGTTTAAGTATATATAGAGAAAGAGAGAGAAGAAAAGGACGAAGAAATGATGAAGGGGTGGATACAACTAAACAACAACCAGGGGAGGGAAGAGAGAAGAGACCTGGTGGTACGATACAAAGTGGAAGGGATTAAGGAAGTGGTCGGAGACTTGGAGAAGAAGAAGAAGCAGGTGACTCTTGTTTAATTTGCTTCACTTTTCCTTCTCATCAATCTCTCTCTCTCTCTCTCTGCAACTGTCCTTATCTGCCCAACCTTGCTCACGCCCTCCCCTTTATTCAGAGAAGATGCCTGAAACTCATTATTATAAAATGAGTTATTTTATTGTTTGATGATCTATTTCATATACTCATGGTTGACCCAAAAAAAAAAAAAATCATATACTCATCATTGTTTTTTAAACAGTACCGCTTTATTACCAAGAGCTTTGATTGACTAGGCATGCATCGTTACAGCTTAATCATTATCTTGTGTTTGAGCTGTATGCAATCATGATAATTACTTATAGGCTTTACATTACGGAGAACCAGACTAGACTAGTCGATTGTAATTATCATTTGGAGATAGCAAAATTTCTCTGGGCTTACATTCTTGTGATACAGACTAGTCCAATGTAAGCAGTATCAGATACTGGAGGATTGATTAGAAAAAGGTAGTATTTTTTAAAAAAAGTACTCCTTCAATCCTTAATATAGCACATAGTTGACTCTTTGTAGAGAAATTAAGAAAGTTAAATAAATTGATATTTATGTTTTTTTATACTAAATTAATCTGTCTGGCTTATGAACTGATATATAATAAAATGATACACGACATATATTATGATCAACTAACTTTTTAGCTTTCTTAATCTCTTTAAACAAAAGTCAACTATATTTTATACTACTTCTAATCCTAAATATAAGACGGTTTGTAGTACAACTTGCACTACAAATTATGATTATACTTAGGACAAGAGCAATATTAAAGACTAGAGAAGTATATTTTAATAAATAACTAGATCTCCAAATCTCATCACTGGCTCTTTCTAGTTGTTCTATGCTTTGTTGGTCTACTTTTTTAAAAAAAATTGTGGAGGTATAGCAGTAAAAGGAGTGATGATTATTGTTAGGCCAAAAACGAGTTACGTATAATATTGAGATTGTAATATGTCATTTTCCATATGATAAATATGCTTACGTTGCCTGAATTTGAAAATGTTGGTGGTATGTGTGGATTAGAGAGAAAGATCCAAATGGAGGAACTGGAAGACACAGGGAGAGTCCAAATATTGATGAACAATAAATTAAAGAGAGATCAGAAAAGGTGGCCACAACTCACAAGGAAGATGGATGAAAACTCGCCCCTTTTGGTTTCCCTTTCATTTCAAACAAATAACAAGACATCCTTGTCACAAATAGGAATCAACTAAGATGTATTAGAATGATTTTTCAAACACCTGTTTTTGACACACGTTTCTAGATTAGCCTTATAACTAATACATGGTTTGGGATTTAGATGGTGCTTATTACCGTCCAAACACAATTTGAGATTTTTTGTGGTAGTTTTAGGAACCAACAGATTTTATTGTGATCAAAACAAATGTAAATCTACCTTATTATTTCAGAAATTCTAGTTAAAATATTTCAATTTAACCAAAAAAATGGTATGCATCAATAAGAGTACAAATATTAGTTTCTTTGGGATAACGTCGTCATAGGTAGATAAAAAAAAAAAGATTTTTTTTCACCAAAAAATATATGTTTGGTACACTGATTAAGAGGCACCAAACCTTTTGCCAAAAAAATTACTTTAGGCTTTAACAATCATCTTTAGTCATTATAGTTTGCAGTCATTTTGATTTTGATCACTTAAATTTTAAACGGGTAGTTTTGATAATCAAGTTTACTTATTTAAAACCGTTAATCTCTAAAGTTTCAAAAACAATTAATTAAATTTATATGACACTAACACGGTTAAATATGCTTTTGTGTGGATGTTGACTTGGTGAGGTGAAAAAATAAATCTAAACCTATATTTTTGAAAGCTTTTACATAATGACAAAAAAAAAAAAAATACATAAGCTTGAGGATTGGTTCCCGGGTGGAGCCATCAATTTCGCGAAGAGGACTCACGACCACAACCTTATATTCACAATCGATGACCGACCTTCCCCACCTGTAAAATTGCTAGAGCTTCCGGTGTCCTCTGCTTTGGTGGCAGTTTAGACAATTGACCCATCTGCCATTCCACTCATAATAATTAAAGAGGATAGAAAAAAAAAAAAATTAAAAACGTGTTTTTAGAAAATACGTGTCATATTAACAGCCATAACTAATTTTTTAATTTAATCAAATTAGATAAATATATCGTATATAAAATTTGGAGGTAGTATAATATAGAGGCGTGAAGATGCTACTCCTTCCAGTACTAAATATAAGAGATAGTTGACTTTTTTTGAAGAGATTAAAAAAAATAAGTTAATTATATCATAGGTTGTGTATCCTTAGATTATATATCAGTTTATAAGCCAGACAAAATATTTTGGAGAAAAATAAAAGATATAAACATTTTTAAGTAATAAATTTTATCTTATATTTAAAATCAGAGTAAATATATATCTATGGAGAAATAAAGATGAAGTAAAAATGAAGAAGGATCCCACATGAGGGCCGAGGAACAGGGGAATGGTATCCCGTCACGTGAATCAAGAGACAAACTCTCATTTAAATAATCTTATTGGTCAAAGTCAAAAGGCTGAATCAAAACCAACAGCCCTTTTTCACACTCTTTCCTTCTTTAATTCCTTTCTCAACTGTAATTCCTAATATTTTATTTTATTTTATTTTTATTTTCATTTAAAAAATTACCCTTATTACCTTGTTTTCTTGAGACGACTTGATCCACATGTGATGGTGTAATGGTGTACATGTGAATACAAATATACCCCCTCTTGTCCTTATTATAAGGTACTGACTAATAAATCTCACAAACCAATAAAAATAGTTAAAATCAATAAAGTTTCCCTACAATTTAAATAACTTTCAATATTACCCCTACTAATTACACTAAACTCTAATATTATATTAATTATTATTCTCACCCACTACTCTCATTAATTATGGACAGACATGGAAACATATAATTAATGCTTATTGAGAATAAGTAAGTACTTTATAAAAAAGATCAAATAAATTTATTAGTTGGTACCTTATAATAAGTACCAGAGGGAGTATTGTTTAAGTTACGAGGTCTTACATTAGCCCTCTTCTTAAATTTAAGCAATACACTTTGATAACACCTCACAACATTATCTTGTTATTGCTTTGCTTCTTCTGCCTTGCCTCCTCGGATAAGATTCCTACCAAACCAATCTCTTACAATGCGACAAAATTTTCCCTTAATTTCTAAGTTGTTAGAATTATGGTACTTAGCTTATTTTTTATGCTTCTTTGTAGTAGTACGTAATTTCCATTGATTCATATCATTTTGTCTATCTTATATAGTACTCCCTCCGGTTCTAATTGTAAGACAGCATTTGAAAGTTGATTTTACTCATAATTATAGGATAAAATTCTAATTTTTATCAATTTCTTCATAAAATACCCCTATTAATACTTTGTTAATAATAATTAAACATATAATTTAATAATATAACTATATATTCTATAATGTAGTAATATTTGTAACTCATTAATGCCACTTACACATCAATTCTACTATATTTTAAATTTTTTTAATAAAATAATTTTGAGTGATTTTTGTCATTTAATGATGACATTACTATTAAATTACACTTCCGACCTCCAAGAGTAAATCGGAAGTTGTTGAGGGAAATTGACGACGCTAGATGACGGACTGTGTGAGAGCTCAGAGAAGTCACGTGTGAGGTAGGAGAGTCTCAACAAAAAACAAAGAATTAGAGTAACCGAATGCCATTTTAAATTTTAAATAAGGAAATTTTGAGAAAATAAATATAATTAACTAATTTAACTACTATAATTAATCTCTCCAAAATTAGGTAAATATGTCTTATAATTAGGATCAGAGAGAGTAGTACAATATTAACTTATTCATTGATCAGTATTAGACTATTGGTACATACTCCCTCCGGTCCTAAATATAAAATAGAGTTGACTTATTTTTTAGAGAGATTAAGGAAACTAAATAAGTTACTTAATCATGTTATATGTTGTTTATTATTAAATTATATATAAATTTATATGTTAAGCAAAATAGTTTGAAAAAAAAACGATAAATATCAATATTTTAAAATAATTTAGTTCGTTTATTTAATATTTAAAAAAAAAAAGGTCAACTTTATCTTATATTTATAACCGGAGGGAACAATACGGAGAAATCCAAGAAAATTATAAGGGAAAGAAACAAGCAGATGGATGCGTATGAGCTAGTAGAGAGTGTGTGCGTGCGTGTATTTGAATAAGAGAATTAGGTTGTTGTTTGCAGAGAACAAAGCTGTCAATTTTGCAATTTTTTTAGTTAAACTTCATAGTTCATACGTTTTATACGAAGCCTTTTCTCACGTTGCTTGTCGATCACACCCAAGTTGTTCAACGCAACAACGTCACTATTCTATTCTTTAATACGTGTTGTGTCCAAACAAACAATGATATATATGTGACGTAGATACAATCATACAGTTCATCTGCCCAGTCACTAGCTTAGCTTCCCCCATTCAATTAATCCTATTTCAATTCTACACATCATATAATAATGCTACAAAAAGCATAAATATATACTTTTATTAGGATAATGGTCTTATTTGCCCTTGAAGTTTTCGCTCAGGAACACTCAGCATCCAGAAGTTTTTTTTAAAGCAAAATTACCCCGGAAGTTTAAAAACGTAGCAATCTTGCTTTTCTGTTAATCTTTACCGTTAAATTGTTGCTCCAATTTGTAAACTTTCAGGTCAAAATTGCTCCTAAAAAAACTTTCAGGGTAAAATTGATTCTAAAAAAAACTTCAAGGACAAAATTGCTCTATTGTATTAACTTCCAGGGTAATTTTGCTTTAAGAAAAACTTTCAGGTGTCCAGTACTCCTGAGCGAAAAATTACTTCTGGGACAAATAAAACCCTTATCCCTACTTTCTTTAATTCATTGCTTATTTGGAATGGAGATTTGCCCAACCAATAATGCCACCATATCACACCTGCCACTGCATATAAAATAGGTATATTAGCAATATTTTTTTCTTTTTCCTCCTTTTGTTTTCTTCACTGACTTTATTTTGTCGAAATATCAATTATTTAAATATTTCCCCCTGTATTTATAGGGGTTATAGCCACCGGTCATGGATTTTGACTTCTGATGCCGTGGACATTTTTTTTTTTTGGTTTGAGTGATCACATCCACGTCATCACCGAGCACCAGCAATACCAGTCAGTCACTGAATTAATGACTTGAGAAAACACATGGGCTTTAGACTTCTAGTTCTATCTTATCCACATTCCACACACACAAATAAAAAGGAAAGAATGATTTTTAACTCTCAATCAAAAAGAAATAATATTAAAAAAGTATCATATTGATAACTGAACAGAGAGATTAACAAGTGAATCAATTATTATTAATAATTTATAAAACTTGTCAATATATTATTTTCCTTGGTTAGGACTTAAAAGTCATCCTTCTAAATAAAAATATATATGTACGCTTTAAATTAAAAAATAATATTTCAAACGGTTAACGCTGAGAGATAGATGACCACCCTTTATACTACAGGCAGCACAATCAAAATAGACTCCTTTTTTTTAACACACTGCCTTTATTTTCTAATACAAGAGCTAATTGATTAATTTAAATAAATTAAAGAATACAAAGTATAAAATTGAAAGATGAAGTGATGAATTAGAGTATTGTATGTATGACCAAATCTATTAACTCATATATTAAGGATATGAGGTAGTGTGTGTGTGTTATTAACTCATATATTAAGGATACGAGGTTGTGTGTGAGTGTGTGAAATTGTCCTTTTCTTTTTCCTTATGCAATGTATCATTTTATTGAAGATAATTTTGTTTAAACAATGATTAAATATTGAATATGTGAACCTTTTTGAGGGGGGGAAAACTCAAATCTTAATTCACTATATTACAAAGACTTGGCTCATTTCATTAGAAAATCCTGCTTTAAAAAAACTAAGTTCATCAAACTAAATAAAAAAAGTTACTTCTAATAGATATGATAATAATTAAATCTAACCCAGTAAAAATAAAATAGTCATACAAAAAGAAGAAAAAAAGGCAAGGGCCCAGAGTTGTATGTGAGATGAGAGGGAGTTGCTTGGAGATGGTCTAACACTCTAACTTCAACTAAAGCACTTTTGTCTTCTTTTCTTTTTCATTTTCCTCATTTGTTGTGATGGAGGTGGGTCTATTTGAGTTCGTGTTCGAAAAATATATTTATGTAAGTTAAGACAAAACTCATTTTAGAAAAATAACTTCTACCATCAATCCAAATAAACACGGAAACGTAAGTTCAAGCTTGTGGGGTTATCTTTTTTTTTTTAGGATAAAAAAATTTTAGGAGAGGGGTTGGGTTCACCTACAGTCTAAGGGCAAGGCGCTTAAAGCCTACCCCACAAGCAGAGGCGGACCTAAGTATATTATTTGGGATTTTTTTTTAAAAAAAATTAATACATGCTTGAATGATTGTCCACCCTTAAATTAGATGTTCACCCTTAATACATCAAGACTACACTTCTTAATGAGATGAGGGGTAAATGATTGAATGATTGTTTAGTGTCTTATATTGAAAAAAGATATATTTTATAGCATTGATAATAAGACAATTATGATGGAATTCCAAAAAATAAGGTTTAGAATGATGACATTATAATTATTTTTATTGTAGTATACTTTTTTTATTAAAATATATGTACTTGAACTTATTGAATACCCGCCCTTCGTTGTTATTTATGTAGCTGCATTTATTTCTAACAGTGCTTAGCCTTACTTTTCTAAATAATAGGTTTGTAAAATAATTGTCTCTCTTATTACATCATCAATATTCACTTGATTTCATAAATATTTTTTTGATATTTTTTTCTTGTTTATATTTTTTGTTTTTTAATGCATTTAAAACTTTGCTTAAAAAAAAAAATATTGGGGGCGCTGCCCCCGAATCCCCCGCCAATTGTGTCCCCTTCTATAATTTTCTGGGTCCGCCACCGTAAGGAATTCAAGACTAAGAGTATACATGCCTCCACCTTAGCTTGAGTTACCGTTACTTCGTAGACCCCTAGGATGTCTCCCCCAGCACCTTGAGCAATTTTAGGATCGAATCTCCCCCCCCTTTTGGTGAGAGTGTCCAACCCCTTTACTAGTTGAACCCAAAAATAAGGGGTTGCATGTGGGGTTATCTAAATCTTATCTAAAACAACAAAACCAACAGTCTTGACCATCTCATTATATATAATCAAAGCCCAACAGAGAGAATGAAGCATAAGAAATCCAAACATGTAGACAAGGCAACCTTAAATGATGTCATCCTATGTCCCCATATTCAAACGTTTCTCATAAATAATATAAATAGATCACTCATTAAATGCCACCTTCCACAACTACTGCTTCTCCTCGATCATGTCATTTTCATTACGTCCATGCCCAATGAATGAACCCAGAAGCATCTCTACCTTGGATATTCCTTCCACAACCAAATCCTTAATCCCAATAAGATTGATGATCACTTCAACGAGTCATACAATTTAGGGAAAATTAACCATTCAGTGCACATAGTCTTAACTTTATTACAACTTCTAAATCTTGACTCGTTAACTTAATCCCTCAAATCTTAACTTTATTTTTATGTGTCTATATTTGAACATTGTCATACCTAATTAAATCTTATACTTGTGCTTAAGCAGTCGAAACCCTTCTCGTCAAATCTCAACCTTTTAGGGTGTGTTTGGCATGGCTGTGAAGAGTATAAGAGGCCAATGAAATTGAAAAATAGCCCGTGAGTGAAATGTTGGTATTTGGGGTGGTTTTTGTGGCTAATGAAGAGTATAAGAAGCCATGAATCTCAGCTTCTAGGCGCACAGTGCTGGTAAATTCAAGTATTGCCCTCGTGGCTGGTGGACTTGTTGCATAGTGATGGACTTTTATTAAATTTAAATTTTTATCTTCAATTATCACATAATATACAACTAATATATATATGTAATATTTAATAAGATTCATGTCATTTTTTATCTTGATTGACTTTTCAAACACTGTGTCAAACAAGAGCCCATTGGAAAAAAAAAAATCATTTTTTCCACCATTATTTCAAATACAAATTACATCTACAATTTGACTTTTTTAGAAAAAAATATCACTTTTGTCATCTAATCTTTCAAGAATTAAGTTGTAATGAAATCATAAAGTGTAAAGATCAGCAGATTAATAAGTAATTAAAAATTGAACGACTGAATTGTAACTCAATTAAAACTATAGGAATTAAATTATTAATTTTTTCCTTAAACTCCAAGCAAAGTTAGTGTCACTTTGTCGCCTGTGGATTTGAACCATTGGTTTGGCAGGTGAATCGTAGACTATCTATTTTTACAACATATGGTTAAGAGTGAAAGGTGTCTGTTTTGAAGAAACAACCAAACACATTGAGCTTTCAAGTTTATGTTCTTCATTAATCAATTGTGAATGGAATAATCACGTTATTTCCCGTTGTCCTTGAAATTAAAGACAAAATTTTTGACCTTTTGAGGCCTCTCTTTCTCTACCAGGGCAAGTTTTCTTCTTTCTTTATTGCTAAGTAAACGGCAATTTACTCCATAAGCCATATATTGTACGTACATTTGTAATATCGTGATTGAAAAGCTAATAATTCAATTTTATTATTATTGTTTTTTTACAGATTAATGATCCTCACCAATCAGAATTTTGGGAAAATTCCGTGCAGGTCCCAAGGACCAAAAATAATTACAAAAAAATTCTTTGAAATCACTAAATTACATAGAATTCCTAAGGGATTTTTTTTATATGATTTGTATTAACAACAGGAAATGTCATATTTACAACAGAAAGTGTCATATTTACAACAATATTTAAACATCTGAACATTTACAACAGAAAAAATCATATTTATAACAGAAAATATCATATTTACAACAACATTTAAACACCTAGATTTTGAACGTAGAGAGGTCATTTACAACAGAAAAAGGCTATATTTACAACAGGAAGTGCTGTGTTTACAACAAAATTTAAAATCTGACCATTTACAACAAAAAAAGTTATATTTACAACAGAACGTGTCATATTTACAACAACATTTAAACACTTAAATTTTGAACGTAAAGAGGTCATTTACAATAGAAAAATGTTATATTTACAATAGGAAGTGCTGTATTTACAACAAAATTTAAAATCTGATCATTTACAACAGGAAAAACCATATTTATAACAGGAAGTGCCATATTTACAAAAAAATTTAAAAACCTGGATTTTGTTTCCATACAAATAACATCAAAAAAGTCCCTAAAGACTTTTGTGTAATTTGGTGATTTCAAGGAACTTTTTTATAATTATTTCTGGTCTTTAGAACCTGTACGTAATTTTCCCCAGAATTTTTATGATGACAAACTTAAAGTCGGGTTCCAAGTGATAAATGCAATTTGAGTGGGGAATCAATTGATTTTTATAATTTTAAAAATACTTATTACATACTATGTCTGGTCTTAATTATAAGATAAGATTGACTTTTTTTTAGAGAAATTAAGAAAAATAAATAAGTTACTTAATCATATAATATGTTATATATCCTTAGATTTAATTTATTAATCAAAATAATTAGTTTGGAAAAAAAAATACTTGTAATCTAAAGTAATTTAATTAATTTCCTTAATTTGTCCAAAAAAATCAACTTGGTTTTTTAATTAGAACCGAAGGGAGTAGCTTGGAAAAACCTAGGTTATTATTGGGAGTTCACAGAAGCTATTGTAGCCTAATTCTACTGTGGAACTATTTTTTCAAAGAATCCAGACAGTATCCCCAACCTGATAGTTTTTGTTTTTTGGTATCCCATCTGAACCTTCAGTTCCGACTAATTCGAATTTCGCCTCGTGTCAGGCTCACGGTCGTGGGGGAAGAGCTCCAAACACCATTTTCTCTATTTCCATGCCTCGAACCGAGGACGTAGTGATGGGAAAGCAAGTCACTTACCACTTACTCCCAATGGTTGTTGGTGCCAACCCGATAGTTAAAGACTAATCCTTTTGAGGTGTAGAGATCTCCAAAATGGGTTTTGCCTCTCGTTCTGGAACTATTTTATTTGTGTTCACAATAAGACGCAGTAGAAGAGTGTTGGGCTGTTTTTTAATCTCAATGTTCTAAGAATTTTGTGTCGGCTTTATTTGGGCCCAACTCCCTTTAAACTCTCCACTTTTTTATGCTAATACAAAAAGCTGTGCTAAGTGCCTGAGTCTTAATATAAGCCGTCGCTCGGACTCCTTTGGTAGGCGATCTCGTAAGTCCCCAGTAAGTGATCATAGAGCCCGGGACCGTACCTTGGCCTTGGTGGGGGACTGATGTCGAACCCCTCCAAAACTTTTTTATTACCAAAAAAAAAAAAAATATATATAAAACTCACCTGGCCCTTCCTTATAATGGTTGTATGGTGCAGAAATGACTCATTTTAACTCTTTGTCTTTGGGTTCAATCGACAAAGGAGTCGGACTTTCTTACCAAAAGGGAGGGGGTTTGATCTTAGAGTTGGTCAAGGCTGGGGGGCATCCTAGGGGTCTATGAAGCAACGGTAACCTAGGCTAATATGGAGGCATGTATACTCTTAGTCCTGAATTTCTTATGGAATGGGCTCCAAGCGCCCTGCCCTTGGACTGTGGGTAAGTCCAACCCCTCTCCTAAAATTTACCAATCTAGAAATGACTCATTTTATTTCTTTCTACTTATTAACATTTTTTAAAAAAAATTTCACAATAATATTATATACAATACTTTATATAAAAAGTTACTCGTTGTCCTAGTCTACTAAATTAAATTTCCTTGAATAATTTGATACAAGTGAAAGTTAACAATTCAACGTTTACTTGAACTATCATACTTACTGTCATCGGGGGGAGAAAAAAAAAACTACTACGCTTACAAGTGAAACTTATAAATATTGAATTTATTGAGATCTATTACTATTAATTAAAATTAAGGCAATCTATTTTTTTATGAGGTTTATCATAATTTTCTCCAGTATATATACTATAAAAGATAGGGGAAAAAACATTTGAATTTTAAAATTTTAAATAAGTGATTTCCTATTAAAATGAGTTGTCAATTATAATACTTTTATAGTTAGGCTAATTTCTGAATTTGCCCCTTATTAAATAACTATTTACCAAAATGCCCCTGTTTGAAACCTATTTCCCAAAATGCCCCTGTCAGAAACCTATTTCCCAATCTGCCCCTGTTTAGTCGACTAAATTTTTTGGTTTAGTCGACTAAATGGTGGGCAAAATTTTTTTCCATGGCCCGACATTTAGTCGACTAAACCAAAAATTTAGTCGACTAAACCGGTCGAGGTTTTAAAAAAGCCCATACAGACATTTAGTCGACTAAACCAAATGGTTTAGTCGACTAAATGTCGGCAGAAAAATTTTTAAAAACCCCCAAATCGCGCCTCCTCTCACACACCCAGCCCTAATCGATTAAACCTTCCCCTTAACCTCTCCCCTCAGTTTTTTTGCCCCAAATTCTTGTTGAATCCGTTGGTGGGTAGCGAAGAAAACTTGTTCTTGTGTCATTTGCGTCACTTTTGGTATGTTCTCATCGCCATTTTGAATTTCGACGGTTGTTTTTGCGTTTTTGCGTTTTTGGTGCGTTGGGTTATGTTTTTCTCCCATATTTCGTTGTTGTGTGTGATTTAAATGAGTCTCGATTGAATATATGTGGTTGGGTGTGGTGGATTCCCCTATTCCAAATGAGTCTTGCTAGTGATGTATTGTTTCATTCTTATTTATTTGCAAAACTATATATTACCGATTGATTGGTGGTCCAATTCCTTGAAAGTGATATGATATGTGTGTGGGTATATAGCATTGATGCTCTCCCCATAAATGTGCTTTGTTGCATTGTGTACACTGTAAGTCAATGTTTTAGAGTTTGCTAAAATCATGAAAATCGAAACTAAGACTGAAATAAGTTTTGTAGACTTATCTTGCTGAAATAAGTTTATAGACCATGGTTGAGAATAGATGGTTGTAGTTGTCTCTGGATGTTGTTAACTTGTTGTTGTTGTTGTTGTTGTTGTTGTTGTAGGTTATTGTTGTCGTCATGCCTCGTAGAGAATCTCCTTCTAACACCAAGCAACGAGCATGGGAGGCGGGTTAAACGACGGGCTTGCCGCGGGGCATCCTCCTCAGGGCACAACAATCACAACAACGGAGCTGTTGTGGATCTCCCTTACGGTTATCTATTTGATAACAACGTCGAAGAGCACGAAAAATTCGTTGCGAATTTTGCCACGAGACCCATCTGCAAGCCAAAGTCACTGGACATAGCATTCTTTGCTCGTGAGGATTTGAGATAGTGCCGACGTTGGATCTTGCCCATCGAGAGGCTTGGCGAGATGACTTGTCCCTATTCCGAGGTTATGGTGAGAGCTTTCTACCATAACATGAACTTTGTTGATAGTTATCTGGAGTCTCGCGTCGCGGGGCCGACATAGTGGTGGATTCGATTCTTTGGAGGAGCTTATTGGGATATAACTTTGATGCATTGGAGACTCATATGTATGACGGGGATTACGCACCGTACCCTTCCGGGATATAATCGGGAGGATGCGTGCGTGAGGCCGGGAGGCTAGGACCTTGGAGACTGTCGTTTCGGTGGGCCGGATGACTATTGATGTCCGCATCCTCTTCTACGTCATGACTCACATTTTATTCCCTCGACCTTTCAATCATTCAAGGATGTTGGAGGGTGACATACCGTCATGTGGGCTATTCGGCATGCCATTAATGTCAATTGGAGGTACTACATTTCTTGGATGATGATGAAGGCCAAACGAAGCCTAATCTTTGCACTCCCATATGCCTATCTGGTTCAAAGGATATTGGAGTATTTTCGTGTTCATATGGACAATGAGCAAATGGTGATTCGAGGGCGTGGAATTCTAGATTTGGTCGGCGTCTAGTGGAGCAATGCAAGATCATGAAGGGGAAAATGGTGTGTGGCATTACACCAATGTGCCCGAGGAGGATGCGATGTTGGCGAGGCTCCACCTATTGTTCCTCCCGAGGTTCAAGATGAGGATGATGAGGATGTTCATACGGAGGAAACAGGTTGAACCGGAAGGTGGATTCTCCATTGGTGATGTCATGAGAGCCATCAATGCCATGGAGATGAAACAGAAAAAGAGGTGGAGGAAGGAGAATGAAAGGTGGAAGTGGATACGAGGCCTCCATGCGGGGATAGAGCATAGGCTTGGGCGGTTGCGGCTTGGTCGGGAGCGGAGGCGGCCGATGATGAGGAGGGTGAGGAGGAGGCGGCACATCTGAGGAGGAAGCTTAGATTTATTTGTTTTGTCATTGTTGTTTTTAGATTTGAAATTTGATGTAAGTGCGTCGGATACTATGTTTCTTTTATTCGAATAAATGAGTGGATTGATGTTTCAGTATAATGTGTTTACCTACTCTAAAGTTTGTCATTGTCTTTGTATGTTTCTTTGATTTTGTGGTTTTACTTGATGTTTCTTTGTTGTTGTAATGTCATGTGTGGTTTCTTGGTTTAGTCGACTAAACCATATGGTCTAGTCGACTAAGACCATCCGAGACGAAATCATAGGTCTCGGATGGTCTTAGTCGACTAAACCAAATGGTTTAGTCGACTAAACCAATAAAATATTGTGTCTATTTTCTTGGTTTAGTCGACTAAACCATTTGGTCTAATCGACTAAGACCATCCGAGACGAAATCATAGGTCTCTGGATGGTCTTAGTCGACTAAACCAAATGGTTTAGTCGACTAAACCAGTAAAATATTGTGTCTATTTTACTGGTTTAGTCGACTAAACCATATGGTCTAGTCGACTAAGACCATCCAGAGACGAAATCATAGGTCTCTGATGGTCTTAGTCGACTAAACCAAATGGTTTAGTCGACTAAACCATAAAAATATTGTGTCTATTTTCTGGTTTAGTCGACTAAACCATTTGGTCTAATCGACTAAGACCATCCGAGACGAAATCATAGGTCTCGGATGGTCTTAGTCGACTAAACCAAATGGTTTAGTCGACTAAACCAAGAAAATATTGTGTCTATTTTACTTGGTTTAGTCGACTAGACCATATGGTTTAGTCGACTAAGACCATCCAGAGACGAAATCATAGGTCTCTGGATGGTCTTAGTCGACTAAACCAAATGGTTTAGTCGACTAAACCAGTAAAATATTGTGTCTATTTTACTGGTTTAGTCGACTAAACCATATGGTCTAGTCGACTAAGACCATCCAGAGACGAAATCATAGGTCTCTGGATGGTCTTAGTCGACTAAACCAAATGGTTTAGTCGACTAAACCAAATGGTTTAGTTGACTAAACCAGTAAAATATTGTGTCTATTTTACTGGTTTAGTCGACTAAACCATTTGGTCTAGTCGACTAAGACCATCCAGAGACGAAATCATAGGTCTCTGGATGGTCTTAGTCGACTAAACCAAATGGTTTAGTCGACTAAACCAAGAAAATATTGTGTCTATTTTCTTGGTTTAGTCGACTAAACCATTTCAGAGACCTATGATTTCGTCTCTGGATGGTCTTAGTCGACTAGACCATATGGTTTAGTCGACTAAACCAGTAAAAATCACACATGACATTACAACAACAAAGAAACATCTTGTAAAAACATATGTATATCTCGTTTATATAATAGTGCAAGATGAGGAATGTATTTTGAGCATAAATTAATGGTCTTACAACAAAACAAATTCTATTAAACTCAATACAAAACACGTTACATAGAATTCAAGCTTGTCTAATCCTCGTTGGACATGTACGTGCATTATGTCCGACTTGGTTACAACCTCTACATCTTTGCTGACTATTGTTCGGGGGTTGAGACTCCACCCAATCCATCTCATTTTGCATCCTTGTAGACTTTGGCCTTCCCCTTTCGCGTGACCAAAATGTGTCAGGGACCACGAATGGGAATCCTCCTTGGTCAATCAACAATTCACTGCCTATCGGATACCGGTGTGCGGCATACACACGACTAATGTACGCGATAGTGAACACCGGTCAACATAATCGTAGTAGTTCAAGTTTTCCGCTTTGCATACTGCTAATACGTGGCTGCAAGGATACCTTCTAGTGTGAACCTCCCACATTGGCATTTGCGATTGATCAAGTCGACCCTCATGATGTCACCGGCCTCATGTGTTGATTGGTTGTATGCGTTCTCAACCTCATATAGCGTAAATCTCTATCATACGATCGCACACGGTATGTGATTGTCAACTGGTCCATCTTTTGTATCGCGTCTTCTACCGATTTTGCGACTATCCCGCTGCACCATATGTTTGCTAATTTCAACACGCCTTCGACGAAATAGTCGACAAGTCTACTACAAGTCATCTTCACCAAAGCCGATGTCGGTAGATTACGAGCACCCCTGAAGACCTTGTTGACACACTCGACTAAGTTAGTTGTCATGTGACCAAACCTCCGGCCGTCTTCATCATAGGACCTGCACCATTTCTCCTTTGGAAGACGATCAAACCATGAGGCAACATGTGGGTTTGCATCAAGAAACTCTTGAAACTTCATGTCAAAGTGGATCTTTGAACTCATGTACCCTACGTTAAAGAGAATGTAAACTTATAACAATGGACACAAAGCATTAAACTTATAACAATGGACACAAAGCATTAAACTTATACCTAGTTTCATAACAGATTTCTTCGATTGCGTGTCCCTAAATTTAGTATTAAAGTTGCTACCGACATGTCGTAGGCAATACACATGATACGCATGTGGAGGCTGCCAAGTAGGGTGATCTTTAACCGCCTTAATGATATTGGCGTGACGATCAGATATCAAACAAATACCACGCCTCTGCGTGACATGATCACGTAGGAGACAAAGAAACCACCACCAATCTTCGTACGTTTCACCAGGAGGGACAATAGCAAAGGCAATGGGAAGGACCTTCCCATCTCCATCTTGTGAAGTCGCAATCATAAGGACACCTTTGTATTTTCCGTACAAGTGGGTTCCATCAATTTGCGGTATGGGCTTACAATACTTGAAGGCTTCAATGGTGCGGTGAAATGCCCAAAAACCCTACGAAGACGCGTTTGTCGGCACCACACGACGTTGGATCCACAATTCATTAGTTTCAAGCACATAAACAGACCCACGTTACACCGTGTCATGTATGACAACCAATTGGGCAACAATGCATATGATTCCTCCCAATCACCAAACAACTTCACAATGGCCTTCATTTTCGCCATCCAAGCCTTCTTGTATGTTATATTATATCCATGCAAACGTTGTATCCTCTCTTGTATCAAGACCGGTTTTAAAGATGGATCTTCTCTTAACATACCTAGTGAACACAAAGCAAATTCCAAATGTCTTGTCAATAAACAAACCGAATGTAACTAAAACAAAAAGGACATGAAAACCTACGATAATAGATGCACATATAACATCGTATCCAGTTGTCTATGATCACGGGTGAGACTCTGATTCAGACATGTGTGCTCTTTACCCCACTTACTCACCACCCAACTATATCCATTCTTGGGGAAAATTGCCCTCATATACCAGGGACAACCTTGAGCATTTAGTCGACACTTCATCACAAACCTTTGGTCATCGCTTTTTATAACCTTGGCTGTACGATGAGACTTCATGCAATATAATTTCACAGCATGTTGCATTTCTGACTTTGAAGGAAACTGCTGAGACACATATAATGGATCACCTAAATGCCAACCACATTGCTCGTCATCATCACCATACAACATCTCCATCTCATCATCACACTGCGTCCAATCAATGTACGAATAGTGCGGGTTTTCGTTCCAAAATGGCTCGGTCCCGGGCTCTACATTTGTCAAAATGTTCTTTTTGTCATAACCACTAAATCGAAATTACAAATACAAATACAAGTTTAATAACTTACCACTTGCTAACTGGTTGAACATTCAGCGGTGGCATTGTTGCGGTACTCGAACTCCCAGGGTTCGTGCGAGTATCAAATTCATCTTCCGCATCAGTATCTGAGCTTTCACCTAGTAAAATAAACCTCTCATATTCGTCCTCCTCATCGTTGTCCATATTCTCATCTTCCTCATCCTCCTCTTTCTCATTCTCCTCTTCTTCCGTCAATGTTATCGACTTAAGCCTTGTGAAGGTGCGAGATAAACCGACAGTCTTTCTTCTTCACCAAAATACTGTGGAGATCTTGTATGCATGGGTACGGTTGATGATTCACCGATTCAATCTCAACATATATCTCAATAAAATTTTGTGATATCCGATTAGCAAATGCATCTATGACACAATCTACGTCTTCATCATCACATACATCGTTACTAATGTAGTATACACTATCCTTACCAACTATCTCCACTTTGGCCATTATTCGATGAATGCATTGGCTTCCATGTAGTCCCAATTTTTGGGAAATTCTTTCTTTGAGCTCGTTGTACGTAGTGCCCGTTTGATTTTCATCATTTTTGTTTTTCCTTCAAATTGAACACCATTGGAACCTTGAAAATGCCTCCCACTATAGTAGATTACAAGAACGAGTGTGTTTGAACTTGAACTCATCCTTCACACCACAATTTCAAGCTGTACAAGGGAGAGTTTTAGATTACAAACAAGAACAAAAGCTTAACAAAGTGAAACTACAAAGATTACACAACAATTATACCTTCAACAACGGATTGAACAAGGATTTGAGGCAAAAACAGATGGGGAGAGGTTTGGGGAGAGGTTTTAGTCGATTAGGGTTCGTTCGTTTCGTTTAGGCGCGATTTGGGGTTTTAAAACCCATACTCGACATTTAGTCGACTAAACCATTTGGTTTAGTCGACTAAATGTCGGTATGGGCTTTTTTTAAAACATCGACCGGTTTAGTCGACTAAAAATTTTGGTTTAGTCGACTAAAAATTTTGCCCACCATTTAGTCGACTAAACCAAAAAATTTAGTCGACTAAACAGGGGCAGATTGGGAAATAGGTTTCTGACAGGGGCATTTTGGGAAATAGGTTTCAAACAGGGGCATTTTGGTAAATAGTTATTTAATAAGGGGCAAATTCAGAAATTAGCCTTTATAGTTAATCCTTATACTCTCATAAACGATATGACTGATTTGTGATTTTAAAGTTTTAGTGATGTTTTTTTTTTTTTTTTTTTTTTATTTTTCTTAAAAGATTTGCCATCCCCAAACTGCAATAGCTTCATTTATAGTTAGCTTTCATTTTTTGCAGCTACGGTAATTTATTATATTGATGATTTTTTTAAGAAAATCACACTGAAGTCCTAATAAAAAAAATAATATAAAAGAAACATCTCATAACTTGTTAATTATATCCTCTCACTTATTAATGGTGATTTTTTCACTTGTGACTTATGGGACTTTTATGGTATTATTTGGTCACCTTGGTGTGATTTTTTTTCTTCTTTTTCTTCTTTTGAAGGGGTCAAAAGTCAAAACCAAATATATCGCTGCTGATAAGTGATAACACAGGGCCACTGCTTCCAATTAATTCAGCTTCAGATGCTTCAAAAGCCTGAATTTACATATTCAAACAAAAGGAGGGGAAAAAAGTCTGAGCACAGTATCATCAGCTTCAAGATTAAAAGTAAAAGCACATAAACTATAGGATTAAGTATCAATTTTGCTCCTAAAGTACGCGCCCAGAAGCAATTTTGCCCCTTAAGTTTTAGGCGGAGCAATGTTGCACCTGAAGTATCAAAATGGACCTAATGTTGACCGTTAAGATTTTTAACGGAGGGGTAACATTGCTCTGTTTTTTATACTTCAAGGGCAACATTGCTACATTTCGGTAGAGCAATGTTGCCCCTGAAGTATAAAAAACAGAACAATGTTGCCCCTCCGTTAGAAACCCTAACGGTCAACTTTTAGTTGACCAAAGTTGACCGTTAGGGTTTCTAACGGAGGGGCAACATTGCTCCGTTTTGATACTTCAAGGGTAATATTGCTCCGCCGAAAACTTAAAGGGCAAAATTAGTACTTAACCCTAAACTATATTAATTAGAAAAAAAAAACTCGTTATTTTCTTCCTCTTTCCTTCTTTCTCCATTTATTCACGTAACAGTAACTTCAGACAAATGAAACAATGTCATGTCATACACTCGTACCTCTCTTTCGGTTCTTAATATAATATTTATTTATCTAATTTGATTAAATTAAGGAAGTTTGTTAAATTAAATAATATGACATATATTTTCTAAAACATCATATTCGTTTTCCTTAATTATTCCATCTCCTCCTCGATTATTGTTGAAGGAGTATCAATAAGGATAAGTTAGAAAAATGTTGACAAATATGAAAATTATATTTTATATTTAGACTAAGATCAACTCCTAAATAGGTCCTATATTAAGGATTAGAGGAATTCTATTAGGGGATGTCTGAAAAGTTTCTTGTAAACTTCCCTTTTTAACCTCACTTAATTACAAAAATCACTCATGTCATTAGTTCATTTAATTCTCATATTCGAGGTACTAAAGAACTCAATATAACATATTCTCTCTTCTATGTAAATGAAGGCATTTTTAGAAAATAAATTTATTTTATTAAATATTTATTGCACCTGACTACTTTTAACTACATTAAACAACTCAACTCGATTATTAGTATGTTATAAAATGGGGGTGAGGGAGTACAACAGAAGCCATCGAGGCATCGACTAAAATAACCATCAAAGCTACAAAAAAAACTATAGCTTGAAAGCAAACTATCAAAAGAAAACTAAAAAAAAAAACAGAAATTGAGTTGCAGAACAGAAAAATGCCTGTCCTGGTGATCAAGCACGGAGGAGGGTGACGAAGATTTATAATTAGGAATAGGAACAAGTCCAGATTCAATGTGTGAGAGATCATGCAACAGAATCTGATAATGTCTTTGAACTTGTTGTGCAGATTTGCCTCCTCCAACTTCTCTTGCCACTTTCTCCCACCTTTCTGGTGTATCTTCCTCATACTTTGCCAGTGCCTTCTCAAACACATTGTTCTGTTTCTCTGTCCAAAAACACCTCTCTGTATCATTCTTCTCTCTCCTTACACAACTTGATGATGATGATGATGAAGATGCCATTATTCTTCTGCTTTCACTCTCACTCACAAGATCAGATTTTGGAGTGGGCTTGCTGGTGTTTTTAAATCAGTATGGAGAGAGAATCTGAATCCCTCAAAAGTCAGATGAATCTGGTTCCAAATTTGAAGGCACTGATTTTGTTAAGCATTAAGAGGCTTAAAGTTGAAGAAGAAAGGAATGTGGCAATGAAAAAAAATGACTAATGAAGATAGATTATGGTAAATCACTTGAGGGGAGCTTGCAGCAGTATATTCTCATTGGTCAAATCAGTGTAGTTACTGAACTTTCATGCAAATTTTACTCAGACGTGTACACCTGAATTTGTAATGTTAACTAAGAACAATTCAATATTCTTAAATTCCCAAGTCCCTGATGATAGAGTTTGCTAGCAGTTAATAATTACAGAAAACTTCTTTATATACTAACCATAAGATGTTGGTTTTAATTAGGCTCAAATTGTAAGGCATAAACTGTAAAAGAGGAAAGAAGTTTATAAATCTTTATTCTAATGCGAATAATAGTCTCAGTTTCAATAATCAAACCAGAAAGGTGAATCAGTTAAGCTGAGATATGCATGTAAGGGTTTGTTTACAAAGATGATTGGAACTTTTAATAGTAGTTTTTCAATCATGACTTACGGTGTACAAGGTGGTAAGTATGTGAGATAAATTTTATTTTAACTTACATGGACATGTTTATAATAAGTGCTAAATCATCGATTCAAAGAAAAGTCAAAGTTGAACCAAATCAACCAATAATGTGAGACTGATGCACACGTGACATCAATCTGCTTTTCTTTTTATCTTTTTGGGACCTTTCTTTTGCCCCAAAAGCTGGTCCTTCAGACTCAAGTCTCAATTTGATGAAAAAAAAAAAAAAAAGACTCAAGTCTCAGTATAAACCTTTTAAAAAGTTGGAATTATCCTTGGGCTATCATTTTAGGGGGAATCTTGTATTGTGTTTTTCTTTAAAAAAAAGTATGATGGTAAAAAGAGTTGGATTCTTATTGCTTATACCTTTCAACAGAACTTTTCAAAAATGGAGAAGTGGTCCTAAACCCTAAACGCACTGAAAGGTCTCTCTACAAATGTTAGGACATGGAAGAAGGTCAGAAATGGAAATAAATAATTTAATTATTATTATGACTCTTCATGACCCATTGAATCAGACTAGTCACTCACACATGGTCCCAAGCAATCTCTTGCAAAAAGCATTATGCAGATTTTGCAGAAAGAATCTTCCTTTGATATAAATAAACCAAGGAGCTTGCAAAACAGAGAAAAAGTGTTGTATTCTGTTGGTAAGGGTTCTTAGGGATAAGTAGGGATAAAGATTCCAAAATCTAGGAACCAAACAATAAGAATCATATCAGCTCATATATACATATATATTGCTCTTGCAATTTAATCATTTGTGCAAGTTGGATTTAGAATTCTATAAAGGGAGAGTAAGAAAAGTTTCAAATAAATGGTGTTTTTTTAAATAATTAATATATGTCTCTTTCAGGAGTTGCTATAGTTGAGATTTGAAAGTTTAGTCATATTGCCTCTTGATCATCATGATGCTGCTAGCTACTTCCACTTTTTCTCTTTTGCATTTTCCCACTTAATGCAAAAATGTTTTAAGTATTAAGCACTTAATAATTAAGCCATACCTTCAAAAGCATCTGTTTTATTTAAAACCAACCATAACTTGTTGAAGAGATCCATAATAATTAGAAAGAGAAGTTTTTTTTTTTGATATAAAGAAAGAAAGAGAAGTTTTGTTTATAAGGGTCTCATCATAAGTGGCCTCTATTTGTTAGTGACTTTTATTCCATTTTGTGTTTAGTGGGCTAAGCCTTCAATTTATTACCATCTGTTTTTTTTTTTCCTTCCAAAAACCAGCTATAGCTTGTTGAAAATATGGGCTTTCATCTTAGGCTATCAAGGCCTAAGGCAAATTTGAGAGTAGCCACTTGTGGACCACAGAACCCTCAGATCATATCACAAAAAAGTAAGGTTCTGAAAT
This sequence comes from Acacia pycnantha, assembly GCA_025563575.1. Taxonomy (NCBI): domain Eukaryota; kingdom Viridiplantae; phylum Streptophyta; class Magnoliopsida; order Fabales; family Fabaceae; genus Acacia; species Acacia pycnantha. Next base: position 2,641,427 of record JAMWYP010000010.1, on the reverse strand, counting down.
CTGGACTTGCTACTAAACCGGCTTAAGTGTTGGGTCAAGGGTCAGTGGGTCAGGCCAGAGCTAACCCGGGGTCAAACCGGTGAAAAATTGAAGATTTTAGGGTAATGAATATGAAATTCTAAAGATTTTTTTTTTTTAAAAAAATAAAGTAAAAATAATGTTGAACCGGGTTGATGCCAAGGATCGGACCAGTTTACTGGCCAATTTCCGAACCGGTCCAGGTTTGAGAACAATGCAAAAAACCAAACTTTAATTAAAAAAAGGGATCTTTTCTTCTTCTTCTTCTTCTTCTTTTTTTTTTGCAAGTAAATCTTCACATGATCATAGTAACATGTTTAGTTTATAGGGAAGCACTTCAGAAAGAAGCAGGCATAGTGATCTTAATCTGTTACAGTCTTTTGTTTTTTCTCTTCATCATTGAATGATTCAGAAGAATTTATTCTTCTCAAGGCTTCTGAAGTGTGGAGTTTGATTTCCCCATTTCAGATCATCATTATTGGATGCACCCTCTCTTTCTTTTTCCTGAGAATTTTTTGTAAAAACAAAAATCTAATATTGACAAGATCTGATGTAAACTTGAGTGATATAAAGACCCTTCTTTAAGCATACATTTATATAATTCAATATAATAAAAATCACATACTATACAGCTGGCCCTCTCAAAATCAAATTGACTTTGCTTATACCTAACCAGGCATAATCATATTTTTCAATGACTCTTGTTCGTTCCCCACCTTACTTTACTCCCAAGTACATATTTCAATCATGTGTCACAAAGGGGCCTATATATAGATGACCTGCAATCACAAAATCATTCTTTTTAAAAAATATATATATTAAATTCATGTATGTAGTATAACTTGTGTGTGTGTGTGTGTGTATTTTTCAAATGGTAAAATAATATATACACATAAAAGCATATTTGTTTATATTAAACTCGCATATGAAGAAGCATTACATGTGTGTTTGTTGGAGATGGGGTCCCAAAGGTGGAAGCTGACATCTAACAGCAAAGGTAATATCATGTTGAAGGAACTCAATATATATGAATGACTTCAGGAGGAGACATAAGCTTAAATATTATCACTTGCTTGTCTCATCATCAAATATTTATCATTACAAATCATAACCATTAGTAATCATCATCACAAAAACAACAATTCATTTAGACAAGACACAAATTGCAGGAGGGGTAAGTGTTTAACTGAAAAACTGATATTTTCTTTTAGGAACATCAAAGCATGCAAACAAATAATATAAAGGAATTGAAAACCTGATCATGTTAGTCTCTTTTATTTCTTCTATTTATTGAATCCATACCATTTTGGGGCCTAGCTAGGCAAAGGCAAATAGAGATAAGGATGGAAACAGAAAATTAAAGCCTATTATATTGAAAGAAAGAGTTGAATACTTAAGAGAGTAACATAAAAGTATATAGCTAGAGATCTCTAGTATTTAGATAGGGGAACACAGACACATATATAGTATTAATGCATGTATATACCAAGGGAACAAACCCATATGCTATTCTTTAAGTAAGAAAGGCAAAGATACTCTAAGAACAGTCCCTTGAGATTTTATGGTCCCCTCTCTTCTCTTCCCATTCACTTATATATATCTTTCGGTCCAAAATATTTTCAAGCCGTATGTATATATCACTTCGAAAAAGAAAAAAAAAAAAAAACCTATATTTCCAAACATGGCATTGTCATGTCCTTGTTCTTGATGCTTGTTCCGATCCAAAGCCGCTTCATGTGATCTTGTCTCTTGCTGTTACCTCTGGATTTATTTATGTACTCACTGATAATAAAGCTAGCATATTGGATCCTATTCTTATACGTGTACTGGAATGAGGGAGATGAATATTATTGTGCATGTTGTTTGATGAAGGTCTGTGTGTGTGTATACATACCAGTATTGGATCTTATTCTTATATTCTTGTACAGTGCTTGAAACAGTAGCGGTTAAGTGATATATGAACAAATGTAAAGGCAATGAAGTGAAAGGAGTGGAAATCTATAATATAGTCCATTGCTTTCTATCTATGAAAAAGCTAAGGAACACTTTATAATACTTTACAGTGCATTCTCTCACTTTTAATCTTTTTTATCAAAATATTCCTATTTACACAGTGGGGATTGCTTCGAATGAAGTGAAAATATATGAATGGATCGTGCATATAGAAGATGATGATTATCTCTTGTACATATATATCATAATATTTTGGAAAACAAGAAATATATAAGAGATGTCAAAGATTTATCTTGAAAAAATGAAAAAAATGTGATACATATGTGTGTGTGTGTGTGTAAATATAGGGGAAGTCCTAGCTATATGGAGATTTTTGGTGGAGGTATATATGGGAATTGTCTTTAGTAGAGGCATTAAATAAAGGAGTGGCTGGAGCTACCCACATTCATATTCATATATAACTGTCTTTTGCTCTGAATCTTTGACCACTCTCTTCCCTTCTTTATAAAATTGCATTCGTTCATGCACCTACACATGTACACAACATGCGCGCGCACATATTATTATTATTTTAAGTTATAAAGGCAGATACTAACAGCGGGAGTTATAGTGGGATCGAACCCTTCCCCTTTCATTTATAGGGGAGCATTCACACCTTGGTTATATATATATATTTATGTGTGTGTGTATGCCTTCTGGAACAATGAAGAACAATAGGTATTATATATATGTAAGAGAGAGTTTGAAGTGGAAGCTAGCTTGCTAGCTGCCAATGACGATGATACAGATGAGCACACACTATATATGGGCTTCCTTCTCTTCTTTAATACTAACACTTTTATCTCTCCCTCTCATCTCATTCCCATCAGTATTCCATCCCTGCGACTATTAATGGTCACATCATCCATTATGTTACTGTCAACTTTTGTTTTCTTTCTCAAAACTGCAAATAATGTTATCTGTATGTATATGTCTTAGAAATCAATATTATATTACTAATGGGCAAGATATATGGAGGAGCTGAAAGAACTAGGATTTGAATCTGAAAGATGATAATGTGCTGTGTGTGAATATATATATATATTATAAATAATATTATATAATAGGTAGCGTGGTTGTGAGAGAAGGCCATATGTTGATCTGGGGGGATGCCTCAATAATTATGAGAAGAGTTCACATCCACATCAAATGGATAAGATAACAACATTCACTCTTGTGAGAGGAGTGTGGACCTTCCACTTTTGAACGCATCTACTCTATATATCTGCCTTCCCTTGTTTAAATATCTATTCATTTTCATTATTATTAGGACTTTAGGTTCAGTTATGTAATTAAATATTAACATTATTGATCAAGCTAACTAAGGTACTTAATTACCACATCAGGATTTCTCATATATACCGTTTTTCACTCAACAAACCAGACTTAGGTAGCTAGGAGGATAAGCTGATTTTTTTTTCTCCCTCTATCGTGAGGTGTGAGCCACAACATGTGTGTGTTAGCAGCAAATTGATGTATGATTAACTTGCTCAAACATATAAATTAAGATTAGTAACTTGCATGCTGGCTTGGCTTTTTGATTCCGAGAATAATAATTGGAGGCTAAATATTAAAAAGTAAATATGCTTGCAAGTGTAAAAAAGGATATATTGAGGACGTTATTTAATTTAGAGGTGGCCAAATAATTGACAAGATGATGATTAATTGTGTTATTATATGGGTTAGATATATATTATTTTTACTCGGGAAGTTTTACTTAGGAACATTGGGCACCCGAAAACTTTTTTTGGTTAATTTTTGGCCTGAAAGTTTGTAAAACATTGCATATTCATCATGGTATACCAACGATTTTCTCAATGTGGCAAACGTCTGTTGGTGCTACATGAGGTTAATTAGGACGAATATGCTACGTTTTACAAACTTTTTAGGCAAAAGTGATCTAAAAAAAAACTTTTGGGTGTACTGTGCTCCTAAGATAAAACTTTTTGGACAAAAAATGATACTTATCCCTTATTAAATATTGTGTATATGATGAAGATCGAGGGCGAGAAAGAAGTGATTATTAAGGATATGTATATATATGTTATAAATTTTAAATACAGTGTGTGTGTGTGAAGAAGTTGAAAAGAGACCATAATTAAGGAGGGCCGGGGACATGGAAACTTTATAGTGTTGTATTATGAAGACCACAATTGAAAGTGATGGAGAATTGAAGGACCCCATTATTTGCTCTTAGCTGTCCTGTAAGGTCATTTTACAACCAATCAAACATCATTAGACTCGTACCCACACAATTTTTTTATTCACATTTTTCTTTTGTTGAATCTAATCCTTTAATATATATATATATATAAGGCATTTGTTACTCCTTATATATACATATCACATTTTGTTGATGAATAAAGCATTTGCGCTCTCTCTCTCTATCTCTATCTATCTCTATCTCTCTCTCTCTCTCTCTATATATATATATCAAACTGTTATATGCACAATTCAATATTTAAGAAATTATTGATACAAAAAAAATAGAGAGAATTGTATATTATCACCAGCATATATCATACATTGTGTGTATGTAATGTATATAAGTAGCCGCCAAAAAATAATAAAGAAATAAAAAATCAGTATATTTTTAATGAGAAACTAGGAAGAAGGTCAATTCCTAACATATATATATAGGATTACATGTCACTCTAATGGATCAGTTACTTAAACTTGTGATGAGTAGCAGTAATAATAATCTCAAAATATATTAAATTAATTTGTTGATTCTGACTTTTTCTTGTTTAATTTTGTCCCATTTACTTGTTGAAATGAACTCTTATCTTATCTAAATGCTGCCACAAAATTAAATATAATATTGGGTTTTGGTTTTTCGTTCCAATTAAGCACCATTAATTACTGACTGGTGTACTACAAAGTTGACAATTAAGTTGGCACAAATTAGAAAGTAGGTGAATAAAAACAAAGCTACAAGACAAAGAATGAGTTACTGTTTATGGAAGGGCCTAACTATGCCTTAATCATATTTTAATGTTCATTATTATAGTTGCTAGATCATGATACATATAGTATAAATTTATTTATCTTTACCTAAACCTAGGAATCAGCCTATATGGTTCTAACGGCTCACATGTTACTTCTACAAGTAGGTGATTGTGAATTCAAACAGAGATGTGTGGAAGCAGATCCTCTTATGATTTATTTTTCTTATTATCCTTCATAAGTCCATCTGGACTGTTGATTTGGAAGAGAAGAGAAAAGTCAACATAGTATTAGAACATTTTATATTGATCGGATGGACATGATTTAGAAACAATGATAAAAGGACAATGTTACGGACCTATACAAGGCCCAATAGCAGTGAGGCCCAACAATAGAGATAATGCATATCTGATCCTATCTACTAGGAAGGAGGATCCTAACTCACACATAATCAAGGAATATTTTCAGATATGATATAGCAGTTAGGATGTTTGGGCCGGGGATCACGCGAGAACCAGAATATCCTATCTAAGGTACACTCTATAAATACTGAGGTCAAGTCCTAAGGTACACACGTTCTAATCTCTGAACTATTTACATTCCGTCACACTGTGCACACACCCCACCCCTTGGCGAAGAGTCTGGTTGTGTACAGTGATCCTACTTTCTCCTGGACGCTTGCCTCATAGGCATTCAGGAAGAGTCCATTGATCCAATATCAAAGCACCGATCTATCGGGCTAGACATATGTATTCTACACCAAAACAGACAATAAGAGAAATATGACTCGAGATATGCTGAGTTAATAATCTCTTTCCAAACTAGCGTTTCATTATACGAAACAATCTTTAATTTTTTCACTATAATTCTCTACTATTAAATACTTTGGCCTCAATTAGACAGGATACTTTTAGCACCATATGCTATATAGTGATTTGGAATTAATATTATATTTGGATCCAAATTTTTTTTTTAAAAAATCGTATATTAATGGTAAGGAAGAGCATATTTTTAACTTAATTTTGTGTAATGTGTAAGCATATAATGATATATTAAAACATGCCTTAAATAAATGCAAGAGATTGGAGAAAGAAATATCTTGTGGATACAAGTTACAAGTTCTAAATGTGCGGAAAACAAATTATCAGATTAGTTTTAAATATATAAAAAAAGGTTTATTTCTATAAAATGTTTGTTTGTTATTCTGAATTACTGCGATATTTCTGACAAAAAAGCTACTATGATTACCCATGTGGCTTAAGGACGTAGATTCTCTCTAGTGGCCGGGTCCCCCTCTCAATTTCAGACATATATACACTGTGTAAATATACCTATATTATTTATGACAAAAATATGGTTAAATTTCAGAAAAATATAATTAAAAATGAGAAAAAGATAAATTTGTGCTCTCAAATTATCCCTAATTTTTGGGATATGAAGTTGTGAAACATAAAAGTAAGATTGTTAATGTAAAATATGATGTTGTTAATATAGATACATATATTGTTATTGACCTATGAAACTTGTACCCTCAAAATTATCCTTGATTTTTGGGATATGAAGTTGTGAAACATGAAAGTAAAGTCGTTAATGTAAAATCTAATGTTGTTAATATAAATACAAATGTTGTTATTAATCCCTTAAACTTGTGCCCTCATTCAGGGCATTTGGTGAGAATTTAAAATTCCAGATTCCTACTTCAGTTCTAACTTGAGATTTGATAAATTCGTAGTACCAATTTGTCTTTTCCCGTTATTAATTTTATTTTTGTTGTTGAAAATTTCCCTAAAAACATAGTCATCTATATTTATTTTTATATTATTATTGTTAAATTTAATTTTACTAACATAAATAGGTGAATTTTTTTTAAAAAAATAAATAAACATTAATATCAATTACTTATAATGATTACAACATTTAATGATAAGCATCTACGATCTATTTATATTTCAAGCTCAAATAATATGGTATTATAAAAGGAATTTGATAATAAAATACTATTTAAACTTTAAAATCTTAAATTAATGATTTGTTACAAAAATTAGTTATTAATTTTATACTCTTATAGTTAATACTAATACCTATACTTTTCAAGGCAGCAAGATTGATTTAAAATTTTAAAATTCTAGTAATATTTTATTCTTTTTTTTTTCTTATTACAAAAGACAAAGATAGATATTTAATTATTTAAATATGTTGTTGTGAAGTAATTATACTTACATCATGAGCAGCTCCTTATGATTGAGATTTTCTATAAAGGAGATGGAGATCCGAATGCCCAAAAATAGAAAGACAGTGATCCGAATGCTCATTGGATAATTTAACATTTTTTTTGGTTCTACATGAATGTGTTAACGAATATAAGCAACATTAGCATCAAAATTAATTAATTTTTGGTGCCACAAAAATAATAATGAAATACTAATAGAAACCACTTACGATGAAAGAAACAATAACACAGTCAGTATAAGTAAGCTTGTTTCTTACTCTATTTTTTAACTTTTAATTTTTTTTTTAAAGAGTTTCTTGTGTTTATTTTTCTTGGAAACTAATAAATAATATAATGAATAAAATATTATAGTGATCTTAAAGGATTTGAACTTTGAATAGAGTAATATTTTAATTAATAGTTTACGATGAGAGCTAGGAGAAGCATTTAAATAAATTCATGCAAATTATGGCAGAAATTAAAGTAGGGGAGATAAAAAGATAGATTAAGAAAAGCAAGCAAGCAAAGAAAAGGACTAACAATAGATTAGGAGAAAAAACGGCATCGTTTAGGAAAGGGGTTTGGACTTGGACAAACTCACGTGACGGTCACGTCGGTGTGGGGCCCAGCGCCCACAAGTATACCTTGGTGGGCGCTCCGCCCCACTTCGCTCATTCTCTCACCTCATCATCATACATTAAAATATTCAACTTTACCATGCAATCCCCAAAAAAATAAACATGCAATCCATTCCCTTCGTAACCAGACAAAGTCACCTAAATTAAATGATTAAACTTGTTTGAAAATATTTAAAAAAAATTATTCGTATTTAAAACCTTAAATTAGATGATTTAAAAAAATTACATTAAAATTTAAATAAAAATATTTTTTTAAAATGTAATTAATACCTTATTTATTCATTTAAAATAAATATAACTCATTCACTTTGAAAACTGCCTTATATAATAATAACTGAAAAAAAATATTACCTCCGGTCTTAAATATAAGACGGAGTTTGTAATACAATTTACACTACAAATTTTGTTTTATATTTTAGACCAAAAGGGGTATCATATTTTGCATTGTGTAAATTAAAGTGTGTATTTCTCTCATCCTTATTTATAGAGAAGAGAGTAGAAAAGTTTTGATTCTATTTTGGTTTTAGAGTGAGAAATCCTTCTACGACTATATAATTTTACTATTTATTTATTTTTATATTGATTTTGTTCTTACCGGTATAATATATTAAAAAAGTTAAATTTTATGAAAAAGTTGAAGAAGATAAATGTTTTTGTTAGTATGTATAAAATATGTCAGAAGTGTCTTATAAATAAAATCACGTAAAATCACATCCATTCTATTTTATGCGATAATGCTTTTGATTATTGTTTTATATAAAATGTCAATTGATTCCCTCCAATCCTAAATATGAGTATAAAGTAAAATTGACTTTTTTTAGATATTAAAGAATTTAAATAAGTTATTTAATCATAACATATGTTGTGAATCCTTAAATTATATATTAATTTATAAGTTAGCTAAAATAACTTGTAGAAAAAATGATAAATATAAATATTTTTATATAATTTAATTAGATTTCTTAATAATAATAATAATAATAATAATAATAATTAAAAAAAAAAAACTCTCGGGCAAGGAGTAACATTTTGTGGAGAGTGAGGTTCATTTCGCTGTATATAAATACCCAACCTCCCAACTGGACCTGGTTCATCTTGAAACGTTTCATTCTCAGTCACTCGTCTCTCTCACCCTCTCTCGCATGAACATGACCTTCCCCTATTGGCCATGGCCCTTCTTCTAAATTGGAATCTTTAGAATTAGCTTTTGTAGTTACCACCCTGCACTTCCCTCCGTACATTACCATCGATCACTACCTTCTCTGACGTACTTCCTCTCTTTGTTTTCTTTCATTCACCTCCACAACAACATGTTGCGCTGTCTCAACACCTCCGGCAACCTCACCGGAAACTGCTCCGACATGAAAGTGTTGGAAAGGCAAAGGATGAGGATGAAATGGCAACAAGAACAACAATATCACCAAAACCAGAGCTTTTATGGTGATTCTGCGCTCGGTGAGGTCGTCGCTAAGTCCATCAAGCCCGAAATGGGTCACCCCACCTTTCCCAGTTTCGAGTTCGGGTCTCCTGGGTTTGAATCAAGTTCTGCAATTTCAACGACTTCCATGGCAGCCGCTGAAGAAACCAGAAACAGAGACTCTGTTTCAGAGAAGGAAAAGATTAGCTCTGCAAGTGGGAAACAGAGCTTGAAGAAGAGAAAATCCGATCAGCTTCATAGCTCCAAGGTGTGTTTATGCTCATAAACTGTTTGTGATATTTACTTTATGAGGGAGTTGTGTTTGTCATTTTGGGTTGGGTTTTGTTTTTGTTTAGGTTGTTGCAGAAAGTGAAAAGAAAGAGAAGAAGATGAAAGGAAATGGAGAGGAAGGAGAATCCAAAACAACAGAGCAAAATAGCAGCAAAGAAACATGTGGAGGTACCTCAAAGGGAAATTCGAAGGTGTCCGAGGTTCAAAAGACGGATTACATCCATGTCCGAGCGCGTCGTGGCCAAGCCACTGACAGCCATAGCCTAGCAGAAAGAGTAAGTTCCTTAATTAATTCCCCCACAATAATATATTGCTTCACAATATATTCGTTTCTTTTCTTTTCTCTGTTTCCTGGGATGAACACAAAATATGTTGTGGTGTGTATATATATATGCAGGTTAGAAGGGAAAAGATCAGTGAGAGAATGAAGTATTTACAGGATTTAGTTCCAGGTTGTAACAAGATCACAGGAAAAGCTGGAATGCTTGATGAGATAATCAACTATGTTCAATCTCTTCAACGCCAAGTAGAGGTAATTTGGAGTTTTTGAAATTGAGACCTTTCAATTAATTTCTGGTTTTCCTTTTGGACTTTGAAAATAATTAATGCCATTTTTCACTCACTGTTTTTGCAGTTCTTGTCAATGAAATTAGCTACTGTAAACCCAGCACTTGACTTCAGCCTGGATGATCTCTTCTCCAAAGAGGTAATTAATATAACAAATATACACACATCAAACCACATGACATACAAGACACTTTTATTTCTTAATGTTTACACAAGATTTACCTTAATTTCGTACAGGTTTTTAGTACTTGTGGTCCCAGTTTTGCATCATTTGGGATGGGATCAGACATGAACAATCCAGCATATCTTCTGTTCAATAATAACTCAGGCCAACAGTTTCCTCCTTCAATCCCTGAAACGTTTCTTGACTCCTGCTGTTTCCCTGTACGTTTCACCTTTTTTCTTCTTCTGTGTAACTATCTTAAGAAACAATTATGTTCTCTTTGTTATTGCATGGTACAGTAAAAGTTAAGAGAAGGAGGAGAGTGGGAACGATGCATTGAAGTCAAACTCACTCATTCTTTCTGTGTCTCATCTGTGCAATAATTAAGAACAATCCTTTTCCCTTTCAAGTTCTGCCATAAACATAATCATCAGTTTTCTCATGATACTGTCCTTTTTTTTTAACCTTTTAACTGCAGCAAATTCTACCATCCTCTACTTACGAATCTGATCTTCATAATCTAATGAATGTGGGTTTTGATCAACCAAGAGCATCAGCAGCAGCATCTTTTCTTTCTCAGTCATTCACAGGTACTACAGAATTATTATTTGAAATGAAAATATAAAGCCCTGTTCATATAATGTGTTGAATATGACATGATCTTATAATTTGTGTGCCGTCAAATCATTATTTTTCCTCCCTTAGCTTTCATGTTTTAAAAGTGAAAGAAAGAAACAAAACTGAGTGTTTTTTTGAACAAGTACTGATAGAGACACGAGAGGCCCCAGTCGCTTTTCTGCAACTGTTTCTTTTTTTTACATTGTTTGTTCATCATCATTTTCTTCTTCTTTCCCTTTCTGCAATTAATTATAGCAAAGTTACTCACTTTCTGTTCTTTCTGAATGTGTGCAGGTGTAGTTGAAGCTAGCCACCATCCAAAGATGGAGATGTAGAGTGTTGACTATTAAGTTAAAATTGCCACTTGTGGGATGAATTGTCTCAGTTCCATTGTATGCTTATTGTCATGATTCTTTTTGTTTTTTTTTTTTAAGTACATAACCATGAATTATAATTGTTTGTATACTCACTCCGTTGTATAAATAAGATCACAATAATATCTTTTAACTTCAGCAGTCACCCTCTATTGCATTTACTAATTACAAAATAGCCAATAAAAAAAGGTGTTAGCTTTCCTCTCTCACACACAATTTAAGGATAACAATTAATGAGGGTAGAGAATTTTCCTTGTCATTTTAATTTATATAGATCTGGACGGTGCATAATAGTGATGAGCACCATTCTGCTTAGCACTAAAACTCATGCCAGTTCATACACGCCTCACAATTTTGTGATTTTTGAGGACAGCATAACAGGAATACTGAATGAGATGTAACTATTTCTTAAGATAAATTGTTTACAAACTGAAGAGAGAGAGAAGAGTCAAATCTTTTTGGAGGATTTTAATAAAGTTTGATTGTTGAATGAAAGTGCCGCCTATGATTGCATGAAGAGGTATCCAATGATCGATTATGATGGAGGAAGATATGAAATGGAAAATGATGCTTTTGGACCTTGAAAAAAACAAGTGAAATCTCAAGGATTTATAACTAAAAATTTGGTCATTTTTTCAAGTGAATATTTACGAGTGTAATGATTCTTGTTGTAATATGGGACGGTGAAACTGTAAAAAGAAAGGGAGGGAACAAAAGGATGAAAGAGACAGAGGGACAAGGGGTTGAAACGGAAGGGAATGGGGACAGAATGATAGGCATTTGAAAGAGACTGTGATAACAATGGCACTGAATGATGGATCCATAGCTTTTATTGTGAGGCCAAGAGGAGGAAGATGGGTAGGAATTTCCATGTGTTGTATTTATTAGCTTCCCTTTTCTGTTCTTCAAGAGCGTCTAAAATGAATTATATGAATCATTTTGTTCTTTTTTTTTTTCAGACAATCAGTGAAAAATTCCTATTTAAAAATTTAATTGATAAAAAAAGACATGAATTTGAATTCCAAGGGTGCTTATTCTAGTGGTAGATCAGTTAGACTATAGAGTGGGTCTGAATCTCGACTGTTTTGTTTAAAAAGATCCCTTAAAAGAGATATCTTGATCGCAAAGCCTCAATTTGGATTAATCGGTTGTTCGAATACTCGATGATAGGATCCAAAAAAGCGTTGGACGTCATATAACCCAAAGAGTTTCCAAAATAGAAGGTAAGAAAGACATGAATTCAAGTACTAGTATTTTCTAGAGAAAATCTCAAAAACAGACATAAAACTTAAAAGAGATATCTTGATCGCAAAGCCTCGATTTGGATTAGTCGGTTGTTCGAATACTCGATGATAGGATCCAAAAAAGCGTTGGACGTCATATGACCCAAAGAGTTTCCAAAAAAGAAGGTAAGAAAGACATGAATTCAAGTACTAGTATTTTCTAGAGAAAATCTCAAAAACAGACATAAAAATTTTCAAAATCTCAAATGAGGCTTGAGTAAGTACTTGGGTGGATTCATAGGAACCAAGAAAGCAGATTTCATGAATGATCTAAATGTGTTCAATAATTTTACGTTTCTTCCAAGAGAATGAAAACATCTCATGATGCAAAGGTCAGAAGCATAAAAAATTAATCGAATCATACATACGAGTGATTGAACTACTAGAAACATGGAAGGGGCCACAATGGCCGTGATGTGTTACTCTCGCGTTTCTGATCAGAATGGTTTTGAGGGATGGATTGAGAAGAAGCTGATTGAAGAAGACATATCCAAATGATGAAGAGAGAGAGAGTGTGTGTGAAATGGTGTCTTAATAAGAATGAAAGGGGCTTATCAGGGGGTTGAATTGGGGGACCATTTAAGGTTGCTAATTGTTGCAGCTTTGCTCTATCTATTTATCTTGTTGCTTCATTTTCTTGTCAACTTTGTATTTGTTGGCTTCACAAAATAAGAACCTTGCCTTCTATTGGGTGTGGGGGACCCATTCTCATCCAAAGATCCTCAAGATTCCCTTTGTTCCTCTAAGATTGTGAGACTTGCTTTTGGATTTTACCTTCCTTCTCATCCACACTCACATGGTGAGCCCTTGTTAATAACCAAGACAGATTCCCTTACTTCCCTCATCAAAACTTACCCCTGCACGCTTCCAGTATAAATAGGAGAGGATCATTATAACGTTTTAATAACTAAAAAGTCTCAATTTAATTACTAAAAAATCTCAAAAATAAGCGAGCATGCATAAACATATTATCATTTCTTATTATTGCACGTTGCTCATTCGCTGTGAGACTTTTTGGTTTTTTTTTTGGGATCTCACAGTGATTTTTTTTCTAAAAAAATAAAACATAACAATTTACTATGCAGACAACGTTAAAGTTCAATAATTCTTCTCTTTTATTAAAAAGGAAAATTCTAGAAAAACATCTTCAAAATTTGAAAATCTCATATAAATATTTTCTTACTAAAATAAACTGTGAATTGCTGATCAAGTGTAGTCAAAACCAAATCCATTCTAAGAAACAAAACTAATTTGGAATTTTGATATGTTGAAGGTGTTTTTCCAAAGTTTTCCCTCTATTAAATACTCCTACTAGGTAAAAATTATATAGATGGGTGGACTAGGTCAATAGGGGAACTCTTGGTTCTAGGAATTATGTTGCTTCCATTTCTAATTTTCCTGGACCTAAGTGTTATTAATTTGATATTTTGAGGCTTAATTGTCATTTTCCCTTAATTAAACCTTGGTCCCAAGAGGCCGAATTCCAATGACTATTCAAATTCATTCCTGGTGATCTGAAAATTACAGCTGATGCAATTTTGTTCAATATAAATACAAACACACTCCCATCTTCACTTGATCCTCTAGCATTTTGGTGACACTAGTCTATAATGTTACACATACAATCCAATCCACTCAAATCAAACAATAAATACAAAGCACAAGCTTGAGAAATACACAACATTATCTATGGACCCATGTAGTAGGCATTAGATGATTGACTCATCTCCAGCATCTGCAAGTAATGAAACTAAATTAAATTCGTTCAAATCTCATAAGAATTCCAATGGAGAGTAAGGATGGCAACCTTTCCCAGGAACTACCACGATAGGGGCTACTTTACAGTGGTGAAAGCAGTATTCACCAACACTTCCCTGCAACACACTGAACAAATATACATACATAAGAACTCCACAAGTTCAAATTCAAATTCAAAATAACAATAACAACACACCCACACATAGACATATGAGGCTTGTGACCTATCCAAGCATCATCCAAAATATTCCATCCAGATTTAAGACATATATACTAGAAGGTTGTACCCAATTCTCAGAGGTTGTTCATGACAAGTTCACAGGCTTAGAACTATTATTCGAGGCATATTGCATCAATAATGTGAGGCATATTTTTTTGGAAAAGTTAAATGAAACCTTTGAATTAAACTTCTGCCTCTGGTTCCCAGAACCACAGCCGCAGGCTTGATTCTCTCTGCTTCCTTGCAGATTGCTTTTCCAGGATCACCTTGTACAATCCGAGCCACTGTCTTCACCTGCTTCGACCACCAATATCAGTACTACCATATCATCATCAAAACAAGCACTAGATTCATACGCAAAACTTGAACAGGATCATCAAAAGCAACATAAGATTTGTGAACCATCATGACAAGAAACTCTGTTACATACTACTACGACTGTTGAAAAGAAGCTGCAAATCGAATTGCCAAATCTGAGTAGTATCACAGGCATCTAGCAGTGCATAAAAAGTCTCAGTTTGAGTCCATACGCCAAATCTTAGTAGTATCACAGGCATCTAGCCAATGCATAAAAAGTCCCAGTTAGAATCCATACGCCAAATATGAGTAGTATATTCATAGGCATCTAGCCAATGCATAAAAAGTCTTTGAATCCATCCAATTGTAGTTATTCTAGTACTGGTTCACCATGTTGAAAATAGCATTGACTTCTTCCCAACATTTCGCCGTGATCAATAAAAGAAATTTTTACACCATGGACCGCAAAATAATTCATCTCTCAGCTAATTCCCCCCCCCCCCAAAAAAAAAAAAAAAGTAAAGTCACTAGTTTAGTGTTCTCTCATACAATCCCGATCGGAGATTGAGATTGTATCAGACATCAAACGACTTCTTACTTTGTTTCCTGGCATTCGCCCCAACTAATAGAGGTTTTGGAGTTACGGGTTGTTTTATCCCTGAAGGGTTGGTTGAGGGCGATATTCCCCCGGGCACGAATGCAATACCAATGGTAATTACAAACCAGACATCTCAAGGACCACTCAAAACGCTATCAAGTTATAATCAGTCGGGAGCCAAAAAAACACTCACCATTGCGACTTGATAAGCCTCAACCGCTAATTTCTCCATGAGGCTCTGGGTGGTGTCGTAAACAACCTGATTTCTGACGTCTGAAAAAGAAAATGGGTTAGAGAGAGAGAGAAAAATTAGGGTAATATCATATATTGTGCATGTGAGATTTCAATTTAGATGTTATATTGAGAAATAAAATGAGAAAAGAGAAAGATGAAGAGATTTGGGGATGGACTTAACCGGAGACGGCGTGAATGAGATGGATAGTGTCGGCGAGGCGGCAGAGGTGAACGAGAGCCCAATCAAAAGCGTGTTTGCTGTTAGGGCCGTGATCTATGGCTATCACTATGTCTCTTCCTCTTCTTCGTTCTCCTGTTTCCCGATCAAGTTCCGGCGGAGGCACCTTCGGAATCAGCGACGGAAGTATCACCTCTCTGTAACTGTACTCTTCCACGTCCTCAATCACCGGCTCCATTATCTTCAATGCTTCACCACACACAACGATCGATTTCGCCTTTTCTTTTGTCTCCCAAGCCAGTGGCTCTGATCATCGACCACGATTTACGAAGTTGGTAAAGGCGGCCATTTTCTTCTTTACGCTTTTTTGGGCCTTTCTGAACCAAAAGCCTAAAAGAAGAAATTTCCACGATCTCGTTTTCGTGATCGATTTGATGACTGGGATCCGTGGATTCAAATTCAACGCATCTTTATATGGTGTGGTCGTTCATTGCGAGCTCGTCTACTTTATGACAATATATTAATTTAATAAATGTGGATAGATTTCCACGTCGGATTTCTTCAAGAATTTTAAATTTAGCAAACTAAGCAGTGAGCACCGACGAGTTTAAGGGTTTTTTTCCCAATTCGTCCCTTATTAAATAACTATTTACTAAAATACCCCTGTTTGGAAACTATTTCTCAATGTGTCCCTGTTTAATCGACTAAGCCATGAAATTTTTTTTTGATGACCCCCGAGATTTAGTCGACTAAACCAGTCCAGGGGGCTTTTTTAAAAGCTCAAACCCGTGATTTAGTCGACTAAACCGTAAGGCTTAGCCGACTAAATATTGACAGAGGGGTTTTTTAAAACCCCAAATCGCAGCATTTCAAACCCTAATTGACTAAATCGTCTCCCCAAATCTCTCCTCCTCAGTTTTTTGCCCCAAATCCTTATTGAATCTGTTGGTGGGTAGCGAAGGAAACTTCATTCTAGTGTCATTTACGTCAATTTTGGAACCATTAGATCTTGATCCAATGGTCATAAAAGGGGTAAAAGATGGGAGAGGACCAGAAAAGAAAATGAGAGAAGCCAAGTCCCAACTTATTTAACTTCATTAATCTCTCCAAGAAAAAAAGTCAACTAAATCTAAATCTTATAATTAGCCGAGGCCCAATTTCTTCCATTACATTTGGGCATAATATGTAAATACAGCTATAAAACTACACACAGTTTTTAAATACCATTTGATTGATGTGTTAAAAAAAAAACATTGTTATAAAAAAAAAAAAAAACCACCATACCAAACAAACTACATCGACTTTCAAGCCATCAAATAATGATGTGAATAACCGCAAACAAACCAATACAATACTGATCCTTTTTTTTAACAAAAACCGAGGACATCGAAGAAAGGTAATGCCTAATAATGATCTGACTAATGAGCATTTACAAAGCTATTAGGATCATGTTTACGGAAACTTAATTCTATTTTCTCCTACATCACTTTTTGTGTGGCCAAAACAGTTACCACATCACATTTGACTGTACATTAAACTAATGTAATCGCAGAATAACTTGAGTTAACCCCGTCCATCGAGCTCACCAGAGTGCCCAGGCCTACATGAAATATACACAGATTATTGTTAATGTCAAGAGAGAACTGCATGGTTGTCCTATATATACTTCATTAAAAGACAAGAGAGGCTACCACTGACCTTCTATGCAGAACTTTTATATCATCCCTTATCAATGAACTCTGCAGAAAGACATCACCACATTCTTGCACACTAACCGTCTCCACTTCAAAATCACGAAAACCACAATACTCATTCCATTCAAACCACATTTTTGATATTAATTCCTTCTTGAAACAAGTGTCATGGTCTTCCTGTTCAGGAGAATCAGCAGCTATCAACCGATATGCGTAGACTTTCTTGGTCTGACCTGGTCGGAATGCACGGCCAATTGCTTGGCGTGTAACTGATGGATTTAGATGAACGTCCAGAATAATTATGCGTGATGCACCGACCAGAGATATGCCTTCTCCACATGCCTTGATTGAGCCAAAGAATATTTTTGCATTCGGCGAATTGTTGAACTGCTCCATGGCCCATTCTCTTTGTTCAGAGCTTGATTCGCCTGATATAACAAATATCTCTTTCCCTGGACTCCATCCTTTCCTTTTCACGGTCAATCTTTCCAAGTACTTCAAAGGCAAGAGATATTGGCTGAAAACTAGAAGCTTCTCCCCACTTGATTCACATAGGCTCAGAATTTTAAGAAAGAATTTCGATTTTACCCCATCATCCATATCTAGACCCTCTATTTTCTCATCCATCATGAGATCAGATATAGCAGAATTCTCAGCACAATTTTCTGCCAAGGGCTTTAATCTAGGGTGAAGATAAACAGCACTTCCTACAGAACTTACCTTAAATTTTCTGGATATGTGCTTTAATTTATGGACTTCTTGCTTCTGTCGAGGAGAAAGATTGAGTACAACTGCAAAATCCACAAGGCCAGGAAGCTCATCAAGAAAATCTCCTTTGTAGTAATGAAGTACCTGGCTTGTCATCTCACGCAAATCTTGAATGACAGCAACTTTCCTTTTGAAGTCAGGGTCCTTCTGCAAAGTGTTCTCGACCAAGTCACAAAAATCCTTCACACCTGGTACATGTACTCTACTCTTAATGCGCCTGACAATAGGTCGAGATGTCTGTGAACGGAGAAAATTTGGACGCACAATGTTTAAAATGTTAAACACCTCTTTGACATGATTTTGATATAACGTCCCAGACAACACAACTTTTCGAGGAGTTTGCACTTTGTTAAGGGACTGGACTATGTCAGTATTGTCGTTCCTCGGTGTGTGTCCCTCATCTAAGATTAGAATAGAAGGAGCTTCAAGTAATATCTTTTGGCAAGACGTTGATGCGTGGCCAGTACCAGTATCACAAACAATTGAAGAGAATTGTTTGTATCCCAAGAAAAGGATACTCTTATGCTCTACCCACTGTTTTAAAACTTCAAGTTGCTGAGATCGACCGTCAGCCTTAGCAGAGTAAAAATCAAGGAGTGGAATGTCCTCCACTTGCCATGTCTGAAACTCCTTTTTCCAAATGGCCAATATTCCCTTGGGAAGAACCACAAGGGGTCGAGCAGTAGGATACTTGCCCAGAAAACTTTGCATGAAACTAATTATCATGAATGTTTTCCCAGAACCAGGAGCATGGGCCAAGATGCAGCCACCAGGATTGTCACCCGCAAGGTTCCGGACAAGAAAATTAAATCCTTCAACTTGATGAGCTTTCATTTGCTTCATATGCCTAGGGTGAGCAGAGATTTCAGTTATCACCAGACCATCTTCACCAAATTTAAGTCCTGATACCTCAGGCCCTGCTCTCTCTTTGGCATTCCATGAATCAGCCGCATAAGTTCTTGTACTCTTTTTAACCTTTAACAAAATGAAAATATTAATCAGGGACTACGTTTTTGGACTCTCACTAGTGTGCACAAAAGCAATTTTTATCTTAGTCCAGCAAATATAAATCAGGGACTATGTTTTTAAACTCCCGCCAAAGTCAACAAAAGGCAATCTTATCTTGATCCAGCTAATTAATCATTAAAATTACTTATTCTGGTTATAAATCTGTCCCAAAAACTATCTCCAACAAGTAAAGCCTTCAATTTAAAGTTTAGATGTTTCCAACTGTATGCACAAATATAATTTTGAGCATGGCAAAATAAATTAGGGTTTTCCCTCTCCCTTTTGGGGAAATTCAGGAAAGTTATTTTGTTCAAATCAAAGCACCTTTTTCTTATTTTTTTTTAAAAAAAAATCCATGCCCAGAAATGTTTTACCAACTTAAAATATAATGCAGATATAAGCATCTAACCTTGTACTGGAATTCAAATATGGTTTCGATTCCTTTGTCAATGACCCCACAAACGCGACAAACGTAACCAAGATCGTCTTTTAAAACAAAAGAGTGATCACAGTCGCCCCCACCCTTTTCAGCTTCATCATGTGGAGAATCCATAGCAGCATCCTGGTGAAAATAGAATTTTTAAAAAAAAAAGTGTTAGTGGAACTTTCAAGGAAGCAGTTGGTCAGTAACACTAAGAAAGTTAACAATTTGATCTGGTGTGAAAGCTTATCCTCATTTTCCAGAAAGGTGTACAGTAAAGTACAATACAGTGATACACATGATCTACAGTTGAGATAAAAATCATGCATAAGTACTGAAATCTAACTTCCCATTGTATTTTTATAGGCGATTCTCCTTGGTAGAGAAATTAAGAACATACTAAATAAACAGCAAAGCAATTTTACATTATATGAAATACATAAAAGGAATATGTTAGGATCCCACGACCCCTTTTGGTTTATTCTAGGAAGAGAAGACATGAGGCTGATTAGATAAATTAGTTACTGGAAGTTATTTTACCTTATCCATTTGGTAGTTTTTAGAAGTTAGTCTTATCCTATCTGTGTGTTTGTGTAGTTGCAGTTATAAGTAGTTATAAGGCATAGGCTGTCTGCTTCTATAAAAGACTTGTACTTCATATTATGTAGGACACGTTTGATATATGAATTATGTTGTTCATTGGCTGGAGTTTCAGATACTGGCTCTAGAGTTACTCTTTCCCCCTTCTATCCCCACTAAATCTGTAGATCCTATCAGAATATATCCGAGAAAGAGAGTTATAGAAAGCGCAGCATATGGGAGATCAGAAAGGGGAAAGGGAAACAAATGTCATCATTCAAACTTATATTGGAAAAAATGCAAATACTTAAAATGAAGCGGCACATAAACTAATTGAACACTATCACATTGTTTTTTTAAAGTAATAACAACGCAACATAATCATACTTTGGAAAATTCTATTGCCATTGACATCTCCCTCCAAATATCATCGAGCCCATCATCCTTTGAATCAGCCTCTGGATTGTCTTCCTCTTGAACACCAATAAAAGCACCTTTATCTTCTATAATGTTGTCTTTGCCATCGAGAAAAGGTTCAGATTTTACATGTAGACTTCCAGCATGACGCACAGTAGGACGATTATGTGCTTTGGGACCATGGTACACCTAATAATAATTGCAAACAAAATATCAAAGGAAGTCAAATCAACAAAAAGAAAAAAGAAGATATAGCATGTCATGATAAGTTGATCCACGCTTGTCATAAAAAGGGCAAAAAAACACAATATCCACATTGTCAGAATTCTACAACAGGAAGCAAACTATTTCCACACACAGTAATGCAAAGGACGTGTTTATCTGTTAGTGAGTGTGTTTATGTTCGAACATTAAAGTTTAAAAAGACAATTGATGACAATCTACATAACTGAGTCATTTCAGGAGAAAATTCAGACAAGAATAACTTTCAAAATACAATGCTCAAATCCACAAACATACAAATATTTCATGCTTTCACCACTTCATGATTAACAGAACAGATAAACACTTACAACTATGTCCTTTGTAGCAGACGGGACAACAGGTTTTGGCAGAATAACTTCTTGAAATGGCAGAAAAGGTTTCCTATCTCTATCATCTTCCTCATCTGAATCAATAATTACAACAGTTGATGATGCTTTTGGAGCAATCTTTGTCATGATATTATCTTCCAAATCTATGATTTTCTGACATGTGAAATCATTAACCATTAGTATACTGTATGAAGTAGGTGTAAGAAAAACTGTATTAGGCCATAAGTATAACCCTGGTCCATGTTTGTAAGTCAGTGAATCTACTTAAAATTTTCACCTTAGCAGCTTCTTCATTGCGATTCATTCCCACTTTCGCAAACTGTAGAAGTGCAGGATCTTTTGCAAATATAGGGCTCAATGTCTGCATCTTTTGAGCTATAAGGGACTCTATATCCTTGGTGACACTACCAAATTTTCCGTGGTTCAGGCCATCAATCAAGTCTGCAACTGCATATGGATTGCTATAGTCCACAACATTTAATCTTTTGTGTTTCTCTGAATTAAATCCTGTTCTCAGAAAATGACAAGTACCAAAAGTTAAACAATATCTACATCCATTGATGCATTACAATTTACAAACTGTAACACTAATTCATCCACAGGAGATAAGCCAAAAACTATGATATGGTGAAAAAGGAAACCTAAAGCCATATTTCTTCAATGATACAACAAATATTCCTCAAGGAACATAATCCAGGGAAGACAACGATAAAAACACTAATGTAGAACTTTCAACTTCATAAAGCTCATCATTGAGATCAGCTTTTCGGGAAAATGTTTGATGTTCGTATCACTTCAGTGCTTCTATACCCCCTAAAACACACACATTCACTACGCCCACAGTGGTTTCCATGGAGCTTTAAACACTATGAAAGAAGTCAAAATAATATTTTATTAGCTTAAATTCCAGTGAGTTTTTTTTAACATGAATTCCACGGTGAGTTCGATTCTCTTATATGCGAAATCTTTTTAGCGCACAGCTGTATCAATCCATGTGCTGAGATAAACTAGAAAGAAAACAGAGAAAATGTAGAGCATCATCAATAAAACAGGTGAAATGATCGCAACTAGCGATCATTTGAGTTAGGAATGCTCAGCAAACATATGGGTAAAATGCGGCTGAAAACACAATATAAGAATGCTCAGCAACTATCGACCAACATTGTCCTGGAAAATGCGATTCACGCGAGAGCGGTAAAGAGAAAAGAGTCAGGAAATACCATCTGCAGGGCGTTTAGCCGGTAGCAAACCAACGGCCGGTGATTCCATGAATGTAGAGGGAAAAGCTGAAAAATTACAATCAGGAACCAAATATAAAATGCGTGAACGATAGTATCAAAATGATAGTGAAGTAGAGGAAAAGAAGGAAGAGAGTGAGCCTCACTCCTCAGCCCTTACTCAAGAAATTGAAACGCAAATCGTAACAGGAACAACTTCAGAAGGCTCAAAATTTCGGAACAGGAATCAATCGAGACGGGGGTTGACTGATCTTTGCTTCGGCGTAATTGTTTTCCGGTGGAGCAACCCAACCGGCAGCCAGTAACTCGCGTGGGTGGGGGAGTTGGGTCACAGTAAAAATACTTGTAACATGCGAAGCGTCGCTTTTAGACCATTTTCAGAATTTTGGGATACGAGACTATTGAAACGATAAGTCTGGTCAAGGGCTCAGATTTAAGCACTAATCGGGGAAGCTAATTTATGAGCCCCTGATTCGTTCAAGACGCCAAAATGGCTATAGATCATCGTCAGCGGGCGATTTCATTGACCCATCACCATCATCCAATTATTTTATCAGATAAAAAAATATATCTACAAAAAAAAGGAAGATCCAGACACCCGTTTATGAATACAGGTATGGAGACTTGACCAAAAAATAATATACAGGTATGGAGTAGAGTTACAGTTAATATCCATCAATAATCTACTGTATAACCTACAAGTAATAATATAAAGGGATAGGTTATTATGCCTACTCTTCTTTTGTCTATCTTTGTCTACCTTTCTCAATGCCGTTAGATTATAATCTCATCCCACGGTGAAAATTTGAGAGATAAAATAAACTCTTTTACCCCTTCCTCTCTTCCACCGCCTCCCACCCGCTCTTGATGTTTGGGTTTTGATTTATTTATTTTTTTAATAATAAAGGCAAGCCGAAGCTTGAAAATAAAGAATAGGAACTAGATTATAAGACTCTAGCTCCTAGTACAATAAATAGAAGATAAGATACTATGAGTGGCAGGATCGTTGATCCGTCAAAACCATATCCAGACAACCTCTAGGGATAGTTGGAATCATAACCACCTCGACACCAACGGCAACATTATGGCCCTCCTTGGCCATGTAATCAGCACATGAGATGTTTTCTCTTGGAGTATGATGAAGCTCCACGTCCCAGTCTCGGAACAGAAGGTCTCTAGTCTCCCCAATAATGTATTTAAGAGAATGATCAGTAGGGCAATCTCTCATAAGTATATTGACGGCATCAAGAGAATCGGAGTTATTTACTAACTTGGCCTTCAATCACAACATCACAAAAAGTGCACCTGAGTTATTTAGTTTGATTACAGTGTTTGATCGCACATGGTCCCACATGACAATGGATCTGGAGATGCCTTATCTATGGCAAATGCCAATCGTCTTGTTCACAATAGGGTGATCAGGCAGGGAGGGGTTTTACAATCTGGGATACGTACGTACATGTGCAGATTAATTACTTGTGTTAATAATTAATTGACACACACTACATTCGGCTTTTATTTCCCAAGCAATATATCAGCTAGAAGAATATTTCATGCTTTGGAAGATATATTCTGCCGTTCTTGATACAGTCAGTGAAATACAGTTTATAATTAAGAAATCACAAACATCAAGGATTTGATATGCATATGAGTCGCTTCCTTTTAGAGTATAATTGAAACGCGATTCCACTGACTTTGAATGGAAAAACATAATTCCAGTCAGCAAGACTGATAATTCTACTGTACAAGGATTCTAGAAGCATAATGATATTTACCCAGCTAAGGAGACAGAGAAGGTGGGAGGCGATGGAAGAGAGGAAGCAGTAAAATGGTTTATTTTATCTCTCAAATCTTCACCATTAGATGAGATTATAATCTATCGGTATTGAGAGAGGTAGGTAAAAGTAGACAAAATAAGAGTAGGCAGAATAACCTATCTCTAATATAAAACTTGTAACAATCTCCTAATATTTAAAATTTATGACATCCATATTACTCCCTTCAATCCTAATTATAAGACCTAATTGATTTTGTTGGAAAGATTAAATAAGCTAATTAAATTACTTCAGAGTATTTTTATTTTTTCTTTCAAACTAATTAGTTTGACTAATAAATTAATATATAATCTTAGGATACACAACATATAAAATGATTAAGTAACTCATTTCGTTTCCTTAATCTCTCCAAAAAAAATCAACTAGGTCTTATAATTATGGCCGGTATAGTAATAATTAAGAAAAATGGAAGAAAAGTATTTCATTAAGTTTTTTTTTTTGGGGGGAGCCCTTCTCATCCCCTTTTCTCTTTTTTCTTTTTCAACCTTAAAATTAATATTTGAATAGTTTAGATTTGGTTTTATGCAAAATATTTTTTTATTTTCTTTATTAGTATTAGACTATTCATATCAAAATTTAGCTATTTGAATTTAATTAATCATTTTTTTTTGGGTTAAATGACAATTTTGCCTCAGAAGTTTTTGGGGGATAATTTGGAATAAGATACTCTCATCATCTTTTTTCCCCCTCATCAGCCCATCTGAGCCGTTGATTGAGAAGATGAGAGAAAATTTAAAGTAGTATTGTAATTGATTGGACGTATATGATTTAAAGATAATAAAAGATAATTAGAAAAAGATTATGAGATAAACCCAACCCGGATAATTTTGCGTAGGAAGTATAAAAAAGGGAGCAATTTTACTTTGGCCTTTTTCCCAATTACTTTTGATGGTTAGTTGATCAAATATATTGAACTGGCCGTCCTCGTTTCATTCTCGTCATTTTTTTAAGGTTCAAATTTAAACCAAAAGTCTATGTGTCATGTACTTTATTTTCTTTATAAGTTAGATTTAAAAATTTTGGAGCAAATTTGCACATTAACAAAAATAATGTGGATGACACGTGAACTTTCAGCTCAGTATATTTGATCAATTAACAAACAAAATTAACTTAGATAACGGTCAGAGCAAAATTGCTTTCTTTTTTACAATTCAAAAAAAAAATTGCACCCAAAAAACTTCTGAGGTAGAATTGTCCCTTGGTGAAAACTTTTGGGGCAAAATTGTCCCTCAACCCTTTTTTCTTCTTCTATAATTTAACATTTTGATAATAATTTTATAAAAAAAATCAAACATAAACTCTTTAAATATTGATCTAAGGGTTATAGAAGAGAGAAGAGGATGTGAAAGAAAAAGGAAAGGTTTCTCTCCCATAGAATACATCAATTTTTATACACAAAAATATTAGTACTCGATTTGTATGCACAAAGTAGTACCGTGATTTTTCCTTAATTCTTTTAATTAATAATTAATAAAGATGTGTGCATACAAGGAGTACTGATACTCTGATTTACATCCTCCTGCCAAGTAAAATTTCTAACGAAGAATTTGTCAACAATTTTTTCCATGATACTCCTTCGAACTTTAATTAAAATATATTTATCTAATTTCATTATATTAAGAAAGTTAATTAAATTAGTTAATATGACGTATATTTTCTAAAGTACCCTAGTTACCTTTCTTAATTTTTTCATTCCCTCTCATATTTGATTATTATTGAGGGAACATCCATAGAGGTAAATTAAGAAAATATCGAGAAATATGAAAATTTTATTTTATATTTAGGACCAAGATCAACTTCTCAAATATGTCTTACTCTCTCTGGTCCTTATTATAAGGAACCAACTAAAAATTATAACAAACCAATAAAAACAACTAAAGTCAATAAAGTTTTCTTACAATTTAAGTAACTTCCAATATTACCCTTACTAGTTGCACTAAACTCTAATATTATATTAATTATTACTCTCGTCCACTACCCTTATTAATTATGGGCATACACGAAAAAAAATTTTAAAGCGCTTTTGAAACAAGCAAGTGTCTTATAAAAAGGACCAAATATAATTATTTGTTGGTGCCTTATAAGAAAGACCAGAAAGAGTATATTAGAGACTGAAAGAGTAATTATTAAAGGTGTCAATAAAGACAGGCAAGAGCTTGAAGAGGGGCTGTATATAAATCAGGCCTATAATCCCCGGTCTTGAGTTTAATATAACTTCAAATTTATAATTTAATCCATGAAATCATAATTTAGAAGCTTCAAATATAAAGTTCTTTGCCTCTCTCTACTCTTTCACTAGTGTTTCTTTTTTTTCTTTTTCTTTTTTTAAAAAAAAACTGAACCTAATGGGCCCAGATCTTTAGCCCTTATGCTTATTTTGGGGTCTAATTTTCAAGCCAGCCTTCAAATTTTTTTGAAAAAAAAAAAAAAACCTTAAAAGGCATCGTGACCATGACCCTCCCTGCTTAACAACTCATTAGTAGCCAAAGAGAGTTGGCATAGATGGTAAGGGATTTGTTTAAGTCCCAAAGGGATGTGTGTTCGATCCCTGCTGCTGTCGCTGAGACTCATTTGGTAGGCAATCTTGTAAGTCCCCATTAAGCTCTCAAAGAGCCCGGGGCCGTGCCCCTGGCCTTGGTGGGGGACTGATGTCGAACCCCTCCAAAACCTTTTCCTATTAAAAAAACAACAACAACAACTCATTAGTACAATTCATTAGTATATGTCTGGGTTAGCGGTAAAATTTGATTTTTCAATGTAATTTACGGTATATAAAGTAAGTGTATGCACGTGTGAGATTTATATATCTTCAAATAAATGTAGAACATAACAATCATTTCATATGTTGTGTATCCTTAGATTATACGGAGTATATTAGTTTATTAGTCAAATTAATTAGTTTAGAGGAAAAATAAAAATAAAAATATGCGAAAGTATTTTTTTTTCCGGTTGCCCATCCAGTATCCAGAGCTTCACCCTAACTAATCCAAATCCAACCCGGGTCGTGCACCTAGCTATGGTAGGTGAGTCTCCCAACGGAGCTTTTCTGCATCCACAAGGCTCGAACTCGAGACTTTACTTAAGCGACACAAGTCGCTTACCACTTGTGTCATCCTCCGTTGATTTAAAGTAATTTAATTAATTTTTTTAATCTCTCCAAAAAAATCAATTAGTTCTTAAGAGACTTTTTTTAATACTTCCCTCATAAGAGCTCTTAATAACGTTGCTGGCTTTAGCATTTAAAGCCAGAGGCTCTCTCTGAGATTTTAGAGTTTAGTCCTATTACTTAGTTAATTTCTTTGTAAGCAAGTTGTATAAAAAAAAAAGATTATATTTATTATTATTAAATAAAGGGTTTAATGTTTATGCTTTTACAACAGAATTTTTTTTTTTCTGTCACACTCACATAAAAGTGAATGGGTCCTATTGTAAAGAAAAGAGAGAGAAAATATTAAGAGGACCTACTCACTTTTATGTGAGTGTAACAGGAAAAAAAAATTGCAGCAAAAACAAAAATACTAAACCCTTAAATAAATTAGAGCTATATTTACAAAAGTCAGATAGCTTTTTTTATTCTTTGGTTGCCCATCCGGTATTGAGAGCTTCGCCCTGACTAATCCAGATCCGACCCACGTCGCGCACCTGGCTATGGTGGGAGAGTCTCTCAACGGGGTTTTTTTGCATTCACAATGCTCGAACTCGAGACCTTACTTAAACGACACAAACCGCTTACCATTTGTGTCAACCCCTGTTGGTAAGTCAGATAACTTTTAAGCCACCGCTCCTATCCTTAATCCAAATATGCCTAATAACAATATGGAGATGAAAGGGAAAAGGGAAAGGCCGGGAATTTCAGCATATTACTAAAAAAATAAGGGTTAAGTATCAATTTTGCCCCTGAAGTACGCACCTAGGAGCAATTTTGCCCCTTAAGTTTTCGGTAGAGCAATGTTGCCCCTGAAATATCAAAACGGAGCAATGTTGCCCCTCCGTTAGAAACCCTAACGATCAATGCTAGTTGACCATTAGGGTTTCTAACGGAGGGGCAACATTGCTCCGTTTTGATACTTCAGGTGCAACATTGCTCCACCGAAACGTAGCAATATTGCCCCTGAAGTATAAAAAACGGAGCAATGTTGCCCCTCCGTTAGAAACCCTAACGGTCAACTAACGGTCAACGTTAGTTGACGGTTAGGGTTTCTAACGGAGGGGCAACATTGCTCCGTTTTAATACTTCAGGGGCAACATTGCTCCACCGAAAACTTAAGGAGCAAAATTTGTACTGAACAAAAAAAAAAAGGAAAATGGGGGAGAAAGAGGAATGCCCGAGTATAATGAAAAATCCTGAAATTATTTATAGAGTTCTAAAAAAAATAATGTAATTCTAATTCTAATATAGTTTAGATCAAATCACAATCCTACCCTAAAAAATTTTGTATTGTTTTAGGCCCCATGTTTTTCTTTAAAAAAACTAATTATATAATAATATTATTGATTTTTTATACTTTGTTAATGATGTTGTAAATATTTAGTTGTTATCATATTTTTTGAATTAAGTTTCATAAGAACATCTTGTATTAAGAATCTTAAAAATTAAAAACTTATAAAAGGTATTTCTTATTTCATAAGTATTCTTACTAATTTTGTATTTTTTTGATTTATTTTCTAGTGATTGTTTTATTCGTATCTTGTGTTATTTATTTTGTTGATTACTTACACTTTTCAAGACATATTTATAAGAAGTATTTTTAATTTTCTTAAGTCTTCTTATTAATTATTTGTAATGAACAATAGTTTACTTTTAAGATAATGGAGATTGGAGACTGTGCAGTAATCAACCACATTTTTAACCTTTTAGCGAACTTTTTTTTTTTTGGTCAAAGACCTTTTAGCGAACTTCAAGAGTAAGCAAACACAGCATAGCAATGTACTGTGCAGCCGTGTACTCTTTTTCTTGAGAGACTGCCTAAATTTGGTGGATGCATTAATTGCTTTCTTTTTAAGAGATCCAACCCCAATTCTCGTCCTCCTTTCATCCTCAGAGTTCTCAAAATCAAATCTCCTTTCTCCTTTCTCATCGCTACCAGAGAACCCCTCAAAACCTAGCAACATCAAAACACAACAATACACATAAAAGACATTTCAAGAAGGAATGCTTTTGAAAATTATATGAGTATATGGATATATTAGTCTGAAATGATGGTCAGTCTCCGAACATAAAATCCCAAACCCGATATTTCACAAATTCTAAATCACTTAAAGCCTATCCAGTCCAATTGTCAATGGCGGGTAACCCTGATGAACGGATCAATCACTTTATCTGTAGTTCTATAGCTGACAACTAAGTAATTTAGCCGAATCGATTTGTGGAACCGGGAAAAATCGATTTCTATCTGCCTAAACTGAAACCCACCACTTAAACACACTGTTTATTGCTCAATTTTGCTGATCTAAGCGCTCCCTACCCTTTTTCAAGCTAGCAGACAAGAGAGCAAACCCTGGACTCAGAAAATTGACACGCATTTACCAGGGACGCAATCAAAACAAAACCCAAATTTGCTAAACACCCAAAATGCAAGGGAAAGGTACTCACAAGGTCTGGCAAAACGATCCAAAGGGCCAGACATTGTACCGATAGCAAGTCTTTACATAAATCAAGACCTCCAATGAGCGTTGCCTCAAGCCTGATCTCAAAAATTCACGAATCGGACACGAAATCGGAGTCCAAAAGGGGGACACCGCGATGCCGAGCAGAAATTTTTCTGTTTTCCGTTCTTAAGATGTGAAGTAAATGTCGAATAAAATACATCAAACAAAAATTGCCATTGCTGTATAATACGAGTATAATGTGATATTGTATAATGTTACTGTATCCTGGTCAAAAAAATGTAATGTTAATTTATTGGTCAGAGTAATACAGGGTGTGTAACATTCCAAATTTTGGATTGTAGAAATTAAATTATGATATGTGATTGATTATGGAAAATTGAGCATTAATTATTTTTTTAAGGGAAAATGGAATTTGTGGTCTTAAGGGATGACTTTTGAATGGGTCCCACAACACTCACCCCCCTACAATCTCATGCAAACCATCACGTAAGTATATACTCTTTCATTTCTCCATTAACTCATTAGGTATAGAATTATTTGGACAAAAGAAAATCACGTGGCCCTTTATTGTTAAATGGGACAAGCAAGACACCCATACATTAATCCATTAAGCCCATATAATCAACAAAACACTCCAGCCCATTCGAACCCAACAGAAACAAACAAAACTAAAACCATTTATTCATTAAATCCAATATCATATCACAGCTCACCCGCGTACGTCATCAGAAAGAGAGACAGAAGGAAATCGCAGTGCCGTTACGCAAACGCAGAAAAAAAAAAAAAAGACGTTTCAGTCAGGTATATCTCACTTTCGGCTAGCACCTGAACACGCAAGAATAGTGGAGGCCGCAGCACCATGCTTCTTGAGCCAGGCGCCACTAACCGTTGGACATTCTTCCTTTGACCAGCGTTTTTGCTCTTGGACTGGATCCGTAATCTAATATTTATTTATAGCTTCCCAACCTTTTCCCACTCATGTAGTGGCAGCCAGAATACCAGGGCGAGAGTGAGTTCCGAAACTGAAAGAGACAAAGAAAGAGAAAACGAGACCGAGAGAAGAACCGTGGAAGGAGAGAGAGAGGTTCAAAACTGTGTTAATCTTCCTCTGCGTTTACACCGAAGAACAGGGGTGATAGGCATTAACGGAAGTCACAACGAACAAGCTTAGAACCTGAGGTAAGTCACCGGGTTCTTCTACTGATATACGTTGCTGCTTCATGAAACTGAAAATAAGCATGAAGTATATATATATATGCACAAGTCGCAGCACATGGAAGAAAAAGGAAGAAAAGGAAACTAGCTGATATAAATATATATATATACTCCATCGCTGCATATAGGAAAGAAAGAGTGGAAGCTCATTGAATATCTTTTATATATATATATATATATAGACGCCTGTTGCTGCACTTGGAAGCTAAGGAAATAGAAGGAAAATTCTGTCATATACATACCTGATATATATATATATATAGATATAGATATATAAGGTTATATTTAGAAAATGGAAAGAGTTTGCTGCCATAAAACGCGACACCTGGAAAAGATTAGAAGGACTTTGATGTATTGTTGAATATAAGTATAAGGTTTAGTCATCGTAACTCTTATGGTTTGGGAATAATAGGTCACTGTACAATAAAATAAAACACTACGATCTATGTATATATATATACATATCTAAACGTGGTCAACAATATGTCAGGGAAAAACCAAAACTTGCGATATATAGAGATATGTGAGTGTGTAAGTGTACGTTGTTGCATTAAGTTGCTGTCTTGTGTTTAAATATAGGTGTTGTTGCATTAGGAAAACGTTAGCTGTCAAGAGGAAGCTTGCTGCTTGTATATATGTATATATCTGGATTTGGAAATGATAGAAAATAAAAGGATGTGTTATGTGTATGTTCACGTTGTACACATACGTTCACCAAGGGGACCACTTTTAACATATTTTTTTATATGCTATTTTTATTAGTTGAAAAGGAATTTTATGAAAGAAATATGTATGGAGTGGTCGTCAGTTTCGCGAAGTTACAACTAAACCATATTGAAGAACTTATAAGTGCATGTTATTATAAAACCTTCTCTCATGCTTCTTTCATTAATAAGATACTATATTATCAATATCCAAAGAGTATATATATGATTTTATTAATATCTAAAGAGCATAATTTATATGATGATCAGTATTTTTTTTTTACTCCTAATTTAAAGTGTTAGGATAGCCTCTGAAAGTTTAAATTAATTGTAGAGAAATAATAATAATTATAATAAATAATAAGAAATAGATATTGTTATTATTATTATGAAAGGAGAATAAATAATAAATAGGAAAAAGGGAGTTATTAATTAATCGAAAGAAAAATTAATAGTGATAAGGGTCTCCCTAATTTTTCAGTCTCGTCATATTGTGCCCACTTCAAGCATTCCAAATATATTATTATTAAAATTTGTATATTTTATTTTTTATGAAATTATAAAGTATAATTCTGATTATGTAGAGTTTTAGAAGAGTTATTAATGATTAGTAAATTAATTGTGGTAGATTGATTTTTGGCGTGTGTTTGAGCTCTTGGATTAGGAGCAGTGTCATAATAGTTAGCTTCGGCGAGAGGTAACCACTTTCCACTTATTATTTGTATTAGCATGTTGTTTGTGAGTATTTTGTGAAATGATTATGAATATCTTAATAGAAATTGCCTTGTGGAATCTTATGATTTGAATTGTGAAATATATACATGTATTTATTTATGTATCTTGGAAAAATTCTTGTTGAGTTATTTATTATGATAATTATGGGGTTGAATTGGGAATATGGAGTAGTTTATTCCACCACGTGGTGAGGCCTCCATTGGTGCACGATGGTTGGCTTTCTATTGTCCCACTTGTTCAATGAGGGACTGGCCCACTAGTTCAAGAGGGCTTACGACACCCCACTAATTTAATAAGGGGGCCCATGGGTCTAGTCGGAGGAAATAAGGCGGTTCGGTTGGTTTGGTGGGAGGCATATATGGGAATTGTGTTAATGAAAACTGCAATACATAATTTTGATAAAGAATTTATGACATGAAAATTTGTGAATTATATTTTTAATATTTTGTTATATAAATTGTTCCACTTGGCACCTCACAAGCACATATTAGCATATGTAATGAGTTGGATTGATGGTTACCCACATTTTTCAGGTGATAGTTCCTGTACGAGTCCATGAGGGAAGATCTCGGAAGCTTAGGCTACTTTTGCTAAAAGCAGTGCTTCCGTCTTTTTGGTATATGTTGGATGATTGTATATTGCCATGTTAGGGCTCATTCTGCATACACTGATTTATTTTGTATAATTTGATAATTGATGAAGTATTACTTAGTGGTTAATTCAACCCTTAATTAGTCATTATGTTAAGTAAAATGGAAGGATGTTACAGGGTGGACTATCTATGAGAGGTTGCCCTTTTAAGTATTTAATTATTTGAAAAAAATAATAATTGGTTTTTAAAAGCTTGTTTTTAACCAATCGATTTTAGTAAAGCTTGCTTCCATCAGACTCGCAGCATAATTAATATGTATTTGTGATAAAAAGTATAAATGACGAGGTAGAATAATAACTATAAATTACTTGACTTCATTTGTAAAAAGTAAAAGTATGAAACCAGTTATGAGTATAAATGAATATTAGCAATTTTATCCATTAAATATATTTAATTAAGGATTTTATTGTTTATTAGTTTTTTAAATAATAATTTAACTTTTTCAAATTTAAATTTAAATCTTCAATTATTGTAGTATATACAACTAATATTAATATATGTAGTATTCAATAAAATTCATGTCTTTTTTAGTCATTTTCTATCTCAACTGATTTTAATTAAAATGTTTCAGTTATCCAAGATGAATTGTTCCGCATTTTCAAGTTTATATAACAATATAAATGAGATACAATGGTTCGGCATCATCCTCAGGAGTTCCTTTGTGGCACTTTGCACAACCAGGGGAACATGCATGTATATACATCACTAGTCTTTAATGGAAGAAGCCCAAGTAGACACAGAAATTGTAAAGACCGTGTAAGAGCATAGGCGGAAATAAGTTCCTGGATCGGCTAAATGTGTCACCCAAAAATACAATAGGTAGCATCGCCTGTGAATTGCGATGCGCAGTAGTAAATAAAAGTGAACTAACTAGTATTGCACCCCATACATGCATATTTTTAGTAAGTGATGCCATTAGAAAACCATGGAAAATTATTTCTTCCCGTAAAGGGGCATATATCGATACCTTTATCAAAAGTAACCACTCTACCCTTGAAGATGGAAATCTAACACGTTTTGAAGGCTTATGCGGTGGTGGTGGCGATCTGATCAGGTTCTGATTGAACCGCCTGAGCTGAGGAATCATGGGAAACGTCAGACATCCTAGGAGTTGTGCATTGCTTATCAAGTCGTCTTTATTTTATCAATTCTTAGTAACAAAGTTAATCTGAGATTAGCTCAAATTAGTTCAACAATCCCTAATCATTGGTGATAACAACAAAACTATTCATATTCAAGTATTTATGCATTAGAGTGACGAATTATCTCATTCCAAAGAACCGTGCAAGCATATAGCACATTTTTGTATATATATATATATATATATATATATATATATATATATATATATTACTTCTAATATGTTTACTCATGCAAATTTTTGTTAACATGCACTTTTTATGATGCTTATACACGCATTTATCACAACACATTTGCACAGCACAAATTATAACACTTGTACCCCGCAACCACTCAGCATTGATTTCATTGGCTCATTACCATAATCCATTTTTTTTTATAAAGAAAAAGGTATGTACACAAAAATATAAAGGACAATTAAGATTTTTTTTTTTTTTTTTTTGCAGAATTCCATGATAATTTTTCTTTTTTCTGAGTCAGATCTATATACACATATAATACTGTTCTTTTGCTGGATCTATAAATAATACTATAAAACTTGTAACAATCTCCTCACTTTTGAAATTATATGATTCATATATATTACTCCCTCCGGTCCTAATCATAAGACAACATTTAAGAGTTGATTTTGGTCCTAATTATAAGACAACATTCTAATTTTTATCAATCATATAAATTTTATCATATTGAATGATTAAATCTGCGGTCATTTGAAAAAGATCTTTTTGAAAATCACGTCTCTGTATCAAAATAAAATAAAATAAGTCATGCAAAAACACAACAAAATGAGTCATTTTATATTGTTCAAATCAAATAATTTAAACCTTGTGGTGTCGGGTGGCATAGCTGAAACAAGTTCTTTAATTTGTTAGGTTATTGTTATTTGGAGGCTTGTTTTAAAATCTGATACCTTACCTTCAAGGGGTAGCTCTATCTTTTCCAACCTTGGAATATGCTTCTTATAAAAAAAGACATTAAATTATGTATTGTATTAAATATATAAGAAGATAATCATTATTTTAAAATTAAAATTGATTATTAATAAAATGATATCAGTAGAAACCAATTCTTTTTCCATGTGCTCCAGCAAATGCAAATTTGTAAATCAATTGGTTTTGGTGCTGTTAGCTTATATTTCTTGAAGTAAAATATAAAAATGACTTGTCAAAATCAGGGCAATATATGGAAAACAAGGATATAAAGTCATGGGTTCGATCCCGCTCCTTGTAATTCAGGCCATTAGTGCCTGCCGCCTTGTAATTCAAAAAAGGATATAAAGTCAAATATCAAAACTACAAAATCTCACCCTGCCCCAAAACCCACCCAGGTCAGAGAGACAGACCCCTGTTGATGAATCTTTGAGGATGTCAAGTCTTCCTACAATTTCATCCCAAGGAGAAGGAGAAAATCACCCTATTTTAACGTTTATAGTTGATTCATTCCCAATAAGTGATCACAGGAATATGTTTGATAGAAGTATATATAATCAATATTATATATATCAATGAATAACATAAAAAATATAATGAAACCAATGATAGACAAACTTTGATTAATGGATACTATCTCCGATCCTAATTATAAGAGCTAGTTGACTTTTTTATTTTTTTTGGAGAGGTTAAGGAAACTAAATAAGTTACTTAATCATTTCATATGTTGTGTATCCTTAGATTATATTAGTTTATTAGTCAAATTAATTAGTTTGAAGAAAAAAAATAAAAATACTCTAAAGTAATTTAATTAGCTTCTTTAATCTCTCCGAAAAAATCAACTAGTTCTTATAATTAAGACCGGAAGAAGTAATAAATAATCATTCAACTTGTCACATAGACACCTACTACACTAATGTCACTTTATTGTTTAACAAGTGCACCTCCTATTTTAGCTCGTTTATCACGGTACAGCCAACCATATCAATGTCAATCATATTATACATGTGTTATACGGTTTTTTAACTAAAATAATTTTTTTTTTAAATTTTTTTTTTATAATAAAGACCAGAAAGAATATTTAATTATTGAATTAAATATGAGAGGGAGTATTTAATTATTGAATTAAATATGTGAGTTTCAACTAACCTAAGCATCAGTGTTAAAAAAAACTAACCTTTCTTAATTCAATCTACATAATAAAAAATTTTCCACATAAAAAAAATCTATACAACCAAATTTAAATTTACTTCACAACCGAGGCACACAAAATATTCAAAAAACGTGCTATAGCTGCATAAGATCATCAATAAAGAATATATATATATATATGAATAAATAAATATAAATAAAAATAAATAAATAAAGAAGTGAAAACGAAGAAATAGTTGGGTTGCAGCCATGTGCTGAGGGATGCTTTTAGCTAGGTTTCTTTTTGTGGGGTAACTTTGGGAGAGTCATCAGCAAACAGTAAAAGAGGATGATGATGCTAAGTTGCATTGGAGACCGTCCATGAGAAACAGAGGGGGGCCCACTTTACACAGTGCTGGTTGTGAGGCAGGTCTTAAATGCCATGAAAGTTTTCGTTGAAGGGCATTGGGTAGACGAAAGTTTTCGTTGAAGAGCATTGTGTAGACGAAAGTTTTTTTTGGACCGAAATTATCATGGAAGTTCACAAAACGTAGCAATGTTGTCACTCCGTTAATTTTGACCGTTAAGTTTAACTGAGTGCACACGTGACATGCCACCTCATCAATCAAATAAGAGTTAGGTATCATTTTTGCCACAGAAGTTTTCGCTGAGGAGCAATTTTTCCCCGAAAGTTTACAAAACATAGCAATTTTGCCCTTCTGTCCCCGATATTAAATTTGACTATTAAATCAGCCAAAGAGCACACATGTCATGCCTTGAAAATGTTGAACTTGAAGTCAGAGAGGGAGATCCTTGAAACGTTGAGCTCAAGGCGGCCGGAATTTGTGAAGTCGAACCAGTCAAAGGGACTGAAAGGTCTGTCGCAAAACCCAGAGGAAGTATCACTTATGATCTAAGAGAATGAAACGCAAAACGAGAAATCATTTGTCAAGATCAAACCAATATTTGGGACAAATCAATAATGAATTGTCTCAAATATTGGTTTAGTAAGCATCACTTAAAATCATTAGAATTTTTAGGAGTAGTATAAATTTACCTTTTGGGACAGGTGAGTGGCTTAAATCAATCTATACAAAAGTAAATACTATCATTATTGATCTGTCTTACTGAACCAATTTTTAGGACAATTCATTTCTCGATTTCCGTTTCATTCGCTTAGATCATAAGTGATGCTTCCTCTGAGTTTTGTGATAGACCTTTCAGTCCCTTTGACCAGTTCGACTTCACAAATTATGGTCGCCTTGAGCTTAACGTTTCAAGGATCTCCCTCTCTGACTCCAAGTTCGACCTTTTTCAAGGCATGACATGTGTGTTCTTTGACTGATTTAATAGTCAAATTTAATATTGGGGACATAAGGGCAAAATTTTCTACGTTTTGTAAACTTTTGGGGCAAAATTGTTATGTTTTGTAAACTTCCGGGGCAAAATTGCTCCCTAGCGAAAACTTCCGTGACATAAATGATACTTAACTTTTATTTAATTGATGAGGTAGCATGCCACGTGTGCACTCAATTAAACTTAACAGTCAAAATTAACGGAGGGGCAAAATTGTTACTTTTTGTGAACTTCCATGACAATTTTAGTCCAAAAAAAACTTTCGTCCACTCAGTGCTACTCAGCGAAAACTTCTATGACATTTAAGACCCTTATCCCGTTGTGAGGCTATTTGTGTTTTGTTTCTTAGCCTCTCCAACCTGGTATATTCATTGCCTTCTTCACAAATTGTTTGGTTTGTTGCGGTCAGGTGGGGAAAAAATAATTCTCATGTTAAGTTTTTTGGGGCAGAAAAAAAGACTTTTTTTTTTTGGGCAAAATCAAAACTTGGGGGAAACAACATCCTAGCAGTTTTCAATGGCTTTCGTCATAAAACAAAGCATGCACCTATTGATGTTGACATGGTTGTTTAGAGCTATTTAAGCTAGGATGTGATCAAGTTTCTCAGAATCACAATAGTGTTGTCTAATTAGTAGATGCTTTCTACTTTTCAATGGCTTTCATCATAAAACAAAGCATGCACCTATTGATGTTTTTTTTTTTTGAACACTTGCCTCTATTGATGTTGACAAGGTCTGTTTGAATTAGCGGTACACAAGGTGAGATAAAACTCTTCTCATTTACTTAAATCTTATACATTATGAATCATGTTAGAAAAACAACTTCATAATAATGGCATCATGTAGGGTGCACATTATGTGCACATAATTAGGTGCCCAATTATGTGCTCATACCTCTATTAGAGGTATGAGCATATTTTTTTAATTTTTTTTATATATTGTATTTATTTAGATTTAGATTATATGATGCTTTCTGGAATTTTTTTTGCACCCAATATCTCAAATTAATTAGCTTCCAGTTCTGCAGTTATCTGTAACACCAGTATCATGGAAAGTAATTAATTTTGAGATACTGGGTGCAAAAAAAATTCCAAAAAGCATCATATAATCTAAATCTAAATAAATACAATATATAAAAAAATTAAAAAAAAAATATGCTCATACCTCTATTAGAGGTATGAGCACATAATTGGGCACCTAATTATGTATACCTAATGTGCATTCCATCATGTATTGATGGAGTTACTATTTAAACCTTTTCATTTGCATCTGTTTCTACTTTTCTATGTTGATTTCATGCTCTTGTAAAAAAATTTTTGTCTTTCATTTAATACCATTCAACATGCAGGTTTCATCCATTTTTTGTCATCACATCCAAACATATAATTTATTATTATTAAAAATTAAATTTAGTCTATATATTTTTATCTAATAAACTCTTGTAATAATCCTTTTCAATTTGCTTGGTTCAATTTTCATGTTGTCATATATATTGCAGGTAATAGTACTACCTTTTTTTCGCCTAGCTAGGGCTAGGTTGAATCTACATAATCAAAAATTTCCACCAAAAAAATCTATATTATCAAATTTAAATTTACTTCACACCGAGGCACACAAAAAATTCAAAACAAACGTGCTACAGATTATTTTTTGGGAGAATCTTTGTCAAGGCCCAATTAAGGTCTAAAATTGCAAAAAAGGCCCCAACAACTTTCACATACCAAAAAGGGCCCTAGGGCCTTTTCTTAGATTTTTCATTAAAATTTAGTTGTTAATTTGACTGATTTAGTTGTTAACCAGGGCTGATATTGTTGTTAAAGTGACTGATTTAGTTGTTAAAATATTGTTGTTAATACGACTGATTTAGTTGTTAATGGGTATTTATTTTGTTGTCAATCTGACTGTTTTAGTTGTTAACGTTTATACCAGAAAAGGCCCTAGGGCCCTTTTTGGTATGTGAAAGTTGTTGGGGCCCTTTTTACAATTTTGGACCTTAATTGGGCCTTGACAGGGATTCTCCTTTTTTTTTTTATATGAAAAAAACGTGCTACATATTGCCTGCATAATATTATCAATAAATTAAGGATGAGATTACCTCTAGAAAAGGAAGATAGATTTATTAAGGATAGGATTGCCTCCATTATAAGAGGATAGATTTATTAAGGGTGAGTCCTTAGCTTTTACCAGTAAATACTCTTCTTTGCAAAACAGTACACCCATTGGGAGAAGAACGTCTCTAGTTCTCTATTGATATCTCTCCCTATTTTAAATTACAATGGTTGTGATTTAGTACAATATAAAAATATATCATTATAACATTAAATATAATAAAAATCTATCATAATTAATAGAATTAATCTCAACCATTAAAATTTGATCTGATTTTTTATATGATAACTATAACGGAAATGGAGAGAGATATCAATCGAGATCCCTTTTATAACATCCTAATTTTTAATTTTAGGATTTAATTAAAATTATAAAAGAATTATATATGATATATGTATTTATTATATAATTGTTAGAAGAAAAAAGGAAAGAAAGAAAAAAAAAACCCAAAAAAAAAAAACAGCAACAGCAAAAATGTAAAAAAAAAAAAAAAAAAGGTTGCAACGTGTCAAATGGGGCAAGTGCCCCCATGCTCCTTTGCTTGATTTGTGAAGGAGACAAGGAGTGGTTCAACCACTCCTTCCAGCCACTTCCCTTCCCCTTTTTATTTAAACTCACCCCCACACACACACACACAACACACACACGGTCCAGAGGGAGAGAGTGCAGTGAGGAAGGAAGGGAAAAGAGAAGTTTGGAGGTTTTTTAGTAAGGTATGTTATTTATTTTATAAAATTATTTAGGTAGCTAAACTAACTTCTTTTTAATAAAATTTATTCATGAAAATTATTCTATATATTTTTCTCTTTCTAATGAGTTTACTATTATGTTGGTTGGTGAAAATTTTGGGGTTAAGATTTTGTGAGAGTTTTGACAATAGAAGACTATATATATATAGTTGATGATTGATAGTAAATTTATTCGGTT
Source organism: Acacia pycnantha (assembly GCA_025563575.1). Lineage (NCBI taxonomy): Eukaryota > Viridiplantae > Streptophyta > Magnoliopsida > Fabales > Fabaceae > Acacia > Acacia pycnantha. Next base: position 2,600,566 of record JAMWYP010000010.1, on the reverse strand, counting down.
TAGAATTATTGTTTGGTTGTTCTAGAAATTTAAAACAATTTTTTCTATTTAAGAAGTTTAGGATTTATGTCCATAAAATGTTTTTAACGATTAAATGTTATGAAAATAATTTATTTGGGTTAGCGGAGATATTATTAGAATTTTATCGGTTTAGTTTTGATATATGAAAGACCAAACTGTCATTTCTAGAATTTTGGGACCAAATTGTCATTTCTGAAATTTTGGGACCAAACTATCATTTTTGGAATTTGGGACTAAAACGTCATTTCTGGAATTCGTAAGACTAAAATGTCATTTTTAAAATTTGAAGGACAAAATGGTCATTTTCAAAATTTAAACCCCAAATTGTCATTTTTATTTTCAACTTTTTTTATAATAGTATAACAAAAATTTGTATATTTTTGTTATAATATTATATTTATTAAAATTTGTATATTTTAAGTTATAAAAAATTATAAGTTTTAATTGTGATAATGTAGAGCTTTCTTGTGACCGATGATTGTTCGGATTGTGCTTCTCAAGCTAAGATTAAGCTTGGAATTGAGGTAACCGGTGTTAAATTATTTTATATGCTTCTTTTGGGTTGTAAGGTGGTTTTCTAAGCCTTACTTTCATATATACTATTTGTATGTGTTTTGAAAAATTATGTGTATGTTTGAATATGAAATTATTTCAGTGAAGGAGTGTATTTTCCAATCTGTGTATTTAAGTGAATATTATTATTGGGGTTTTTATTGTTGTGATGGTTATATATAATGTTTGTTGTGAGATGATGTATATGGAATAATAATTTAGTAAAATGTTGTTGAAAATTTTAATGTTATATTATTTCTTCTATTGTGGGATATGTTGGGTTATGTCGAAGAGATTGAGGTGAAATTGTATCCATCAGCTCTCTCATTCCTGGCCCTGATTTGAGTTGAGTGTTTTGGGCTAATACCTCCCAGTTATGGTATATCGGTGTGGCATGGAAAAGAACAGTATTCTTGAAGTGACTAGCTAACATTGGCCAGGTATACTAGCATTGATAGGCTATACCATGTCCAAAGGAAATAAGGAGGAGCAAGATGGATGAGTGAGGATGGTTTTAATTGTTTTGGACTATTTGTACTAGTTGTTCTAATCATTGTTTATTATCATGTACTATTTTAGTTATTAAATAATAATATTATCATGTTAATATAAATTAATTTTGGTTACGGAGACTTTATGTTTCACCCCGTCATTATTAACATTTTTCAGGCGAGACCTCTAATTTTACTAGAGGACAAGGGAAGCAGCCAGAAGCATAAAAGTCGTGGAATTTGTAAGCCTCTTTCTACTATTAATGTTGTATTGATTTCTATATTATCATCTTAAGGCTCTCATATTTTTGAATGACTGTTAATTTTTGAATGCCTTATTTTATACACTAGCATATTATAGTGGATCCACAATTATATCTTGTGTAAAAAAATTTTATGTGTTTGTTGTGGGGTTAGTGTTATAAGACTCGTGGGTTATGTATTCTCCTATTCGATAATTTGCCCCGGGTTGTGATTTCTTGTAGTGGGTTTGTGAGCAAAATTTGTATCCTGAACCCCGAGATATATTGTCTTGAAAAGAAAACGGGTTTTTCATAATTACCACTCTGATCTTATTTATAAGTCCCTTTTGACCAAAAAATTTGGTCCTATTTATAAGTTCATTTTGACCAAATAAATGAAATTGTAACAATTTTGCCCATATAATTGTACCAATGAAAATAAAGAGAGAAGAAAGAGTTGAAAGATACTCATTCATAAATGAGGGTAAAGTTGAAAATTTACCCCATAATCATTGAGCTAACTACCTTCTCATAGTATATGTGATTTGGTCAAAAGAGACTTATAAATAAAACCAGAATGATATCTGTTAATCTTGTTTTATGAAATGGTTAATTGTTGTTTAGTGAGAATGGATCTTTTTACCTTTCCCATACCTGCCTATATCCATTAATTTAACCCATGCTTCCCTCAGTTCCCTGGAAGCGGAAATTTGTCCAGCAACATAATGAAGTTTGAATTCTCCTAATTAATATATACAAGTCTACTGTCTCAAAGAGTTCTTCAAGCTATAAGTTACTTCGTAGAATAATTCTTTCATTCGTGATATAACTCATCTGGAGAGTAATATTTTTTTATTTTTGCCAATTTTACCTATATAATCAATTTTTAAATGTGAAATTCAATGAATTATTCAGAGGTAATTGAAAGTACTCCCTCTGGTCCTTATTATAAGACACCAACTAGCAAGTTTATTTGGTCCCTTTTATAAGGTACTCCCTCTGGTCCTTATTATAAGGCACCAACTACCAAATGTATTTGGTCCTTTTTATAAAGCACTTGCTTGTTCCCAATGAGCATTAATTATCTTTTTCCATGTATGCCCATAATTAATAAGGGTAGTGGGTGCGAGTAATAATTAATATAATATTAAAGTTTAATGCAATTAGTAGGGGTAATATTGCAAATTACGTAATTCTATGACAACTTTATTGACTTTATCTGCTTGTATTGGTTTGTGAGAATTGTTAGTTGGTGCCTTATAATAAGGACCAGAGGGAGTACATGCTTGTTTTCAATGAGCAATTAATTATGTTTTTCTATGTCTGCCCATAATTAATAAGGGTAGTGGGTGAGGGTAATAATTAATACTCCCTCCGGTCCTAATTATAAGAGCAAATTTTAGAGTTGGTTTTGGTCCTAATTATAAGAGCAAGTTTTAACTTTTGTCATTTTTTTTTCCTATAACGCCCCTATTTATACTTTCTCAATAATAATTAAAGACAATAATAATTTAATAATACACCTATATATTTTATAAAGTAAATAATGTTTGCAACTCATTCATGTCATATATACCTAAATTATACTTTTTTTTATAAAATAATTTTGATCAATTTTTGTCATATTTTTCTCATATCACCCCTACTAATACTTCTTCCACAATAATTAATTTACAACACGGATTTGGAAAATACATATAATATTAAGATTATTGATTTGTAATAGAAACTAGTTGTAATATTAGGAGTTTAATAAGTTGGAATGATTTCTTGCTGGCCTTTTCTGTATCTACGGCAAGACTGGGCAGGATTTACGAGAAAATGCCCCTTGCGTGTTTGATTAGTCTTTATGCTTTTCCTCTTCACTTGTTTCAGTTGGTACATATTGGGGCTAATTTATAAGCTGAATGTAAAAATATTGCGAGGGGTATTTTTGAAAAATACACATAATTAACTAATTTAACTTCCTTCCTTAATCTCCTCAAATTCTGGTAATTTGCTCTTATAATTAGGACCGGAGGGAGTATAATATTAGAGTTTAGTGTAATTAGTAAGGGTAATATTGGAAATTACTTAAATTCTATGACAACTTTATTGATTTTAACTGTTTTTATTGGTTCGTGAGAAAAGTTAGTTGGTGCCTTATAATAAGGACTAGATGAAGTACTATAATATATTTTGGACTGGGAAAAATAAATATAATAAGGCTAGAATGTTGTGAATAGGTGTAGGCGTGTAGCCAATTGATGTCTGCAAGCAGCTAAGAGTTAAATAACCTTTCACGTCCGAAGTAACGTTGCAGCATGCCAGTTATGGGACGATGTAGAGTTTGAGATACTGGTCGAAAAAATCACTTATAACAAATCTGACTCAGAAAAGCCAGATTGTGAAATATGATTTATATTTGAAAAGTTAGATAAAATAAAAATCAGTACTAACTGCTACTAAAAAGATACTTTAAGATATTGAATAGTACTAAAAAAATATTTCATGATCTTAATAAAAATATTTTTAATACTAGTCAGGACTCAAGACCCTAAAATTATTTTTAGGGATAAAAACCAATTTTGCCCTCGAAGTGTTGGTTTTGGAGCACCCAACACTCGAAAGTTTTTTTGGTATCATTTTTGCTCCGGAAGTTTACAAAGGTAACAATCTTGAGCATCAGTTGATTTTAACCATTGGATTGATCATTTGTGGTATCATTTTTGCCCCGGAAGTTTACGCTAATTTGCTCTTAAAAAAAACTTCCAGAGCATATTTGCTATTTTTTGTAAACTTCCGGGGCAAAAATGATACCAATAAAACTTTTGGGTGCTGAATGCCCATAGCCAAAATTTTCGTGGCAAAAATGATATATAACCCTTCTTTTTAAAAGAGAGAGAGGGAGAAATGTTGTACAGAGCACAAAAGGGAGAGAGATCCGTAGCTACTTTTGAGAAGGTGCTTCTCCAAAAGCTTCAAAAATGAGCTTATGAAAAAGTCCCTTTTCACTTAAAAGTCTAATTGGGTACGCGTCTCTGTCAAACTTTTCAAAATTTTCAAACAATCTCATAAATCCTATTGGACCTTCAAATTGGACTTATGGCTATGAAAAGTGATACCAAACATGTCCAAATAAAGATGTATATTTAAAGAGAATAAATGTATTGGTAGGGACCATGGTAGTCAAAAACGCGCTTTAAAACGTAAAAACGCCACTTTTACCATTTATTATGAGCAAAAAGTGTTTCGTTGTGGAAAAAAACGCAGTCTGAGTGGAATCGTAAAAATGGAGCGTTTTTACTCAAAAACGCAAAAACGGTCCGTTTTTGAAAAAAACGCTAGATCACATTTTCCCCCAAAATCGATTATGAATTCTGATTTATCTCAATTCTCAGTCATTCTCGTGCAGTCGTTCGTGCTCACTGGTCTCACTCACTGCTCCTCAAATCAAACCCAAATCCCTAATCGAAGGCTCGCTGTCTCGCCTCCTCCTCCTCCGGCGGCCGCTCATCAGTCATCACCGTAGAAGCCAAGCTCTTCCGACGCCTCCGACGGTTCCACCCCTTCCACTGCGGATTTGTGGATTTGGTCCTTTACTGTCTTCTGGATCTGCTGGTCAGGTATGGCTTTAGCTTTCTCTTAATTATAAAGTTTTTGAATGATTTATAGTCTAGGTTTGTGAACTAAAACATATGGTGAATTAATGCTTCTCAATGTCGCTGAACACTTTAGAAGTTTTTTTGGAAGTTTTTGGACATGGTGGAAAAGACGTGGAAGTGCAAAATCACAGAATCAATTTTGTTGTTGGTCAAACTGTGAAATAACTGTTATAAGAATCAATAGCATGAAATTCTGCACATTGGGTTCCACAGATTAGGGTTTCTATACCAATGAAGCTTTTTTTTGGGGATAAATTTCAAACACCATTTCCATTGTTTGGTTGTTTTCTGCCTTTTCACCATATGCTTAATAATGTGCCACTGTTCCCCGTTAGATTTTTTTATTAATTGAGGTATAGTCGTATAGAGGTATTTGTGCGCAAGAGGAGGGGTTTGAGGTTCTAGAGGCATTTTTTTCTTTGGCCATTTACGTGATAGGCATCAGAATCCTTTTTCTGTAATCTTTGATGCAATATTTTAACAAATAGATGGTTATTTACATGATAGGCATCAGAATTGTTTTTCCGTTCTGTTCTATTTTGAAAATGCATCATGATGTAGTTAAAGATCATGTGGAGTAGCCTTTGATGATAATGACTTGAATGATTTATTAGCTTAGATTGTGAGTTGTGACAATTATTTACATTTCAGTTGGATAATGAGTGGTATGGAATTTAAATTAGACTTGTATTTTGAAATGTATTGAGGCTGTTTGCCTTTGTTTAAATGGTATTTAATGACAATGTTGGATATTTTGATTGATATTGCATGGATGAATATACGTATGGATGATGACAGGTGCCTTGCTTTTCTTGAATTTCTTTATATATATATGCAGGTAAAAACTACGTTTTGTATTACGATTTTATGTTTTACGATTTTTCATTCCCCTACCGTTTTCAGGTGAAAACTACATTTTCATTACCATGGTAGGGACACATATTGGCAAAGCACTCCTCCTTTATGACTGCTTACCTATCCATCACCATAAAATATCATATTTTAAATAATTATTTTTTGGTCAAACATATTTTTAAATAAGGGCCATAGTAATAATATTATTTAAATAAGGCGTGCCTTCCAATACAATTATTGTAAGCAACATTCATGATGTTGAGCAATAGCAACAAAATCACTCCAACTTAAAATCTTTTTTAATATTTAAGAACCAATAAATAAGCTAAGAACATTCTCTACTTGGGGCTTTGGAATTGGGGCCCATCCTATACCCATTTTAATTAATCACCTACTTGGGCCCACTATTCCGAAGCCCAATGTAATGAGTGTGACTCGCTGGCTGACTCGCTCCCACGGTCTTTCATTGTACCCACCTTAACCACCTACCCCTCCTTTCTTTTGTGGTGTTAAAAAAATCACATGCTATGTCGGTCACCCTCTCGAATCTGATAAAAAATTGGGAATAAGTACATAAAAATATTCCGAGCAAAAAAAAAAAAAAAAGTACATAAAAATATTAAATATACTTTGCGGTTGGCGTATAAATAAATAAATATACTTACAAAAAAATAATAGGAAAATTTCAGTCACTCCCTTTATAACAAATTAATTTCAATCATTCCCTAAATCTTTTTGAAACTTCATTGCACCTTATTGTTAAAATGAAATTAATTTTTGTGACTGAAAAGACAATGATACCCTTACTTTATTTGTCTTATAAATACCTATATTTATTTTGTGAATTTTCATATTTATCTTATAAATAACTAAAATATTTTTAACTCCCCAGATTCTATTGAATTCATTTATGGGAAAAACACTTCTCATGTTATAGGAGAAGTGTATTATCATGTCACGCACACATGAAATGGTCATGTGTGTGTAGGAATCTTCTTCTTCTCATATAGCATAAGAAGTTTAAACCCCTTCATTTATTTATCTTGTAAATATCTTTATTTGTCTTATAAAAGCCCCTATCTATCTTGTGAATTTTTATATTTGTCTCGTAAATGACCAAAATATTTTTAGTGGGTTCTTTCAAATTCATTTATTTGTCTTGCAAAAGTCTTTCTTTTTCTTGTAAATTATCTTCTGAAAAAAATAAAAATAATAGAAGAGTATTATTATCTTTTCACCTAAAAAAATTAATGTCATTTTGAGTATGGGGTAAAGTAAAATCTCAAAAAGTTTTGAGGTTGACTAAAATTAATTTGCTATAGGGCCATTGACTGAAATTTTTCTCAAAAATAATATTTGGGCCACGTTTTTACATTTGGGATTATTGATTAACAAAAAATTTGCTACTTTTTTTTTTTATCACGTTCCTGCCTAACATTCATATTTTTATAACACAAAAAACAGTATTTTTTTATTTTTTTTTTCTCTTAGATAATGACGTCCCCTACTTTGGCTCCCTTGAGAATCACCTCAGTGAGCTGTGATTGTATCATTAGAACAAGGTTTTGAAAAAAAGGAAGAATTATCACATGATTTTAAAAGAGGGTAAGTCTTGTCATTGAAATCAGGTTATTACTATTTGATCGGGAGGTTTTGGATTCAAACCTTAAATAGTCACGTGGTCCCTTTGATTGTATACCATTGAAGTAAGATTTTGAAAAAGGAAGAATTATTAGATGATTCTAGAAGATAAAATTGTTAGGTCACGAGTTGAAATTATAGAGAAGGGAAGCGTTCCAGAATTCTCCCAATGGTAGTTGCGCTTGTGAGGTCAGTGTGAGACAGCGACTGGTTGCTGGATCCGGCTTTTTGGTCTTTTGATATTACCCTCCGCTGCATTAGACGGCATCGTTTTGGCTTCAAATAATTGAAGCTGCACCTTCCTTTTTTTTTTTTTTTAAAAAACTTTTTAAAGACATATTTAAGGGTACTGAATAGCTAAAAAGATAATTTAGGATGGTATTTAAAAAGTATTTCATGATTTTAAAAATTATTTTAGGATGCTGAAAAAATATTTCAAGTACTAATTTATACCAAAAAAAATTTAAGGATAGTAACTAGTACTGAAAATAATACTTCATGATCTTAAAAAAATTGTTTAGGATTTTGAAAAATATTTCAGGTATTAACTGGTACTAAAAGAATACTTCAGGATAATGACTAGTATTGAAAAAAAATACTTTATAATTTTGAAAAAATATTTCAGAGCATTGACTAATATTAAAAATATACTTTAGGATATTTTTTCAAGATCATAAAATAATTTTTGAAGATCATGAAATATTTTCCTAGTACCGCTCAATATCTTAAAATATCTTTTTAGTACCCCTCAATGCCATTAGATATTTTTTCAAAAAGACAAAAAAAAAAATAAAAAATTATTTGAAGCCAAAACGATGACGTACAGATGTAGCAGAGGGTAATATCAAAGGACTAAAACCAGATCCCTGTTGCTTGTGGAATTAGGCAATTAGCAAACAACCTTACCCCCAAAAGAAAGTGAATCTGGACATTTTCAGCCTCTAGAAACATGTCAATCATCGTGCTTCCGTCATAATCCCGCCATCCTTTTCATCTAAGACCCAGATCGACATTTTTAATTAAAGAAATTTAAGCTGCAATTAAAAAATTTGGGTGTTTCACTTTTCAGTTGACCATTATTTTCATGACTCCGTAGTCATCATCCTAATACCGTTACTGAAGTAACCAAGCAATGTATCTGGCCCATTTTCTTCTTTACATTCATGGTTGGTAAGGTCCTTAGCTCTTCCATATTTTTGTGATGGCAAATAATACAAATTTATATGAAAATAAGAAAAGAAATAAAACCGTACCACTATGTTTCTATTTATAAGTCCTTGACTAAAAATTTGGTTTTATTTATAAGTATTTTCTTAAAAAATAATGAGATTGTAATAATTTTATTCATATTAATCGTATCCCTGAAAATAAAGAGTAGAAAAAAGAGTTAGAAGATATTACTTAGTCATTTATAAATAAGGATAAAATTAAAAATTTACTTCCCAATCATTAATAAAATTAAAAATTTAGTTCATAACCATTGTTCCTTTACCTTTATAACGCTCACTGCCATCACTCACTGCCATCACTCACTGAGACACACCAGAAGTCACGAATAATCTTTTAGCAATCACCATTCTTCCCTTCTCGCTCTGAATCTCTGACCGAAGAAACTTTCCGATGGCTTCGACTACCAAGATTCTCTTCATCGGAGGCACTGGATATATCGGAAAGTTCATCGTCGAAGCCAGCGCCAAAGCCGGCAACCCTACCTTCGTTCTGATCCGAGAGTCCACACTCTCCAACCCCGCCAAATCTCCGATCCTTGACAACTTCAAGGCCTTGGGCGTCAATCTAGTGCACGTACGTAAATCCTCAGGCATTTCTTTACATTTTCCTCCTACTAAATACTCCACATAACATTGAATACGGTTTTTCTCCGTTTGGTAAAGTTGAAATGGGAAACACAGGAGACAACCAAGCGTCTTACTGTACTTTGAACGTAGTGTACGAGCGTTTTCGTGATTATCTTGTGGATCTGGAACTGTAGCTGCCAAATTTAATCGTCAATTCTAATTTTTTTTGTCTGAAATTGCTATACTTCATTATATCTGATTGTTTTGAACGGAGATTGGTTATATGAAGCTTATTTTCATGATAATATCATTTGACTACTATTTTTATTTCGATTTTTCTTGTACATAAATTAGGCAATGACTTTCTGATGGATGTGAACGTGGTGTTCATATTATATACGCAGGGAGATCTCTATGATCACCAGAGTTTGGTTAAGGCGATAAAGGAAGTGGATGTGGTGATCTCTACTGTAGGTCACTTGCAGATCGCTGATCAAGATAGGATCATTTCTGCCATTAAAGAAGCAGGAAATATCAAGGTACTGCAGCTTTTCAATTTCGGTGTAATCCAATAGTTTAGTATGTTCTGTTTATAAAATAATTTGTTCACTTTAATTAGTGTTTTATCTCAGCCATTTTATCTTCAATCTTTGTACCTAGTAGTCACACGTTTTGGATGAATTAGAAAAATGCTTCTGCAAGTCCCAATTCTATGCATGAAGGTTTCTCTTGTTAGTAAAAATCATTACGAGAATGACTCAAAAATTAAAAAAAATCATTACAAGGTTTGACTATATGGATGTATATCGTGTAATAAAGCTGATCGAAATGTTATGGTTGGAAAATAGATATGAATGATGGATGTTCGGAGCTTGTGCTTAATAGCAATTGTTTGGTTGGACAGAGATTCTTTCCTTCAGAGTTTGGAAATGATGTGGATCGAGTTCATGCAGTGGAACCCGCGAAATCTGCGTTTGCTGGCAAGGCCAAAATTCGCCGAGCCATTGAAGCTGCGGGAATTCCTTTTACCTATGTATCTAGCAACTTCTTCGCTGGTTATTTCCTACCCAATCTGTCCCAGCCTGGGGCTACTGCACCTCCAAGAGATAAAGTGGTTATCCTGGGGGATGGAAACCCCAAAGGTAAGAACTAAAAGCAGAGTTTTACATCAATCAGTTATTGAAATATTAATTAATAGTTAATATCAGTAGCAGATCTCAATTAACCTTCTCTTGATCTCGACAGCTGTGTTTAACAAGGAAGACGATATAGGCACATATACAATCAAAGCTGTGAATGACCCAAGAACCTTGAACAAAGTTCTCTACATCAGACCCCCTCTCAACACCTACTCGTTTAACGACCTGGTATCTCTCTGGGAGAAGAAGATTGGTAAAACTGTTGAAAGGGTCTACGTTCCAGAGGAGCAACTCTTGAAGCAAATTCAAGGTAATGATTGAGTGCTAATTTTTTTCTGATAATCTGTTCAAGTGAAATATTTTCTGCCTGAAAAATCCAAGGAAAAAAAATCTGCCGTATCAGTATTTGAGAATTGAGATGTGATTGTTTCAACAATTGGATTGTTGGCATAGAACTTTGTGATTTGTTAGGATGTGCTTGTTTTGACTGTGGCGACTAATTTATTTTATTCAGATTCCCCACCTCCGGTCAATGTGATTATGTCAATTGCACACTCGGTGTTTGTGAAAGGAGATCACACCAACTTCGAGATTGAGCCCTCCTTTGGAGTAGAAGCTACGGCTCTCTATCCTGATGTGCAATACACTACCGTGGATGAATACCTCAATCAGTTCGTCTGAGACCAAAATCCAGCTGTTAGGCTTTACTTTTTAAATAAAGCATCTTGTGGTTGTTGTGAATGGTGTTGCTGTAAGATGAGTGCGTGTTTACCAAGCAGTTTGCTTTATGAACCGTGCTTGGAGATATCTATGTCACTACTGTCGTCTTTTCGGTCAATTTCTTAGTTTTCTGGCCAGCAAGCCCTGCTATTACTTTTACATTTATCTTCGTACCTGTTTGCCTAAAATTTCAAGGAGGAAAAATGAAACCGTTTGGAGAGATCATTTTGAAGGGGGAAAAAAGGTTAAAAATGATAGGGACCTAACATAAATAATATTTATTAAGAAGTATTATAAAAATGGTAATTATTTTGAAGGATTAGAAATTAAAATATTAAATTGCTGTGGTGTTATCTCCAGATGATCTTTGTAGTTTTTGTTATTCCAGCGGTTAGGTTAGGTTTTTTAGATCATCGATAGAGAACAACTATACAAGGGGATCAATTATTAAAGCATTATCCAAGAATGATCCAAACACTATTTAGTATTTTCTTTACACACATAATGCAGAATTGCACATAATACTTATTGCTTGAATTGCTTTTTTCATATCAAGTGGAAACAATATATTGACCATGGATACAATAACAAACGTAAAAATATGCCTATTGAAGAATAGAAAAGAAACTAAAAAAATTTAACATCAACAAAAATGAGAATATTACTTGGAAGAACTTTAGAAAGTGATGAATTAGGAGTTACCCACTTAAATGCAAGTCATTAATAAAAACAAAAATGTTAATGCAGATTTCCTTATGAAAAGCCCCCCTCTTTGTCATACAGATTTTCCCAGTGAAATTCAATCGTTTCTTGATAATGCGCTAGTGGGGATGCCTAAGATTGGGGAGGCATTTCCTGCAGTGGATAACCACGCGGTTGGTTGTTTAGTGAAGAACTGAGAACTGAATCTGATTGATATGATTCCAGGTGGGTCGACGAAGATTCTGAGAGAAACTCCAACGTCAGCTTTTGTGGTTCAAGGCGGGGAGCGTGGTTTGGTCATGATTTGGTGGTGATGGAAGGCAAAAGCGTTTGGAATTTGAGTAAGAAGGAGAGGTGCGATTTGACTATTGGGGATTACTTGTTCCCTCCGCTTGGGATGTGCACAGAGTGAAATACTATGAGGACAGTGAATTTTTCATCAAGTGGGATATGTTCCTTGACGAGGATTTTGACACCGATAGAAACGCCATAGACAAGGAGATCACTGATAAGCCCCCGCAATTCTAATCAAATAATCCTTCAATCTTTTTTATTTGTTATTAATCACCAATCACATTAAATCTTTAGTTAAAAAAATTCAGATCCGGTTAGAAAGAATATAAAGAATTTGACTAAGACCAATTTAGTCTTTTTATTTTAATATTTTAATATCTAATCTTTCAAATTTTTTAATATTCTTCTTAATAAATATTATTTATTGTAAGTCTTTTATTATAATTTTCCCAAAATAATATGAATGATGATTGAAGCCTTGCTCCTTTTGGGTAGACATATTTTATCCCCGAACAAAATCTGTTTTAAACTTTATCCAAGGAAATAAATAAATAAAAGTTCGATTTTACTTCACAATAAATATAAATAATAATTAGTACTATTCTTTAACCCTGCATAAAATTTGGTAATTATCTAATTACTAATCAACAAATATAAAAATACTAAATTCATTTGCAACTGGACTATACCCTTTCTCTCACCCATTTTTGGTCGAAAATTATCAAATTTGAAAATGAGGCAAACCAGATGAAAATATTTTAAGAATTCTTATATTTTTACTATGCTTTAAATATTCAAATGAAATTGAGAATATGGTAACTGACATAAAAAAAAATACTACATAAAAGAGTCCAATCTGCATGTCAAAATTTTGGCCCCTCGTATTCCTTGTTTATTTCAGTTTCTACCCTTTTTGGGAGTCTTTGAAGATGCTTTTGCTTTGCCCTTGGGAGCCTTGGCGCCCTTCTTGCCTTTGGAACTGCCTCTTCCAGGTTTACCCGTTCCTCGCTTCCTAAGATCCTTCTTCATCCTGCGATCAACAAGAACCTTCCCCTTACCCGTCCTCACTTGGACACCTTTCTTTGCAACCACATATTCCTTTCGAGGCTTCTTTGGTTCAGCTTTCTTATATAGCCGTTCGATTTGCTTACTCTTAGAAAGATCTGATATGTCTGCTTGCTCTGATATAACATTTGCCTTCTTTCGTACCTTCTCAAGCTTCTTCATTGCGACACGCTTCTTTCGTGCTTTGGCCTGTGCAACCTTCTTGGCGGGTCGAGCATTGATTTCCTTAAATTGTGCTTTCATTGCATCAATTTCCTCTTTGGTCACTGGCTTTATCGGCTGGCGATGGCGTCTTTCCTCCTCCTCAAACCACTTGGGTAGTCCATCCTCTTTTTCGAACATGTACTTGTTGTAAGCATCATCTAGCATCCGCTCCCGTTGCTTCTTCATCCGACACTTCTTTGCGTAAGCTAATATCTCGGCTTTTTCCTCAACAGAATAATCATCGACATCTTCTGATGAGTCGGAGTCATCACTTGAATCAGTAGCAGGAGCAGGAACTATTTCAAAATCATCCTCTCCCTTCTTGGATGGTTGAGATATTTCAAAATCATCCTCTCCCTTCTTGGATGGTTGAGATTTAAGGTTGTTCATTCCAGCAGAAGACTTTGTCTTATTTTTTATTGCCTCCTTTGTAACAGAAGGCTTTTCGTTGTGCTCATTTATATCCATGTCACCATCACTCCCATCATTTCCCAAGTCTCCTTCCTCTACAGCTTCAGCGAAGACATCTTGGCTAAACCATTTCTTCATTACCTCCTCTTGGGTGGGCTGTAAACCTTCATCAAGCGGAACCATCAGAGGATTTGCTTCTTGATCTTCTAGCTCTTCATCAGAATCATACTTGGACTTAACAATATCATCAGCCTCAGCATCCTACAAAGCCCAAAAAATCTTAGCCTTAGTTTACATGAATTGATTTTTCATCCCAACAACATGAATACACATATTTATAAAAGCTATTGAGACTAAAATCATCTTTTAGCAGTGTAACTTTTCCAGGACTATCCAGCTAAGCAAAATACATATTAAGCAAACACAACATGGGGATGGAACAACCATATTAAGTCCAAGTATATACCTAAAATTTCATACAGAGAGAATTAAGTTGCAAAGAAAATTCGAAGTACAGGATCAACCATATCAAAGAAAAAAGTTCCATACCTCCAAGAGTTGTTTCTCCGTTTCATAGGATTTCTTCACGCGCTTCCGTTGCTTGGCAGAACCTTCCTTTTTAGCCATGATACGCTCATAGGCTTGATCAAATAACTCTTCCATTTTCTCATCATATCTGATATCCAGATATATTAGTCACAATACAAGTTAAATGCAAGAATGTAAGTGAACACATTATAGAATATCAGCAACACAACTAAAGGAACTTATCAATCACCTTCTATGTTCTTCATCAGAATCTTCCACGTCACTGGATGAATTCTCTTGATCATAATTTGTTTCTTCATTATCACTATCCTTCAATTCACCTTCGTCAGCGTCATATTCTGTAGTAGATAATGCTGCAAGATCTTTCTTCCCCTGGAGTGAAATCATAACAGCCAAGAAAATAATTTAGTGCCCAACTGTGGAAGTTTCTCCCCTCCAATAAAATAATTCAATATTCAAGTGTGTATCATAAAGCCTATTTTATAAAACTCACAAACAACTCCACTAAATGAACATACAAAATGACCCAACCCATTAGGTAAACAATAACCTATCTCACATTTTTCATCAGGGGAATGGGTAAGGACCAAGGAGCTGTACCGAAGTAAAAAGTATTAGGCTTACTTGAAAAAAGGAAAATGGAAGATATCCAATGAAGTGGGAACATGCCTAACTCCAGGTATATTAACACGTAGAGCACAGATAATGTCACTAGATTTTGATGATATGAATATGACAAGTGAGCCAGACTTCCAGCAAATGAAAGTATTTTGGGCTTGGAATGCCAAGAACCCGGCTTAGACACACAAAAGTCATTGCTTAGAGACCATTCGGGTACAAAAATATTTGACACGATGCTGCTAGTCTACAACAATACGATGTATAAGAATATGCAACCCCCTATGAGGAACAAATGTAATTTCTACAACAAATCTTGTAAATTAACACAACCAGGCCTTTAGATTCTGTTTATTAATATACAGTTAAAGTAATAAAGCTCTGACTGTGAGTGTTTTCATGAGTTGTGTGCATAATCATATCCTCCCTGTTTCAAAAGTCAATTCCTGGCAAATATTTATGTAAACCCACAACATGAGGTTTCTGCAGCCATACTGAGGAAAAACTAAAAAGTACAGAATGAGTATTTAATATGTGTGTGTGTGTGTCTATATGCGCCAATAGATCTAATGTTATTTTGTAAACAAAAAAGCTTGGATAGTGAAAGCACACCTTGATAGATGAAAGAGAAAACAACTCAGGATCAATATAACCATCTTCTAATGCATTGATATGCATCCCAGTTGCTTGGCGCGCCTTCTCCTAAAAGAGACAATTGGTTAGATAAAAAAATTAGCTCTATCCAATCCACTCATCAAAAGCGAGGGTGTAGAGAAAAACATAGCTGAGCTTGTTAAACTAGAGATAAGCAAAAGGTTATGGAGGGAACTGGGACCGACAGCCAGTCTGAAGCACCCAAATAACTTACTTCTCAAGCCCTAATCATACCTAATTAAATTCACATTATGCCAAGTCTAAACCAACAAATATATAACAATCAAACTAAAATATCAATATTTAAAGCCATATAGTGACAGGGAAAGGGTATTTAGGTGAATGAATATAAGACCCTGTGTTGTTTTTCTACTGGTTATAAATTATCATTCTGCTTTTCAGCACTGCCCAAGAAGGAATATACTTAAAAGAGAAAGGAAAAAACTCCTCTCTCTAGACAGATTCATAAAGCATGTCCACATGAAAACTCACCCCAGGATTAGGCCAAAAGCAACCTTGATGTTAACTTAAAAAAGAACCTGAAATAACTTTTACATTGAAATTGCAAAATAACTTTGTTACCAGGAAAGCCTCCAGAATAAGTGTTAGACCAGACATTATGCATATATTCTTGAAATCACATTATAAATAGCATTAAACGTCGTCCGTCTAGAAACCTTTGCTTTTCTTTTCGCAAGACGCTTCTTTTCATGTTTCTTCTTGCGGTCCATTGCATAAGTCAATTCCTCCATTTCATTAAGTATTTTATCATCTCCATCCTCCTTATTATCATCATGCTCCTTATTCTCATCTTCCACTTCAGTACTTGCAAGAGTATCACTCTTTTCAGTGCGTGACAAAGCTTTTCTTATGTGAATTCGCCACCTACATATAATATAAAATACAACCCCAAAAAAAATTGAACCATAATGAGTATTCACTTTTCCTGAGTATGCTAGAAACACAAAGAAAAAGATATAAGTGAAGTAATTACTTTAGCAGATGCTTGAAGTCTTGCTTCCCCAAAACCCGTAAATCATCAGAGAGAGCTTTTACCTGCCAAACAAATCCATTCAATTTACTCGTTATGAACATTCCTTGACGGGTTTTCAGATTGTCATCGAATGCTTGACTACATAAAAATACCTCTTCAGTTGTTAAGTCATGATCCTTTATTGTTAAATCAGCTGGATCATTGAAGGTTATAGAAGTGACTGTACCAAGGATCTCCAGAGGAGAATCAGACCAAATGAAATTTGCAGCTGAAGACACCTTCCTTAAAGTTGTATCTCCATCTTCATAGCTGTAAACAAAGGAAAAAATCAAAACCTAATCCGTGTACAACACAAATGGATTAGATACCTAAAATAAATCAATAGACATTTTGTTGTCATAAATAAATAAAAGCTCCTTTTGTCATAATACCGTAATAATGTCCAAATTTAATTTCATGTAAGGTCAAACTTGATGAAAGTTAGCAACTTGATTATCCATTTTCAAGGCTTAGACACTAAAAGGTCTACTTATGAGATATGGGAATTACCCGCCACGATGTCTCTTTTGCTTTGTTGGTCTAAGAACATCCACCACCTACATTAATTATCAATTAAATGAAATCAGAAATAAACAGGTGGTAAAAAAATGTAATTACGAATTAGGCAGTATTTCCAACATCTCAGAAACAAATTACCTTTGTCTGAGGCTCCACAGAACCCTGAAACAAATGCTTCACATCAAGAAGACGTGGATCAATCTTCGCAGGGGCCTTATACTTAAGGCCAAGAACATATATTTCTGCAGATTCAGAACGACTAGCTGCTGGTTTATCCACCTCAACCTTTTCAAATAACTAAAATGCCAAAAACCACCAGCATCAGACAACTTTGAACAAGTCATGTAAACGCTATAAGGCTAAAGCATGTGAAGCATAAATAATCACCTGCTTCAAGCAATACAGGACGGAACTGTAATCTTGTGACCTGAAAACCTATAATGGGGAACAATCGTAATTAGACGCAATCTTACAAAACCAAAAACAGGATGTCTGCATAACCTTAAAGTCTATTTATAAAAAAAACTTATTAAGTTAGGATGAGGAATACAGCACTTTACTATCCTACCAGCTGGTATTAGATTTTTCCATCTTTGAACATCATCAGAAGTAGATTTTGAATTTGATTTAACAACTGAAAACTAGTGTAACGAAAATGGCCTTTTGAAATATATTTTTCCATATAAGAAGTTTACACTTGTTGTAAAGTAAATCCGAGAGGCATGATGCAGTAAAGGAAGATAAGGGAGAAGGAAAAACATGTACAGACGCAGCTTATATACATGCAGTCTTTACCTCTAAGTATAACCAAGAAGGAACAAGCCCAAAGTTTAAAACAGACAAGCAAAAGAATGAATGAAAACCTTAGAAAGTACACATTGCGCAGACTACCTAATTCTAAAAAGTTCATAATGGAGCTACCCTTTCGCTCCGAAATCTTTACTCTTAAACTGGCTACATGAGTTCCTCATCTTAGGACTCCCTACTATCCAATAACGTCATTAAGAGAAACAACCACGGCGACATACCTTGGTGACAAACGTACCCTTGGGTGCCAAGAACTGAGTGGCCAACTTGACCGCATCAATAACCAAAGCGTTTTGACTCGTGGCTTCCTGCGCCCATGCTCCACCAATATTGGGCGATCCATCATGCAAAATTACATTAAACGCCTGGCAGCCACGTTCATTCATCAACTTCTTAATCCTGGCCCTGCACTCAGGTCTCGTTATGTCCTCCTGAATAGCAACAGCACCTCTAATCTCCCTAATCGGAGCCAAGTCGACACCGAGGACGAGATGATCAACAGGGACGCGTTGAACGGCGACTTGCATCCAACCACCTGGCGCCGCACAGAGGTCGAGAACGGCATGGGCAGATTCAAGAAAGCGAAATTTGGAATTGAGCTGAACAAGCTTCCATGAGGCCCTGGATCTGTAGCCATGTTCTTTGGCTAAGTGGTAGAACTTATCCAAACGATGCTTACCCTTTGCCTTCCCCATAACGTCGGTGCAACACTAGCAGAGTAGCAGGGAAGCCTGAGATGGCAAGAAGGCGCGAACAGGAGAGTAGGAGACAACCCCTTCTCAGGACACGACTGTTTTTAGGTTTTTGTAAAGAAGGCGGGATGGTACAAGTAGCCACTAGCCAGTCAAGTCGGCCCTATCAAACGGATCGGACAAGGTTATACGGGCGTCCGGGTTGCTTTATTCGTCAATAAACCCGATCCGGCCTATGTTTCTCTTTTTCAGAAAATTTCATTAAGCTCCCAAAGATGTAACATAATTTTAATCAACCCCAAAACTTTCTAAAACTTCACTACACCTCCAGAGATCAAAAGGAAATTAAATTTTATAGGTGAAAAGACAATGATGATCTTATTTTATTTTATTTTTCAAAAGAGCATTTACAAGATAAATAAGAACATTTACAAGACAAATGATGACACTTACAAAACAAATAAAACGATTCAAAAGAATTTAAGAAATTAGAAACATTTTAGTCATTTATAAAATAAATATGAAAATTCTTAAGACTACTATGAATATTTACAAGGATAGGCACCAAAAGTGAGTCCTTTTGAGATGAGTCCATGAATTTTCCACCAAACCCAAGATGCCAAGAATTTCTATTTTTTTTATCACATTTTTTGATCTTGCTTCTTATCATCAAAAGGATTGTTCATTTTTGGTATTCAATAATCCTACCCGGAATTATATTTGACTTCCAACAATTTTAGGCCCCGTTTGGATCAAAGAAAAGGAGGGAATGGAAAGGAATTGAAATGAAAAGAATGGAATGGAATGGAAAATATTTTACCGATTGGCACTGGAAAAGAAAATAGGTTGATAGAAAAAATTTTGTTTGGTTGAAAGAAAATAGAGTAGGAAAATAAGAGAAAATACCATTTTACCCCTTAAAAAAATATTATTTTGAACAACACAACTCATACACAAAGAGCCTGAACATGCATCAATGAGCACTTGAATGCACACTAATTTGAGTGTGCATTGGAGTGCATTTTGGTGCACTCCAGTGTTCACTGGAGTGCACCAAAAGTGCACTCCAGTGCGCACTGGAGTGCACCAAAATGCACTCCAAGTGCCCACACTCAAATGAGTGTGCAAATGCACACTCTGTACAGTCTTCCTCCTTCATCTCATCAGTTCTCGCATCGTTTCTCGCGCCGTCATGTAAATCACCTTCTCTAATAAAAACATGTCTTATTCTTTCATTATCGATCAGAAAAATCTCACCCTCTCATCACATCACAGATCCGTCTTCTTCGTCTGATTTTTTTTTCACTGTCATCTTCTCTCTTCGCCATCATCACCATCGCCTTATTCGAAACCATGGAAAGCGGGACATGGCCATGGCATTATCGACCTCGTCGTCGTCAACGCCGCGTAAGGTGCTCGTATAGACGGACTTGAAGATAAAAAGGGTAGGTTGGTCTTCTCCATCCGTCGGAAAATGGGTTCCCACCATTTTTTATGGGAACTTAATTTCCCATGTTTAAGGGAAAATGAGCCGCCGTCGGAAAACATTTTATTGGGAAAATGCGAACCAAACAACCGTAGCCGCCGGAAAATGACCATTTTCCTTTTCCTTTCCCCAATTTTCTTTGAACCAAACAGGGCCTTAATAGTTTGGAATGACTATTGAAGTTTTTAAAAACCGTTTTTCAATCCTGATTTATAGAACATGAGATAAGTATATAAAAAAAATTTTATCTCTACTAATATAAACTTATGGTTAGTAGCTCCAAACAAACACTACAACTTTTTCAGTGGGCTAAGGAGATTTCAGGGGCATTATTAATTCTCCATCCTTTTCTTCTAACACTCCATCGCTTCAAACGTCGACTTCAATCAAACAATTTACGGGTCCGGTTTCTCTCCCTTTCCTTTTTTCTGCCCATCCCTCCGCATCCTCATCCTGACCGTCAAAATCTTGATCTAAGGGGCCAGATTTGTTTTTGAAAAAACCACCATTTGGATCAAGATTTTGACGGTCAGGATGAGGATGCGGAGGGATTGGCAGAAAAAAGATAATGAGAGGATCTCCTTCCAACAATTTACGTAGACAGCCGGGGAACAAATAAAGTTATCCTGATCCTTGAAAGGCATCCTTTTCTTTTGCAATTTATTTTTTTCTTTATATACCATTCTATTCCTTATATGAGTACATTGTGAAATAAAATTTTGGTCCTAAAGATATAAGTACACTTATGGGGTTATTGATGACTATTTTTCAATTTACCATAATTTAATTCTTATTAGAAAAAGAGAAAGAGGAGAGAGAGAGAGAGAGAGAGAAAATGATTTGTAGATAGAGTGAGAATTTTAATAAGTAATCCCTCATCTCCTTAATATAAGATATATTTACCTAATTTGATTAGACTAAAAAAATTAATTTAGATAATATAACATGCATATTCTAAAATACCATATTCATCTTCTATAATTCCCTTCTTCCTTCTTCCCTCTTCTCATTGATTATTATTGAGAGAGCATCATTAAGGGTAAATTATGAAAAAATTGACAAATATGAAAATTATATCTTATATTTAGGACGAAAATCAACTCCCTAAATATGTTTTATATTAAGGACGGAAGGGAGTGGAAAATTTGCAAAGTTATAGAACTTTATGTATATAATTTTTTTTGAAGTTGTTCACAACAGTAAAATTTTCAACAATGACATTTTCAAGAAATTTTCACACTCCTTAAGAAATTTACACCCAAGTTTTCAGTCAGATCGTCAGTGAAAGGCACAAAGCAGAAAAAAACGAAATGCAAGTTAGACGTAGACACAACCTTGTACAAATGCTTCATGAAAATGTACCAGAAGGCGCTTGACAGGGGAAAAACGCATTCACATTTGTAGTCATATCCAAAACTGGATAACATACCCATGCGTCTTACAAAGAAATTCGCTGCCAACATATGTATATTCTTCTGGCATCACAAAAACAAATGCAAACTATATTGAATTTTCTTCCAGACATAAACTGGCATTCATCACGATACTCTGCCTACACGTAACTTCAAATAACGGGTGATTTAGTTCAACTATCAACTGACATTTCCTTTCATCTATTCAGAAAGTTTGTCTTGTTTGTTTCAAATCATGAAACGGCAAAGGCTTTCATTCTGGGCGTGAGCCCCTGCTACTTGCAGAAGATTTCTTACCACCATATTTCTGCAAAAGTTTAAAAGGAATGGAGTTTTATCTCAAGAACAGGATATATAAGAATAAAAGCTAGCTCATGCTAGACTTTATGTTAAACTGATTACAAGACATGAGCACAAGGAAAAAGCTGCAAAAGAATTTTAAGCACTGGAAACTTTACCTGCTTTCCAAGGTTGAACGGGATGTATTTGTACTTGACCATGTGTGCAATTTGGCGCCTCATTGTGAGGGCAAAGAGAACAATCCAGTAGCAGAGTAATATAGGCCAAAAGACAGGAACATCAAAAATGGAAAAGAAGGTCATGACAAATGCTATGCAGAAAGCCTTTGTGATGGAATACCTGTAACCAAAATAAAAAATGGTCATCCATCAACAAGATTTCCACCAAACTGTTTTCCACGAGAAATTTGGCAGGTCAATCCACAATCACACTATCTATTTGGTCAAATAGAAAGGTTACACATGAATAGGTCTTGGTAATATGCCCCAACATTCCTAATTTATGTATTAAATCATTATATGCCTAACCTCCATTCAGAAATCGCCTTTTGCCCCCTTCAAATTCTCTACATACATGGTCATAACAAGTCAAACTTCCCATATTCAGAAGACCAATTGCCAGGAAGAGAGGCACTGAAGCAGCAACCAAAAACTATAAACCCCAAATAGTTTCATTAAGGCTCTCTAAAAGAGGGACACTGTTTGTCAGCCAGAAAGGTAAATGAATCTCTCGGCAATCATGACAGTGATGCAATATGTTAACTAACAGAGTAAAATTAAAAATAAAATGCTCAAATTACCAGAACTTAAATTCTGGAAGTCGGCGAATGAATGGCTTGAACTCATCAGAGCCTTTTGTTGGCAGCATAGGTCCATCAGAGGGTTCCCGCTCTGGATCAACTAAAGGGGAGAGAAACCCAATCAACAGATTCAGCAGGTAGATTCCCAGCCCATAAGATACAATGTAAAACCCGTGGACATAAAATACCCTAAAAGCATAGAGTGATGCCAAAATCAAAGTTCCAATCCATCTATAGGTAGCATGAGGAGTAGATTTATCCAGATAATATTGAAAGATCTTGGCCAAGTCTTGCCACCATTGGTTCACAGGTGCAGCAGCCGCGGCACTGCCGCCTCCAGTTCCCTCCATTCAATTCACAACTGGCTGATAAAGGATTCATGTTTAGAACAAATCATTCATAGAACGAGAAACATGAATCACGTCTGACAAATCATTTTAACTCGTTAATGTGCATTAGAGCCCATACTTACTAACAAACACAATACCCTTGAGAATTGTAAAATTAACATATCCGATCTTATTATGCTTTGGGAAGAACGAGAAAGTGAAACTAATAAGCTGTAATTGCTGAAAGAACTTAATAAATTGTTTGAAAATAAGATCTGCGACAATTTATTTCCCCATCCAAGCTTCCATCTTTGGAACCCTAATTCCCCCGAAAGCAGCAGAATGATTGAATTGGAAGTAAAAATGGATACAGAATCAGGAAGGAAATAGGGCAATAGTAAAGAATAAAGAGTTGACCTGCGACTGCGAAGAGCGTTGAAGCTCGGGAAAGAAGAGAATTGATGGAGGAACCGAGTGAGCAGATCTACAAGGGGATCTCAATTTCTCGGTAAATTGTTTTTCTTTTTCTTTTTCTATTCTGTTCGGGCTCTTCCTCGTAAATATTGACAGTTCTCACTTCTAAATTCCCACAGGCATATGCCGTTTGCGATGCTTCGCAATTACGCAGTTCCTGATTTCTTCAACAACTTGGTTAAGACAAAGGGTTAAAATTTAGTACTACACTACTCACAGCTGAGTGTTAACTTTTATTATAAAATGGAACTAATATATATCATGTTTTTTTACCAACATATACTATTTTAATATTATTTATTATTACTATAAAAATATAAATTCTATTCATAAGTATTTAATTTATTATTTTTTACCCCATTAAGAGGGTATTCTTCTCGTATATTCATCTTATATAGCGCAAAATCACTAAAAACAAGTAATCTTTATATGAAGAGTATAGTGCACATTTATCCATCGTCAACGTGAACGTACAAGCAAAAATGACTTTTATTGTCAATGTGAGAAAACATGTCATTACACGCTTCACAAACGATGATTCAAACTTACAGCCTTACATTTATTAAAACTTTAAAGGAGGTGTTTGATATAAGTTATGCAATAAGACACCACAATAAATATAATATTGGGAAAAATTGCAACTACGGGTAGGTCTTGAATAAGAGAAAATACGACCAAATGATCCCTTGAAATCTCAAATTTGTAGTGAAATCCTGTGAGACATTTTTGCAATATATTCTAATTGTCAAAAGTCACAAATACCCTCATTGAATAAATAGAGAGAGGGTTCTCAAACCCAATTCGTCTTCTCTCTCCTCCGCTTCTTCTTCTATGTGCCATAGCCTTAGGTATTGGTTAAGACCTCAAGCAAGATGAATAAATCTGACGATACAGGGTCCTTCGCTGGTTTCCGGATTGGGGACGAAATGGACATGAAAATAGTGGTAAGGCATAAGGACTTATAGGAGATTATTGAAGCCATCAAAAAGAAATTCGAGAAGGCAGCGATGGTAAGAGATCATATATCATAGTTTCTTGATATAAGCAAAGCACAACTTGATTGGAGTTTCAAGCAGTCAAGGAAATTTTCAAAATTTGATGGAAATTTTTAAGTCTGGGCTATTTAATTAGTATAATGGCTTCACTTTGAATTCAAATATTTTTTTACAAAAATTTTGCCTCAATTTTCTAGGATTTGCTTGGTTGCTTGAATTTTTACACAAATATGTTGGATTAATATTATGCTGTTATTATTATTCATTCCAATTTTAAAGAATGAGGGCTCTAATTGACAGAAACTATGTGTCATTCAAGCAATATTTTGAGCTTTGATTATGTTGTGTTTTTTGGTATATTGTGCTCTATTTATGCATTAAAAGTAGAAATTAATGCTTATAGGTTGGTAATGACAATAAGGGCAACATAGTTGTTAATATGGGTGGTATAGTTGGTAATGACAATTATATCGTGCAGGTTGACAATGGTGATGGCTAATACGTATGGGAAAAATCTCCCACATTTATTTCATATAGAGGGATGATTTGTAATTAGTGGAGCTGCTAATATAACATATGTTGAGGTATAATGACATCAAAAACCATTAAGAAATACACAAGTTATGCAGAGTTCAAAATAGTGATATTTTTCGATTGTGGGAAAAGAGAGTAAGAGAGTTATTATGAAGTTTACACTGACATTTGATATAACTACATTTGTGGATCTCCTAGATGATGAGATACCTTATGGATGCATTTGAAGATGTAACTGAAAGTTGGATATAAATTTGTACTCTAGTGTAAATGCAGTTGTTAATGGATGGACAATAAATTGTCAAAATAGGCACATGAACTTGTTAATGGACACACATGGACATATTAGTGTAAACCCTACACTTATTAGTATATATTTAGTTACCCCTCGTCTTTGGGTTCAACTGGAAAATGGGTTGAACACTCTCACCAAAGGGAGAGGGTTTGATCCTTGAGTTGGTCAAGGTGCTGGAGGAGGCATCCTAGCTCCTGGGTGCCTAGGTAAACGCCTGAAGGTAATAGACGGCTCGCCCTGCCCAACATTGGTGTCACCTAGGAGGAAGGGAGATTTCGCTCTGCCCTTGAATTGTGGGTGAGCTCAACCCCTTTCCTAAAATTTCAGTAACAAAAAAAAAAGATATATATTTAGATATGTTTATCGGGTAAGGAACAAATTATAATTTAATATTAGTGTGACATATTTATAAACTACATTTGTTATTATAATTTCATATTGATTATGTGGACAAACAAAAAAGTTGTCACTGCAGCTGCCTCACTTGTCAATGTATGCACATAGACTTGTGGCATATTGACTTGTCAGTGCAATCTCATGCACTTGTTTATATAGCAAAATTCAGTTTATAAACTACATTTATTATTATAATTTCATATTAATTATGTGGATATATTATTTAGACAAAAAAAGAGTTGTCGTAGTCAGCTGCCTCACTCGTCAATATAGGCACATCGACTTGTCAGTGTAATTTTATGCACTTGTTTATATAGTAGAATTCAGTTTATAAACTACCTTTATTATTATTATTTCATATTGATTATGTGTAAATATTATTTGGACAAACAAAAGTGTTGTCACTATTAGTTGTCTAACTTGTCAATGTAGGCACATGAACTTGTCAGTGGGCGCCTCCGCACTTGTTTATATATCTTCATGTTAACATAATCTAGACATATTGCAATGATAACCCAAAGTTTACAAACGCTTTGATAACAATACTCGATCATGTACAAAAATTATGGATAAGCTTAATTAACCTTAATATCAAATTAATATAATGAGTTACTTATATCAAGTGAATTTAAGTCACAAAATACATTTCATGAATGCATCCTACAAATCCTAGTTACGATTGAATTTGTTTGTCTATTTTGTTCTCTTCCTTTGACTCCACCCTTGCATCAAAGACATCACTTTGTCACCATCTATGTTGTTTGGATGAGTCACAAGCCACTACAAAAAATTCTAAAGAAGCATTTGCGTCACTATTTCCACTGCTCAAATTATCATGACATAGAAGTGGAACATTTACACTATAACCATATTACCTTAGATTTGTACTTTTGTTCATATCACTTCATTATAAAATTTTCTTCTACGTTGCTACTTTGTCACTAATGTCTTTGAATGGTGGGTATATGAGTCCCTTGTCAAAGTGATCCTGTGTCACTTGTGAACCAAAGCCTCCACTATTATGAGAAATATGAGCAAAATCAATTACATAGCATACAAAACTAGATCAGATTCTTCAACAAAGAATACAACACAACAACGAGCTGTGTTCCTCTTTCATTGACACAGAAGGTTCAAAATGATACGCAGATTATATTTACATGACATATATGTGTTTCAACTCGAGTTCAAGTTCATTAGAAACGTTCAAGTTAAAAAAGACTTCCTTTGATAGCTTAAGCTTTTCAATTGAAAGGTCATTGACATGAATTTAATGCATAAGTACGTTTGGGAAAAATCTCCTACATTTATTTTATATAGAGGAATGATTTGTAGTTAGTGGAGCTGCTGATATAACATATGTTGGGGGTTGCCTATAAGTGTATGAGACGTACTTAAGCTTTTCAAATGAAAGGTCATTGACATGAGTTTAATGCATATTTGGAGGTGTGATTTAAATGGGAAAAAAATATTATGACAATGAACAAAGGCAATGCATAAAACCAAGTCTCATACACTTGTAGGCAACCCCCAACATATGTTATATCAGCAACTCCACTAACTACAAATCATCCCTCTATATAAAATAAATGTAGGAGATTTTTCCCAAACGTACTTATCATCACCACTATAAACTTGTATAATACAGTTGTTATTACCAACTTTACAACCCATATTAACAGCTATTACTGCCTCTATTAACAACACATTATGACTTCATACATCAGGAGTCACAATTACAAAACTTTCACACCATATTCATTAATTTCCACTTTTAATGCATAAAAAGAGCACAATATATCAAAAAACACAGCATAAACATAGCTCAAAATATTACTTGAATGATACACAGTTTCTGTAAATCAGAACCCTCATTTGTTAAAATTGGAATTAATAATGACAACATAATATCAATCCAACATATTTGTGTAAAAATTCAAGCACCAAGCAAATCCCAGAAAATTGAGGCAAAATTTGTGTAAAAAATACTTGAATTCAAAGTGAAGGAAGTATACTAAATAGTCCAGATTTGAAAATTTCCAGCAATATTTGAAAATTTCCTCAACTGCTTGAAACTCCAATCAAGCTGTGCTTTTGCTTATATCAAGAAACTTTGATATCTGATCTCCTGTCATTGCCACCTTCTCAAAGTTCTCTTTGATGGCTTCCACAATCTTCTTTAAGTTCTTATGCCTTGCCACCATTTTCATGTCCATCTTGTCCCCAGTCCGTTAACCAGCTAAGGACCTAGCATCGTCGGATTTGTCCATCTTGCTTGAGGTCTTAACCAATACCTAAGGCAATGACTCAGAGAACAAGAAGCCACGAAGACGAATTGGGTTTGGGAACCCTCTCTCTATTTTATTCAATGGAGGCATTTGTGACTTTTGGCAATTGAATATATTGCAAAAATATCTTCTGTCCACTATAAATTTGAGATTTGAAGGGATCATTTGATCGTATTTTCTTTTGCTCGGGACCTAGGTGCAATTTTCCCTATAATATTCCTTGATATCATATTTTATTAACTCTTCCTTTTATTTCACAACACATCTATGACATGAGCAGGGGCTTAGGGAAAGGGTGAGAGATAGAGATTGAACATCTTAAAACAAATACTGTTGCCACGAGCTATAATCTCATTGGCTTATTGATTCTTATATCTATATGCGTTGTAGAAGCTTCTATTTTACATATAAGCGAAAAAGGGTTCTGCTGGCTTCAGTGTAGGAGGTAGCACTCTGCAATTGCGATCCTTATCACTCCACAGATTAGAGTGTCTCACATATAATAGTGTTTTTTCCTCCAGCAACTCTTGCAACCAAACCAGCCTTTGAGACTCATACTTGAGAGCGAGAGACTACTTATTATATGACCTTGCCATCTTCTATTCTTGCTTTCTCAACTATGATTGTGATTCCTGAGCGAATATAAAATCCATCTTCTGGTCTATCTGCTTCTTGAACTCCCTACAGACAAAACAACAGTTGAATTGGCAAAAATCATGCTAGGTGCTACTCAATAATACAGAGCTAGAAATCTAACAGATAAAGTTCACCCAAAAGTAAAAAGAGGATGTGATCAGGTAACTTTGCTTACATCAGTGTTCATGATAACAACATCTTTCCCAATCTTTGCATTCTTGTCAATTATACAGTTCCTTCAACAAAAATAACAAGTAGAAATTAGATGTGAATATCCATGTATTACACATAGTATGAGGAATGAGCTGCATTATTTATGACATACAAAGAGTGTAGTTTCTTATAGATTTTATGATATATAGTAGGATGAAATAATAATAGGTAAGATTACCTAATTTTGGTATTCCTTCCAATCCCAATAGGGACTTCTCCCTCTGCTAGCAGAGAAGCAATTTCAGATTCCGTCTGGTAATAATCAGCTCCCATCATCACAGTGTCCTGCAAAAGTGGATTTAAGATGTGATGAATCTTACATTGGATTGTATTGGGCAGAGTCAAGAAGTTATGGGCTATGGCAGTTTACCAGAAGCTCAACACCATAATCCAGACGTGAACGTTCACCAACAATGGAATGTTGGACTGCACATTCTCTCAGGAAACATCCATGGGAGATAATTGCATCCACTATCTACAAGACAAAACCAAACATGAGAAGACATCTCATGAACTTGGTAACATGCTTTAAGGTACATTGTCATACCCGGCAATTATCGATCTTTGTTGGTGGTAGGAATCGAGGAGAGGTGTAAATTGGTGTCTCAGGATCATAAAATTTAAACTTTGGATTCTGCATGAGTATAGGACAAAGAGGATAACAGCCTTACAACATGCAAAAGAAGTTATACCAATGTCTCTTCACCGCAGTTTGCGAGAAATACATGATGCATGTACTAATATAATGAGAAGAATACTAAATATAAATGCCAGCCATGATTATCTTTAACACACCTCTTCAGTAAGAGCCAGATTAGCATCATAAAATGACTTTATGGTTCCAATGTCTTCCCAGTAGTCCCTGAAGAAAAATGCCTGTGAAAACAATAGAAATTGGGCTTGTATTGTTCTCATCGTCATGTGCAGAGTAATGTAGTAGTAACAAACAGATAACAAGAAGCTCGGTTGATTCCAAAAATTTAAGGTTAACTGTGTGAACTTGCATAAAGACATTTTCACAAACCATGGTGCTAAATGATAGTGAAATCAGTTCCTCATGGTTAGCAGATAAAATTTCCACCCAAATGGATAGAAACAGTTGAAAGAAAAAAAGCACATTGAAGATTAGAATCCATCTTACTTGGACATTATGTTCCTTCACAGCAGCAGGAATGATTTCAGATCCAAAATCATTTGATGATGGATATCTGAATTTCAGGAGGTCAAGTAAAACATCTGTCTTGACCACATAAACCCCCATGGATGCAATATATGGTGACTTCAATGCATCTTGGGGTGACAACCCAATGACAGAGGTATTTACTTGCTGCGAGAAAAGAAGCACCCAGATAAATATGTTATGATCGTAATCATATTAATAAGCCATAATGCATAACTTAGATAAGTGGAGGCTCCTAGCTTGAAGAAAGAAGGCAAAAGACCATGTTGAAACTGAATAACTTCCTGGCAGTGACCAGCTTTAGCAGAACTATCCAGAAAAGAATATTAAAAAATTACCATTTCTTCCAAATCAACACCCTTTGGTTTTTCAGAAAATTGAATGATGCGGCCTCTTCCATCTACTTTGACCAATCCATAATCTGATGCACGGCTGAAAATCATGAAATTTGCAATGAATCTTCAGTAAAAATAAAATTTGATTTTTTTTTTTTGGGATGTTTTCAGGAAGTTAGTAACCCCCCTATCTCATTTGTAGGTTTTTCCTTCTCAATGAAACAAAATTTTAACAAAAAATTATAGTGAAAAAAAGGTAAGGTAGCCATCAGTTCATAAGCGGGATGGAAAATGAAAGAGATGCAAAAAGACTATTTGAAAAAAAAAGAGAAAAAGAGGAAGCAAATCCAAGAGATTAAACACACCTATTATCTGTTGCAGCACAAGAAATTGTAATATCAGCATTTGTGTCAACATGACTCTGTTAATTTGTTATAAATAGATCAGAAAATTTAGTGAAGATGAAATCAAGAGATATTACTAATTCTAGGAACCAATTGCTATGTATACCTGCACAAGGTCCATGTAATCCATTCGGTATAGATGATCCCCTGCCAAGATCAATACGTTCTCAATGTTTGTGTTCTTGGCATCCTACAACAATCAACCGATTATTTTTCCAGTTCAAATCAATAAAATACATAAGAATTGCATGCACTGTATACACAAATTCCTTGCCCACCTCAAGAACCCATGTATATTGTCTCACAGCATCTGCAGTTCCTTGGAACCAATTCTTTCCTGCTTCTCCCGGAGTTTGAGTGGCTGCAAGAACCTGTTATCATACGGGTTTGTCTTAGTTAACACTATTAATTTGCAGATGTGAACCCCAAAAAATAAGAAGAATTTCTCAAGTGGCTTGTATTTGCCTATCAATCTCAGCTGCAGACAGACGGGAGTTTCTCTTAATTCTATACTATAAGATTCTGCAACTCGCGGATAATTTTTCATTTTATGTGAACTGAAGTTCTCAAATATTATTTCCTTTCATTAAAAATCATCTAATATAAATGATTGCCATTGACCTTTGAGTTTGACAGTACATACTTCCACAAATCCATCCCCAAAGTTGATGCCATTCCCAAAATAGGTGCGGGCGATGTGACGGTTCAGAGATGCAGAATTGAACTGGGTTAGAACAAAGATCTTGTTGATACCACTGTTGATACAATTGCTCATTGGGATATCTATTAGTCTGTAACATCCTCCAAGTGGGACCTGTAAATGGATGCCATATTATCACAGCAACCAACTTTAAAAACTCTTAAGCTTATACACTCAGACAAGAAAGGATACAATAGAGACAACTAGACGCCATGATATAATTTATAGGATCACTGTGTGTCCAATATAAATGGCATTACACAGTCCACTGATAAAGTAAAAAAGATGATGAGCTTAAAGAATACTACCTCCATCCCTAATATAAGCTTCAAATTTGAGAATAGGTCCGGCTCAAAATATAAGCTATTTTAAGTTTGTCAAAGCATTTATTGCACTTTTTCTAACTTGTATTGGTTGTATTTATTGTCTCTCAGTTATCCTCTTTACAAATAAGAGCATCATTTAAAAAAAAATTACATATTTAATAATCTTAACAAATTTTAATTGTTTTCTTGAAAATCGCAAATCGGAAGCTTATATTCAGCGACGGAGGGAGCATCCAGCTTGCTTGGTATCAAACTATCAATTTTTATAGTCAGTCAACAAGACGAAAATCGTAAACTTTGGAATGCATTAACTTACTGCTGGTATTGCAGATCGTTGGGTGAGAGGAAAGAGATGAGTCCCAGGACCTCCTCCCAATATAATAGAAGCTACATTTTTAGGATCAGCCCTTCGACTCAGAACTGATGGCAAATTCCAGTTCTGAAAAATCGAAACCAACTATGACTAAACACAAAATTACAGGAAATTGCAGGAAGAAGTCATAATTTCTTTTCCATAGACCCAGAATTGAATTCAACTAACCACAGATTCGTGGGCATTATTTGAAGTCAAAACCGCTGAGACAGCCCTTGGTTTCGCCTTCTTCATTTTCTGTCCTCTTCTCAAACACGTTGCCGACTGATTCACACACATATTGTTATTTAGGCTTCCTTTGATTCTTTCTCCCCAAAACCCATTATCTTGAAGAAGAAGATGATGGTCTGTTCTTGTTTTCGCAAAGTGAGGATTAACTCTCAAGCTGACAGAGATAGAAGAAGCCATTGCGGTTGCTAATGCTGGTATGAAAAAACAATCACAGTCAGTTCTTTAAGAGATAAAGTGAAATCCCAAGGAAAGAGAACAAATCGAAGCTCAAACCTAAAGCAAGCTAAGCCAAGAAAAGTACATAATACACAAAGATACCGCCACAAAAAGCAGGAGACACACAGTTGTATCAGATACTCAAAGTAACACTTCAGAGAATAAATTAAACAGACAAAATCTTAGCTCTAAGAAATCACCCAGAAGCTAAAGATGATATGAAGTCTTCACCAAGAAAGCTGAATGAATTAAAACATGAACACAAATAGATAGATAAACCAAGGGGTTAATGGAACAGACAAAAAGTGAAGTGTAGTGCGACTGTGCGAGTGCATATAAGGAATTAAAAAACAAAAAAAACGATGAGAAGGAGTATCAGATTACTCAGGGAAATGGCGATTGAAATCAGAGGCAGAGCATTTCTCAGGGAAATGCGATCAGGGGTGAAACTGAGGGTGGGATAAGTTAAAATCTTTCTTCTTGGCTTTCGAGCTCCTGCGAGAAAGGTGGCAGCCTTCGTACTTACGAATTCCCAGAAACTGAAACAAAATAATATAAACCAGATTTTTTTTTTTGCTCAGAATATAAACCAGATTTGACTGTAGAGAAATTAAGTAACTCAATTTACAAAAAGCGGTGGCACCTGTATTTGGTGTTGGACTCCTCAGGAGGACAAAGTACATGTATATTTTTGGGGAGACCAACAGATTAAAACAGGGGTAGGTTGGGAAATTAGAAAATCTTAAAACATTTTTTATTTTTTTAAATATGGTTGGCCCAGCAGAAAACTAACGGAAATTGACGTATTTTAACGAAAATGATATTTTTCCATCAATTTTAAGAGTTGATGTGTATTTTTACACCTAAAAAAAATATTTGGTGTTCAGTGTTCCTGAGGACAAAGCACATGTGCATTTTTGCACTTTTATCCTATATTATTTTAAAGGGTAAAAGAGCAAAAATACACATTGCTTTACCCTGAGACGGCTCAGCACCATATGTTTTTTTTGGAAGCAAAAATACAGACGTGGTTAGCATTTTGAAGTAAAAGTCACATCTCACCGTTATGTTACAGTTCACTTTAGCCCTTTCTCTCTCATCACGGTGAACAGTAACATAACGGTGGGATGTGACTTTTGCTTCAAAATGGTAATCACACACGTATTTTTGCTCCAAAAAAAAAAAACATATCTTGCTGAGCTCTCTCGAGGTAGGTAGAGCACATGTGTATTTTTAGTCCTTTACCCTATTTTAAAATATTTATACTATTTTTTAATTTTTTAAAATTATTTTGTCTAACTTATAAATTAATATATAATTTATAGTTATACAATATATGATATGATTAAATAACTTATTTAGTTTTTTTAATCTTTCAAAAAGTCAATTATATCTTTTATTTAGAACCCATGGAGTATATGATATAAATAAATAAATATTACTCCATGGTATCTATAATGTAGTACTAGTAAATAATATATAAGAGATATTTATCTAATTTGATTAGATTAAAAAAGGTAGATAGGTTAGTTAATATAATATATGTTTTTTATAGCACTCTTTTCATTTTTCTTCATTCTTTCATCTCTTTGATTGTTATTGGTGGAGATGAATTAGGAAAAAATTGACAAATATAAAAATTATGTTTTATATTTAGAATTAATATCAACTCTTCAAATATATCTCATATTAAAAACCAGAGGAGTAATATACATGTATTCAAAATATACTACCTCCGGGACCAGTTGATTTTTTCGGAGAGATTAAAAAAATTAAATAAGTTACTTCAAAATATTTATATTCATTGTTGTTCTCTAAATTAATTTGTTTAACTTATAAACTAATATATATTCTAATAATATATGATTAAGTAATTTATTTAACTTTTTTAATCTCTCAAAAAAATCAATTAAGTCTTATGTTAACGATCAGAGATACATCCAATCCTAAATAAAAGATTCAAATTGACTTTTTTTGAAAGATTAACTAAACTAATTAAATTACTTTACAATAGTTATAACTTTTTTTAAAAAAAATAATTTGTCTAGTAATATATAATTTAACTTAACCATAATTACGGGTTATTATTGGTCGTTATATACATAAAAGTTGGATCAAATTATTGATCCTCGAATCTTTTTTTTTTTTTTTCCAAAATTGATGTGACTTTCTGTTTAGACGAGAGTTTGAGAAGTCATTTTGATGAATATTGTACTTATGTTTTTTATTAATATGTTATCTTTTTCTGTTTTTGCCAGAGCCTCTCTTTATTATCATATGAAGCAAAAACGTTTCAAAAATGAATATTAAAGTGCGATCCCACGTCAATATTTATTGGTAAATATTATTATGATGAGACTGTTAAAGGGGACTGAAAAGCAAAACCCAGCCATTTGAAAATATAAAAGAAAATAAAGAAAATGTTCCAACTCATGAAGCAAAGTCGCTCTGAAGAAAAGAAAAAAACATGCAAACACCATGTGAGTACTAGTGTTTTCTTTATGGGTGAAAAAAATGGAAGTATTGGTTCTAATTTATAGGAGAACCATTATATTCTCTCCGGTCTTAATTATAAGAGTTAATTGAATTTTTTGGAGAGATTAAGAAAGCTAATTAAATTACTTTAGAGTATTTTTTTTTTCTTCAAACTCATTAATTTGACTAATAAACTAATGTATAATCTAAAGATACACAATATATAAAAGTAATTAAGTAACTTATTTAGCTTTCTTAATTTCTCCAAAAAAAGTCAACTAGCTCTTATAATTAGGACTGGAAGTAGTAATTGGGAAAGTTGAGCAAGGCATGACTAATCAATAATATTTTTTAAAATCAGATTATTTCTACAGAAAATCACTATCCACAGAGCTTTTTTTTTTTTTTAAATAATAAAGTTCACATGTTCTTAGTATAGAGCGCTTTACAAATTGTCTACGATATCGATTATTTTTTCCTAAATACCTTTATTATGATAATTTCACTATCTACAGAGCTTTTTAAAAAAATAATAATAATAAAGTTCACATGTTCTTAGTATAGAGCGCTTTACAAATTGTCTGCGATATCGATTATTTTTTTCTAAATACCTTTATTATGATAATTTATCAATGATTACGGAGATAGTAAGGAATAAATGAAAGAGGATAAGAGGATTTAAATTAATTATATTTATTAATTAAAATTATTGATAATTTGAATAATATTATCTAATTATTTTAAATTTATAATTTGGGTAAAAGGGTTAAAAAGGCCTTAGGGATTTTTTTTATTTAAAAAAAAAACGTTTTGGATTGAAAGAGAAGGCAGGAAGCCCAGTTACACAAGCTGACCCACCATAAGCGGCTGTGTGTGTTTGGTACATGTTTGGCCCGAAGTGATAAATTGGTGAGTCCCCTCCCACCGTACACGTGGCATGAAGAAATTAGTACACCCCAAGATGGGCAGGGATAGAGCCGGAAAATCGGGCCGAGCCCATTTAGGCCCTGGCCCGTCAAGGGCCGGGCTTGAAAAATAGACGAGATATTTGAAATTGGCCCTGTAGGGCCGGCCCTCGGGCTTAAACGGGTTAGCCCTGGAGGGCCTCGGGCTAGCCCTGCAAGCCCTTTTCACTGTAACTTTTTCTTTTTTTCCTTTATTAATTTATATATATATTGTCTTTGTTATAGAGTTATTTATCCATTTAACTACAAATACATAATAACTATACTCTAATTTTATGATTTGGTTTATTATTTGTTGCAAATAAAATTACTCTTATGTTTAATAGATTAAATTATTTGTTACAATAATAGTCATCGTATTAATGTCGCTTAGTGGTATGTTTCTTATGTTTTATGTGAGTTATTTGTGAACACAGTTTTGCTTTTAATTATGAATTAGTGACTGTGCTTATTTGTTGAATAATTTGTGATGTAATTTACTAATTATATTTCTTTAAAAAAACATAGGAAAATTAATTAAAATTTGGAATAGTAATTTCCGGGCCCTAGAGGGCTGGCCCTGACCCTGTGCTCTCGGGCCGGGCTTTGAAAAACAGATGTTTTTCTTACCTCGGGCCCTGGAGCATCGGCCCTGTTAGGCCCTGGCCCTTCACGGGCCGGTCCTGGAGGGCCGGGCCAGCCCTGATTCCCAGCTCTAGGCAGGGATGGTACAGCCTGCAACACATAGTCACACAGCCCCCAATGACTCAGTTCTCTGCATGCATACCAATAATATTGTATGTTAAACTAAAACTTAAATTTCAGGTAAAAAAAAAAACTAAAACTTATAACTTGGAATAAAAAAATCAATTATTGCAACAGATTGAATGAGGATATATTGAAAATTTAATTTCAAAATTAAACCAAAAATTAAAAATCAGAAGCTCCAAAATCTAGTTTCCAATATAGCTAGCTTTTAAAAGAAAATCACATCTACTTCTAATACCAAGCGTATGGTTGGATAACATTTAAAAAAAAAATTACTTTTTGAGCCATAAATCATAATTTTTCCAAAGGCACCCCAACATCTTAAATTTTTGCAGAAACACTTTTCTTTCTTGAATTTTTGAAACTATGGTTTGAGGAGTGTTGAAATTATGATTTTGGAGAAGCCAATTTTCCTTTTCACAAACTATTCTCTAAAGCCATTTTTTTAATTTTTCATTGTCCTAAGTTTTATAATGATCCAATCAGTGGTGGAACAAGAATTTTTTTTAGCCCAGGCAAAAAAAAAAAAAACAAAAAATCCAAGATCTGGGTTTCAACATGAATAGAATGAATTGTGTTGCAGGAAGATAATTGAACTGCTTAGTGGCTTGTTTTTACCTTGTCGTCCCTGATTTTCATGTATTTGATGTCGGCAAAAATATACTGAAAGGGTAATCATAATATTGCAGTGTCTCCTCCTTCTTAACAACTTCAAGATTTACCCCTTATTCTTGAGCACAACTGGCAAAAGGGTCGGATACTCTCACCAAAGGGAGGGGTTCGATCCTATAGTTGGTTAAGGTGCTGGGGGGAAGCATCCTAGGTGATATGAACTTGTGGAAACGCAGGCTGAGGTGGAGGCATGTGTATTCTTAGTCCTGTATGTTCTGGGAAGCAAAGTCATAGCGCTCTGTCCTTAAACTGTGGGTGAATCCAATCCCTCTCCTAAAATTTTGTAATAAAAAAAACAACTTCAAGATTTAAAATCTCAAAACAGTGAACAACTTTAGGGCAAGCCTCTGGAGTGATCAGCATCTTAATGGGATCTTGTCTTTCTAATTTAAAAGTACTAATGTTGCCATCTTCTCTACAAACTTGTCAGAAATGATAATGCAATGACTCCTTCACAGGAACACTCCAACTCAGACTCGTACATATTGGTCAAAATAATCATACGTGTTCTTCCTTTCTTATTGGATTTATGGGAATGCAAGAGTCTCATAAATTATAGTGTCATTTGTAGGCTACATGTCATACAGCATTAATGGATACTCATCTACGGCACATGTAGACCAATAATCACAGAAATTATTTTAATTTTAAATCATACCAGTATGTAGGAAAGAGGGACCTAATTCTTCATTGCAAACTTTCAATCATAAGCCTGAAAATGCTTCTACTTACATCACCACTCCATAAACAACCGTTGATCTAGCATGGTATTTAGATACAGGGGCCACGCACCATGTTTCCAATACTCTTGATGATGTTGGCACCACCATAACCTCAGGTATTTCTTCAATTTCAGTAGGTAATGGGTCTTCTATACATGTGGTTGGATCTGGGAATGCTAAATTACTGTGTGATAAACCTGCTGGTGTGAAATCCCTGAAACTGAATAATATTCTGATTGCTCCTCACATGTCAAAGAAACTGATCAGTGGATACAAATTGACTAATGACAATAGTAATGTCTCTGTTGAAATTAATTCTAATGGATGTTTTGTGAAGGACAAGAGTCTACCTAATGTTTTGCTGCAAGGAAAAATCACCAAGGGTTTGACACCAGGTCTCTATCGGATTGACAACCCTGTTGTTCCAGTGAAGGATCTTGCTACTTGTTTAGTTTCTGTTGGTAATAGTCCTGTTAGGACAAGTACGAATTTGTCTTTTTCAGAATCTTGGCATAAAAGATTAGGACATCCTAGTAAAGCTATTCTACAGAAAGTGCTTCCTGATTGTAATATTCAAATGCCATCTAATGAAAATTATCAGTTTTGTGACTCTTGTCAATTGGGGAAATCACATAGACTTCCTTTTTTTGTCTCTCATTCACGGTCAACTCATGTTCTGGATTTGATTCACACTGAGCTTTGGGGTCCTTCACTTGTTAATTCAGTTGGAGGATATAAATATTACATTAGTTTCCTTGATGATTTTAGTAGACACACATGGATTTATCCATTGAAAACAAAAGGAGAGGCTCTCTCTGCCTTCAAAGTTTTTAAGAACATGGTTGAAAACTTGTTTGAAAGAAAAATCAAAGTTCTTCATAGTGATTGGGGTGGTGAGTTCAGAATATTTCAGACTTTTCTTGATGATAATGGAATTGTATTCCGACACTCTTGTCCTCACACATCAGCTCAGAATGGAAGAGTTGAGAGAAAGCATCGACATATTGTTGAAACATGCCTAACTCTCTTAGCTCATGCATCTATGCCTACCTTTTATTGGTGGGAGGCATTCTCTACTGCAGTCCATCTCATTAATAGGCTTCCTACTACTATCTTACAGAATGTGTCACCGTTTGAAGTCTTGCATAGCAGAAAACCTGATTATAGAAACTTCAAAATTTTTGGTTGTGCCTGCTTTCCCTGTCTTCGCCTTTATAACCAGAATAAGCTCCAATTCCATAGTACTAAATGCACTTTTCTGGGTTATAGTGGCTCTCATAAAGGCTACAAATGCTTAAGTTCTACCGGAAGGATCTATATATCACGACATGTTGTGTTTAATGAGGATGATTATCCATTTGCTAACAATTTTCTGTGTTTTCAGAAACTATCAGCTACTGAAATTGTGAATCTCTCCAGTTTATCTCCGTTTACTAATGGCCAGGAATCTCTGGCCGAATCTGATCAATTGATTAATCCAACCAACCCATCTGTTTTATGTTTTGGCTCCTCAAATCACTCTTTAGCTGTACTACCTTAATCTCCATCCCAAGTCTCGGCCTCCACACATCATCCCTCACCTGAACAACTCTTGGCTTCTCCTCCATCATCATCTGACCATTCAATCTGCCCTATTTCAGCTACCAATTCAGCATTGACCTCACCCCCATCATCACCCAACCACCATCTATCAGCTTCCCCATCAAGTTCACCTTCCCTTACATCATCTCCCCAATCAGATTCCACATCAGCTTCTGATTCAGTCCCTATATAGCAACCAACAGTCACTCATCCTCACTCCATGATCACTTGGAGTAAAGTTGGGATCTCCAAACCCAAATTTCCTTATGTTGGGTTAACTATTGCATCAGATTCTACACCACAAACAGCAAAGCAAGCTTTAGCCTCACCGCTTTGGAAGCAAGCCATGATTGAAGAATTTTCAGCCCTTCAAAGAAATGCAACCTGGACTCTTGTCCCTAGACTCAAGACTCAGAACATTGTTGATAACAAATGGATTTTTAAATCCAGATTTAATTCTGATGGTACTCTAGCAAAGCGAAAAGCACGACTTGTGGCCAAGGGGTTCCAACAAAGTGAAGGTATTGATTTTTATGAGACATTCAGCCCTGTCATTAAAGCCTCAACTATTCGCATTGTTTTGACTCTTGCTGTCTCTTTGAATTGAGAAATTAAGCAACTTGATATAAATAATGTCTTTCTCAATGGTTTCTTATTTGAACATGTCTTTATGAAACAACCGGAAGGTTTTATTGATTCCTCCAAGCCTGATTATGTATGCAAATTGTCAAAAGCTCTTTATGGTTTAAAACAAGCACCAAGGGCATGGTTTGATAGACTTCGTAATGTTCTTCTCGCTTGGGGGTTTGCAAATTCAAGGAGTGATATCTCTCTATTTGTTTATTCTGATAAGACTCAGATTCTAATGATTTTGATATATGTGGATGACATACTTGTGACTGGTAGTAATCCTTATAGTCTTAAAATGTTTTGCTACCAAACTTCATTCTATTTTCTCATTGAAGGATCTTGGTTCGCTTCATTATTTCCTTGGAATTGAAGCACATAGAGATAGCACAGGATTGTACTTAACTCAAGGGAAATATATATGTGACTT
Organism: Acacia pycnantha; assembly: GCA_025563575.1. NCBI lineage: Eukaryota > Viridiplantae > Streptophyta > Magnoliopsida > Fabales > Fabaceae > Acacia > Acacia pycnantha. The sequence goes on along the minus strand of JAMWYP010000010.1, from coordinate 2,559,776 downwards.
GCTTGATAGGTTTCATATGAGTAATGCTTCACCATGTCCAACACCCATGGTAGCACATAAATCTTTATCAGCATTTTCAGGAGAATTACTCTCCAATCCAACCGAGTATAGGAGTGCAGTTGGTGCCCTCCAATATTTGTGCAACACAAGGCCTGATATTAGTTTTAGTGTTGGTAAATTGAGTCAGTTTTTATCTCAACCAACCACTGAGCATTGGAAAGCAATGAAAAGAGTATTGAGGTACCTTAGGGGCACTATTCACTATGGTATTCATGTTAAACCAGCATGTGTTCTTGATATTTCAGCTTATTCAGATGCAGATTGGGCATCATGTCCCGATGATAGACGGTCAATTGGAGGATATTGTGTTTTTCTAGGTAACTCTCTAGTGACCTGGTCATCTAAGAAGCAATCAGTTGTTTCTCGTTCTAGCTGTGAATCTGAGTATCGTTCTTTATCGAATACTGCTTCTGAACTGAACTGGATTAGATCATTACTCTCTGAGTTACACTTGAGGTTAAAACAGATACCCACTATATGGTGTGACAACACCAGTGCAGCTGCTCTTGCATCTAATCCTGTTCATCATGCTAGAACAAAGCACATAGAGATAGATGTGCATTTTGTAAGAGATCAAGTTTTATCCAAAACTCTGAAAGTGTCCTATGTACCAACAAAATTTCAAATTGCTGATTGTCTTACAAAACCATTACATAGTTCTCGGTTCTGCTTTCTTAGAGATAAGTTGGGCATCACAGTTGCTCCCTCAAAAAGACATCAACAAGCTCTCACACTCATCCGAAGTAAGAAGAAGAAGATGGTTCCAAGTGAAGGAGGGAATTAGAAATAATTTATATCTTGTATATTCATTTGTATTCTACATTCTAGAATAATCCTGTAAGGACACTTGTCCATATATTATTGGTTGTACAATTCTATAAATAGAAAGATGGAGGCTCTAGCTCAATTAGAGCTTGACCTAATTTTCCTAAAACCTTATCTTGGCCTGTACAACTTGAACCAATCATTATAGTGCTTTATTTATGTCAAGTTGACTTGAATAATTGAACCAATGTGGAAATACTAAGGTTTTCAAATTATTTTTTCATCATCTTCTTAATTGTGCGCATGGGTAGGGGAAAAGGGGAGGTTAATAAATTTTTAATTTGATTCAAAATAGTTAATTATATTACAATTACAATTATTCTTAATGAAACTCTACTTTAAGAAAGAAAAAAATGGAGAACTGAGATGTAAAGGATAAAGCAACTATTATATGGTCATCAAGAAAATGTATATTTCAGTAAAATAGTAAATTGTATTCACATTCATCTACATTTATCAGGCACTCAGGGACAAAATTTTTCTTTCCCCCCTTTTTTCTCCTAGTGGTTGAAGACATTGAGAAGGAAAACTCTGGTTCTAATCAATTTCCTTGAAAGGCTTTCAACTTCTACTTCTAGATCCTGAATACACAACTCCAAATTTTCCAAAAGGATTTGAAAATTCTCTGTGGATGAATGCTTGTCACTGATGAGTAGAGCCGGGAAATCGGGCCGAGCCCATCAGGCCGGCCCGTTTAAGCCCTGGCCCTGCAAGGGCCGGGCTTGAAAAATAGACGAAATATTTGAAATTGGCCCTGGAGGGCCTCGGGCTTAAACGGGCCGGCCCTGGAGGGCCACGGGCCAGCCCTGGAGGCCCTTTTCACTGTAGCTTTTTCTTTTTTCTTTTTTAATTTATTAATTTATATATATATATATATATATATATATATATATATATATATATATATATATATATATATATATTGTCTTTGTTATAGAGTTATTTATCCATTTAACTATAAATACATAATAACTATACTCTAATTTTATGATTTGGTTTATTATTTGTTGCAAATAAAATTACTCTTATGTTTAACAGATTAAATTATTTGTTACAATAATAGTCATCGTACTAATGTCGCTTAGTGGTATGTTTCTTATGTTTTATGTGAGTTATTTGTGAACATAGTTTGCTTTTGATTATGAATTAGTAACTCTACTTATTTGTTGGATGATTTGTGATGTAATTTACTAATTATATTTCTTAAAAAAAAACATAAGAAAATTAATTAAAATTTGGAATAGTAATTTCCGGGCCCTGGAGGGCCGGCCCTGGCTCTGGTGCTCTCGGGCCGGGCTTTGGAAAACATGTGTTTTTCTTACCTCGGGCCCTGGAGGGCCGGCCCTCTTAGGCCCTTGCCCTTCATGGGCCGGCCCTGATTCCCAGCTCTACTGATGAGAGACTTCAAAGCTGCATCCACTTTTTCAAATTCATTTGTTTTTTATTCTTCAGAGTCACAGGCTATTCTCTTAGGGTATGTTTGGTTTGAGGGAAGGGAGGGGAGGGGAGAGAAAAAAAAGGAGAGGAGGGAATTTTTTTTTCAAAATTGAGTGTAATGGGGCCCACAAGTTTTCCTCTCCCCTCCTTTTTTTCTCCCCCTCCCCCTCCCCTTCCCTCAAACCAAACATACCCTAGGCTGCATCATCTTTCTAATATTTGACCACCTGCTTTGCTTTACTTCTCCCTTCAGATCACAAATAAAAAATAACAAAACTTCTAATGTGTTCACAGTTACATCTCTTGCTTCTTTCAAGATGCTAAGTACAGACAGATTCTCGCTCTCTTGGCTGTTTGAAGAATCCTTGAATGCTCCTTTCAAATTTGCCAAGGCCTTTCTTATTGTCTTTGTTAAACTCAATGAATCTGTATTATTCTCTACTCAATCAATGTACAATTAATGCCTTATATAGGCATATAGGCATACACACACCTAACTCTACAAGCCCAATAGGATAGGCCCAACATACACATACTAACACTCCCCCTCAAGTTAGGGCTATATGTATCAATAGTACCTAACTTGCTAAGCAATTACTTGAAAATCTATTGGTTCAACTTTTCTTTATCAAATACATGAATCTGTTGCAACTTTGCCATTAATCATCAACTACATCTTCAAGTATCCTTCTTCTAAGAAGTAGGGATTTACAAGCCTTCTTCTTCTCAAGTATCCTTCTTCTAAGAAATAGGGATCTACAAGCCTTCTTCTTTCACAAATATCTCTTCTTGAGCTTTCTCTGCCTGGTACTCCTAAATTTATTCTTCCCTGTGCTTGAGCTTTCTCTGCCAGATACTCCTGAATTTATTTTTCCCTGTGCTTGAGCTTTCTCTGCCAGGTACTCCTGAATTTATTCTTCCCTGTGCTTGAGCTTTCTCTTCTAAACAAGACCATCAATATTCTTGGCCTCTCACACTTCCTTGATCCAAACCAATCTGCAACTTCTTCTATTTGCAATATTCTTCACCTATTGAACTTAAACCACGAAACAATGGGACAAATGAAATAACCTCTCAATGGAATAACGTCATTGAGAATACAACCTCTTGATGGAATAACGTCACCAAGAATACAACGAACGGGTCACACATGAACCCCAAACAACAAATAATTGCCAAACAACGAACGGGTCACACATGAACCCCAAACAACAAATAATTGCCAAACGCCTCACCAGAGGCAAAGCAACGAATGGGCCACACAGGGACCACCAAACTGAATTTAATTTTCTAACCACATCAACTTGCTCAACAATTGAACACAACTCCTTTGAAGTCAATGCTGCATCATCAATAGCAGCTTTAATCCACTCCTTTGAACCAAGAGAGGAAGAGATGCACTGAAAGCCAAAATAGACCCCCCAAAACAACAAGCATACAAAAACTATACCATAAAGCATTCAACTTCCGAGCACCAACGTCTAAACACAATACTCTTTCTCCAGCGAAGTAAGAAGACCATCCCATGCTCCAAGCGGAACCCATCTCAAGTATGCCGCCACCAAGGATGACGCACCAAAGAATGACTCAAATATATCAAATGGATTATGAAATGGGCCACCACCTCCTCCTCCCATTCCATCTTTAAGGGCATCTTCACCATACTGGTCATACACTTCTCTCTTTTCAGGATCGCTGAGCACTTCATAGGCTTGAGCTCGTATCGTGTTTTTTTCTTTTCTTTTCTGCGCACAGCCTATCGGGAATTCAAGATTCAACCGGGTCAAAAATAGTGACCCGAATAATTACTGGACCATACAAGATAATTGGAAAACCCATCCAGTGGAAACCCAAGAACCACCCTTCATGTGCTTCTTGATTATCTGGCCCAAACCCCAAAACCTAAAAAAAAATAAACCTGGCTTATGATACCATGTTAAACTCAATGAATCTGTATTATTCACTACTCAATCAATGTACAATTAATGCCTTATATAGGCATATAGGCATACACACACCTAACTCTACAAGTCCAATAGGATAGGCCCAACATACACATACTAACCGTCTTCTTTATCATCTTCCTTGAAGCCAAGTATTTTACACCCTCAATTCTGCATCCAGCTTCAGTACCTCTCCTTCTGATAACTGACTGAAGTTCTTGAACGCTTTCCTTTGATTGTTGCAGGCAATCCTTAGCAATAATACAGACATCCAAGAGCATGAGAGATCCTTCAAGTAGTTGATCAACTGATTTTTTGCTGCATTCTCTGGCTAAGGATTGTTGGATGGTTGACAATTGAAGCAGCTTATCAGTGAAATCTTGCAAATCCTACAAGTCACCGAGTTTCTGGCATATAGAAGTTGAAGCTGTTTCAGAAGACTTCAATCTATTTAGGTGTTCCTCAAATTGTGATAAAATAGGGTGAGATGCAGAGGGAAAGCTGTTGGATCGAATATGCAGAGCTGTGGCTGCCATTTTTCTCTTATCAACTAACAGAAGAATTGGAGATGATATAGACAGTTTTGTTCTAAGCTGAGTTCTTGTGGTTAGCCTGTTCTGAATTATATAGCCATAGAAATGAGAGAGACATGAAGAATATTTTAATTTCCAAGTGTCACAAATTAAGCAGGCAATGATAGAAACTTGATTTGAATTTTTGAGCTTCCATGGCATTGTTCACGCAATGTTTCCCACTCACCCAGCTTCCTAACTCATTTCTTAAATATTTAACTAAAGAATCACTTTGATTCATATTCAACACAGATGGAATACTTTTGCAGTGTCTCCTTCGTAACAACTTGCAGACTTAAAATCTCAAAAACAGTGAACAACTATATAGGGCAAACCGCAAAAGTGACGGATGTGGCTTACCTCCTTTGCTCTAAACGTCCGCTGCTTCCAAACACTGACGTTTTTGACACAAAACACACACACACTGATCCTTTAAAAAAAATAAAAAATTCAGGATACTGGCAGGTAGTAAAAAAATAATTTAGGATACTGAATGGTATTAAAAAGTTTTTGATGATAGTGAAAAATAATTTCAGGATCTTAAAAAAAAATTCAGAGTACTAAATGGTACTAAAAAGGATACTGACTGGTATTGAAAAAATAATTCATGATCTTAAAAAAATTATTTTAGTATCTTGAAAAAACATTTTAGGTACCAAATACTACTAAAAATATATTTAAGAATATTTTTTCAAGATCCTAAAATAATTTTTTAGGATCATGAATTATTTTTTCAGTACCAGTCAATATCCTTTTTAGTACTAGTTAGTACTCTGAAATATTTTTTTAAGATCCTGAAATTATTTTTCACTATCATCAAGAACTTGTTAATACCATTCAGCATCCTAAATTATTTTTTTACTACCTGCTAGTGTCCTGAATTTTTTATTTTTTTACCTCGTGAGGAACCCAGGTTTTTTTCAAACAAAAAATTTGTTGTGCATTTTTTATTATTAGTATATTTTATATTTTATTCTTTTTTTTAGACTTACCTCACGAGGTATCTACATTACCTGGCGAGGTACCCAGGAATTTTTTTAATTTTTTTAAAATTATTATTATTATTTTATTTTTTTAGACTTGTTAGTTCTCGATGTGTTTTGATAATCACAAATTCTAAGTTATTGAATTAAGTAATTTATGTGTTTAAATATGGGTTGCTCGAGCAAGAGTTATTTCATGCTCTAACATACTCGATCTGATAGATTGTTTAAGTGTTTCAGAAAGGCTACCCGAGTAGAGAACGTGATGCCCAAACATAATTTCACATTTGATCCAGCCATGCTCGAGCAGAGTAACTGGCATGCCCGAGCATCATCAGGTTGAGAGCAAAATCTGCAAAGTTAAAGGTCATGCCCGAACAGAGTGAAAGGCATGCTCGAGCAAACATTATCTCTAGTACCTCGCGAGGTACACATGAATTTTTTTTTCATTTTTTTATTGAATTATTTATTATTTATTATCTATTTTTTGATTTTTTTTTTTTACTTACTTCGCGAGGTAAACATAATTTTTAAAAAAAAAAATTGTCGATTTTTTTTTATTTTTTTTTCTAAATTTTATATATTTTTATTTTTATTTTTTTTGGACTTATGAGGTAAATAGGAATTTTTTTAAAAAAACAATTGTGATTTTTTTAGTATTATTATTATTATTATTATTATTTTTAGTTTTTAGTTTTTTTTTTTTGGATTTACCTTGCAGCCTACAGGGCTGACCTGTGAAGGGCTAGGGCTGGCCCTCCAGAACCCGGGGTAAGAAAAACATTTGTTTTTCAAAGTCCGGCCTGATAGCACCAGGGCCTAGGTCGGAAGCTACTATTCTAAATTTTAACTATTTTTCCTCCATTTTTCCCCCAAAGAAATATAATTAGTAAATTACAATAATTAAAGTTATAACTTATCAAATAAATATTGTTAACATTAATATCCAAACAACACAAATCATCCAACAAATAAGCATAGTCACTAATTCATAATTTAAAAAAAACTATGTTTATAAATAACTCACATAAAACATAAGAAGCATACCACTAAGCGATATTAGTACGATAACTATTATTATCGTCATCTTTGCCACTATCATCAATTTCAACAACATTTGATTGTGCTTCGCTTTGAGGATAAGACCTTACTTAGCCTTCAAGGATCTTTTTAACTTTATGATGAGCATCAGATTGTGGAACAAAATGATGTTAGGAACATTTTATGATAATTGAAAACTACTACTAATCTGAATTGTTTTCCCCCTCCTTTTTTTGGTTAGACTATAGAGTAGTGCTTAGAAGATGTCTCCAAATTTTTTTTCCTTGGAAAACAAACTATGATTATTTTGTTGGTTTTTTCCTTATCTTTCACGCACAATAATTTCATAGTTGCGTTCTTCATCATCCAGTGCCCGGGTTAGCTGCATTTGTCTTCTAATAATTATTGCATTTATACCTATTCTGTAGTAGAACACAGATGTCTAGCCTCAGTGGACTAGTAGGTTGTTTCTGTAGGATCAAAGGATTCCCAACGGTATCTATTAAGGAGACGCCGAAAGGAATGTCAAGCTTCCCTCACAAATATCTATATAGAAGATACCAATGAGAGCGATGGATCACTGTGCAACACAAATATGGTCAGTAGCCAAAAAGAGGTGGGATGTGTGCACAATGAGATTGAATAGTAAAATGGATGAATCAAAGATGTGCACCTATTGGGTAATCTCCTATTTATAGATATTACCTTTAGGGTTTCATTCCCTAGGCCTTGTGTGCCTCTAGCCTCTCCTGCTTGCTCCACTACCTGTATTGTCCGTGATTATAGGCATGGTTATAGGGTGATTAGCGTTTTACCTGATTATGGAGGGATTCTGTCATAAAGTGTCCTTACTGGGCCGCATAACAACTGGGCTCAATACACGAGTCCATAACAGTTGCCCCCTAGCCCAGTAGTTCAGGTCTCTGAGATGTCAGGATGTACTGAATTTTTATCCCGACTTTTGTATCCGAGTTGCTCATCTTGACTTTCTGGATTTCCACTCAACTGCTCTCCGAGTTTCGCTTTCAACTTGCCCTCAGGCATGCATGCCGGGTTGGCTTATTTATTCAAATTCGTTTGCACTCATGATGACCGGGATTATGCTTGCAATTTTAACCCGAATTACCGAGTTTTCATATTCCGGCCATGTACTGCCCCCAATCCGGAACATTATGCAAAGACTGGCATACGAACAGACTCTATCAGCCTTTACCACTGACAGCTGTACGCGTACCACGTCATAGTGTATAACCGCCACTTCATGTATAGTGGCCACTCCTGCCGCCTTTGGTATTCGTACGCATTTAATGCCTACATCGTTTCATATCAATCATCATTGCACTTTTTGGGGGAAATATGCTTTTCAGTAGGAATTGACCTTGCTGCCCCTGATTCTTTGAAATCAAAATGTTTATATATTCAAACTTCTCTCCTCTTCTCATCACTTTACGTTCAAAGCTTTTCTTGCCTTCACAAAGAAAATTCTCTTATCCGCTGAAGTTCCTTCTCTCGATATTTCCTCCTGCTTAGTCTTCTTCAATCTCTTCCAAGATCAGGTACTTTCATTATTTCCTTGCCTTCTTTCATATTTGCTTTACTTTTCCTATCATCTTCCTCCTCCTTCGACTATATTTGCCTTTATCATTTTGCTGGTTTTCTGGGTTTCCTGCGTAAACATTTAGGATTTATGGGTTTTCAACTACCAGTGTCGTAGCTTATTCTTCCCGACCCTGCAAGTTCCTCCCCTCGAGTATGTGCCACGAAGTTGAGAAACTTCAAAGGAATTTTATCTGGGGGCATGATGAAACTTCAAGAGGCATTTATTACATTGGCTGGGATTTAATCACAAGACCGAAAGAAGCAAGTGGTCTTGGATTCAAAAGGCTTATTCCCTTCAATCGTGCATGCGGTGCCAAACTAACTTGGAAAATGACTTTAGGAGATAATAGCCTTTGGGCATAGATTCTCCACCACAGATATATCCTTAGAGAGGGAAATTCCCTCCTGTCTCATGGGTGTGGAGATTTGAAGCTCTGGAAATTCATTTGTTCCCAACAGGAAGTGATTGATCTCGGTATGAAGTGGCAGATCCGTATCGGTAAACAAATGAATTTTTTTCATGATTATTGGGTTGGGGATAACATCAGACTTGTGAATTTCTGCAAAAGGCCCCTAACCGAAGAAGAAGATAGATCTATGGTTTTAGATTGGGTTCTCGAGGGTTCTTGGAATTTTGACAAACTTCATAGTGTTCTCGGCTTTTCAGGTCTTAATAGAATCCTAGCTTGTTTACCCCCAGGTCTGATGCTGGTGATGATTTCCTGGTTTGGGGAAAATCTGGTGATGGTTTGTTCTTTGTTCATAGTGCCTACTCTTTATTGATCATAAATCGCTGATACTTGTATAAATTTGGTGGTTTGTGTTTGAACTATGCAGAAGAAGGGGTGGCACTGTTCTAGGGGATAGAATACTACAACGACGAACTGATGCATTCTGGTGAGGATGGCGTGGGGTACGTGACCACAGAAATACTGTTGAAGAAGGATCTTCATAGCTTCACTCTCAACAATGGTTGGGCCTTTCCCGGAAGAGTTTACTTCAATGGAGAAGACTGTCAAATGCCTTTACCTGACAATTTCCCTGCCTTGCCCAACACTACCACTCGTCTTTCAAATTCCCTTCTTTTCTTCTTCTCCATTTTTGTTATGGGAAGGAAAAGATTCCTACACCCTGTAGGGGTGAGCATGGTGCCCAGATGTTCGGTACGCCCGCCCAAGCCCGACAAAAAATTGCCCAGCCCAGCCCTAAAAAAGTGGCATGAAAAAAATTTGGACAGTTTTGGGCTGGGCCAATAACTGGGCAGGGGTCCTGCCCTGCCCGGAAAATTAAATATATTTAAATAAATATTATTCTATATATATTATTCTATTTAAAAATATTATATTATTATGTCTAAATATATTATATTATACTTCATGTATCTCCAAAGCTTTGAAATTCTATGAAGTGTGAACTAGAATCTTTATGGAGAAGGGCAATGCATCACTATTTGGGCATGGGAAGCCCGCCCTGCCCAGCCCGCCTTTGCCTAGCCTGAAAATGGTTAGGGCTTTTATTGGACAGGGCGGGGCATCGGGCTGCAAAATGTAGCCCATTCATTCTTCGGGCTGGGCATCGGGCAGGGGTCTCGCCCTGCCCATGCCCACCCCTAAATTATCTACATTACCCTCGTGAGGTGCCCAAGTTTTTATAATTTTTTTATTTTGGAAAAACCTCGCGAGGTACTCAGAAATTTTTTTATTGAAATTTTCATTATTTTCTTGTAATTTTTAAATTTTTTTTGTCTTACCTCGTGAGGTATTTGTATCACCTCACGAGGTAATTAGGATTTTTTTTTTTGATTTTATTCTTTTTTAACGAATTTTTATTTATTTATTTATTTTTATTTTTCAGGTACCTCGCGAGGTATCTCCCGTGGTTTTTTGAAATTTTCTTTGCAAATTTTTTAATTTTTTTGACCTACGTCATAAGGTAACCACATTATCTCGTGAGGTACCAAGGTTTTTTTAAAAAAAATTCTGAACATTTTATTATTTTTTTCTGAATTTTTTAATTTTTTGGAATTACCTCGCGAGGCACCAAAAATTATTATTATTATATTTCTAATTTTTTACAAAAATTTATTTTTTTCGACTTACCTCCCGAGGTAACAACACAGGAAATTTTTAAAATTTTTTTGCAATATTTTGAAAAAAAAAATCTATTTTTTTAATATTTTACTCTTTTTTTTTTTTTTGCAAATTTTTAATTTTTTTACAGGTGAGGCAAACAATAACCTTTTTAAAATTTTTTTGCTAATTTTTTTATTTTCTTTCATATTTATTTTTTTAAAAATTTTTGTTTTCTACTCCTTTTTTTTTTTGGAAAAACCTCGTGAGATACCTAGAAATCTTTTCTTATTTTCTTTCAAATTTTTCAAATTTTTATTTATTTTTTTGGTCTTACCTCGCCAGGTATCTACATTACCTCACGAGGTAATCAGGGATTTTTTAAGTTTTCTTTTGCGATATTTTTTAATTTTTTATTCTTTCTTTACGAAATTTTAATTATTTTTTCCTTTTTTTTACACCTCGTATGGTTTTTTAACTTTTTTTAACTTTTTTGACTTACCTCGCGAGGTATCTGATTTTTTTATTATTTTTCTGAATTTTAGTTTTATTATTATTATTATTTTTTGGACTTACCTCGGAGTTACCTAGAAATTTTTTAAAATTTTTCTTTGAAATTATCATTATTATTTTTCTAATTTTTTAAAGTTTTTTAAAAAATTTTGGACTTACCTCACGAGGTAATGACCCAGAAATTTTTAATTTTTTTAAAAAATTTTTTATTATTATTTTAAATATTTTTGGAGTTACCTAGCGAGGTAATCAGGAATTTTTAAATTTTTTTGCGGTTTTTTTAATTATTTATTTTTCGCGAGGTAAACAATAACTTTTTTAAGGGTGGGTTGAATAAACATATCACAGGAACACTCCAACTCAGACTCCTATATGTTTATTCAACCCACCCTTGAAATAATTATAGGTGTTTTTCGAATTTATTGGACACACGAGTGTGATTCCAATGCCTTTACTTGTTTATAAATTTTTCATGCAATGATTGCATATATAAAACTGTCTTCTGCAGCTAACATATCATGCAGCATTAATTTAATCAGACTCGCCTACTGCACGTGTTGACAAATAATCATGATCATCATTTTTACTTATGAATAAGTAGGAGAGATGTACTAAGAAATAATTATTAAAGAACAACTTTTTTCATCACTAATACTTGGGAAGGATATAAAATTTGTTACAGGTTATTTATTTATGTCAGCTGAACTTGAATAATTGAAACCCATGAGGAACTGACAAACTTAAGATTTCGTATTAATGTTTGTTAAAAAAGTAAACTTTTTGAAAAATCACTCTACACCTCGTATTCACCACACAAAAAATCATCTTTAAGAAAGCAAAAATGGAGAATTGAGATGTGATAGAGAAAGTAACTGTAATTTGATGTCATTAAAGGAGTAAGATGTAAGCACATCTATGTACAATTGTCAGACATCTGGGCAAAATTTGATTCTTTTTTTGTTTTGTTTTGTTCTTCTAGTGGTTGAAGATATTGAGTAAGAAAACTCTGGTTCTAATCAGTTGCTTAGAGAGGCTCTCAATTCCTACTTCTAAATCCAGAATACATAACTCCAAATTTCCTGAAACCATGGTTTGAGGAGTTGAGTTCATGATTTTGGAGAAGCAAATTTTTCTTTTCATAAGCAATTCTCTAAAGTCATTTTTTTCACTTTTTCTTAGAAGCTATTTTTCAAAAGTTAATCCAAACATAAAACTGAGTTTTGAATCTTAAAATAACTAAACGTCTTTCATTATTTTATAATCACCTCTGGCTTTACATGTTACAGGTTGATTACATCGCAGATTATCATAATCATTTTCACTTGTTGAGCAGAAAAGGAGCGGGATCTCTCTTATTATTTATAAAGGCACATGAAATAAGGTCATACTACCCTAATATTTTAACAGTCCTTTTGATGGTCCCAAAGGCCAAAACTTTTTTAACTTACTAATTTCCAATGCCATTATTTCCTTCAATAACAAAACTAAACTAGCTTCCATTCAACTTTTAATATGTTACTCTTATGCACGCGGGAACTACTCGCTTTGCTTCCCATCAAGGAACAAGAGCTGCTTCACTTGTCAAGTGTTCTTTGGTGATGTGTTGAGCTCTGTGTCTCTTTCAATACCTCAAAAGACATACACTTCTCTTGCTCTTCAAACCACGACTTAGCCTGCAACGTTAAAGGAAACTAGTCTTTAAAAAAAAAATATATATATATATATATATATATATATATATATATATCTACTTTAATAGGCTTTTATTCAGTTTATTTTAAGTGCTTTTACATTGAAGGGAGTAAATATGTTATAAGAGTTTCGCCTTAAAACGCCAAAGTGATTTTTGAAGGAGTTCCTAAACACCCCTTAATTAACCAGAAAATTCGGAAATACATCAAATTAAATTGATCCAGTAGAGGTAGCACATATCTCTCCAGGGATATAGGTGCTTGTGATTTGAGTTCGATGAACACGTTTCAATTTTTTGCATTTTGTTTGGTAGTAAAATTTTATTTTGTGATTGGTATTTGACAAAAACAGAAGGAAGTTATATGTATTTCATCTGAGATCCTGGATCTATCATTTCATCCATACATCAGGAATTTCAAGATCTTTTACATTTTCTGAGTCTTTTTGAAATCTTAGTTAAAGAAGCCTTGGCTTCATTTCAATCCTTCGTTTCACTAATAAAATAGCTAGCCAAGTTTTGCGATCATATACTGAAAAATAACACACCTCTAGTAATGAAATCTGAAAGTCCATATCATAGATTTAGAATATTGAGTTTAATTTCTGACAGTTCAGAATTTTCTCAAATATTGATGTGCTTCAGAAAGAGATAGAAAATCAGTTATATAATCATATAATGCAACCAAAGATTTGAGTTGAGAGTATACTTCAAGGATAAAAAAGAAAGCTACAATTGGTCTTTTTTTTTCCCCATGTACATGTAAATATCTACAACATGCCCCTAGTTATTGAAGATATTAAGAAGGGCAACTCTAATCTTAATCAAACGCCTAAACAAGAAATCAAGCCCTTCTTCAAGATCTTCAATTTGAGACTCAAGTTTTTCCAACTGGGTTTGCAAATTACTAGTGTTTTCTGACACTGACTTGCTGGTCAAGCTAAGTACAAAAAATTGCAAAGCTGAATCTGTTTGTGCAAATCCATTCTCTTCATCGGCTACAATTTTGGTATTGTGGATAATCCTTGATACCAAAGACCACCTTCCGGATTTTGCTTGTTCTGATCCAGAGATAAAGCTCAACAGAGACTTGAAAACAAAGAGAGTGACCGATTCGACTTCCTTTAATAGGTTAACCAAGACTCTGTTTGTAGAAGAAAAGCTTCTTTTTCTACTTGATGAACCCTTCATGTTTCCTAAGGTTTTCATGATGGACTTTCTCACCACCTTCCTTGAAGTCAAGAACTTCTTAGCCTCCTCCAAGCGGCCTCCTTTTTTTCTCCTTATAACCAATTGTAGCCCCCGGTTGCACTCTTTCGTGTGAAGCAATGAATCTTTGGCAGCTAAACATGTGTCTATGAGTCTTAATGATCCATCCAATAGCTCATCTAACAAATTATCTTCACACTCTAGGAGGAGGGCTTGTTGGATGAGGGGAAGTTGAATCAAGTTTTCAACACAATTGTGTAAATCGCGCAGTCCCTCTAGGTTATGGACAAGCAATGAAGAAGAAGAAGAGGTTTCACAAGAAGCCCATAATTTGTCTAAGTGTTCATTGCACTGTAAAACCAGAGGGTGTGGTCTAGAGGGCAAGCTATTCGAACGAGCATGGATAGAAGATGCCATTTTTTTATTCTCAAGAGAAGGCAAAGGGCTTATGGTTAAATGATGAGAAATTGAGTCTATGGATGTGCCTATCCAAATGGAAATTGCTCAATATATATACTATGGGTATAAGGGACAAAAGGAATATCATTTTATCAAATCTCAATGAATTTCTAGCTAGTTTAAATTTTGGATCCAAACATGAGCTTTTGCGTCAGAACAAAGTCTCCCTCAAGGAATCTTCACAACTCATGCAAGTTTTTTTTTTTTGCTCCCTCACATGTGTGATTATTTAATCTTCATAATATGAGAGTGACTAGTATAGGCATGTGTATACAGGTTCAATGGCTGAAACTATGGCTGCGTTTACGCTAGCCACTCCTCTGTCCTCTCTATGGAGAACATAAACTTGTTTCTAAGGCTAAACAAGTGTTGCCTCACTTGCGCTTGTAGTTAAATACATAAAATTGAAACATTGGTTAAGTGTTTGAATATGTCATAACTTTTAAGCAACTTCAAAGCATATTTCAAATTCTATACCATGAAGAGTAACGTGTAATAATAATTACCTCAATTGCACTATATATTACCAGTTGCAAAAGTAATTCTTCTCATATGAGGGAGTATGGTAATGGGAATTCAAGTTCCAAGAAGAAATATATTGTCACAAGTCCCATATTGGGAGGGTTGCCTTAAAAGATGATGAGCCTTATAAGGCATTGGGTTTTCCAACTCCAACAGCTAACTTTTAGGGTGTAGTTCTCTTAAGAATTTGTGCTCGTTACATATATATCGTGGGTATAGAAGATAAGAAATGGCTCTAGTGTCTTATAGGTCATGTTAACTAGGAAATGCTTCTCATTGGGCAACATGTGCAGCATTGCTTGTCTCTATATACATCACGTAGTTCATTATAGCTAGCACAAGCAAATTGAGAACATGTACATACAACATTAAGTTTTGAAAATTTTCAATTATTAACATAAGAAAGCAATACTCTCGACAGCTAGGCAATGATTCAAATTTCCCATGAACTCAATGTGGAGGCAATAATTGATTATGATACTTATTTTCTAATCCTCCTCAATTAGGTCATTTCTATGTTTTTAAGAAATATAAAATAAAACTTGCTTTTGTAAATGTAAAATTTAACAATGAAATGAAACTGAAGGGTGAAATCTGGAGAATGCATAGTAAAAGGGAAAAAAGAGACACGCACATCAAGTAGCTATAGTCTGATTTTCTATGTATTGAGTAACTGTATATGATATTATTACATCTATGTACAATTATGAGACACTCATGGGCAAAAATTGAACTTCTGTGTCAATGATATTGTCTTTTAGATTTTCTCCACCTGGTGATTGAAGAAATTCAAAAGAGAAACTCTGATTCTAATTAGGTTTCTTGATAGGCTTGCAACTCCTGCTTCTAGATCTTGAATGCAAGTCTCTAGATTTTCCAAATATGTTTGAAAATTCTCCATAGATGAATGATTGTGGCTGATAAAAAAAGACTTCAAAGCTACATCCGCATTTTCAAACTCATTTGTGTATGATTCTTCAGAGTCACAACAAGCCACTCTTTTAGGCTGCATCATCAACTTGGAAATCACTGACCATCTTCTCAACAAAGTCTCCAATGAACTAACACTAACTGCTTCTGCTTCTTTCAAGAAACTAAGCATAGACAAAGTGTTCAAAGAAGAATCTTTTGACATTATTCCCTGCAAATTTCTCAAGGCCTTTCTTATTTCCTGCTTCATCTTCTTCCTCAAAGTCAAGTAATTTCCAGCCTCAACTGTGAATTCAGCAGTTTCAATTGGAAAGGATGCCGTCCTGTGCTCTTATATTCTCTTCCTCTCATTTTCCCCTCCATTACTCATCTCAGCCTTTAGATTAAAATTTGAACGGTTTAG
This sequence comes from Acacia pycnantha, assembly GCA_025563575.1. Lineage (NCBI taxonomy): Eukaryota > Viridiplantae > Streptophyta > Magnoliopsida > Fabales > Fabaceae > Acacia > Acacia pycnantha. The sequence continues at coordinate 2,543,521 of JAMWYP010000010.1, read as the reverse complement.
ATTTACTGTTTTATGAATATATTCTTTTTAAATATTTTTTATTGCAGTTTCAAATTATCATGACCAAAATTTAACGGTTTTTGAATTTATTTATTTGATTATATGATATTTTATTAATATTTTTATATAACACTAAATCTATACGACTTAAATTTCAATCTAAAGGCCGAGATGAGTAGTGAGGGGAAGAGAATGGTAAGAGCAGAGGATGGTAGCCAATCCCGTTTTGGCTGCTCTCTTCCTACTGAAGTGCTTGAATTATTTCCTTTAATAGTTGCAAGCAATCCTTAGTTGTAATACTGATATCCAAGAGAAAGAGAAATCCCTCTAAAAGTTTATCAACAGATTTTTTGCTGAATTCTCGCGTTAAGTCTTGTTGTGTGGCTGACAATTGGAGCAACTTAAGAGTGGAATCATGCAAATCCTGCAAGCCATTGAGTTTATGGCTTAGAGAAGATGAAGAAGAAGCAGCTTCAGAAGATTTCAATCTGTTTAAATTCTCCTCGAACTGTGATACAAGAGGATGAGATGTAGAGGGCAAGCTGTAGCAGCGAATATGCATGGAGCTTTTTGTGTTGTTGGTTTCTATGGCTGCCATTTTTCTCTTATCTGAAAACACAAAGCTAGGAGATGAGTTCTAATGGTTGCTTCCTTCTGCAAATATAGCCTGAAAAATGAGAGAGACAAGAAGAATATTTTACTTTCCAGATGTCACAAAGTGATCAGGCAATAGTAGCTCACCTCTCATTTTTTTTTAACCTAGGGAATCACATGAACTCATCTGCCACATATGGGATAATATTGCAGTGTCTCCTCCATCTTAACAACTAGGTTTAAAAATCTCAAAACGGTGAAGAACAGTAAGGCATGCCACCACAGAAGTAGCATCTTTATGGGATCTTGTCTGCAGAAGAAGAGGTCTTGTCCGTTTATTAATACTCCTTCCGTTCCTTTTTATAAGATGCCAATAACCGAAATATAGATAAAAAAAAGTTAGTTAAAATTGGTTAAAGACAATAAATATATAAAAAATACAACTCACTTTCCTAAAACACCCTTATTTATAAAGAAGGTGGGTGGGAGAGAGAATGAGAGGAAAAAGTGATGAGAGAGAATGAGTGGAAAAAAGTGATGAAAGAGATGTATAATTAATCAAGGGGGAAAATGGAAAAATGCATTAAATGTTTACACATCTCCAAATGGTATTTTATAAAAAGGAATATACCTATTCAACCAATGGTATCTTATGAACCGAGGGAGTACTATTTTTCCATCTAGTCTATGAACTTGTCTGAGCTCTGCTCTGGAGGAGGTACTTAATTATTGAATTGTAATTATGGTTAATGGCTGGCTAAGTCTCTTTGTATCAGATCTCAGAAATGTTAATGCAATATCTCTTGTATAGGAACATTACAACTCAGACCATTCTATGATTTCGTTAACCCACACTTACAATAATTCCCATTTATTGTAACACACGAGGGAGAGTACCATGTCTTTTCTTTCTTCAATAATTGCATATTGGATCTTTTATATTGCAAGTAAAGTCATATAGAGCTTTCAGTTAAACTCATCTGCTGCACATGCTGACAGATAAATATAATCATTTTCATTGTTTTTAGTTATATGTAGGAAGTTAGGAGAGATGGACTAATAAAATAATTATTAGAATACTGGCTTATCCTCATAAACACTTCTGTCCATTCTTATGGCTTAACTTGAAGCAATCACAATGCATGAGTGGATAATAAAAAAATTGGTAATTTATATGTCAAATTGACTTGAATAATTGAACCCCATATAGGTCTATCAAGACTTTCAATTATTATCTCATCATCTTCTGTATGTGTGTAAAGGGAAGGAGAAAATAGGAATTGAATATACCACAGTTTTCATTTTCACCTTTTGCAAGATTAATCTATATAGATAACTGAGATTTGGAAGATCAGACAGAAAGGGGAAGATAAAAAAGTAGCTATAATTTGATCCTCATAAGAAGTACTACGTATATTTCATTGACAGAATAACATGCATTTCTGTACAGTTGAGAGACACCCCTGGGAAAAATTTGATATGGATGTCTATAATTACATGTAAGACTATTTTTTTATGACTAATGATTGAAGATATTGAGCAACTGAACTCTGGTTCTGATTAGTTGCTGTGATAGGCCTTCAACTCCAATTTCTAGATCTTGACTGCACACCTCCAAATTTCCCAGATGGTTTTGGAAATCCTCCATAGATGAATGTTTGCGACCGATGAGAGACTCCAAAGCTGCATCCACATTTTCAAATTCATTTGCTTTTGATTCTTCAGAGTCACAGGCTATTCTCTTAGCCTGCATCATCATCATCTTCGAGATCCTTGGCCATTTACTTTGCTTTAATTGTCCCTTAGGATCACAGATAAACAATAGCAAAGATTCTAATGAGTTCACTGTGACATCTCTTGCTTCTTTCAAGATTCTAATAATGGAAAACATCTCATTGTCTTTGTTGTTGGAAGAATCCTTCAAGATTACTTTCAAATTTCCTAAGGCCTTTTTTATTGTCTTCTTCATCATCTTCCTTGAAGCCAAGTATTTTCCACCCTCAATTCTGCATCCAGCTTCAGTACCTCTCCTCCTTATAACTGACTGGAGTTCGTGAACGCTTTCCTTCAAGTAGTTGATCAACTGATTTTTTGTCGCATTCTCGGGCTAATGATTGTTGAATGGTTGACAATTGCAGCAACTTATCAGTAAAGTCATGCAAATCCTGCAAGCCACTGAGTTTGTGGCTTATAGAAGATGAAGAAGAAGCTGCTTCAGAAGACTTCAATCTGTTGAGATGTCCCTCAAATTGTGATAGAATAGGGTGAGGTGCAGAGGGAAAGCTGTTGGATCGAATATGCATAGAACTCTTTGTGTTAGTTTCTATGGCTGCCATTTTTCTCTTATCAACAAACAGAAGAATTGGAGACGATATATACAGTTTTGTTCTGACTCTGAGTTCTTGTGGTTAGCTTCTTCTGATTATATAGCCATAGAAATGAGAAGGACAAAAGGAATATTTTAATCTCCAAGTGTCGCAAAGTAAGCAGGCAATTACAGAAACTTGATTTGGATCTTTTAGCTTCCATGGCACTGTTTGTGCAATGTTTCCTAACTCATATCTTACATATTTAACAAAAGAAATCACCATGATTCATCTTCCTCAGATTGAATAATATTGCACTGTCTCCTCCTTCTGAACAACTTCGAGATTTAAAATCTCAAAACAGTGAACAACTTTAGGGCAAGCCTCTGGAGTGATCAGCATCTTCATGGGATCTTGTCTTTCTAATTTAATAGTACTAATGTTGCCATCTTCTCTACAAACTTGTCAGAAATGATAATGCGATGACTCCTTCACAGGAACACTCCAACTCAAACTCCTACATGTTGGTCAAACTAATCATACGTGTTCTTCCTTTTTTATTGGATTTCTGAGATCCCCATGTATTTTTTTTAAATGCAAGAGTCTCATAAATTATAGTGTCTTTTGTAGGCTACATGTCATACAGCATTAATGGAGACTCATCTACTGCACATGTAGACCAATAATCACAGAAATTATTTTAATTTTAAATCATAAGTAGGAGAGAGGGACCTGATTGTTCATTGCAAACTTTCAATCGTGGCAATCACTATAGTGCTTTATTTATGTCAAGTTGACTTGAACAATGTGGAACTACTGAGGTCTTCAATTATTTTTTCATCATCTTCTTAAGTGTGTGCATGGGTAGGGGAAAAGGGGAGGTTAAGAAATTTTTAATTTGATTCAAGAGAACTCCAAATAGTTAATTACGGAGTATATTACATTTATTCTTAATTAAACTCTACTTTAAGAAAGAAAAAAAAATGGAGAACTGAGATGTAGAGGATAAAGCAACTATTATATGGTCATCAAGAAAATGTATATTTCAGTCAAATAGTAAATCGTATTCACATTCATCTACATTTATCAAGCATTCAGGGACAAAAATTTTCCTGTTTCCCTTTTTTCTCCTAGTGGTTGAAGACATTGAGAAGGAAAACTCTGGTTCTAATCAATTTCCTTGAAAGGCTTTCAACTCCTACTTCTAGATCCTGAATACACAACTCCAAATTTTCCAAAAGGATTTGAAAATTCTCTGTGGATGAATGCTTGTCACTGATGAGAGACTTCAAAGCTGCATCCACTTTTTCAAATTCATTTGTTTTTGATTCTTCAGAGTCACAGGCTATTCTCTTAGGCTGCATCATCTTTCTAATATTTGACCACCTGCTTTGCTTTACTTCTCCCTTCAGATGACAAATAAAAAATAACAAAACTTCTAGTGTATTCACAGTTACATCTCTTGCTTCTTTCAAGATGCTAAGTACAGACAGATTCTCACTCTCTTGGTTGTTTGAAAAATCCTTGAATGCTCCTTTCAAATTTGCCAAGGCCTTTCTTATTGTCTTCTTCATCATCTTCCTTGAAGCCAAGTATTTTACACCCTCAATTCTGCATCCAGCTTCAGTACCTCTCCTTCTGATAACTGACTGAAATTCTTGAACGCTTTCCTTTGATTGTTGCAGGCAATCTTTAGCAATAATACAGACATCCAAGAGCATGAGAGATCCTTCAAGTAGTTGATCAACTGATTTTTTGCTGCATTCTCTGGCTAAGAATTGTTGGATGGTTGACAATTGAAGCAACTTATCAGTGAAATCTTGCAAATCCTGCAAGTCACTGAGTTTCTGGCATATAGAAGTTGAAGAAGATGAAGCTGTTTCAGAAGACTTCAATCTGTTTAGGTGTTCCTCAAATTGTGATAAAATAGGGTGAGATGCAGAGGGAAAGCTGTTGGATCGAATATGCAGAGCTGTGGCTGCCATTTTTCTCTTATCAACTAACAGAAGAATTGGAGATGATATAGACAGTTTTGTTCTAAGCTGAGTTCTTGTGGTTAGCCTCTTCTGAATTATATAGCCATAGAAATGACTAATGAGAGAGACATGAAGAATATTTTAATTTCCAAGTGTCACAAAGTAGGTAGGCAATGATAGAAACTTGATTTGGATTTTTGAGCTTCCATGGCATTGTTCACGCAATGTTTCCCACTCACCAAGCTTCCTAACTCATTTCTTAAATATTTAACTAAAGAATCACTTTGATTCATCTTCCACACAGATGGAATACTTTTACAGTGTCTCCTTCGTAACAACTTGCAGACTTAAAATCTCAAAAACAGTGAACAACTATATAGGGCAAACCACAGAAGTGACCAGCATCTTCATGGGATCTTGTCTAAAGAAGAGTTCCTATCTATATATAAAAATACTAAACGTTTGAAAGAAATAAAAATCATAATGCAATGAAGGCTAATTTATGCATATCAGAATTGATAATGCAATATCTCCCTGCACAGGAACACTCCAACTCAGACTCCTATATGTTTATTCAACCCACCCTTAAAATAATTATAGGTGTTTTTCGAATTTATTGGACACACGAGTGTGATTCCAATGCCTTTACTTGTTTATAAATTTTTCATGCAATGATTGCATATATAAAACTGTCTTCTGCAGGTAACATACCATGCAGCATTTAATGAGACTCGCCTACTGCACGTGTTGACAAATAATCATGATCATTATTTTTACTTATGAATAAGAAGAAGAGATTACTAAGAAATAAAGATTAAAGAACAACTTTTTATTTAATTTAAAAACTCATCTGCCTACAATTGCGTATACTGAATTATTTAATTTTAATAATGCTTGATGGCTAGAGAAATTGCTTCATCTTCAAGATCTCAGTGGTTGCTTCTGGGTGGAAATGTTTCTGCTATGTTCCCTATTCATCATCAATTAATGGATGCTTAAAATTTTTAATAAAATGCGCGTAGCTAAATACGTTCAGGTTAATAACAAAATGAATATTTTCATGCAGTGTGTTAGAAGAACAAATATCAATGAATGGACGTTCAATTAAATGCTGTAGGGAACTGATTCCTTGTTTGTACTACAAAGTAATGAATGATTTTTTTTTAATGTTTTATTACTTTAGTATTTATCTTATTCATTATTAGTTGTTAATGGATAGCATTTTAACAAATTGAAAGACATGGTTGATGTGAATTACAGAGCACAAGGAAGTCTGCACCAAATTATGTTCTGCTTCAGGGAAAACTGTACTAGATAGTACTTGTAAATTGCAACATAGAGATGAAAATTAAATGCTTAGAAATAAAAGGAGGCAGATCATATAATAACAAATATTCTTACTACTGTTCTTTTTATCAAATGTACAACTGCACTTGAGGAGCTAAAATCCATGAAATTTACAAAAATTTCATGCCTCTGGCATGTTGAACTAATGATTAAGGATGTTAAGAAGAGAAACTCTGATTCTGATTAAACGCCTAAACAGAAAATCAAGTCCTTCTTCAATCTCATTGATTCTAGACTCCAATTTTTCCAACTGGTTCTGCAGATCATTGACTTTTTCTGATTTTCTCTCAGTGTGGAACAAAGAAGAATGTAATTCAGCTTCAAGCTTTGCAAACTCATTATCAATTTTTTCTGCTTCAAGTGTGCAAGAAGCTACCCTTTTTCTCTGTATTAGCTTTGAAACAAACTTCCAGATTCCTTGTTTTGATTGTGTTGATCCTGAAATAAATCTCAAGAATGATTCAAATACAGAAAGAGTGATCACTTCACCATCTTTTAACAAGCTAAACAATTGCATCTTTTCACAGTCTTTGTTGGTGAAAGAGGAAGTGAATTTACTTTCATCTCCCTTCAAATTCACCAAAGCCTTCAAGATGGCCTTTTTCACCACCTTTCTAGAGGTCAAGAACCTTTTTGCCTCTACTTGAAGCTCCATTTCGCCTCCTCTTCTTCGTCTTCTTACAACTGAATGAAGTTCCCAGATGCCCTCTTTTGTGTGAAGTAGTGCGTCTTTGGCAGATGAACATGAATCTAAGAGCCTCAAAGATCCATCCAAGAGCTCATCTACCCATTTTTCTTGAGGTTCCTTTGCAAGTGCTTCTTGAGTTGTACCAAGTTGAACTAAGTTCTCAATGAAACCATGCAAATCAAGCAGGCTACTTAGCTTCAAGCTCAGTGATGATGATGAAGAAGAAGATGTAGAAAGAGATGATCCTAATGTGGTCAAGTGTTCCTTGCATTGTAGAATCAGAGGGTGTGGTTTCGAAGGCAAACTGTTAGAACGAGCATGATTATGGGGTTTTTGGATCAAAAGAGAGGCTTCCATTTTTTTCCTCAAGAGAGAAAAAAATGATAATGATTTTTCAATGTGTTCAAATTGAATCACTGATTTGCCTTTTCATCTATATATATATATATATATATATATATATATATATATATATATTAAGGTCATAGGAAAGGACAGGACAAGAATCCAATTTTAACAAGTACCATTAGGTACCAACTTATCTAGATTGAGCCAGAAATGATCAAAGATATGTTAGTGTTATGTCTCCTTAAGATAACCTTTACAACTCATACTTTTATTTTTTAGTCCCTTCTTTTCTCACTCTTCTATAATCATGCTTGGCTTATATTTTCTCTCTTGTGCATTGTATCTTTCAAATACATCTTCATCAGGGGACAAAGGCATAGCTTTGAAACTTCGTTGCTGATATATTTATATCTTGTCTTTTTTCATAAATTGAAAGTGGTGGATTTTAGGAACTAGATAGGCTTCGTTGTCCCCACAATATAGCCAAACATTATTTATCTACGGAAGGTACTGAAATATTATTGCCAGCAAAAGTTTTCTTTGAAGTATAAATAATAAAAGTTTTTGTCTCTAGTGTACTATTGACCTTACGGGGCTGTCTTTTCTGATGAGGAAGATATAGGATTTTCTTGTCCTCAGAACAGGAACATTCATTGTATTTGGATTGTGAACTTTAAGTCCATGACTTATCATTGAGGGCAATAATATGTTCTGAAAATTTTGGGTTAATAACATCGTTAGTCCTTATAGTTTGATCAAATTTTGATTTCAGTCTCTATAGTTTCATAAAAATTTAGATTTAGTTTAATCACGGGTCCCTAAACTCTTAACAAATTTCAGTTTTAGTCTCTATACTTAAACTCAAACCAGATATTTGTGCAACTATAGAGACCAAAACCAAAGATTTAAAACTATATGGATCAAAACCAAAATTCAGTCAAACTGTATAGACCAACAATGATATTAACCCGACAATTTTTCAATTACAAAATCTAAGTCACTAGCTTTAATATTGATTCAAATCATCACATTGGTTCAATACTATTATTTCTTTTTTTCCTGCCTTGAAAGAACATAACAGGTTTAGAAACTTTAGATTTAATTTAAACATCACATTTGTTTTCAAAGAAGAAAAAATATCCAATGTCTCTAACCATAAGTAACCACTAATATTTACAATTCTATATCCCTCAACTCTCCTTTCATCTTATCTTGCAGCGTGACTTGATACTGAAAAAAAAAAGATAAAAAGAAGTGAAATATGACAGATTTGAATCTCTGAACACATATATATTCAATAACAAAAACAATACAATCACATTTATTCAAAATTACATGACAAACAAATTCAATAACAAAATAATGAAATCACATTCAATTCAGAAATGAAGTTTAGTGGTTGAAGATGTTGAGAAGAGAAACTCTAATTCTGATCAAACCCCTTTGAAGATTCTCAATTCCTTCCTCTAGATCCTGCAAACTCAGTTCCAAATTTTCCAAATGACTTTGAAAACTCTCAATAGACACATCACTGCAATATTGCTTGTTGTGACAGAGAAGAGATTCAAGTATTCTATCCAAGTTTTCAAATTCACTTATATTTGCTCTTTCATAATCACAAGCTACTCTTTTAGGCGGCATCAACTTGAACACTATTAACCATTTAATATTCTTGGATTGTCCAATTGAACCACAGATAAAAGATAACAAAGATTGAAGATGACTCAAAGTGATAAGTTCTGTCTCTTTTAAGATTCTGACCATAGGCACAGACTCATCACAACTTTCTTTCTCTGAAGAAGTTAAACTAATTTCCTTCTTATTTCCCTTCAAATTTTCTAAGGTCTTTCGAATCGCCTTCTTCATCTTCTTCCTCCATGACAAGAATTTCCTTATGGAAACCACTACTTGGCCACCACCTCTCCTCCGGCGAATAGCTGATAGAAGTTCTTTAATGGCCTCCTTTGATTCTAAGAGTACTTCTTTGGCAGCATCAGAGAAGTCTAAGAGTCTTACAGATAGCAGTTCATCAACCAGTTTTTCATCGCAGCATCCTCGAGCTAAGGCTTGTTGAGTGTTTAGCAATTGAAGCGCCTTATTAATGCAAGCATGCAAATCCTGCAAGCCAATAAGATTTTGGCATATTATTGAAGATGATAAAGAGCTTGCTTCAGAAGAATTGAATCTCTGTAAGTTCTCCTCAAGCTGAAATATTAGAGGGTAAGGTCCAGAGGGTTCACTTTTGGAGCGACAGTGAAGAGAAATCTTGAAGTTTGAAGCCATGGAAGGTACTTTAGGAGATGAAGGAGATCTTTGTTTTTAAGTCCTTCTGATAACCATATATATATATATATATATGAGGTATATAAGCAAAGCTTGAAGGAGAAAAGAGGAAGATATTCTTTCTCAAGTGTCAATAAGTTGGCATTCACTATCATTCTCTATGGAATCTCGTCACTGTCTGAGCTTTGTTTGTTTCAGTTCCGTGACATAATTTTCACAGCTCACAGGCGTTTCAACAAATACAGAATCTGCCATACATAGAGCTTTCAATATATTGATATAAAATTTTAAAGACTCCTTATTCAAGAATAAAAAAGGGCTTATTAGTCAAACTAATGTAAAATATAGGAGTAAACGTTTACTTATAAAAAAACGAGATAGAGTATAACACATGCACTAATTGCTTATATTTTAGTTCGGAACATTTCTGATGAATTCCCCCTGACATTCTTATTTTATAAATATTCTCTTGATTATTAATCCCTCATATCCTTAATACAGACAATCTTTTCCTAATTTACCTCTATCTATTAATGCTTTCTCAACAATAAGCGAAGAGGAGAGGCAATACGAGAGAAAATACATATCATATTAACTAATTCAACTAACTTTCTTAATCTAATCAAATTACGTATTACGGAGGGAGTATTATTATTAATAATTCAGGTTTCAACGGCTAGTAGAGGCACAATTCTTGTGATTTCAGCATATGCGTTGGTTATGAGATGAAGGGGAAACAGCTAGAGGCAAGCTTCAAATTTGGAAGGGAACTAAGAATCAAAGCTTTGGGGGCATAGATTCCTGGTAAGTGGTCGTACTCTGTAATAACGGTTCAGAATTAAGTTTTGGCTGATAACAGAAAGGCACGTTGGAGATGAGTGTATAAGTAGAAGAACATGTTCCATCTTCCAACTTAATTTTGTCTTGTTTCATTGATCTTGTAAAGCAACGGTTGTTTTAAAAAAAAGGAAAAAGGGAAGGAAAGTGAACAGTGCGTGAAGAATCCATAAAGAAGAGGATTATCAATTCAGAATTCTGATGGGTGCAAGATGGGCTTGAAAAGAACAATGAGGAAGGAGAATCAAGATAATGGGAATGAGACAGAAATGGCATAAACATTAAGATAAAACGAGAGCGCATAATAAACATTGCGCGCCACCCTTCAACTTGGTTGGGAGAACTAACGGATCATCTCCTATACACCCTCGGTTTTTATATATAAGAGTTTTTTTTTTTTTTTCTATGGGTTTGTGTTTAAATGTAAGATCTCTTTTCTTTTCAGTTTGTTTCAATAATAAATACATTTTTTTAAATTTTACCCTAAATTAATTATTATACTATATATATTCTCTTTCATCCTTTTTATCATTATTACTCGCTTATTCATAAATAGGGGCATTTTTTAAATAAAAAAAAAAATTCTTACATAATTATTAATTTAACTATTTTAAACTGTTTTTTAGAATCTCGCGATTTGTTGAAAGGCTCTTATAGAAGGGATTAGATGGACTACATTGTCTCGATCCCATAAATAAAAGTAATAAATTACTATATATCTGCCAAAAAAAATTCACTCCCATAACATAATGGGATTTTAAAAATTAAAGGATTATGCCAGCACCTTGGGTAGTGCAATGGCATGTTAGCTGGCCTTAAGTGCTAGTGTTTGGCCTTATGTCCCTGTATCAGGGTTCGACCCTGCCTGGAACCATTCGGTCCCCAACTAAAAAAAAAAAAAAAAATTAAAGGATTATGTAACTCTGTGACCTCTCCAAAAGAACTTCCGCATAATATAAACAAATGATTAAGGTTCATCTATCAGTGATTTTTTCAGGTGTTTCTTTTAGTTGCGTCGATCCTGAAATAAGGGGTTGGATGAATCACAACCTTAAAAAGAATAAATACAACGTACTAAAAACACCAAGACTATTATATCCAAAAAAACAAAAAAACACACTAAGACTATCTACTTTCTTCATCATTCATCTTCACAAGTAATTATACAGATGGTGGGTTATCAAAGAAACAAATGACTTCAGTCCATTTAAATCACGATATCCCACGTTTTATTGCACACTTAATATTGATTTTTAAGGGGGAGAAACAAATGACTTCAGTCCATTTAAGCTTGACAAGACTTGTAATAGAAATGTGTGAAGTAGAGCCAGCTCATTGGAAAGTTCAATATCATATAAATGTTACGATGTTATAAACCGTTAATGTATGAACAAAGAAATTTGGAAGACTGGGACCCTCTAAGGAACTTACCTAAACAATTAGCAACACATCACGGGTAGCTGCAAAAGGAATTACTAACTTCTACTAGTGCTTGCACAGTTCAGGAAACAGCATCCTACCATAAATCACCCAAAACTAAGCCACAGATCAATCAAAATCCTTAATCACAGACGGTCAAATAGAATGTAGTCATTTCACTCAATGCAATGCCAACGGCACAGCAAAAATCTAAATAAATAAAACATGCATTGAGTAAATATCTAGAACTGCGCTGATGAAATATAACATGAGAACTTGTCTCAAACGTAAAACAAAAATTCTTGGCTAAATCCACCAACACTACAAGATAAGAAATGACATGAGAGATACATAAAGGATCTAGGTGTTAGTAGCCCTAGTGTATATCTGCTGGCTAGCATGTGAAGATACCATCCTGATTGCACCTCTCGCCATCAAATCTCCAATTGCCTTCCTTGCAAGTGATCCATTAATCTGCAGATTACACGAAAACCAATGAGAAACCCCACAATACATGTATAATCAATTTACACATGTAATTGTGCTCAAGAGTTGACAATCATCCACAGCAAAAATTAAGGATGAGAATTATTGAAGCCAGTAATGATTTCATATAGTTCTTGGGCATAAATTTCTTGCAACAAGAATTGTCATTTTCCAGTGTAGTGAGAGCTTAAACACAATCACAAATGTCATCCATCACTAAACTAGTAACAAGTAATACGCTGTTAAGCTATTACTTTAATGCATAGTGAAAATGTGAGTGGATAAAGAGTCAGATGGCAAGTGAGAGTGGAAAAGCAATAATGTGAAAACCGTATGTGTTGAATTCACAACTAAAACCACAAGCAAAGTTAAACCTAATCCAACAAAATCATAAACTTCCCATAAGCATTTTTGTAATCGCGGCTAACTCAGTAAAATCAGGATATTCTTATCAACAAACTCTGTAGCAACTATCGACTTAAGAGGGAAAGTAATGTGAAACGGGAGGGAAAAGGTGGAAGAGAGCAGCCGAATGGCCCATCAACAATATGATCTCATTAGGAGAGCACAAATATTCATATCCCTCACGAACTTGTTAGTAGATCAGAAACTAGATAAAATTTTCCATAGATGTTCCCAGTAAATGCATCAGCAGAATCATTCGTAAACAGAAAAAAAAAAAATCTATGAATTATAGTTTCAAGATTGTACCGGATTAAATAGCATCCATACAAACTACATAACCAACATGAATAAGAATAAAAACAGTAAGAGAGCAATACCCTCAAACGATCAGAGAGAATTGAAGGAGTAATAAGCTTGTATTTGGGTGCCTCAATGAGGAGCTTGTCATAGGTGGCCTGGTCAAAGATCACCATGTTGTTCACCTTCTCCTTTTGCTTTCCCTTGCTCCATTTCTGTTAATCACAAACAAACTTCACTTTAGTATCACATACCCGTATCGAGCTTTTAGTAAATTAACAGAAAACATGTCCCCAATTCATTAAGGATAACAAATACAAGTCGATCCAAACCCTTAGATTACACTCAAAACCCACAATGTTGTTTCAGAAACAGACGGAGTATAACATTAACAAGAAAACCAGACCTTCTTCTTCTGCTTGCCACCACCAGACTTGGCGGGTTTGGATGACGGTGGAGGAGCCTTTTCCTTCTTTGGAGCCTACAAGCGAAAACCAACAGTGTCTTATAAAAAAAAGAGAGACATCGAATTGAATCTGAGAATGAAGATAAAGCTAGGATTTACCATGAACGCGGACGGAGAGGGTGGAAACTGTTTTCAGAGGCGAGAAGTGCAGAGATAGCAACGGTACAGGGAGGCCGGAGGCGTCTGAAATATTGGTGTACTAGGGTTTTCCTTTTAGTACAGACTCGGGGAATTCGCATCAACCCTTCTTATATTGGGCTTTTGTATAGATGGGCTTTGAAGGTGGGCTTTTGATTAAAATAAAAATAAATTTATTATTTGCATGGTTATTTTAATTTTTAACTTTTTTCTATCAATTTTTTTTTTTAACTTTTAAAATATAAAATTTATTTTTTAAGGAAAAAAAAAATGATTTTCACCTCTCCTAATAAATATGCCTCCTAGGATTTAAGGTTATGTTATCCTTCCTATGAGGTGAGATCTCTTACCATACCCGGATCAATAATTTGTCGATATGCAAAAAAAATTTAATGCAAGGGAAGGATAAAGGTTGAAAAGTAAACTACAAATTAACTAAGATTAAGAGAAAATACTTCTCATGTTGTAGGAGAAGTGTATTCTCATGTCACACATACATGAAATGGTGTGATCCACATATATATATAATTAGCATTATATATATATGTGGGCCTTACCATTTCATATGTGTGTAGGAATCTTCTTCTTCTCATGCAATATGAGAAGTTTAAACCCCTAAGATTAAATGCCAAACTCTCATTTTCCACTAAGGTCCTTAGAATGGAAGGACATGGGTCTAACATCAAGCAGTGGCGGAACACTCTTATGGCCAGCTGGGGCCTTGGCTCCAACTGGCCTTCTAAAATTTTCTAAATTTTTTAAAGTATATGTATTAATTATATAATATTTTATTTTGGCCACTAATTTGGCCCCAGCTAATCTCTTATCAAGGTCCCAACTTGTCTTCTAAAATATTTTAAAATATATGTATTTATTATATGATATTTTATTATGTCTCATAGTCTAATCAATCTCTTATTTTCTCTTTTCTTTTCTTTTTCTTTTTTCATTTTTCCTTGCTTCCAAATCACGCATCCTTCCTTCCATTCCTCTCTCCCACGTTGCCACGTCTCTTAGGATTCAGCCTGTGCAGTCTGCTCTGAATCTCTCCGTGCTCTCCACGACTCCACGCCAACTCGCCAAGAGTCCAAGACTCAACACCGTCTGTCCGTCTCCGTCAGTCTCCCTCTTCCTCCGCAACGTCCGACGTCCGACGAGGCGACGACCGACGTCCACACGGGCCAGTGGCCATGGCTCCCCTTCTCTGCTCTGAGTGGTCTGCCTCTGTTCTCCGTCCATAATCCATTCCTCAGACTCTGAGACGGCGAGACTCCGACAGTCGGACGTTAGGACGTGCGTGCTCTGCCTCTGCTCTGAGACTCCGACCTTCCGCCATTGGACCGCACTGCACCACCAGGTATTTGAATAATAAAATTAGTTATTTAGTTAATGTTATGTATAATGTATTTATGTTCTTTTTTTTTTTGCTCAGGATGTATTTATGTTCATTCAATTAATTTCCAGTAGTTGATATTCAATTTATTCAATTTGCTTCAATTTCTATTTCGATTTTGTTGTATGTTGGCTGGATTGGTGATGAATTTCTAAACTTAATGATTCAATTAATAGATTTTGTAGTAGTTTTGTGGAATGGTGATGAATTTTTGGGCTGGTTTAATTTTGAACAACTGTTATTTTGTGGTTAAATGGTGTATAAGAATTTAAATGTTAGGTTTGTGGATTAAGTAGTAGTATTACTATATAAAAATTTATGTTTAGTGACAAATTCATTGTAGGTTGAAAAAGATGAGTAAAGGTAAACAAAAAAGCATAGATGGGTTTTTTAAGAAGAAAGTAACTTCAGAAAGTGATATAGAGAAAATAATTCCTGAAAGTGATACAACTTGTAATGAGTCTCCTTCCAAACGTCAAAGAATTGAAAGTGATATTCCTTTGATTATATTTAAATAATTTTACTAAATTTCATTGTACATATAATTATTGTGTTTGCGTTTGTGATATCTTTAGGACAATGTTTATTTCATTACTCATTGGACTGTGAAAGGAAAGTAAAATTCATGTTTGAGATTCCTACTGAAAAGGTTAGTATCATTACATATCTTGTTTTAATTTATAATTGTCGGTAATTATTTATTTATATTTTCAATGTTGAGTTATATTATTTAGTAAATAATTCAATATGTTTATTTTTTGGTCCGGGCTAAAATAATTTCCTGATTCCGCCACTGGCATCAAGGATCTAGAAAGTAGAAATACCCTCCTTTGCTAGAGCATCATCTATCTATCTTGTTCTTCTCTCTTGAGATATAATTAATCTTTAAATCCTGTTAGTACCTTGCTAGATATATTGTTTGTATAAACATCAAGCTGCATCTATCCTTATAATTACTCTTCGTCAACATGTCAATAAGGTTCTTGGCATTAGATTCTAATACAACTTTCTTGAATCTCTAATCATAAAGCGAGATATAAATCCTTAAAAATGCCCCACTCTTCAGCTTCAAAAACATTACAAGTCCCAAAATATTGAGTGGAACCTGCAATCCAGTTCCTTTCATGATCTCTTATAACTCTCACACAACCAACTCTATTAAGATTGACAGTAACAACTCTTTGATGTTCAATTTGACACAACCCAGAGGGGTGGCTCCCACAAAACATAAATAAGGCCGGTTTGAATTAGCATTGTAAAAATATGTTTACGTAAGTCGAGACAAAACTCTTCTTACATACTTACCTCATATATTATAAATCACTGTTGGAAAAATAATTTTTTCCTTCTAATCCAAACGAGTACAAAGACTGGTAAATTCACTTCAATATATGATATGGGCCTATTCTTCAGCTTTACTTTTAACATGGGCCTTTTCTCATGAGATGAAACTGAAACGAGATTGCCTAAGGAAACTTGAACAAGAGGCCCATGTGAGGATTTTTCTGGGTTTCATTATACACTCAAGATTCTCTCAAATTACTCCTCGTCTTTGGGTTTAACTAGTAAAAGAGTTGGATATTCTCACCAAAGGGAAGAGATTCGATCCTGAAGTTGGTCAAGGCGTTGGGGGAGACATTCTTGGTGATGTAAACTTGTGGAAGCGCATGCTGAAGTAGAGACATGTGTACTCTCAGTCTTGTATGCCTGGGGAGCAAAATCATAACGCTCTGCCCTTGGACTTTGAGTGAACCCAACCCCTCTCCTAAAATTTTTATATAAAAAAAAAAAGATCCTCTCAAATTTTATGGAAAGGAATTTTCTTTAAAAAATGTATAATGGTGCAGTGTTTACTTCCATCCACGTGCGTTTCTCTCTTCTCTTACCTACAAGTTCTTTTTGTTAAGGAAAGAAAAGTATTGATCTTCAAAAATCACAAATTAATTACGAGATATAACTAAAAATATTGATTCGGAAGAGTCCCACTAGGCAAAAACCAAAGTGAAAGAGCAAAGAGCAATATTATTTGAAATAGATGGCCCAGAAAGTGGGAGGTGATTGGATTGCATTGATATGCAGGACTTTAGCTTAGTAGCTACAGGCAAAAGGCTAAGGTGGTCCCTTGTGGTTTAACTTTTAAGAAATTGTGTATGTGAGGGAATGATTTGAGCTTCAATAATTCAAAAGATAAAAAAGGAGAAAAGAAAACATCGTCCAGTCCTTAATATAACACATACTCCTCTGAGCTTATGTATAAGGTATTTCTAGATTTTTCATACAGATAAAGAAAAATTTAAACATCATTAAATTTTCAATAAAATTCAAGAATTTTCCAATTGTACCCTTATCTAATGTACATTATACCCAAGCAAATAAAATCAATACAATAATAAATGAATAACAAAATTGAACATTCATATGAAAATTTTATCTCTCTTCCTTATAAAAACAACCAAAAAATTTCTTCTCTCTCTGCACTAGAGGAGTATTTACCAAATTTGATTATTTTAAGGAAGTTAGTTAAGTTGGTTAATGTTACATGTATTTTCTAAAACACTTGAATCATATTCCTAATCCTTTTTTCCTTCTCTCTTCTCTTATTGTTGAGGGAACATCAATAAGAGTAAATTAGAAAAATATTATTACATATGAAAATCATGTCTTATATTTATGATTAATATCAACTTTCTAAATACATTTTATATTAAGAATAGAATGTAGTACTACCTCCCATCTTAAATACCACATTTGATCCTAATTGTAAGACCTAGTTAACTTTTTTTGAAGAGATTAAAGAAACTAAATAAGTTATTTAATCATTTTATATGTTGTGTATCCTTAAATTATATATTAGTTTATTAGTCAAACTATTTAGTTTGAAAAAAAAAATTAAAAATAGAAATACTCTAAAGTATTTTAATTAGCTTTTTTAATCTTTCCTAAAAAGTCAACTAAGTCTTATAATTAGGACCGGAGGGAGTATAAGATATAGTTTATAATGTAAATTATACTACAAACTATGTCCTATATTTAGAACTGGAAGAATAATTAAGAAGCAAAAACCATATCCACAAGAGAAGTAAGTAACCATATCCACAAGAGAAGTGGATGAAAAACTAACATGTCCAGATTCTGAAGCCTTCAGATTTCGCCTTTTGCATTCAACAATAATTTCAAAACGATCAGCCCCGCCACACACCTGAATCCAAAAGCTACGTCTTTTTAGGCTATCGAGGGGTTCTTCTAATATCATTGGAGGAAAGCGATAAGGGTGAGTGAGGATAGGGGACCATTTTAAAGGCTTTTTTTTTTTTTTAAGTGTGGAGGGAATATTAAAATTTAAAGAGATAAAGGATGCGAAAGGCAAAAAGGAGTACGTGGCATTTTCTTACTAAGTAAGAAATGGATTCCATATCAGAGAGGCAGGTATTAGTGGTTTCTATCTTTATTAACTGCCATGCCCTCCAATCACACTCTGCCACCTCTCCTTTTTAACTTTCTAAACTCTCTTTTTTTACTCTTAACTTTCTCTGATCAAATCAGGATGTCAACTAATCAAGATCTGCGTTACTTAATCCCAACATCATTCAACCTCAAGAACACACGTATTCAACATCATTCAACCTTAATGATCAAGGTATGACTTAGTTTGGAGCCAAAGCAAAAAATAATTAATCAACACTTGCTTTCAAATAATTTGTGCTGACTTTTAAGCTGTGTGTTTACTGTTTAGTCTTCTAGTTATCATGTTCCCTCACTCAAATAAATGAATAACAATTTGATTAATGATATATGGTTATCTGCACAATAGACCTCTAAATCCAAATACTAAGCTAATCCGCTATTGATAGGCAGTCTAAACTATGTTCTTTTTGGGTATTAGATGACAGTATGAAATCCTCTAAAAAGTGATAGAGAGGAACTGGAGATAACATTTAGTCATTGAGTGATATGTTTTAGTTACCAATCTATCTAAAAATTTAATTGTTGATGGAATATAATGGTGTTAAGAGTTAAGTATTTAACCACCTGATTATCATAATAAAGTTTTAGTATTTAACATTGGGATCCTAAAGTTATAATCACTATATTATCAAATGAGCTAAGGCATTTTGCCTTGAAAGATTTTTAGGGAGTAATTTTATTCTGAAAATGTTAAAAAGAGACGAATTTTGACCGTTAGTTGACAATCCTCCATTAATGGAGGTTTCGTGCGCTGCTATGAAAATGACACACGAAGAAGAAGAAAAGGAGGAGTGCTCAAACTTACCTGTGCAAGTCACGGTTATGTGTGTGTATTAGACATAAATATACTATTATACTCTTCCGGTCCTAAATATCAGATAAAGTTTGTAGTACAAATTGCACTACAAACTTTGTCTTATATTTAAGACCGGAAGTAGTAGTTAATTATTATTCACTCGTTAAAAGTTATTTACCATGTACTAGTCCAAACCTTAGAGCATTGGAGATAATGGTTAGGGCATTAGGCTAAGACTGGGGGAAAAAGAGAGAGGACATTTTGCAAGAGGGACTATGGTGCATGATTTCTTTATCTCAATTAAATAAACCAAAATTAGCACCATTCTATTCTTAGTATACATAGTCATTAAAAAATTGAAAAGATTGGAGCCATCATGACCCTACATGCCTTTTTTTTTTTTTTTTATTGGAGGCTGTTTAAAGTAAAGGAGTTTATTCAAAACAATCTTTAATGCTTCGATTAATAAGTGATTTTTTTTTTTTCAAAACTTTAAACAAATTTTAGGTTCTCTTAAGCAATAAATTTTACAACGAAGGATTTTTTTTTTTTTTTTATAACTAAAAAGGAAAACTAAATGTTCGACCAAATGTCTTACCCTAAATTTTCTGAGATGGAACCAACTGAAAAGCATCGAACTTTTCTGAGGAATAAATTCTAGCTTATCCATATTAATACTTAAACCATGGCTCTAAATTTTTCTAAGCACAATGCTAATCAAACTTAGGTAAAGCAAATCCTTGAAAAAAACTAGGAGAAAATGTTGATTGACACAAAAAGAGAGAAGTAAAGTAGATAATTGAATATATTATTTAAAAAGTAAAAGGAACAGGCTCTCACTTCTCTATAAATAAAAGCAAAGAGCATTCATTCTGAGAAATCCAACATCGAATAAGAACAAACGCATCCAGCTACTTCCCACTTTGAAACCAGAGGAACTTTGTTTCTTCCACTCTCAAGACAGAGAACATTCTGTTTCTTATTCACTCTGTTTGATCATTTTACTATATTCCCATGCTTTCTAGTCCCAAAATTGCTGCGGTGTTTTTTACAACTGCAGTTTTTCAATTCTTTCCTTCTAAATATATGATCCTTTCTGCTGTAATCAGCAAATTTCCAGTCCCTTTTGAGTGAGAAAACCTGTAAATCCAATCCCTTCCTTAAAAAACAAGATCCCTGGGTTGTTTTGAATTTTCCTACAACCATGGGTTCAGTCAAATCCTACAACCTCAAAGCAGAGAAGGCAAAGGCAATCCATAAACATCGCCAGCTTCAAAAGATAGCGAGCTTTATACGGTTCGCCGAAGCGTGTGTCGTATTGGTCTTGATCTGGAGGATCTCTTTCCAGCTTCCAATCGTGGTCAAGAACTCCAGCGAATACTTTCGAGATGTTTCAATCTTCATAGTTGACCCTCGCTTTGCCTTTCTGATAGGAAATATCATAATCATCGCTCTCTTCACTATCTCAGGTCATTTCTCATCTCAGAACTCTGAATCAAAAGGTTCAGAACCTGATTTTTACCAGGAGTTCATCCAGAACAGCACAAGGAGCCTGGAGAAACAGATCATAAAAACAGAGTATGGCATAAAGAGCCCAGAGCCAGAAGTCTTTGAAGATCAACTCAATAATTTCGCAGAAAAGCAGATAATAAACACACATATACTTGAATGGAATCAGATCAAACACCGAGAAAACCAGAGCCCCAAGCATATCATCAGAGCAGAGAATAATAAGAGCAAGAAAACAGAAGACACCCAAAACAACAGGGCCTTGGAAGTGACAGTTTATAGAAGGTGTCAGAGTGAGAATTTAAGCTGTGTGATGGAGAGTGAGAAATCAAAGCCCGTGCTTCGACGATCAGAGACAGAGAATAACAGGAAAAAGGGTTCGTATCCAGAAGATGGTATGAGCAATGAGGAATTTCGTCTCACTATAGAGGCTTTCATTGCCAGACAACAGAGGCTGCGAGTGGAAGAAGAGTCTTCCATACTTTAAAAACCTGAAAGCTTCCTTGTCTGAAACTTTAAATCACCACTGTGTATATTGCTTACTGTATTGGGATGATGTTGCTTGTGGTTTTCTTTCTACCTTTTCCAATTCTAAAAATACCATATAGATGCAATAGAAATGAACAGGGTGGTGTGAATAGTTTATGAACCAAATCAGCTGTAAAGGTTGAAGTTTAATAATCTTCTAGACAGCTTAGTTTGTGTATATAATATCACGTGCACCATCTAGCCTGGGTTTCATGTTATTCCTCACCAGTTTTTAGTATTTAGGTGTCTCTGTTTTTCCCCCTTTCCAGTCTACAGTACTCAAATAGTTTACTTGGAGGGTATAATGCTTCTTTAATTGTTGGGTTTAAACATGTTTACCACTACTTAGATTTTTTTAAATAATTATTTTGAATTATCTATCTGGATTTAACAAATTCTATGGTCCATTGTACATGGGTAAAAGATAAAATAGTAAATATAAAGTAAGATATAAGTTATTAACCTGATCATAATTTTGTGCTCTCATTTGGATGATACAAGATGAATGATATTACATCTGATTCTAATTATAAGATCATGTTGACTTTTTTTGAAGAAATTAAGGAAGCTACATAAATTTCTTAATCATATCATATGTTGTTTATCCTTAGATTATATATTTGTTTATTAGTTAAACTAATTAGTTTGGAAAAATAAAGTATTTTAATTAAATTCCTTAATTTTTCCAAAAAATTCAATTTGATCTTATAATTAGGATTGGAGGGAATATTACTTATTAGATGTATATACTATATATGATAGTCCTGCATTGAGTGATTAGAGGATTAATTATAACTATGTGAGTGCATGATTAGTACTTTCATGATAACTTGAGCTATTTTGGTGTAATTGATATGCCTTTAAGTGTAATTAGTACAAAATTCTAGAATGATATTAAGGGCTGAACTGAATTTGATCTGGAAAAAATAAAACTACTTTAATATAAATGTTAATTGTTTTTATGTGTTTAAATATTGATTCCGACGGTTTAGAGACGTTTGTAGACAGAAATTTCAACCTCATACGGAGAGTTACATTTAAAATCTAGATGTTTTATGTGCAATTGAAACTTCTGAATTTTAAGTTGTTTAATTTGATATTTACATAAAAAAATTATAAAATTTATCCAATACCTAACTTTCATTAACTTGCTCTTTTACTAGCTAATTCCCATTTATTGATAGATTATTGGAATTGGACCTCCCCGGTATTAATGTTTATGCAAGTGTAGTTTCATAATGATCTACTCCCTCCGGTTCTAATTATAGGACAATATTTAAGAGTTGATTTTGGTCCTAATTATAAGACAACATTCTAATTTTTATCAACTTCTTCCTAAAATGCCCTTATTTTATTCTCTAAAGTGTGTTTGATTTTTGTTGAGTATGTGTATGTAAGTACGTAGACTCTTCCAATCAATTAAATTTATATATATATATATATATATATATATATATATATGTGTGTGTGTGTGTGTGTATCTATATATGTATATATGTGTGTGTCTACACACAAATATATATAGACACACACATACGCACACATATATGTGTGTATGTATATACAAGTAAGTGTGTGCGTGTCTACACAAAAATATATATAGACACACACACATATATGTGTGTGCATACATATATGTATATCTTTGTGTGTATGTACATATATAAACACACACACATATACATATATATCTTTGTGTGTGTGCATGTTTATATGTGTGTAGATATATGTACACACACATATATATGTATACATATACACACACATATATGTATATATAACAAAACTATTATTTCAATTAATTATAGCGTGTGAAAATGAAAATTTTAGATTGGAGAGGTATGTGACAGGAATTATTGATTCACTTTTACCTATGTCATTTTAAATTTATATAATGGCATTTTAGGAAAATGAGTAAAATTAATTAATTTAACTTCTTTCCTTAATCTTTACAAAATCGGTTAAATATGTCTTATAATTAGGACCGGAGGGAGTAACAAGTAACCATTAGCGGTGGGAATAGGTCATGCTCCTATTAGACGACCTACAATTTGGCCTGTTTAGGGCCTAATCTGACCTAACCTGTTTGTTATAAAGGTCAGGTTAAGACCTATTTAAAGGCCTAAATGTGTAAATACTAAAGACTTATTTTGTTAAGTCCGACTGGTAAGCCTTTATACCTGACCTGTTTACATATTAAATAAATGTAATTATATTTATATCATAAATAACATAATATTTATTGTTTTTCATTCTTATACTCTAATTTCAAATTATATTTATATAGGTTTTAGAGCCCGTTTGGATTGACTTAAAAAAAAGTGTTTTTTTTTAAGCTCAAAATTTGAGCTTTTGAAAAAAGCAGCATTTTAGCTTTTTTTTGTTACTTTTACTTTTTTTTAAAAAAATCATCTAAACACATAAATTAATTTTTTTTGAATTAAAAAAAGTGCTTTTTTTATGGAAAAAGCCCATCCAAAAGGGCCCTTAATAGGCTCAAAGTGTACAAATGTTATTTATTACTTCTAAGGCCTGCAATGCAATATGAAGCCTTTTTAAAAGCCTACATTGTAAGTAGGCTTTTAAAAAGACTTCAGGCCCGACCAGACCTTATGAAAGCTCAGGTCTGAGTCTAAAAAAAATCTTGAATTCAAGCTCAGGCCCAGGCCTTCTGTCCCCATTACAAGCTCAGACCTATTCAGCCAATGCCTAGCTTGGCCTGACCTATTTTCACGCCTCGTAACTACCACTTTGGTCCTATTTATAAGTCCAATTTCATGTAATAAATGAGATTGTGACAGTTTTACCTATATTAATTATACTCACAAAGATAAAGAGAGAACAAACAATTGAAAAATACTCAATTATAAATTAGGGTAAAGTTGAAAATTTACCTCATAATCATTGAGTTAAGTACCTCTCTTTGGTATGTAAGATTTGGTTAAAATAGACTTTTAAATAGAACCAGAGTGGTATAAAACAACCAATCTCTATTGTGATTTTTGGTGGAAAGAAAATCTAATGAAATTTGTTCATATTACAGATGGACGCCATCGATTCGTTGTAATATAAAGTGGGTGGCCATAATGATTTTGTTTTTTAAAAAAAGGGGAAAAAAAAGAGAAAAGAAAGAAAGCAGTTCCATTAGAGGATTCTCGAATTGTGCAGCTCTTGTCCTATTTGTGAAAGCAAATCCACCTTCAACAAAAAGAAAGAAGCAGGTAAAACCACATCGATAGTGAAAGAGAGATGTGGGAAAATTTGTATCATTATGGAGTATTTGATTTTGTTTATTATAAAAGTTTTATCTAATAAAGTGCAAAAGTGATTACAAAGGCGTTACTAAACACCTAAGACCAATAGAAATTATAGTCACCGGCAAGTTTTGAATACTTTTTAACTTCATTGCATTCTATAAACACATCAAAGTGATCAAACTCACACACTGAACGATGGTTATAACTTTTAAATTTATGTATGGATGAAAATCCATAGCCAGTAATCCACCTTTTTTTTTTTTGGTAATCAGGAACTTAGGTGAGTTGGTTTTCAAAGAAACAATAGGTCCAAAGCATGTCTTTGAACTCAAAGAGCACTTACAACAGTACTTACATGTTGTCTACCACAAAGTCTTCCTATCGGTGAGATTCGAATTCACAACCTTATAGTTATGAGCTAACTCTCTTACCAACTGGAATAATCTTTATTGGTTGGCCAATAACCCGCTTTGATCCTTTCTTTCTTTTTCTTCTCTGTAAATTTCATTCATGTTATTTTATCTTCAATCAATCACTATTGTGAAGGAGAAAGAGCCGTTGGAGTACCTGATAAGAGATTTGGGGCGAGAAACGAGCAAAAAGATTGGCGGGAGCAAGTAGTCGCTGAAGCAATGCAGAAAAGGCAGGCAAAGCGTATGGCAAGCAAAGTATCGAAAATGACGAAGGAAGTTGAGATATATAGGTTTGGGGAAATTCAAAACGTTGGTGAAATTTTTTGAATTTAGAACGACAAGGGCAGTTGCGTAAAAACGGCGGCAAATCAGGGCAACCCTAAAAAGGATGATTGATTACACTACTAGAAAATGCCAAAATAGTGACGGAATTTGCGACGGAAAAAAATCCACCGCAAATTGCGATGGAATTGAAAATCCGTTGCAAATTGCGACGGAAAAATAATTCCGTCGCCATTAGCGACGGATAAATAAATCCGTCGCAAAAAAATTGCGATTGAAAACGAATTCTGTCACAATTTGCGACCGAAAAGAAAATCCGTCGCAAAATTTTGCGACGGAATTTTAATTTCCAAAAAAATAAATCTAAGAAAATTACCTCCCGCGTCTTATTGCGCTCGAATTTGTAAAAATTTGCCATAAAAAATAAGTCTGTCGCAAATTTTCTGGCGGGAAAAAGCCCGCCAATTTGCGACGGAAAAATTATTTTGTTGCAAAATTTGCAATGGGCGACTTTTTCCGTCATAAAAAGGCGTTAAAACTAACGTCTTTTTGCCACGGAAGACTATTCCGTCGCAAAAAGGCATCAGTTTTGTGCCTTTTTGCAACTGAAACCGCAAAAGTAAGTGATTTTGCGACGGAATACTTTTTCCATTGCAAAAAGGCGTACATATATATGTTGAAGCATCTGGAGAACAGGCTACTGAGGTTAGAAATTGCCTTGATAATTTCTGTATGGCATCAGGTTTGAAGGTGAATGCGGCCAAAACTCGTGTGTTTTTCTCCAAGAATCTGAACCACATACGAAGGACGGAGCTTTGTGATACACTTGGATTCCAAGTTACTCCTGATCTTGTGAAGTATCTGGGGGTCCCTCTGCATCATAAGCGGGTAACCAAGAGGAGCTATCAAGGAATTGTTGATAAGGTGCGTAACCGGCTATCTGGATGGAAGGTGAATGCGCTGTCGCTAGCAGGTAGAGCTACGTTAATCTCTTCCATTACTTTTGCCATACTAGGCTATACCATGCAAACCGTTTCCTTGCCTAAGGCAACGTGTGATAATATTGAGCAGCAGAATAGAAGGTTTCTGTGGGGTTCTACTTCGGAGAGAAGGAAAACGCATCTGGTGGCTTGGGATACTGTGTGAGCCAAAGAAGAGGGGGGTCTTGGGATGAAGCATCTTCATCGCCAAAACCAATCATACATGATGAAGTTAGGGTGGGGCTGATTAAACGAAGGGATGAGCTTTGGGTGAAGGTAGTAAGAAGTAAGTATAACTGTGGTGATGATGTTTTACCAAGCATTGATTTATCAAAACGGGGATCGAATGCTTGGTCGGGGATTAAGAGCTTCTGGGAAAAAGTGTTGGCAGGTACTGTTGTTGATACAGGCTCCAGGGCGGTTAGATGGAGGCATGATAGGCATGGGGAATTTAATATTAAATCAGCTTACCAAGCCTTATCTGATCTCCCAATGGGGGATGAAGGACCATGGCAACGGATCTGGAAGTTGCAAATAATGCCACGGTGCAGGACTTTTATGTGGCTTGCTCTGCATAATAAACTTCTCACTAATGCGGAGCGAGCTCGGAGAGGGATAGGAGGTAATGGAAGCTGTTCTGGGTGTGGTGCGGAATCTGAGAGCCTGGTCCATGTGTTGCGTGATTGCTCTGAGACAAGGAAACTTTGGATGACGGTTGTGGATCCGTTGGCTATGCGTCAATTTTTCCAGTTGGAGGTTCAATCTTGGATCAAGCAGAACATCCACCGGGTCCATGATCGAGGGAAAGGGAGCTGGTGTGAGTTTTTTTCCACAACCTGCTGGCTGATTTGGCAAACACCAGGATTTTCGAAAATGTATCTACCAGTAATGAATCACTTGTTATTAAAGCCAAGTCTATTATTTCCACTAGTTCGAAGACGAGAGTGCGGCTACAGGGGGTTAACCTAAATAGCCGTTGTGTCTGGTCAAGAGGTGGAGCATGGGCACCACCGAGACCCGACTGGGTCAAGCTAAATGTAGATGGGGCATGTGCAGGCAATCTCATAGCAACATGCGGGGGGGTCCTTCGAGATGACAGTGGATTGCTCAAACAGGGATTTATGTTCAGAGCAGAGGAACTGCGGATAGTCTTCTAGCCGAGTTATGGGTGCTTTTGTTCGGCCTTAAGATGTCTTTGGGATGCTTGGGGAAGCAGAGTGTGCTTGGAATCCGACGCCGAGGAGGTAGTGTCGCTATTGAAAAACCTCTTCGAGATGGGTCACCGGATGCGCTTGTGATTCAAGAGATAAAGAGCATGATAGGAAGGGATTGGGAGGTCTTTGGTGAATTGGATTCCTCGGGAGGCAAACATGGCAGCAGACTATGTTGCAAAGCAAGCGTTTGATACGTGGCCTGGTCTCTATCAATTTCATTCCGCATTTGGAGGTCTACATGATTTCCTGGATAAGGATAAAGAGTCTGTAATGCATAGCAGTGGCTTTGGTTGAGGGATCTCCCTCCTCGTTTAGTATAAAAAAAGAAGAAGTCACAGTCATCCCTTTTTCCGTTCCTTCCTTCTTTTCTTCATACTTCTTTCATTGAAAGAATGACAGAAGCCATGCCTATGCCTGTGAATATGAACAGCCTTACCGAGTTTTTCATCAACGCTCGAGTTCCGAACGGGTCAACTCAGATCAATTACCGTTCTGATTCCGTTAAGGTCAGTCCTCCTCTTCCATTTCTTTTTTTCTCAATTTGATTGCACTCAAGATCATTCCTTTTTTTTTTCCTTCTAAAAATAGTTAGATCTTGTTCCTCCGATTATGGAAAAATTCATTATACCGATTTTTCATTTGAAATTTATATTAAAAGTAGTTTTAAAAGGCCTATTATCCGGAATATTATGTTTATGTTGTTTGGATTAGCTTCTTAAATGTATTCTCTTTTCATTATTCTCAGTTTACTTATTTTTTAAATATTTAAGTTTGTCTAGAAAAATATTTTAGTTATCATGCGATAATATGGGCATGCATATAATGTCTTATGCTATATTTGTATTTGAAGAAATACAAATACTATGTATTTGAAATACTATGTACACATACAGATACATTATGCTATATTTGTATTTGAAACATTGAATGTGTATATATTGTTTCAAGCCTCCCCTTAGTTCCAACTTCCACCCTTGCCTGTGGCGTTGGTGCTCAGTCCAGTCCTGTAAAAACAAGGGTTCAATTAATTCAAGTATTGGTCATAAACTTCTTTCTTTGTTGATTTAATTGAGTCTAAAGTTGCATCTTAATTCTATCCCCTCCCAACAATAAATATTTTGATGATTTAATTCCGTCCCTTCCTTAATTGAGACTCAAATTTCAATTTCTCGTAAGAAAAAGTCATATGTTAACAACTAAATCAGTGCTCGTTAACAACTATATCAATAATGTTAACAACTAACGTTTTATGAAATAATATCATAAAAGGCTCTGGGCCTTTTTTGACACGTGACTTTTTCTTAGGCATCTTTTGACAATTTTTTGGTTATTTGGGTCCTAAAATGGATTTTCCCTAATTTTTAATACTAACTTATGTTGGAAAAAATTGCAAACACAGAATCTTAATTTAGTTTTTGCTTTTTCCCATGAAAAATTTAAGCCCGCACAAGATTCTGTGTCAGCCCGCATAAAGTTGAATTAAAAAAATACCCATGGGCAGTTACTTTGACTTTTTTGTATTTTTAAGGCTGCCATGGATAATGACTCATTTAAATTTTATTTTAGCTGACAGTAAAGAACAAGAGAAAATTATAGAAAATGACATAGATATTTTGGAAATTATAGTTCAGCGCTCTCTCTCAATCCTAATCTTACCCATTGGGCCGCCCATTGCCGCCTCCTTGCCGCCTTTATGTAATTTTCAAAACTATCTGGGCCCTTTTCTATAATTTTCTCTAGTTCTCTACTGCCAGCTAGGATGAAATTTAACTGAGTCATAGTTGTGTTAGCCTTAGAAATACAAAAAAAAAAAAAAACTAACGGTCAATGAGTATTTTTGCTCAACTTTTGTAACCATATAGTCACTTTTACACCCCAAAAAAACACTTGGTGTTAGATACATTTTTTAGAAAACCACGTATGTATTTCTTCATCTTAACCCTTCATTCATTATAGAGTATATTATAGGATTCAATTCAATTTTTATCTATAAGAATTATTTTTCCTTCATTAAATCAAACACACTATTTCAAATTAGGTCTTCTCACAGAACGCTGGATTTTCTAAAAATGAATATCTTTATGACAGAATCTCTAGTCCTTTAACTGAGCTCAGTGGCGGAACCAGAAATTTTTTTTAGCCCGGGCCAAAAAATAAACATATTGAACTACTCCATTTAGTTCTTATTATAAGGCACCAGCTAACAAGTATATTGAGTCATTTTTATAAAACATTTGTTTGTTTCCAAATAGCATTAAATATTTTTTTTCATGTATACCCATAATTTAAAAGGTAGTGAGTGAGAGTAATAATTAATTTTTTTCGAGCAAAAAAAGAGTAATAATTAATATGATATTAGAGTTTAGTATAATTAATAGGGATAATATTGAAAATTACTTAAATTTTAGGACAAATTTAATGACTTTAACTGTTTTTATTGACTTATGAGAATTGTTAGTTGGTTCCTTAAATAAGGATCAAAGGGAGTATTTACGAAATAGTATCAAATAACCTTGAAAATACAAATAAATAATAACCGATAATTATAAATCAAAACAATATATAAGATTATACTAACCTTTTCGGTATCTCAAACAATATTTTTACTTTCCTTTAGAGCCCAATGAGTAATGAAACAAACATTATGTTCACAGAGAAGAAAAAATATTAGTTGGAGCCAAATTTATGGCCAAATAAAATATCATATAATAAATACATATATATACTAACAAATTTTATAAGACCGGTCGGACCAGCTGGGGCCAAGGCCCGAGCTGGCCATCATGAAGTTCCGCCACTGGTTGAGCTCCATCAATTGCAATCTCCATTGAGTGTTGTTAGCTATTAAATTGTAATATAATGATGTTAAAATATAGTTTTCTTTAAAAGATTGCAACTTCTCCCATAAACATAACCATCCTTCTTCTCTTGTTCTTCAAAAATATCAACCAGTCTTCTTCTGTGATATGCTTCAACAGTTCAACTTATATGATTTTACCAAAACAAGCTGAAAACTTAGTAACAAAGAAAGATACAATTCTGATATTTGGAATTTTAATAAATGGTTAATTATCAACCGCTTGCCAATTACCCATGAGATACTAACGTGCGGGCCAGCCCATTTTCCCCCCAATTTCTTTACATGGCAAAAAAATGTAGTCTTTTAATCTTTTTTAAATTAATTAATATCTTAAATTTAAGGGAAATTCCATCTCAAAGCCCAAATTAGCAAAAAAAGTCAATAAATGCCCAAAAAAATCACATGTCAAAAATGCCCCGGGGCCTTTTCTGGTATTATTTCATAAAACGTTAGTTGCTAACATCTATTGATATAATTGTTAATGGGTACTAATTTAATTGTTAATGATACTGATTTAATTGTTAGGATATTGTTAATGCTACTGATTTAGTTGATAATGAGACTGATTTACTTCTTAACGTTTATGAAATAATATCAGAAAGGCCTTGAGGCTTTTTTTGACATGTGACTTTTTATTGGACTTTTTATTGACATTTTTTACTAATTGGGGCCCTGAGGTAGATTTTCCTTAAATTTAATCGATATTATTTTTCTCAAATTTATTTGTTTGTTTATATTAATTAATAATTTAAACACATCTCTTAATTTTTAATTTATACGAAAACAAAATAATCAAACCATTTAAAATGAATTAATACTACAAAAAAATTTAGGGAGATTCCCCATATAAAGACCGTTAAAATAGGGAAATGCTATATAAGGTTGGTAAACTCAATAAATCTTACATTAGGTTAATGACCCAATCTAGGATATTTAAATGTTGGTTATTTTCCAATAACACCCCTAACCCATGTTCCAAAGAAAAAAGGAAAGGAAAAACATGAAGTCAGATGTCATACTCGTTACCATCGTCGCTCTCTCTCATGTGCCTTGAGGAGCGTGAATGACACCATGAGAAGTTGACGCTGTCCCTGCCGTTTTTATCATCATATTGTCATTTAGATCTTTCAATAAGGGTAACCAAAATCTGTGTCTTATCACATGGTTGAAGACGAAGGGGAAATATAGGTTTATGCGTATTTAACCATAATTAACAAACCATCAACTGTACCTACAATAGTTTGGCTTGTGGGATATAGACGTCTTTTAAGGTGAACAATTGTGTTTTTGTTTATGTCAATGAAGAAAGGGTTTAGGCGAGAATATGACCATTTAGGGCAAATAAGAGGCCGTAATATTTGAGGATTTGGATGACGTTTACTTTCTATGACACTTTTAAGCATTGCATTCTAGGAAAAATTTAACCTACAAGAGTGAATCACCTCTATGAGGAATATGTCAAACCCAAAAAAGGGGAACAGAAAAACCGAGAAAGCGAATGAACATACCTAACTTATAATATAGTAGAAGAAAACTTTAGTGCAAGATCTCCAATGATTTTTTTGTCATTAGAGTTTTTACTTACCGCATAAACGTTCTGTCTCCAATTTTTCTCTTTTTCGTTTTTAAATTACACTACTACAAAAAACCCCTTTAACATCCCACAATAGGCCCAATTAACGTCCCTTATTCAAGGGATGTCTATTGAGGAGACGCAGTAAAATTAAATTTTTGACGTCCCAAACTAATTTTGGGACGCCAAAAATTACGTACAAAATGTGTACATAACTGTGATTTTTGGAGTCCCAAAATAACTCTTGGGACTCCAAAAATACAATATACTCCAAAAATACATATAAGGCGTCCCAAGAGTTATTTTGGGACTCCAAAAATGTAATTTAAGGAGTTCCAATAGTTATTTTAGGACGCCATAAATATTTTCTTTTAAAAAAAATCATCTTTTTGGAGTCCCAAAATGATTTTGGGACTCCAAAAATATGATTAAGGTGTCCCAAAAGTTATTTTGGGGCGCCGTAAGAATTTTTTTTTAAATAGCTTGGTACGTATTTTTCACAACCCAGCAATTAAACCCTATAAAAACCATAAACCAGGTAGCCATGATTTTCATTTAACCATCAATCATTAACAATTAAAACAGGTTTTCATTCAAATTTGCTGCCACATCAATGGATTCAGTACAAATTCTTACAAATTTCACACAAAAACTCAGAGCAAACAAAATAGATTATGTTTTGGAAGCTCATAAGTTGCTGCCTCTGAAGACTCTCTACAGGACATCGATGAAAACTTATCCATTTCTCACATCAAACAAATTCGTTTCGACCCAAATATTTAATGGGAGTTAGCTAACACATGCCTTAACAAATTCATTTTGAGAACATTTATAATTTTAAACAGAATTAAATTGTGATTGTCCAAAATCTGTTCTAACACCGGGCAGTTTCTAAATCAAATTTTAATTCACTATCTTATGATTTTAAAATGAGTATGAAAATTTTATGTGGTTGAGCTAAGATATAAATGATCATGTACACTTAATTTCATGAAGGGAAAACACACACACACACACACACACTCATTTGAGCCCCCAATCAGATTCAAACAGAATGCATAGCATCACAGTCACGTTTTGTCTAAAACCTAGGCTTCTACATTAACCTTGCTCCATTCTCATGCATATATCATCACATGTCCACTTAAATCACATCAAGTCTACTTCCACATCATGCCAAGACAATCCACACCACAAAATCCAGGAAATTTACTTACTAAAGAAGGGTTAGGAGGAGAAACTTGCTTAAATGCAAAATTTCCTTCCTATCCCAATGAGTCTATCCAACTAAATTTCTTTTTCACGAAATTGACTAAGAGCAGCTTCAATCTCCTTCCTAAGGATCTCCTGCACGTTTTACATGCCAAGGGAAGTGAAGGCTTATCCACTAATTGGTTAAAAATTATATGAATAAAGAATATACATGCTTTTACCTTTTCTAAAACAGCCCAACAGCACAGCTATGCAATATGTTCTCCAAGCCTCTTAAACGATGACCCAATAACATACCCCTGCCAATGGAAAGAATATATTAAGAATTTAAGATCACGCAACCCAGAAGGACTAGCATACTATAAACTATGGGCAGATATCACAGGTACAGAAGCCACCAATTTACAAGAAATAAAACTAGGTCTCCATGACCATCAAATTAATCTTAACTTTCGAAATAAAAATAATTATTACACATAAAGTCACTGTAATATAGAAGAAATATAACTAGGTCTCCATGACCATCAAAGAGGACAAGACTCTTGTTACAAAACCATAGAATGCTGCTATATTTACTAGTGTATGTTTGGAATGATGATTTAAGTCTTAAAAGCATCATTTCAATTGAGTCAGTATTCTGAACAAAGAGGAAAACTACCATATATTCTACTTGTAGCAGAACTCATTACTTCATAATCCCATTAATTCGTATGTTGATATTGATACATATATTTGGAATTGACATAGCTGCCATGCCATTATTTTTCCTTTTATTTTCATATTCATACCTTTTCAAAAGTATAATCACACCTTACTGATAATGTTAATTTTCAGTAAATGTTTTCTCAGCCTTGCAGAACATGGTATTCATTTATGGAAGGGTAATCAGACTTTAATGCAGCTTTAAACACCATAACATTTAAAATATTTAGAAACCTCACTATCTTAATATATGGAATTGGAAAGATAAGTATTTCTTTCCACATTCTAGTATGAAAAGAAACTAACCTAATAAAACCCTTCATCCCATCCTTATTTCAAACAGAAAAAATTGTGCATGCTCCCATCTTTCCTAGAGTAACGAATCAGGCACATTTTACTTGTAAATACATAGTCATAAACTTTGCATTTATCAGTGAAAGGTTTACAGGTAACTCACACACTATTTTATCTTCTTGGTAGTCTGCATCTTCAATTGTGGTAAGAAATAGAGATGCTTTATCTGGTAGCACAACTCCATCATCCAGCTAGGCCAAAATGAGAAAAAACAGATTATCAAAATACTCTCTACTATTAATACCCTTTATCAAGTAAATGAGGGCGGAAAACAAACCCACTTAAATACCCTTTGAGCACCGCATACTACTCAACGTAGGACTTAGCATCCCATACTACCAAGTCTCCATTAGAATTCTTAAAGGAGCATGTCAGATATGTCACAGAAGCAGCATGTTTTGTATCACTACTTCTCATTTCAAACCATATGATGGATTGTGCTTAATAAACCAAAAAAACTGATAAAAGACATGAACTAAGGGCAGAAAATTGCATCGTTTCAGTTGGAAAGCTATATTTTAGAGCTACACATAGATATTTCATAGTGCTTGAGTTGAGTTGCATCAGAATAGTATTATATGACTATTAGCAACTACAACGAAGATTCCAAGACCATTTCATTCTTGTGAAAGAAATGATCAAATAAATGCCAACAAGTGAAAAGAATGTATGACTTACTCTTGAATAAAAACTTATTCTGATAAATCACATTTTGGTATGTCTTGGTTCTCACAGTATCCTTCAACATTTCCTGCATGTAAAGTGGGTTAGAGAATATAATCAAGACAAAGAGCCTCCCAATATTGCTTGATTAACCAATCCTCAACGGATATCAAACCTTCTAGGCAATAATCATAACTCAATATATTAAATCCAACAGCAAATTGAGCCATATTATCATTCAATAAACACAATTCCAAAACATCAATAGAAAAACTTCAAAACTTGAATATATAGTCCACTAACCTCCGGATACATAGATCTTAGAAGAACAGAAGAATTAGCAAAAAAACCTAGTGAAGCTTATAGCACTTTCATGGTAGATAAAAATGCGTTTGGGACTATCCTTCTTGAACTTTTGACAAGAAAAGGGGTTCAGAAGATTAACAATAATGGTTTTAAATAGTTCCGGTAGGTTAACGTTTAGATTCCAAGCATCAATTGAGAAGCCCAAATCCCACCCATCGATTTACCTAGTGAAGTGGTCCATTCCATTGAGAGTTCATCATAGTAGCCTCACCTTGACCCATACAGCACCGTCGGGAGCCCTGGAGGCACCCATCGAAGATCAAAATCGGAGGTCGTCTCACAAACTCAATGAATGCAAGCTTCCATACTTCTATCCAACCTGCAACTTCGACTGCCGCCATTAAAGACCATTCGGCACTCAGACTTCAAAAGGCCATCCCACAAGGAACACCCAAAAATTGAAAGACGCACTCAGAATCGAGGGCGAGACAGTGAGAGGAAGAGGCCGTGGCCAACGCGAGAGGGCGAGCGCGAGGATTGAGGGCAAGCGTGAGAGGCCGAGATCCTAATCCAGAGAGACCGAGAAATGACAAGATTCTGAGCTGGCTGAGATCGAGAGAGATGGCGAGAGGGTGAGAGAGCAATAAGGAGAGAGCAGAGGATCTGTTCGAAAACCTAAATTGGTTTTGAGATCGAGAGAGATGGCGGGACTCTTGAGTTTCTAACTGATTTTTTTGGGCTCCAAAAAATTTTCCCACAAAAAAAACTGCACGTAAATTTTTTTTTTCCTGATTTTTGGAGTCTCAAATTTTATTTTGGGACGCGAAAAAATCTTCCCAAACAAAAAGTTGCTCGTCAAAAAAATCCCACTGCCCAAAAAATGATTTTTGGAGTCCCAAGTTGTATTTTGGGATGCCAACAAATTTTCCCTCCTAAAATATTGCTAGCCAAAAAATTTCCCTTGTCTAAATATTGCCCAAAAATTGATTTTTGGAGTCCTAAAATATAATTTAGACGCCAAAAAATTTCCCAGCAACAAATTTGGCTTGGCGCCATAAAATTGAGCCAAAATAATTACAAAAATGCTACCGTGTTCGCTTTTTGCTTCCCTTTTTTTAAATAGGGACGTCCTTTAAGGTAGTAATAACCAATTTTTATAGTAGTGTTACTAATGGATATAGAGGTAATTTGGCTCAATTTCTAAATCCCTAATTGTATTACATAACCTTATTAATAATTTGTTAAGTTTAGTAACCCAAATTAAAATTTGGGTAATTCAACTGTCTTTATATAAGAATTTTCTAAAATTTTATGCCAGTATATTAATTTAAGGGGATAAATACCAATTTTGCCACAGAAGTTTTGGATTTAGAGCATCCAGCACCCGAAAGTTTTTTTGGTATCATTTTTTCCCTAAAAGTTTACAAACGTAGTAATCTTTCTCATCGGTTGATCTTGACTGTTAAAAAATTGATCATTTTTGGTATTATTTTTGTCCCGCAAGCTTACGTAAATTTGCTCCTAAAAAAATTTTCAGGGTAAATTTGCTCCTAAAAAAACTTATTGGGCATATTTGCTCTATTTTGTAAACTTCCAGGGGTAAAAATGATATAAAAAAACTTCTAGGGTGATGAATGACCCCTAACCAATACTTCAATACTTCAATGACAAAAATGATAATTAATCCTTAATTTAAAGCTCTAATTGAAATTTTTAAAAATTAAATTGGATGAAGACGCGGAAAGGTGAAATGGAAAAGCGCGCGGGGTTGGAGATGTTCCTAGCGAAATTTGATGCCTCACGTGTCACTTTGTTAGTGAATCTTGGCTTTCCTTTCACTTGGGGCCGCTGGATGCAATTTGAAATGTGGGGCTCCTTTCATCATAAATATCAAACGAGTCTTAACGGCCTCATCTTTGCTGGTGCTAGGTCTAAACGTATTCCATCATTTTCTTTTGGACAACTATTCCATCATCTTCACTTCATTCACGGGTTGCCAAGATTGGCTCTGAGCTATCAGCTATGGACCAGAAGTTGATTGAGAAGTTGGAGTCGGCGGTGTCGCACCTGGAGGCGCTGTCGACCGGACTACATTCTTGCGGCGGAGACGCTCTATCCGGTGTCGATGTGGCGGTGGATCCTTCGATTATTGCCTTTGGCGATCTGATGGACCAGTATATCGGCAGGTTTTCGACTGCTGCAGAGAAGATTGGAGGACAAGTTCTCCAGGTCTCCAAGTTTACTCAAGAAGCTTTTGCTGTTCAGAAAGAGCTTTTGATTAAGGTCAAGCAAACTCAGGTTAGTGCTTCCTCGACATTTCTCTCCATATTTTATTTAGTATTCTTTTGTTTTCATAAATGGATCTCTGCTATGGGGAGCAGTTATTGGTGTATATCAAGTTTCTGTGCAATGAGGAAGCGTTCACCTGAATCAGTTGATTTTGGTGTAGAATAACGGATTTAGCTCGCATCATTAGGTCAATGTGAAAATATTGTTAAACAGTCTTCATGTTATTATCTATAACATACTATTTACCTTGGATAGTTTAGTGGCAAGTAAATTAAATGCAATGTCATGCTTAGTTAGCTTGCTGAGAATGTTACAATGCGAAGATTATAGGCCGTGTGCATTTACTGAATATTTAAACTTCTTTCCTTCAGGCATAATAGTGAAACTCCATGTTTGATGGAATTCCTGGATGTACCCTTACATGTGGGTAGTTCGATTTTATTTTATTTTTTTAAAAATTCTGGATGAACAGAATGATATTTGGATTTCATTAGTAGGAGAGGGGAATGCATAGATAATTAATCATGTTTAAGTTTTATATTATGGTATCTGCCCCTGTGACGTGCATGAAATGGTGATTGCTGTTATATCTTTATCATACAGAAGCCTGACGTTGCTGGATTGGCTGAGTTTCTGAAACCTATGAATGAAGTGATCGTAAAAGCTAATGCAATGACTGAAGGACGGAGTTCTGATTATTTTAACCACTTGAAGGCTGCAGTCGACAGTCTCTCTGCTCTAGCATGGATTGCATATACGGGGAAGGATTGTGGTTAGTGTGCATGATTGTTTCTATGGGGAATTCTTATCTTCTGGTTTCTTATTTGTCTTTTTTTGTTTCCAGGTATGAGCATGCCCAATGCACATGTGGAAGAAAGTTGGCAAATGGCTGACTTTTATTGCAACAAGGTATTCTGATTCTGAATATTATTTTGTATATATTTTTGGCAATATCTGAGACGCAGGATTGTGTTGACTTTTATTGTTTTAACCTCATGGGCATTTCATTGCATTTTCCTTATTTCATTTTGGTTGCTATATCATTTATTTATTTTTGGGTAATAATCAGGTGCTTGTAGAATATAGAAATAAAGATGCAAATCATGTTGAGTGGGCCAAAGCTCTCAAAGAGTTATATCTACCTGGCCTGAGAGATTATGTCAAGAGTTTTCATCCTTTAGGTCCTGTATGGAGTTCAAGAGGAAAATCAATTGCTCCGCCTAAAGCTCCTGCACCTAGTGCACCCGCTCCACTGCCTCCTCCTCCTACATCTTTCCTTAGTTCTGAATCATCTCAGGCTTCATCATCCAAGCCAAAGGAGGGAATGTCAGCTGTTTTTCAACAGATTAACACAGGGAATGTCGCTTCAGGTAGATTATTCCCACCTTTTCAATTCTTGATTGTTTGTTTGGCATTTATGAACCATAATTTTTTTCTGCTAGGTTTGAGAAAGGTTACAGATGATATGAAGGCAAAGAATCGTGCAGACAGAACTGGAATTGTCGTAAACTCTGATGGGGTTGAGGTCCAATGTCAGGTAAACCCGTTCCTGCTTTCTCTTGTGGTTTTTAGGGCTTACTCTACTGTGATGACAACTTGGCTCATCAATGCTAGCCCTCATATCATGTAGTTGGTTGCTGCGATATAACATGTTCTTTTAGTTGTAATCTCTTTTCTCTGCTTCACCCTGTTCCATATAAGGGTTTTTTTATTCTTTGTATTTTTTATGGCAATGAATTTCCCTTTTTCCCAAAAAAAAAAAAAACTTTTTTAATCAAATATGAATTTAATTGTAATTATGGCCCCATTAACTAAGGTAGGTTCAGCTCCAACAATCTCGGTGGACAACACTTCTGGTTGCCATCACAGCCAAGTCAGCTGAGGCCAATGCAGGGTTCACACATGCATATAAAGCCACACATAGAATGTGAGAGAAGAGTTACCATTTAGGCACTTTACCAACTCTCGAATCGGCTTCCCACCTTTCATCGTCCGAGGCAAATGTCGGCTCCTACAAACATATATTCACGGACACTGGTTATGATTCATCCAACCCCCTTCATAATAAAAAATACTAGGGTTGATTATCTTCACTAGCCATTACTCTTAATTCTCATTTTCGGGCAAAAGGGATATACTTGTAGGAAGTGGTGGACCCAGGATTTTAGGTTTGTGGGTGCATAATTAGTGGTGGGATTCGGAGGCAGTGCCCCCGAATTTTTTTTTAAGGAAAGTTTTAAACGCATTAAAAAACAAAAGAATATAAACAATAAAAGAAAAGAAAACTTCAACTTAACATAGAAAAATAATAATCAAGAGTCAACCAACCTTTACATCAGAACGATTACAAAAGCATTCTTCGATTCTTCATTCCTTGAAAATATTGCATTATATCTTCATCGTGTGGAAATTGGATAAAATAGGAGCTCATTAAACCTTTAAATTGGGCCTCAAATTTTGGTCAAACCCAAGGAAAGGAAGGAAGGAAAAATCAAAATGGGCCTAACCACATAGTTGAATTTGAACCAAGTGGCATGGAAGTAAATAAGTATCTAGTTGGAGGACAATTGTTCCCCTAATTCTTTCAGCCGAATAGGACCATTAAATTATCCATTAAAAACACTATTCTTCCCCTGCAAGGTCGGACATTACGCACAAGAAGAGTCGAGAGGGGGTCACCGAAAATTTTAAGAAGAGGAAGAAAGAAGAGCCAAGTTCAAGAGGTAAGATTTTGTGTATGGATTCCTATCCTTTCTAACCTCCTTCTAGTCCCTAAAAGCTCTCTTTCTTTGGTATATAGAGGTGTTGGCCGAAACTTTGGGTGAGTTAAGGCAAAAGAGAATGCAAACGACGGAAATGGGAAAAAAAGGGTAAAAGGGGCTTGGCAGGCTAGAACCCGCGACCTATTGATTAAGAGGAGGACTAGAGTGTTAACCATCTGTACCACTTATAAACATTGTCACTAATTTCTTTTAAATTATATATATTTTGTGTCTGCACTTGTCCACACTAGCACAAGTGTAGGTCCACCACTGCTTCCAGGTTTTCCATCCATTTTTGAAAAATCATAACTAAATCTACACAGATTTGATTGAGGTGGTTCCAAAGGTTCTAACCTTTACTGAGTCTAGTTTCAGGGGAAAATATCATACCTAGCCAATTAGACGCACAACATTCCAGAAACCTCAATCAGTTCAACTTTCCCAGAATTGGTTCCAGTTCTAGTGCCACAATGTTAACAATCCATATCTTACAACCTACTAACACAAATGACACATATTATAGATCAAATTAAAGTTTAGGATGTCTACTACAATCCTGCAAAGTTTTAGGGCCATGGGACAACATTTGCCCAGTCAAATATATGACACAAACACACTGCCACATAGAAACCAATATGGCAGCAATTAGGGTTTTTGTCCAATTCAATTCCAATGCTTTCAAAATCACTTCCTAACCTTTACCCTACACAATTTTCCATTTTAAACTCATTAGACACATCAAAATAGACAAAATCTCGTCTCTTGTGCATGCCCTGTTCTGGAGAAAACAT
This sequence comes from Acacia pycnantha, assembly GCA_025563575.1. NCBI lineage: Eukaryota > Viridiplantae > Streptophyta > Magnoliopsida > Fabales > Fabaceae > Acacia > Acacia pycnantha. The sequence goes on along the minus strand of JAMWYP010000010.1, from coordinate 2,502,582 downwards.
AAGCTAGGGAAAGACAAGATTGATTTCTCATGTTTTCATTCCATAATCATCATAATTTGACCTCTAATCATCCCTTCGCTTATAGTTTAGGCCCTAATCAAGCAATTACCATGTTTTAACAAATTGGACAGAACCTCATCATAGACTTTTTGACTTCGAAAATCACATAAAATCTAGAAGGAATTGGTTCTCCCATAAACAACATCAAAAATCATAGCAACAAGGCTAGATTCAACACTTACCTTCGCTTTTCTTGAGCTTTCTTGATTGCAATGATCTGGATTACATAACAGGAAATCCCACAGGGATATACACATCATTTACAAATTCTAAAATTAATTATTACACAGTTACATATGTAAACTATAGATGGCCAATAATAGCCTTGGCCCAATCCGGGTTCGTCGACCGCCTATACCCGTCGCCTTGCCTTAGGAGCTGCATCCACAAGGGCTGGGATTGAAACTAATCCCAGGGTAACAGTTAGTCTCACATAATATGCATGCGCAGTACATGATAAGGAACCATAAAACAAACCATTCAACAATCAGAAGCACATAACATAAACAGTACCAAATGGAAACAAAGATCTCACATGACATCGATTGCAAACAAAGGATCCCACTGATGCGTTACCACAGTGCTGGGCATTCAACTGGCTATCGCCCCATAATATCTGAATGCCAACTAGACTTTGAGACCCAAGGACCCCCGGTTCACTAAGCCATACTGCCTATCACATGTCCTCAACACATATGACACAACATGATTCTCACATGCATATAAAGCCACACATAGAATTTGAGAGAAGAGTTACCATCTAGACGCTTTACCAACTCCAGAATCGGCTTCCCACCTTTCATCGTTCAAGGAAATTGTCAACTCCTACAAACATATATTCACGGACAACTGGTTAAGATTCATGCAACCCTCTTCATAATAACAAAATACTAGGGTTGATTATCTTCACTACCCATTGCCCTTAATTCCTCAATTTCGAGCAAAATGGCTATACTGCCAGATTTTCCTTCATTTTTGAAAAATCATAACTAAATCTACACAGATCCGATTGAGATGGTTGTAAAGGCTATATGACCCTTACTGAGTCTAGTTTTAGGGAAAAATATCATACCTAGCCAATTAGACGCACAACATTCCAGAAACCACAATCAGTCCAACTTTCCCAGAATTGGTTTCAGTTCCAGTGCCACAACGTTAACAATTCATATCTTACAACCTTCTAACAATATTATAGATCAAATTAAAGCTTAGGATATCTACTACAAATCTGTAAAGTTTCAGGGCCATGGGACAACATTTGCCCAGTCAAATATAGGACACAAAGACATTGCCATGCAGAAACCAATATGGTAGCAATTAGGGTTTTTGTTGAATTCAATTCCAATGCTTTCAAAATCACTTCCTAACCTTTACCATACACAATTTTCCATTTTAAACTTATTGGACACATCAAAATAGACAAAATCCCATCCCTTATGCATGCCCTGTTCTGGAAGAAACATAAGCTAGGGAAAGACAACATTGATTTCTCATGTTTTCATTCCATAATCATCATGGTTTGGCCTCTAATCATCCCTTAGCTTATAGTTAGGCGCTAATCAAGCATTTACCATGTTTTAACAAATTGGACAGAACCTCCCCTTAGACTTTAGGGCTTCCATAATCATAAGAAAGCAAGAAGGAATCTGTTCTACCACAAACAACATCAAAAATCATAGCAATAAGGCTAGATTCAATACTTGTGTTACACCGCTACCGGCCTCACCCTTTTGGGTGATGGGTTAGAGGGATTCCTTTTATTGGTTACCTTTCCATTGTTACTTGTTCCATTTTAACTTATATCAGAGTGAGCGCAACAGAGCATTATACCGGTTTGGAATACCGACTGTACTGATAAAAGTGCAATAAACAAAAAGTAAAAGCCCCAAAAGGGTTAATGGTACAATCATCGAACATAAAATACCAGAGATAATATACAATCATCCCAAAATAAATACAAAGTATAATAGGGCATTCCCTATCCTTCAATCAGTACTGATATGCCCTACCTTCTCCAAAAGGGTCTTTACTGTTGAGGCACGATCTCCTGTACCTACAGATCCGTCTGGAGTTCAAAAATGAACCCTAGAGTAACTGTCAAACTCATGTACTACATGTGTATAGTGTATGCATGCAACCATATCATGTGAAATCATAATCAATAAGCCAAACATACCGCATATGCATTCAGAAACATAACACAATGATCATCACAACCCGTTGAGCTGCCTTACCAAGGCAAGCCTCGGATTTACCGGAATCATGACCCATTGACCCGCCTGAACCAGGCCATCGCCGGACCTAACAACCTGTTGAGCCGCCAATCAAGGCAAGCCCCGGATTACTCCTCAGCTCTAGGAACACAATAGTTAGGGACTCGAACCCCAACATGCTCTGTATGCATATTTGGCAAAACAAACATGGCAAACAAAATACAACAAACACATATAAAGTACTTGAGTAAGCAATTACTACCTGTGGAATGTGTACTATCTTAAAGTTTTATGATGCCTGATAACTTTCCAAAATATGCCTTAACCCTAAACAACATCAAAATACCTTATTTTTAGTATTTCCAAAAATACCCTTCCATTTTTCAAGATCCGAGCCCTAACAAAAAATCCGGAAATTCCAGTGACTTTGGCTCAACTTCAAACATTTTTAATATATTCCAAAAAATCCAATGGTCATGAAATTTGTGGAATCAGAACCCTTAGGATGTCTAGTTTACAGTAAAAATACTTTCAAAGTCCAAAAGGGTTCATATTTTGTCGTGTAACCCAAAATTTATCCACTGGTATGAAAAATACTGTAGCTTCCAGGACACTTTTCAAAAATTAATTTCTCGCAGATGAATAATCAAAAAGGCGTCAAATTTTATATTCAAATGAAGCTCAAGAAGTCTAATTTATGCCTGTAAAATTTCTGAGCAAATGGACTTCATTTACTATTTTAAAAACATGGATGAAGCTTCGTTGCCCAGAAAACCCTGAAGCTAGCAGCAAGCTCTTTTCTTGAGTTTTCATGTTCGTAGACCTTAACTCTGACCTAACCCCATACAAAATAACGTTTTAAACCCATTGGAACCCTTAAAAAAAAATATCAAAATCAGATCACAACTCCAGGCTCTAACCAGGTGGACGGAAACCCTAACTTTAAACTTTAAAGGCTTAGGTTTTCGGTGTTCACCTAAAATCGGAGCTTTAATCATTGATCTGACTTCTTCTCTAAGTGTTGGAACCTTGGCTGGACCTTCCTCTTGCTCTGCTTGTTTCACCCTCTTTCAGCCAAAAGAATGAGGGTTTCTGCCTTTATAAAATAATCAAAATGATCCGGGTGCACTGTATTATCCGTTTCATGCTTTTGTCCACTGGCTAATAGCATAGATCAAGGTTTACTGACTTAATTCCCAAGCAATTCCATAGTGTTCCAAAACTTGACCATGTGGCGCATTGCTGCCCATAGAAATCAGACTTTTATCTTTCATAATGTGTAAATTACCTTATATTACCTGCAACACCCTTTTGTCCAGTGGTTAAAAGCATGTACCTTGGTTTTTGGCTTGTTTTCTCTATTCTTTTTCTTTTTCTTTAAGAAATTCTAGATAATTCCAGGCGTCAATGTGGCGCATTCTGGGCCTTAAAAATCTGATCCATGTGATTTTATTCAATTTATCCAATTCACCCTTTTATCCATTGGTCCTTGTAGTGCATCGCTGGTTAAAAGGGTGTTTTGTTTTCTACTTTTCTTCAAATTTTCAGATCTTTTTCCCTGATTAAGCCTTCATATATGGCACCATTATGCACCCTCAAATAGCCCAATATTTTTTCCATTTTATATAAAAAAAGTCCCTAATTGGTCCTTATCGGTCCCCTTTTCACCGATTAACTTCCTTTGGACCTGTACTTTGTGTTTGGGCTTAAATACAGATAAAATCATCTGATTTCCTCTCCTATTTTATGAGTGGACGAAATTCACCTCTTAAGGGGTAAGGAATTGACTATTCTACCCCTGTAATCATTACTTACTTTTTGCTTTTTAATCCCGTAGTGACACGTGTCCTTAAGTAATTATTACAACTGACATTTTATTTCCAAAAACGCAGGGCATACCCGACTGCCCTGAAAATGCTGTATACCTTCTTGTACCGGCATATTTTCACCCAACTAATTGTCCTATACCTTAGGACATAGTAAGTGGCATCTTTTCCAACCGAATTTATACCGTATAGGTCTTTTGTACCCTTTTTTCCAGTGGCACTTTAATTCCACGGTTTATACATACTAGGTCCACTGACCTGTATAGTTGAGTTACTTAGTCCCTGAGAGGCTTCCTGTCTCTCGTCATTCTTGGGACTCTACCCAAACCGGGCTTAGTCGCACGCCTACTTTAGGCTTACTCTCAGTTCTCAGAGTCTAAAATTCAGGATATTGCAACTTGCTTCGCTTTTCTTGAGCTTCCAAAATCACAAGAAAGCAAGAAGGAATCGGTTCTACGCACAAGTGCTTGCTCAAGGATCTTTTGAGATCCAAGGTGACCAAGTCCCATTATTTCAAAATAGATAACAATGGCAGTTTATATGTTCATTCCATTCTTGCCACCATAGAGAATTGTGGCTGTCAATGCTCCATTAACAGTGAAATCAAGTAAGCTTGCCATATGAACGTTGGATGTTCTATGAAAATTAGTGATTGTTGATTTCTTGAAATCAAAGCATTTGCATTGACCTCCAATTCCCATCCTGCTGTTGTCACACCAAAAAAATTCTCTTCTTCGTTGAGAATCACATGGAGTATGTCTGTTACAACTATAAAATCTTGGGTGGTAATTTCCATGGTGGCTTAAGCATTACGACCTCCATTTTGCTTCTTAGGAGAGGAAAGACAGCCTATCCTGGACTTAAAGTACACTTTCTCCCCTTCATCTTGCATCATAAGAGAAAGAAATAATAATTTTTTAGAGGTTCTTTTCATTCTCTCTCTTACAACCTTATGTGGATTCTCATTATATTCTAAAATGCATGCTTGACCACCCTTCAATAAATAATAAATAACACCATCTGTTCCCTATAATCCATTGAGTGCAACTTTGATAATATTAAAGTATCAGGGTAGGTGTTGATAGAATCTAGAGGCCTAGTAGAAACAGGAATCCTAATACTCCAGGCATCAAAGAGGTTCTTAACATAGTAATAAAAGATGCTAACATACCTCTGCCTAATCCAGCAGCAATTCCATATGCCACCCCATCGAAGATTTCTAGGTAGACAGAACTCTCATTCGCTGCAGGAATTGCCTCTTTTAAGGCACTCTTAAAAACTCTATCGACCTTTCTGCACTCATTCTTGCTGTCTTTTATGGTTGGCTTGCTCAAACTAACCAACAAGAGTGATGCATATGTCCTCTCTTGTTTTCTCATGACTTCAGCAGTCAAAAGCCAAGAAAACTTTCCTAGATGACACAACACTGCATAAAAACTCGAACTGGGTACCTAACGCATAACTCTAATGCCCATCCATTTTATTTCTTCAAGAGTGGTATCCATAAAATTTCTCCATGCGAACCAAAACTTATGAATGGATAACCAACTCGTGCACAAACCTTTGAACCCAGAACCCAACCATTAAAGAGAGCAACCCTGAACTTATTGCTTTTGGCGGTGTCGTCATTGAAGGAGTAAGAAAGCATCGCTAGCTTCTTGATCATCTTTGTCTCTAATGCCGTTGCATCTATTTTCTTTAGGTTGTCGCTCGCAAACGCAGTAGAGGAAGATGACGTTGTGTCCATGTGCGCTTTTGTCTTTGTCGAGCTTTCAGAAGTCGTGATCGTAGAAACGACGCCCTTGCTGCCTTCATCCACATGTCTCACTTGTTGGTAGTAAGTAGGGTTGGGCCAAAAATACTCGGGCCCAGTTCTGGATTGTTTGGGTTACATTAACCCTAAAGCCCTGTTCCTCTTTTTCTTATTAAGTTTCGAGCTTCTACCCCATCCCCATTTGATTTGTTTGACCAGGTTCACCCAATCTCGTTCTCTTTTTTTCCATTGCTGGTTTATGCTTTTTCTCTTTTTTTTTTCCTGCTCATAATATTCCCCATGTTTAACTCCAGTCTCCTCGACATTCCCTCTTCTCTTCATCCTCATTCTTACTTCTTCTACAACAACATTTATTTGGTTGCTTCCATGACTTGGAAAGCTTCAGCTTTCATCTTTTCTCTTGGGCTGCAACCAAAAACTACTTCTAAAAACTACTTCTGGTTTCTTTTTTGATGAAAACGATGACAATTTTAAGTGTTCCTGAGCAGGTGATTCACACTTTACCCAGTCTCCCCCTTGCTTATCAATTTCCCATCGTCGTGCCCAAACCCTCTTAGCATCCCATCCTTTCTACATTTCTTTACTTGCTGCTTCTATTGCAACATATGTAGGCCAGATATCTACGGTATCTTCAACTTGAAAAGCTTCAGCTTTTACTTTTTCTTTGGGATGTCACCATTGGCGGACCTACATAGTAGATTGGGGGAAGTGCCCCCCTTGAATTTGGGATTTTGATTTTCTTTTAAATTATAAATTAATATATGTTTGAATGATTGCCTACCCTTAAATTAAGTACCCACCCTTAATACATTAAGACTGCACTTCGTAATCGGATGGAGGATGAATGGTTGAATGATTGTTTAGTGCCTTATATTGAAAAAAGATGTATTTGATAGCATTGATAATAAGACAATTATGATGGAATTCTAAAAAATAAGGCCTAGAATGATGACATTATAATTATTTTTATTGTAATATACTTTTTTTTATTAAAATATTTGTACTTGAACTTATTGAGTACTCACCCTTCATTGTAATTTATGTAGTTGTATTTATTTCTAATAGTACTTAGCCTTGTTTTTCTAAATGACAGGTTTGTAAAATAATGGTTTCTCTTATTACATCATCAGTATTCACTTGATTTCATAAATATTTTTTTTTCTTGTTTATATTCTTTTTTTTAATGCATTTAAAACTTTCCCAAAAAAAAAATCGGGGGCAACCCCTGAATCCCCCCTCCAATTGTGCCCTCCCTTCTGTAATTTCCTGGGTCCGCCCCTGGATGTCACCAAAATTTTCTTCAAAATTTTCTTTTGTTGAAAAAGGTTGTAGCCTTAATCGTTTTCTAGTTGCTACATGTTCTTTCTCTTCAACTTCAACTATCTCGTCTTCTAGTTTTTCTCCATTTCAGTTTCTTCCGCCTCTTATAGTCTTATGCATCCGCATCTACTACAACATATTTTCCCTCAACTCGTATCTCTGATTTCTTCTCCTTATCTACTCCTCTGCCGCCCTCAAAAGCATCTCTAGTCTCATGCTTATGCATTTGAGACTCTGCCTTATGTTTCTGCAACAGTAACAGAGAGTTGCCTCCAACATCTGCATCAGTTCTTTAAAGCCAAGCACAATCAAGTCTCTCTCCTCCATTTTGACTTGCTTCTAATTCCCTAGGATCTCATTGCTCTGATACCAATTGTTAGGAACCACCCCAATTAGTATCTGAAATACTAGTTTAATTAAACACACCAGCTGTGACACAAAATGATTACAATAATCTGTTGAGAGTCAAAATGCTCCCACAGGCAAGAAAGACACAAGTCTGCACTTTAGAACCCATCCCCCTTTCCTACTCAATTGATATCCCAAAGGATTACAGCAATTTGAAAAGAGCAAGACCACTTCCTTAGCCAAGTAAGTTTCAGGTCTTAGGCAGAACATGATCCCCTCTCCTCACTCAACTCTCATGCCCCAAAAAGATGCTTGCCTTCCCCAATCCTTGCAACATCTAATATTAAAGTGATTTAGCAAGAAGAGGAAAATAGAATTCAGAATCTTATTACTTAAACTGATATCTGATACAAGTGCCCTTTATATAGACACAACAAGTAATCTGTACAAAGTCTCATCTATTCTAGAAGTATCTAAAACAAACTATTTACATGTAACAATATCTCAACTAATCTATAACAAACTATTTATTCTAACTAAGATATATACATTAATACCCCCCTCAAACTGGAGCATGTATGTCTATTATACCTAGCTTGGTAAGAAGTGTACAAAAAGAAGAAGGTGGTAAAGCCTTAGTAAAAATATCGCAATTGATCTTGATTTAATAGGAAGAAGATGAATAATACCTTGTTGTAACTTCTCACGAACGATACGACAATCAATGTCTAAGTGTTTGGTACGTTCATGAAAAGTTGGATTAGCTGCAATGTGCCTAGCTGATTGATTATCACAATGTAAGGAAGCAGGACCAGAAACAAGAAGATCAAAATCACGCAACAAATAACAAAGCCACTGTAATTCACATGTAGTGGCAGCCAAAGCTCGATATTAAGCCTCGGAAGAAGAGGTAGAAACAGTGGGTTGCTTCTTAGAACGCCATGTAATCAAAGTCTGATCAAGAAAACCACAAAAACCAGTAATATAACGTTTTGTATCTAAACAACCAGCCCAATCCGAATCACTAAAAGCATTAAGCTTAACAGTAGATGTAACAGGAAATAAAAGCCCACGACCAGGGGCACCCTTAAGATACCGTATCACACGATGAAGGGCCCTTAAATGCACATCAGTGGGGTGCTCGACGAATTGACTGAGTTGCTGTACAGCGAAGGATAAGTCTGGCCGAGTGTTAGAAAGATACAAAAGGCGACCAACTAGAGTCCTATATTGGGACCCATCAACTAGAGAACACCAGAATCAATAGAGAGCTTCAAATTGCGAGACATAGGAGTTTTGGCAGGTTTACGGTCTAAAAAACCAGCATCAGACAATAAATCTAAAGCAAACTTGCGCTGACATAGAGAAATTCCAGTAGAACTCCTAGCAATTTCTAAGCCAAGAAAATATTTAGCATCACCAAGGTCTTTGATCTTAAAACAATTATCAAGGTAGGCCTTAATATGATCAATTTCAGCTAAATTAGTCCACTAATTATGATATCATCCACATATATCAACAAGGCAGTAAAGGAAGTAGAAGAACTCTTGAGAAAGAGAGAATGGTCAGCTTGGGATTGATGATAACCACAAGTAAAAAGAGCTTTAGACAATTTTGAAAACCATTGACGGCTGGCCTGTTTAAGGCCATAAAGGGACCGCTGTAATTTGCAAACTTGTTGTGGAGAAGACACAAGTAAGCCGGGTGGTGGTAGCATATACACTTCCTCATCAAGATCTCCATGCAAAAAGGCATTATTGACACCTAACTGCTTCAAATGCCAATTATGAGCAGAAGAGTACCATCTGAGTTATATTTCTTAACAAAGACCTACTTACAACCAATCGGGCGCTTACCAGGAGGTAAATTAGTTAACACCCATGTTTGATTTTGTTGCAAAGCCTCAAGTTCAGACTGAATAGCATGTTTCCAACCCTCATGTTTTATAGCTTTAGAATAAGATTTAGGAATATCATCAGCGGAAATAGAACAAACAAAACGATGATACGAGAGGGAAAGACGATTATAAGAGAGAACATGAGAAAGAGGATGATAGATACCTTCCTCCAAAGAATTCGGAACAACAGATGTACATTGAAGAGCGAAATGGTAATCGTGCAGATAGGTGGGTGTACAATGGGGGCGAGTAGACCGTCGTGGTAAAGGTAAAGAGCAATCAGTAGTAGAAGGGGGAATAGGGGAAGGTAAATCAGGAGCAACAGTGAATCAGTGGTGCTAAATGGAAAAATTGATTCATAAAAATATACATGGCGAGAGACATGAATTTGACAAGTAAGTAGATTTAAAGTAACCTTTAGTACCAGCCCTATATCCAAGAAATATGCATTTGTGAGCTCTTGCATCAAATTTATGGCGATTTTGCAAAAGAGTGGAGGAAAAACATAGGCAACCAAAAACTTTCAACAAGTTAAAATCATGGAGTTTATTATAAAGCATTTCAAAAGGACTTTTGTTGCCTAAGAGTGGAGTAGGCGATCGGTTAATAAGGTAAACAACATGTGTAAGTGCATAAGACCAAAAAATTTTAGGAATATGAGATTGAAATAAAAGGGCTTGAGCCACATTTAGAATATGTTGGTGTTTTCGTTCCGCTCTCCCATTCATTCGGGAGTTTTAGGACAAGAGGTTTGATGAATAATTCCATTTTGAGCAAAAAAATCTGTCATCTGAAACTCTAGACCATTATCAGACACCTAATGATCTAAACAGAGACAGTAAATTGAGTTTGCACCGAAGAAATGAAATATTTTATATAAGGCCGGACTTCCGACTTATTCTTAAGCAAGTAAATCCATGTATATCGCGAAAAATCATCCATAATAGTTAAAAAATATTTATCACCATGAACAGAAGGTAAATGATATGGACCCCATATATCCATATGAACCAATCCAAACATTTTATTAGAAGCACTAGTACTGACAAGGAAATGCAACTTTCGTTGCTTAGCAAAATGACAAATGTCACAACATTGAAATGAAGAATTGAAAGATACATCAGGGTATTGTTGTTGAATAGTATGTATGTTATTTTTGGATAAATGGCTGCCAAAGATCAAAGGGAATGGGAGTTACAACAGTAGAAACATTATTGACTAAGGGAGAGGGAGAGGGAACCATATTTGCTTGATTCATGATGTATAACCCTTCAATGACACTAGCTGAACCAATCATCCTCTCTGAAGGAAGGAGTTCGATGTGGCATTGTAGTCTCTGAAAAGAAACAAAACATGGAGGAAATTTAGTGAGTTTAGAAACAGAAATTAAATTGGAATGAAAATTCGGGACATATAAAACATCCTGAATCATGAATGTGAATCCTGGTGGAAATCCATGTTTCTTGTAGCATGTCGCTTCAGTGTGTTTATACTTGCCACAATATGTACATTGCTTAGTAGAGCCTTGTGGATTCGACTTAGATGGCACAGAAGCAGGGGATTTCTGACTAACTGACCCAGAGAACAAAGTAGTAGCATCACCATTTTGAAAGCCCATTTCACGTTCTTGTTGCTGGACTAAGGCAAACACACGATTAATAGACGGTAGGGGATCAATGAGCATGATTTGGGACTTGACCAATGAAAATCGATCGCTCAGCCCTTTCAAAAATCGAATAACGTAATCCTGATCCAAATGCCCCTTATAGGTCTCAACCATACCACAAGCACATTTCGGATTACAAGAACAAGAGACAGACGGTCGTAAAGCCAGAAATTCGTCCCAAAGAATTTTTAGTTTGGTAAAGAAGTCACTCACAGATTGATCCCCTTGCTTTAAACTTTGAATATCTTCTTGCGATCAGCCAATCTGAATACATCGTTATGAGAAAATCTTGAGCGAAGATCCTCCCAAACATTTCTAGCTTGGTCGATCCATAAGATGCTTTGAGCAAGGGAAGGTGAAATCGATCTTGTCAGCCAAGAGAGCACCATCATATTGCATCTCTCTCATGCCGGAAAGATCGGATTTGATGAAATTGGTACTGGAACTGATCGATGGATAAACCAAAGCTTGTTCTTCGACAATAGAGACATTCGCATAGCCCTAGCCCACGAATGATAATTTCCACCGGTAAGAATCGAAGATACACGAATCAATGATGGATTCTCGTTAGGGTGAAGATAAAATGGATTAGAGATATCTTGAAGGGGAATTGTCTGAGATGAAGGAACGGCACCGATAGACTGTTTGGTGAAGGAAGAAGAGTTGCCTGCCGTTGTGAAATGAAAAATGGCAGAAATGCCAAGAGTGAATAGGAACTCGTGAATTGGCAAAAAAAGGAATATGAACTCGTGAATATTGCAAAAAACACGGTCAAAAAGTCAAAAAAAAAAGTGAAATTGTAGAGATGAATAGGAAAATGGTCAGAAACCACATGAAGTTGCAGAGATGAATAAAGAACTCCTGCAATGTTAGAGATGTTTAAGGCAGAAGCAAAAGAAAAATGGAAAAATTTGAGAAGAAAATCAGGATGTCAAATACTATCCTGCTTTGATACCATGAAGTGATTTAGCAAGAAGAGGAAAATAGAATTCAGAATCTTATTACTTAAACTGATATCTGATACAAGTGCCCTTTATATAGACACAATAAGTAATCTGTACAAAGTCTCATCTATTCTAGAAGTATCTAAAACAAACTATTTACATGTAACAATATCTCAACTAATCTGTAACAAACTATTTATTCTAACTAAGATATATACATTTATAAATATAGTCAAAAAAGTACCTTTCACAATACCCTAAAAGCCACTCTAAATAACAGCTACATATCCTACTCTGAATGTTTGATTGGCATGCCGGAGATTGCTGCCTCTACTATTGTTCAATGATTTGAAAGCTTTTTATACACCCTGTTTTCTACATAATCTTAATCTGAATTTTTGTGGGGCTAAGGATTTATCTCCAAGACTACACCGTTATTTATGATAATGACGGTTTATGTAAGCTGGATCTCTGCCTGATGTTTTTCAAATGCTTTGAAACATGAGTTTTGACACAAATAAAATTGAGATTATTATGAGCATTTTTATCATCCGTATATTGATCAAAGCATGTGCATGGTACACTGAGAAAATCCATTTATCAGATCTTGGGACTTCAAAAAATAGTGACTTTTAGAATTTGTAGTGCATGTGTTGAATAATATGAAGATTTTGATTTTTTTAATTATACCTCTTACATTGAAAATTGTCATATAGATTTTTAATAAATGGTAAATTAAAATACTTATATAGTTATATACCAAAAGCAATGTATTTTTTTAAAAAAAATTAGTGATGTTTTATTTATTTCTATAAAAATTGCAGCAAAGACTTGAAGATGGATTACTGATGTGCGTAGGATGGTCCCGGAATGACATAGCTTTATGTGTGGGACTTTGCACACTAGCAGCCCTGGGCTTTGGCCTTGGTGGTCGCATCCTTGACTTTTTGGTGCTGGTGCTTGTTTTGCTGGTACCCTGGGCGTTATTTCAGTTCATCTTACCGTTAAGTATGTTTTACGAAGTCTTTTATTTTTTGGTGTTGATTTTAACTTCCTGTTTAGATTTTAGCTTATGTATTTCCACCTGCTTATCAAAATCGTTTAACATATTTTTTCCAGTTTTGAAGGCCGTGAGCGAGGGCCGCCTAGTCGCCCAGCAGGCATTAGTAAATCGTTGGTATCCTCTAATGAATCCTTTTCGCCAGCTATTTCGTCTTCAACCTCTAGTACGTGGAGTTTTTCCATTTGTGGCTAGTATTACTCATTCTATTCAATTTGAATTATTTTTATTTATTCAACGTTGTATCTAATTGTATACAGTAACTACACTAACAGAACAAACTAGTTATTTACTAATCTAATTGTATATTATAAGTGAGTGGATCAATGTTCTAATTCTTCAGTTGCAATTACAGGTACCTCAGGAGAATCCGTTGACGTTGCAGCGTGCGGAGCAGCTGCAACAAGGCATGGAGTTAGCCCAGCCTCTGCCGCTGTTGTCTTTTCCACCTCCGGCGTCGTCTTTACCGCCACTGCCGTCGCTGCAGTCTCGTCTGCTGCCGTGGTCTCATATACTATTGCGACCTCGTCCACTGTCGTGGTCATCTCCGCCATTGTCTTTGTTGCTGCCACCACCTCTGCCGCCATCAACTTCGTCTCCACCGTCGCAGGCTTCGTCATCGACAGCGTCTCCACCGTCGACGTCTCTACCGCTGTCGACATCGTCTCTGCAGCCGCTGCCGCCTCTGTCGACTCCGCCTCCGCCGACGTCGCCTCTGCCTCCACCGACGTTGTCTCTGCCACCTCCACTGTCGGCGTTGTCTCCGCCTCTGCTACAGGCGTCGTCTCTTCCTCTGTCGCTGGTGTCGTCTTCGCCTCCGCCGTCGGCGTCGTCTCTGCCGCCGCACACGGTGGAGCCGCTTGCCGTGGAGGTTGTTGCCTCGGCCTGCTGCCACTGCTACCTTCGCCTCCGCCGCCTCCGCCTCCACCGCCGCTGCCGCCGCCGCCGCCGCCTCTGCCGCCGCCGCCTCTGCTGCCGCCGCCGCCGCCGCCGCCTCTGCTGCTGCCGCGCTGCTGCGCCTCTCTTGCCGCCATTCTTTGCTGCCACGCGTTGCCTCCCTCCATGAGGGATGATGCATGCCACCGCCACCGCCACCTCTTGCGGAGGAGGAGCAATTGTCGAAAGAGCTGTATGAGTCGACACTAGTGGTGCACATTAGGGCCGAAGAGGCTCATCCAAAAGCATTGATTGAACTTGGTATTTTTGGAATTGAGTGGTGGTTGCCCTTCTAGAAATCAACCGTCTCATGTTTTTGGGTGCATCCTTTTTTTTTAGCCACACCCAATTTGGGTGTTAGATACGCCGGATACTCCCTTTTTTATCTGTTGCAATTCATTTTTTACTATGCAAAATGACAAGGCGAGGCTTGAGAAACAATGCAAAATTTTCAGTCTGAAAAAAATCTCACAACACAAGTGACAATCGGTTTTTTGGGAGGGATTGAAAAATCTAGTCAAGTAATTAGCTTCCTTAACTTTATGGTTATCGTTTTTCTCTAAACTAATTTAATTAACCTATTCTAACGATACACGACATGATTTAATGTTGCACAACATATATACAACATATGCTATGCTAATTAGTTTAGTTAGGTTTTTTAATCTCTGAAAAAAAAAAGGCAACTACATGTTATACATCCAATTGATTGTTTTTATTAAGGAAGCTAACTAAGGATTTTGAAGTATTTATATTTATCATTTTTTTCTCAAAATTAATTTGGTCTATATTTATCATTTTTTCTTCAAATTAATTTATTTAACTGATAAGACATAATTTAATTATACATAAGATATAAAGTAGGTCGTAAGTTCACTTCTCTCTGCATCACTTTCTTTTTGTAAAACAAATATAGTCTTCAGCGCAAATTTGAATTTATGATTATCTTTAGATAAATTGAGATTCTCATTCTTGGAAGTTATTTGGCCATTTTATCTTCTTTTTTGGGGTGTTTTTTCCGGGGGTCAAATCAAGCATGATGAAGTCTTCTAGCAAGAGGTAGAGAAAGACCGAAACGAACACTCAATGAGGTTATAGAACAGATCTACTAGTTAATAATCTATCTAAATGTATGGTTTATGATAGAGGATAATGGTGTCATGTGATTTATATAGCCAACCCCATCTAGTAGGATAAAAGCTTTGTTAATTTTGTGTGTGTTATATTTCCATGCCTAAAAATATCATTGTTAATTTCTCATGGGGTTAAGGTGCAAAAATACATATGTGTTTTACCCTAAGAAGCGCCCAACACCAAGTGCTTCTTTTGGGTGCAAAAGTGCACATGTGGTTATAAATTAGGTGCAAAAATACCGTTTGATCGTTAAGTTTGACTATTTTTGTTGATTGGACGATGACATGGCTTTCAAAGGTGCAAAAATACACACGTGGTTTGACAAAAAAAGTTTCAAACACTAAGTTCTTTTTTTTTTTTTAATTTAATAATTTTTTCAATTAAAGAAAAATTATTGTTTCTTTAGGGATAATTCCTGAAAGGCAAATTTTTATTTCCATAATTTATATATTTATTTTTAAAAAAATCCTTATTAAATTTTTTAATTAATAAATAAGTATTTATGTATTTGAAATTTGATATTATAAATACTATATTTAATAAATGAGGATAAGGTCGATGTACATTAATTTAATTCCGCGTTACGTTAGTTTTTGAAAAAAAAAAAAACTTCCATGCATTTGAGCACTACTCTCAGATCTCACTTTCTCTGCCTTCGGAATCACAGAAGCTAAAGACGAAAAGAATTTTGGAAGAGTCTCAGTTTTGGGTATGACTCCAGCCTCCTTGATTGTCTACGACGTTCGATGAGCTTGTTCTTCCTTGTATTGCTTTCGTCATTGATCGCTACACCTAAGCAAGTTCGAATAAGTTTTGATCTGTAAACAAGTTCGATTTGTTTCTTCATTCCGTCATGCTAAAACCATATTAGCGTCCAGATATGGCTGTCACGTTCTTTGCCATGTTTATTGCTTTGTTCATGAACTTTACTGTGCTTCGCATTCTCATTAGATAGGAACGAAGATTTACTAACTTGATTAAATTTCCCATTACCCTATAATGACCCCAAAAGGTGACTGCGTCTTTAGCTTCTGATTCCAATGGCAGAAAAGTGAGATCGGTCATTATTTCTCAAAATGCATAAATACTTATTTATTAATTATTAATTAGAAAATTTAATAATGATTTTAAAAAATAAATAAATAAATTATGGAAATAAAAAATTTGGCCTTCCAGGAATTATACCTAGAGAAATAATAATTTTCCTTTAATTGAAAAAATTATTAAATTAAAAAAAAGAACTTGGTATTGAGTGCTCTTTTTGCCAAACCATATGTGTTTTTTTGCATCTTTGAAAGTCACGTCATCGTCCAGTCAGCGGTCAAAGTCAAAATTAATGGTCAAACCGGTATTTTTTCACCTAATTTGTAATCACATATGCACTTTTGCACCTAAAAGAAGTACTTGGTGTTGGACACTCTTCAGGATAAAGCACATGTGTATTTTTGCACCTTAACCCTTTCTCATGTGTAAGTATATACATTGAGATTATTATGCTAGTAAAAGAAAATTATGATCATTTTTATCATCCATATATTGATCAAAGCATGTGTATGGCACACGGAGGAAATATTTTATAGTCATATATGTGAAGTAAACTCGTATTGTGAACTCAAATTATAAACTTGTAAGAGTTTATTTTCACTATTAAATAGGTATTAATAGTGCATAATAAATAATTAAAATATAAAAAATGACAACAATTTGATTTAAATATATTTTAAATCTAAATAATTGAAATTAAATCCATAGATGTTCAAAATTTATCATATTTAACAAAGAAATTTTTATAAAACTCATATATAAAGCCATTGAGCATGATCAAATAAAAAATGTAACACGAGTTTAAAGGTAAGTTAACACGATTTTGTAAATTTGAAACGTAAAAACGGTAAACTTGATGTATAATCTCGTAAGTTTAACCGAGTTTACTAGTAACTCGACTCGATTTGATAAACTAAAAACATAAAAACAATAAACTTGGAGAGTCAACTCGTGAGTTTGACAACAATGCATGTTTGCATCACTTTACGCAATTTGAATTTACCATTATCATTAGGTGACTTGAGATTTTCACGCTAGGAAGTCATTTGGCTATTCATCTTCTTGTTTTTTTTTCTTTTTGTTTGGTTGGTGGCTTGGGGGAGGGCCTGTGTTATATTGTCATGCCTAAAAATATCACAATATTAAATTCCCATGTTTTATATAATAACTTGAAATCCTGATAAAGATAAAGCTAAAAGGCAAGAAAGTGAAATCCTCACAACTTTTGGATGATGTCAAATACCATTGAAAATGACGTTGTCTTATGGCTTATGGTGCTTTTATATCAGTGTACATGCACATGTTTTATTCCTTCTGATTTATGAGTATGTGATTATATGATATGTAAAACTAATTGGTGATGTTTTTATTTTTTTTTAAAAAATCTTTCTAAAAAAATTGCAGGTTAATTGATATTGAAGATGGTTCATTGTTCATGAGCATAGGATGCTGCGCCGGGGACCACTTTTTCATACTGTGGATTTATACCCTAGCAGTCGTTGCCATAGACTTTGCCCTCGCCAATACCCTCCCCATCCGCATTGTGTTAGCGGTGGTGTTATTCTTTCTGCTAGGCTTTGCATTATTATATGCCATCTGAAAGTTCATTTAGTGAAATGTAAAAGTGTTTCCTGCATTCTCATATGATAAGAGTAATAACCGGGATCCTATAATGAGTGTCAGTGTGCGTGTTTCAATGGTTTTACTGAGATTGGTTGGCAACTTAGTGAAATGACTCGTAACTATCCATGGGATGGTAGATTCAGAAATGAAAGTACTAAAGTAAGTGCCTGAATTTTTCACAAAAGGGCAGTTGCACATAGGAAAAAGGGTGGAGGTGTAAAGAAGTATGTTTGGGTTTTGGATCTTATTGATGGGACAAAAAGCTTTTATCACCGGTAATTTTATTGATGATTACTAAATTTTTATTTTTGTTATGAAGTTATAAAGTTTCATCACGTCTTCTTGTTTTGCATGCATGCCTTTGAGGGAAACCCTTATTTGGTACCCTGATCGCCCTTATACTAAATGGTAAACCGGTTAAATTTAAATTCCCACAGCAACCAACTAACAAATCTAAATCGATTAAAGGTACTTATTAATCATGCTCTTCATATATACAATGATCTATTATCAAAACTTGAAACTTTGTCAATATTCTAACCCCAAAATTTTCACTAATCAGTATTATATTACTCTCATTAGAAAGATAAAAATACATAGAATAACTTTCAAGAAGAAAGTTTGTTGGAAAAAAAATAATTCAACTACCTAAATAATCTTATAAAATAAATAACTCACCTTAAAAACCCATGTAAACTCTCTTCTTTCTCTTTTTCTTCTTCTTTCTTGTCTCAGTGGTGGAAACAGGCCAGGGGCTTGTGACTTGGCCTGTTTCCGGCCTGGCCTGTCAGGCTAACAGGCCAAGCCTAGGCCTTTTTTAAGGCATGTTTGTATTAATAGGCCAGGCCTAGGCCTTCCAATAGGCCTGTGAAGCCTGCCAGGCCGACTGTTAAGCAAAGGACAAAATAGTAAATATATATATTTTTAAATATATATCTGCAAAGTGCAAAGTAAATCAAGGCAATTAAAAAAAAAAAATCTAACTCTCAGACTCATTTCCCCTCTGCTTCATCATCTCGTTCTCGTCAAGCTTGCCCCTAAGTTCAGATTTCAGGATCCTTTCTTTCAGTCTTCCAGAGTCTCGGCCAAACCATCTTCTCACCATCATCTTGCATCATAAGAGAAAGAAATAATAATTTTTTAGAGGTTCTTTTCATTCTCTCTCTTACAACCTTATGTGGATTCTCATTATATTCTAAAATGCATGCTTGACCACCCTTCAATAAATAATAAATAACACCATCTGTTCCCCTATAATCCATTGAGTGCAACTTTGATAATATTAAAGTATCAGGGTAGGTGTTGATAGAATCTAGAGGCCTAGTAGAAACAGGAATCCTAATACTCCAGGCATCAAAGAGGTTCTTAACATAGTAATAAAAGATGCTAACATACCTCTGCCTAATCCAGCGGCAATTCCATATGCCACCCCATCGAAGATTTCTAGGTAGACGAGAACTCTCATTCGCTGCAGGAATTGCCTCTTTTAAGGCACTCTTAAAAACTCTATCGACCTTTCTGCACTCATTCTTGCTGTCTTTTATGGTTGGCTTGCTCAAACTAACCAACAAGAGTGATGCATATGTCCTCTCTTGTTTTCTCATGACTTCAGCAGTCAAAAGCCAAGAAAACTTTCCTAGATGACACAACACTGCATAAAAACTCGAACTGGGTACCTAACGCATAACTCTAATGCCCATCCATTTTATTTCTTCAAGAGTGGTATCCATAAAATTTCTCCATGCGAACCAAAACTTATGAATGGATAACCAACTCGTGCACAAACCTTTGAACCCAGAACCCAACCATTAAAGAGAGCAACCCTGAACTTATTGCTTTTGGCGGTGTCGTCATTGAAGGAGTAAGAAAGCATCGCTAGCTTCTTGATCATCTTTGTCTCTAATGCCGTTGCATCTATTTTCTTTAGGTTGTCGCTCGGCTTTTGTCTTTGTCGAGCTTTCAGAAGTCGTGATCGTAGAAACGACGCCCTTGCTGCCTTCATCCACATGTCTCACTTGTTGGTAGTAAGTAGGGTTGGGCCAAAAATACTCGGGCCCAGTTCTGGATTGTTTGGGTTACATTAACCCTAAAGCCCTGTTCCTCTTTTTCTTATTAAGTTTCGAGCTTCTACCCCATCCCCATTTGATTTGTTTGACCAGGTTCACCCAATCTCGTTCTCTTTTTTCCATTGCTGGTTTATGCTTTTTCTCTTTTTTTTTTCCTGCTCATAATATTCCCCATGTTTAACTCCAGTCTCCTCGACATTCCCTCTTCTCTTCATCCTCATTCTTACTTCTTCTACAACAACATTTATTTGGTTGCTTCCATGACTTGGAAAGCTTCAGCTTTCATCTTTTCTCTTGGGCTGCAACCAAAAACTACTTCTAAAAACTACTTCTGGTTTCTTTTTGATGAAAACGATGACAATTTTAAGTGTTCTGAGCGGTGATTCACACTTTACCCAGTCTCCCCTTGCTTATCAATTTCCCATCGTCGTGCCCAAACCCTCTTAGCATCCCATCCTTTCTACATTTCTTTACTTGCTGCTTCTATTGCAACATATGTAGGCCAGATATCTACGGTATCTTCAACTTGAAAAGCTTCAGCTTTTACTTTTTCTTTTGGGATGTCACCATTGGCGGACCTACATAGTAGATTGGGGGGGGGGGGAAGTGCCCCCCTTGAATTTGGGATTTTGATTTTCTTTTAAATTATAAATTAATATATGTTTGAATGATTGCCTACCCTTAAATTAAGTACCCACCCTTAATACATTAAGACTGCACTTCGTAATCGGATGGAGGATGAATGGTTGAATGATTGTTTAGTGCCTTATATTGAAAAAAGATGTATTTGATAGCATTGATAATAAGACAATTATGATGGAATTCTAAAAAATAAGGCCTAGAATGATGACATTATAATTATTTTTATTGTAATATACTTTTTTTTATTAAAATATTTGTACTTGAACTTATTGAGTACTCACCCTTCATTGTAATTTATGTAGTTGTATTTATTTCTAATAGTACTTAGCCTTGTTTTTCTAAATGACAGGTTTGTAAAATAATGGTTTCTCTTATTACATCATCAGTATTCACTTGATTTCATAAATATTTTTTTTTCTTGTTTATATTCTTTTTTTTAATGCATTTAAAACTTTCCCAAAAAAATCGGGGGCAACCCCTGAATCCCCCCTCCAATTGTGCCCTCCCTTCTGTAATTTCCTGGGTCCGCCCCTGGATGTCACCAAAATTTTCTTCAAAATTTTCTTTTGTTGAAAAAGGTTGTAGCCTTAATCGTTTTCTAGTTGCTACATGTTCTTTCTCTTCAACTTCAACTATCTCGTCTTCTAGTTTTTTCTCCATTTCAGTTTCTTCCGCCTCTTATAGTCTTATGCATCCGCATCTACTACAACATATTTTCCCTCAACTCGTATCTCTGATTTCTTCTCCTTATCTACTCCTCTGCCGCCCTCAAAAGCATCTCTAGTCTCATGCTTATGCATTTGAGACTCTGCCTTATGTTTCTGCAACAGTAACAGAGTTGCCTCCAACATCTGCATCAGTTCTTTAAAGCCAAGCACAATCAAGTCTCTCTCCTCCATTTTGACTTGCTTCTAATTCCCTAGGATCTCGCTGCTCTGATACCAATTGTTAGGAACCACCCCAATTAGTATCTGAAATACTAGTTTAATTAAACACACCAGCTGTGACACAAAATGATTACAATAATCTGTTGAGAGTCAAAATGCTCCCACAGGCAAGAAAGACACAAGTCTGCACTTTAGAACCCATCCCCCTTTCCTACTCAATTGATATCCCAAAGGATTACAGCAATTTGAAAAGAGCAAGACCACTTCCTTAGCCAAGTAAGTTTCAGGTCTTAGGCAGAACATGATCCCCTCTCCTCACTCAACTCTCATGCCCCAAAAGATGCTTGCCTTCCCAATCCTTGCAACATCTAATATTAAAGTGATTTAGCAAGAAGAGGAAAATAGAATTCAGAATCTTATTACTTAAACTGATATCTGATACAAGTGCCCTTTATATAGACACAACAAGTAATCTGTACAAAGTCTCATCTATTCTAGAAGTATCTAAAACAAACTATTTACATGTAACAATATCTCAACTAATCTATAACAAACTATTTATTCTAACTAAGATATATACATTAATACCCCCCTCAAACTGGAGCATGTATGTCTATTATACCTAGCTTGGTAAGAAGTGTACAAAAAGAAGAAGGTGGTAAAGCCTTAGTAAAAATATCTGCCAATTGATCTTCAGATTTAATAGGAAGAAGATGAATAATACCTTGTTGTAACTTCTCACGAACGATACGACAATCAATGTCTAAGTGTTTGGTACGTTCATGAAAAGTTGGATTAGCTGCAATGTGCCTAGCTGATTGATTATCACAATGTAAGGAAGCAGGACCAGAAACAAGAAGATCAAAATCACGCAACAAATAACAAAGCCACTGTAATTCACATGTAGTGGCAGCCAAAGCTCGATATTAAGCCTCGGAAGAAGAGGTAGAAACAGTGGGTTGCTTCTTAGAACGCCATGTAATCAAAGTCTGATCAAGAAAACCACAAAAACCAGTAATATAACGTTTTGTATCTAAACAACCAGCCCAATCCGAATCACTAAAAGCATTAAGCTTAACAGTAGATGTAACAGGAAATAAAAGCCCACGACCGTGGGCACCCTTAAGATACCGTATCACACGATGAAGGGCCCTTAAATGCACATCAGTGGGGTGCTCGACGAATTGACTGAGTTGTCAGTACAAACAAGGATAAGTCTGGCCGAGTGTTAGAAAGATACAAAAGGCGACCAACTAGAGTCCTATATTGGGACCCATCAACTAGAGAACACCAGAATCAATAGAGAGCTTCAAATTGCGAGACATAGGAGTTTTGGCAGGTTTACGGTCTAAAAAACCAGCATCAGACAATAAATCTAAAGCAAACTTGCGCTGACATAGAGAAATTCCAGTAGAACTCCTAGCAATTTCTAAGCCAAGAAAATATTTAGCATCACCAAGGTCTTTGATCTTAAAACAATTATCAAGGTAGGCCTTAATATGATCAATTTCAGCTAAATCAGTCCCACTAATTATGATATCATCCACATATATCAACAAGGCAGTAAAGGAAGTAGAAGAACTCTTGAGAAAGAGAGAATGGTCAGCTTGGGATTGATGATAACCACAAGTAAAAAGAGCTTTAGACAATTTTGAAAACCATTGACGGTGGCTGTTTAAGGCCATAAAGGGACATTGTAATTTGCAAACTTGTTGTGGAGAAGACACAAGTAAGCCGGGTGGTGGTAGCATATACACTTCCTCATCAAGATCTCCATGCAAAAAGGCATTATTGACACCTAACTGCTTCAAATGCCAATTATGAGCAGCTGCAAGAGCAAGTAGTAAACGAACAGTTATCAATTTAGCAACAGGAGAAAAAGTATCATTATAGTCAATTCCCTCAACTTGTGTATATCCTTGAGCAACAAGTCTACCCTTATACAGGTTAAGAGTACCATCTGAGTTATATTTCTTAACAAAGACCTACTTACAACCAATCGGGCGCTTACCAGGAGGTAAATTAGTTAACACCCATGTTTGATTTTGTTGCAAAGCCTCAAGTTCAGACTGAATAGCATGTTTCCAACCCTCATGTTTTATAGCTTTAGAATAAGATTTAGGAATATCATCAGCGGAAATAGAACAAACAAAACGATGATACAGAGGGGAAAGACGATTATAAGAGAGAACATGAGAAAGAGGATGATAGATACCTTCCTCCAAAGAATTCGGAACAACAGATGTACATTGAAGAGCGAAATGGTAATCGTGCAGATAGGTGGGTGTACAATGGGGGCGAGTAGACCGTCGTGGTAAAGGTAAAGAGCAATCAGTAGTAGAAGGGGGAATAGGGGAAGGTAAATCAGGAGCAACAGTGGAAGATGGTAAATCAAAATAGTCAAGTGGTGGCATTTCTTGTGGTAAAGGAAGGGAATCTGATGAGCTCACAGAATCAGTGGTGCTAAATGGAAAAATTGATTCATAAAAATATACATGGCGAGAGACATGAATTTGACAAGTAAGTAGATTTAAAGTAACCTTTAGTACCAGCCCTATATCCAAGAAATATGCATTTGTGAGCTCTTGCATCAAATTTATGGCGATTTTGCAAAAGAGTGGAGGAAAAACATAGGCAACCAAAAACTTTCAACAAGTTAAAATCATGGAGTTTATTATAAAGCATTTCAAAAGGACTTTTGTTGCCTAAGAGTGGAGTAGGCAGTCGGTTAATAAGGTAAACAACATGTGTAAGTGCATAAGACCAAAAAATTTTAGGAATATGAGATTGAAATAAAAGGGCTTGAGCCACATTTAGAATATGTTGGTGTTTTCGTTCCGCTCTCCCATTCTGTTCAGGAGTTTTAGGACAAGAGGTTTGATGAATAATTCCATTTTGAGCAAAAAAATCTGTCATCTGAAACTCTAGACCATTATCAGACACCTAATGATCTAAACAGAGACAGTAAATTGAGTTTGCACCGAAGAAATGAAATATTTTATATAAGGCCGGACTTCCGACTTATTCTTAAGCAAGTAAATCCATGTATATCGCGAAAAATCATCCATAATAGTTAAAAAATATTTATCACCATGAACAGAAGGTAAATGATATGGACCCCATATATCCATATGAACCAATCCAAACATTTTATTAGAAGCACTAGTACTGACAAGGAAATGCAACTTTCGTTGCTTAGCAAAATGACAAATGTCACAACATTGAAATGAAGAATTGAAAGATACATCAGGGTATTGTTGTTGAATAGTATGTATGTTATTTTTGGATAAATGGTGCCAAAGATCAAAGGGAATGGGAGTTACAACAGTAGAAACATTATTGACTAAGGGAGAGGGAGAGGGAACCATATTTGCTTGATTCATGATGTATAACCCTTCAATGACACTAGCTGAACCAATCATCCTCTCTGAAGGAAGGAGTTCGATGTGGCATTGTAGTCTCTGAAAAGAAACAAAACATGGAGGAAATTTAGTGAGTTTAGAAACAGAAATTAAATTGGAATGAAAATTCGGGACATATAAAACATCCCGAATCATGAATGTGAATCTGGTGGAAATCCATGTTTCTTGTAGCATGTCGCTCAGGTGTGTTTATACTTGCCACAATATGTACATTGCTTAGTAGAGCCTTGTGGATTCGACTTAGATGGCACAGAAGCAGGGGATTTCTGACTAACTGACCCAGAGAACAAAGTAGTAGCATCACCATTTTGAAAGCCCATTTCACGTTCTTGTTGCTGGACTAAGGCAAACACACGATTAATAGACGGTAGGGGATCAATGAGCATGATTTGGGACTTGACCAATGAAAATCGATCGCTCAGCCCTTTCAAAATCGAATAACGTAATCCCGATCCAAATGCCCCTTATAGGTCTCAACCATACCACAAGCACATTTCGGATTACAAGAACAAGAGACAGACGGTCGTAAAGCCAGAAATTCGTCCCAAAGAATTTTTAGTTTGGTAAAGAAGTCACTCACAGATTGATCCCCTTGCTTTAAACTTTGAATATCTTCTTGCAGATCAGCCAATCTGAATACATCGTTATGAGAAAATCTTGAGCGAAGATCCTCCCAAACATTTCTAGCTTGGTCGATCCATAAGATGCTTTGAGCAAGGGAAGGTGAAATCGATCTTGTCAGCCAAGAGAGCACCATCATATTGCATCTCTCTCATGCCGGAAAGATCGGATTTGATGAAATTGGTACTGGACTGATCGATGGATAAACCAAAGCTTGTTCTTCGACAATAGAGACATTCGCATAGCCCTAGCCCACGAATGATAATTTCCACCGGTAAGAATCGAAGATACACGAATCAATGATGGATTCTCGTTAGGGTGAAGATAAAATGGATTAGAGATATCTTGAAGGGGAATTGTCTGAGATGAAGGAACGGCACCGATAGACTGTTTGGTGAAGGAAGAAGAGTTGCCTGCCGTTGTGAAATGAAAAATGGCAGAAATGCCAAGAGTGAATAGGAACTCGTGAATTGGCAAAAAAAGGAATATGAACTCGTGAATATTGCAAAAAACACGGTCAAAAAGTCAAAAAAAAAAAAGTGAAATTGTAGAGATGAATAGGAAAATGGTCAGAAACCACATGAAGTTGCAGAGATGAATAAAGAACTCCTGCAATGTTAGAGATGTTTAAGGCAGAAGCAAAAGAAAAATGGAAAAATTTGAGAAGAAAATCAGGATGTCAAATACTATCCTGCTTTGATACCATGAAGTGATTTAGCAAGAAGAGGAAAATAGAATTCAGAATCTTATTACTTAAACTGATATCTGATACAAGTGCCCTTTATATAGACACAATAAGTAATCTGTACAAAGTCTCATCTATTCTAGAAGTATCTAAAACAAACTATTTACATGTAACAATATCTCAACTAATCTGTAACAAACTATTTATTCTAACTAAGATATATACATTTATAAATATAGTCAAAAAAGTACCTTTCACAATACCCTAAAAGCCACTCTAAATAACAGCTACATATCCTACTCTGAATGTTTGATTGGCATGCCGGAGATTGCTGCCTCTACTATTGTTCAATGATTTGAAAGCTTTTTATACACCCTGTTTTCTACATAATCTTAATCTGAATTTTTGTGGGGCTAAGGATTTATCTCCAAGACTACACCGTTATTTATGATAATGACGGTTTATGTAAGCTGGATCTCTGCCTGATGTTTTTTCAAATGCTTTGAAACATGAGTTTTGACACAAATAAAATTGAGATTATTATGAGCATTTTTATCATCCGTATATTGATCAAAGCATGTGCATGGTACACTGAGAAAATCCATTTATCAGATCTTGGGACTTCAAAAAATAGTGACTTTTAGAATTTGTAGTGCATGTGTTGAATAATATGAAGATTTTGATTTTTTTAATTATACCTCTTACATTGAAAATTGTCATATAGATTTTTAATAAATGGTAAATTAAAATACTTATATAGTTATATACCAAAAGCAATGTATTTTTTTAAAAAAAATTAGTGATGTTTTATTTATTTCTATAAAAATTGCAGCAAAGACTTGAAGATGGATTACTGATGTGCGTAGGATGGTCCCGGAATGACATAGCTTTATGTGTGGGACTTTGCACACTAGCAGCCCTGGGCTTTGGCCTTGGTGGTCGCATCCTTGACTTTTTGGTGCTGGTGCTTGTTTTGCTGGTACCCTGGGCGTTATTTCAGTTCATCTTACCGTTAAGTATGTTTTACGAAGTCTTTTATTTTTTGGTGTTGATTTTAACTTCCTGTTTAGATTTTAGCTTATGTATTTCCACCTGCTTATCAAAATCGTTTAACATATTTTTTCCAGTTTTGAAGGCCGTGAGCGAGGGCCGCCTAGTCGCCCAGCAGGCATTAGTAAATCGTTGGTATCCTCTAATGAATCCTTTTCGCCAGCTATTTCGTCTTCAACCTCTAGTACGTGGAGTTTTTCCATTTGTGGCTAGTATTACTCATTCTATTCAATTTGAATTATTTTTATTTATTCAACGTTGTATCTAATTGTATACAGTAACTACACTAACAGAACAAACTAGTTATTTACTAATCTAATTGTATATTATAAGTGAGTGGATCAATGTTCTAATTCTTCAGTTGCAATTACAGGTACCTCAGGAGAATCCGTTGACGTTGCAGCGTGCGGAGCAGCTGCAACAAGGCATGGAGTTAGCCCAGCCTCTGCCGCTGTTGTCTTTTCCACCTCCGGCGTCGTCTTTACCGCCACTGCCGTCGCTGCAGTCTCGTCTGCTGCCGTGGTCTCATATACTATTGCGACCTCGTCCACTGTCGTGGTCATCTCCGCCATTGTCTTTGTTGCTGCCACCACCTCTGCCGCCATCAACTTCGTCTCCACCGTCGCAGGCTTCGTCATCGACAGCGTCTCCACCGTCGACGTCTCTACCGCTGTCGACATCGTCTCTGCAGCCGCTGCCGCCTCTGTCGACTCCGCCTCCGCCGACGTCGCCTCTGCCTCCACCGACGTTGTCTCTGCCACCTCCACTGTCGGCGTTGTCTCCGCCTCTGCTACAGGCGTCGTCTCTTCCTCTGTCGCTGGTGTCGTCTTCGCCTCCGCCGTCGGCGTCGTCTCTGCCGCCGCACACGGTGGAGCCGCTTGCCGTGGAGGTTGTTGCCTCGGCTTCTGCTGCCACTGCTACCTTCGCCTCCGCCGCCTCCGCCTCCACCGCCGCTGCCGCCGCCGCCGCCGCCTCTGCCGCCGCCGCCTCTGCTGCCGCCGCCGCCGCCGCCGCCTCTGCTGCTGCCGCCGCTGCTGCCGCCTCTGCTGCCACTGTTGCTGCCACTGCCGTTGCCTCCCTCCATGAGGGATGATGCATGCCACCGCCACCGCCACCTCTTGCGGAGGAGGAGCAATTGTCGAAAGAGCTGTATGAGTCGACACTAGTGGTGCACATTAGGGCCGAAGAGGCTCATCCAAAAGCATTGATTGAACTTGGTATTTTTGGAATTGAGTGGTGGTTGCCCTTCTAGAAATCAACCGTCTCATGTTTTTGGGTGCATCCTTTTTTTTTAGCCACACCCAATTTGGGTGTTAGATACGCCGGATACTCCCTTTTTATCTGTTGCAATTCATTTTTTACTATGCAAAATGACAAGGCGAGGCTTGAGAAACAATGCAAAATTTTCAGTCTGAAAAAAATCTCACAACACAAGTGACAATCGGTTTTTTGGGAGGGATTGAAAAATCTAGTCAAGTAATTAGCTTCCTTAACTTTATGGTTATCGTTTTTCTCTAAACTAATTTAATTAACCTATTCTAACGATACACGACATGATTTAATGTTGCACAACATATATACAACATATGCTATGCTAATTAGTTTAGTTAGGTTTTTTAATCTCTGAAAAAAAAGGCAACTACATGTTATACATCCAATTGATTGTTTTTATTAAGGAAGCTAACTAAGGATTTTGAAGTATTTATATTTATCATTTTTTTCTCAAAATTAATTTGGTCTATATTTATCATTTTTTCTTCAAATTAATTTAT
Source organism: Acacia pycnantha (assembly GCA_025563575.1). NCBI lineage: Eukaryota > Viridiplantae > Streptophyta > Magnoliopsida > Fabales > Fabaceae > Acacia > Acacia pycnantha. The sequence continues at coordinate 2,473,592 of JAMWYP010000010.1, read as the reverse complement.
TTAACTGATAAGACATAATTTAATTATACATAAGATATAAAGTAGGTCGTAAGTTCACTTCTCTCTGCATCACTTTCTTTTGTAAAACAAATATAGTCTTCAGCGCAAATTTGAATTTATGATTATCTTTAGATAAATTGAGATTCTCATTCTTGGAAGTTATTTGGCCATTTTATCTTCTTTTTTGGGGTGTTTTTTCCGGGGGTCAAATCAAGCATGATGAAGTCTTCTAGCAAGAGGTAGAGAAAGACCGAAACGAACACTCAATGAGGTTATAGAACAGATCTACTAGTTAATAATCTATCTAAATGTATGGTTTATGATAGAGGATAATGGTGTCATGTGATTTATATAGCCAACCCCATCTAGTAGGATAAAAGCTTTGTTAATTTTGTGTGTGTTATATTTCCATGCCTAAAAATATCATTGTTAATTTCTCATGGGGTTAAGGTGCAAAAATACATATGTGTTTTACCCTAAGAAGCGCCCAACACCAAGTGCTTCTTTTGGGTGCAAAAGTGCACATGTGGTTATAAATTAGGTGCAAAAATACCGTTTGATCGTTAAGTTTGACTATTTTTGTTGATTGGACGATGACATGGCTTTCAAAGGTGCAAAAATACACACGTGGTTTGACAAAAAAAGTTTCAAACACTAAGTTCTTTTTTTTTTTTTAATTTAATAATTTTTTTCAATTAAAGAAAAATTATTGTTTCTTTAGGGATAATTCCTGAAAGGCAAATTTTTTATTTCCATAATTTATATATTTATTTTTAAAAAAATCCTTATTAAATTTTTTAATTAATAAATAAGTATTTATGTATTTGAAATTTGATATTATAAATACTATATTTAATAAATGAGGATAAGGTCGATGTACATTAATTTAATTCCGCGTTACGTTAGTTTTTGAAAAAAAAAAAAACTTCCATGCATTTGAGCACTACTCTCAGATCTCACTTTCTCTGCCTTCGGAATCACAGAAGCTAAAGACGAAAAGAATTTTGGAAGAGTCTCAGTTTTGGGTATGACTCCAGCCTCCTTGATTGTCTACGACGTTCGATGAGCTTGTTCTTCCTTGTATTGCTTTCGTCATTGATCGCTACACCTAAGCAAGTTCGAATAAGTTTTGATCTGTAAACAAGTTCGATTTGTTTCTTCATTCCGTCATGCTAAAACCATATTAGCGTCCAGATATGGCTGTCACGTTCTTTGCCATGTTTATTGCTTTGTTCATGAACTTTACTGTGCTTCGCATTCTCATTAGATAGGAACGAAGATTTACTAACTTGATTAAATTTCCCATTACCCTATAATGACCCCAAAAGGTGACTGCGTCTTTAGCTTCTGATTCCAATGGCAGAAAAGTGAGATCGGTCATTATTTCTCAAAATGCATAAATACTTATTTATTAATTATTAATTAGAAAATTTAATAATGATTTTAAAAAATAAATAAATAAATTATGGAAATAAAAAATTTGGCCTTCCAGGAATTATACCTAGAGAAATAATAATTTTCCTTTAATTGAAAAAATTATTAAATTAAAAAAAAGAACTTGGTATTGAGTGCTCTTTTTGCCAAACCATATGTGTTTTTTTGCATCTTTGAAAGTCACGTCATCGTCCAGTCAGCGGTCAAAGTCAAAATTAATGGTCAAACCGGTATTTTTTCACCTAATTTGTAATCACATATGCACTTTTGCACCTAAAAGAAGTACTTGGTGTTGGACACTCTTCAGGATAAAGCACATGTGTATTTTTGCACCTTAACCCTTTCTCATGTGTAAGTATATACATTGAGATTATTATGCTAGTAAAAGAAAATTATGATCATTTTTATCATCCATATATTGATCAAAGCATGTGTATGGCACACGGAGGAAATATTTTATAGTCATATATGTGAAGTAAACTCGTATTGTGAACTCAAATTATAAACTTGTAAGAGTTTATTTTCACTATTAAATAGGTATTAATAGTGCATAATAAATAATTAAAATATAAAAAATGACAACAATTTGATTTAAATATATTTTAAATCTAAATAATTGAAATTAAATCCATAGATGTTCAAAATTTATCATATTTAACAAAGAAATTTTTATAAAACTCATATATAAAGCCATTGAGCATGATCAAATAAAAAATGTAACACGAGTTTAAAGGTAAGTTAACACGATTTTGTAAATTTGAAACGTAAAAACGGTAAACTTGATGTATAATCTCGTAAGTTTAACCGAGTTTACTAGTAACTCGACTCGATTTGATAAACTAAAAACATAAAAACAATAAACTTGGAGAGTCAACTCGTGAGTTTGACAACAATGCATGTTTGCATCACTTTACGCAATTTGAATTTACCATTATCATTAGGTGACTTGAGATTTTCACGCTAGGAAGTCATTTGGCTATTCATCTTCTTGTTTTTTTTTTTTCTTTTTGTTTGGTTGGTGGCTTGGGGGAGGGCCTGTGTTATATTGTCATGCCTAAAAATATCACAATATTAAATTCCCATGTTTTATATAATAACTTGAAATCCTGATAAAGATAAAGCTAAAAGGCAAGAAAGTGAAATCCTCACAACTTTTGGATGATGTCAAATACCATTGAAAATGACGTTGTCTTATGGCTTATGGTGCTTTTATATCAGTGTACATGCACATGTTTTATTCCTTCTGATTTATGAGTATGTGATTATATGATATGTAAAACTAATTGGTGATGTTTTTATTTTTTTTTAAAAAATCTTTCTAAAAAAATTGCAGGTTAATTGATATTGAAGATGGTTCATTGTTCATGAGCATAGGATGCTGCGCCGGGGACCACTTTTTCATACTGTGGATTTATACCCTAGCAGTCGTTGCCATAGACTTTGCCCTCGCCAATACCCTCCCCATCCGCATTGTGTTAGCGGTGGTGTTATTCTTTCTGCTAGGCTTTGCATTATTATATGCCATCTGAAAGTTCATTTAGTGAAATGTAAAAGTGTTTCCTGCATTCTCATATGATAAGAGTAATAACCGGGATCCTATAATGAGTGTCAGTGTGCGTGTTTCAATGGTTTTACTGAGATTGGTTGGCAACTTAGTGAAATGACTCGTAACTATCCATGGGATGGTAGATTCAGAAATGAAAGTACTAAAGTAAGTGCCTGAATTTTTCACAAAAGGGCAGTTGCACATAGGAAAAAGGGTGGAGGTGTAAAGAAGTATGTTTGGGTTTTGGATCTTATTGATGGGACAAAAGCTTTTATCACCGGTAATTTTATTGATGATTACTAAATTTTTATTTTTGTTATGAAGTTATAAAGTTTCATCACGTCTTCTTGTTTTGCATGCATGCCTTTGAGGGAAACCCTTATTTGGTACCCTGATCGCCCTTATACTAAATGGTAAACCGGTTAAATTTAAATTCCCACAAGAACCAACTAACAAATCTAAATCGATTAAAGGTACTTATTAATCATGCTCTTCATATATACAATGATCTATTATCAAAACTTGAAACTTTGTCAATATTCTAACCCCAAAATTTTCACTAATCAGTATTATATTACTCTCATTAGAAAGATAAAAATACATAGAATAACTTTCAAGAAGAAAGTTTGTTGGAAAAAAAATAATTCAACTACCTAAATAATCTTATAAAATAAATAACTCACCTTAAAAACCCATGTAAACTCTCTTCTTTCTCTTTTTCTTCTTCTTTCTTGTCTCAGTGGTGGAAACAGGCCAGGGGCTTGTGACTTGGCCTGTTTCCGGCCTGGCCTGTCAGGCTAACAGGCCAAGCCTAGGCCTTTTTTAAGGCATGTTTGTATTAATAGGCCAGGCCTAGGCCTTCCAATAGGCCTGTGAAGCCTGCCAGGCCGACCTGTTAAGCAAAGGACAAAATAGTAAATATATATATTTTTAAATATATATCTGCAAAGTGCAAAGTAAATCAAGGCAATTAAAAAAAAAAAATCTAACTCTCAGACTCATTTCCCCTCTGCTTCATCATCTCGTTCTCGTCAAGCTTGCCCCTAAGTTCAGATTTCAGGATCCTTTCTTTCAGTCTTCCAGAGTCTCGGCCAAACCATCTTCTCACCATCGCCCGTCGGCCATCGCATACTCGAGAGTCTCAGCCTCTGTCTCTGTTTGTTGTTCACTGTCCGTCGGCCGTCGCATACTCGAGAGTCTCCTGGTATTTCTCTGTCTCAGCCTCTGTCTCTTTGTATCCTGTCCGAATCCGAGGCTACCTTGTTCTATTGGTAGAGATTTGTTGTTCTGCTATGGGTGGATCTGCAATGTTGACAATGTTCTTGGCTTTAAGGGTACCAAATATGCTTGTTACTACTGTGAAGATGTAGAATAATATGTTCTTGGCTTTAAGGGTACCAAATATGCTTGTTACTACACATGTCTATTGCCTGGCATAACTGTTCTGAACAATTCACTGTGAAGATGCAGGTGGCAAGAGTAACTAACTAACCACACTACACAAAACTAATGATTCCTGTATATGGATAGCTTACAGTGATAGTTTATTGATTCAGTCTCCTGCTTCGCTCACTAATTGAAAATGAGGCAGCCATTTGTGTATGAGTTGTCTTATGGTATATAACATCCTAGATTAAATAGACTATCTCACCATGATTGTTCTGATGTTGAGTGAATATGTAAGTAGCATATGCTTTATATGTATTGTGTGGAATAAGAATGCAATTTTCAATAGATTTAAAGATGAGGATCCATCTGGTTAATTACAAGTAAAGATATAGAAGAAATAATTTAAGCCTCGCTTAATGAGCTCATACATGTTTAATTGATGTCTTCAACTCTGCATCCCAGATTGATGTGCAGATCACAGAACTCGCTCATTCTTAAGCCCAGAACTTGTCATTAAAGTATCGATTACACTGACATGACCGTTGTAGCGAAATAATGCAGACTTTTTAATGAAGGATCAAATTATAAAGATCGAGACAAACAATGATATTATGGTCTTTTTTGAGGTTCTTTGCAGAATAAATTGTTTTCTTAAGCTTGCCAGAAACTTGGATGCTGTTCTCACCTGATAGTTGTCCGTTTTGATTTTTTTCCGACAGTGAGTTTGAAAACTCGATCAAGGCATACAGAATCCAAAGCTAGATTAATACTCCTATATGTATTAATGCTATCTTTAGCTAGGTATTGATGTGCATGTGGTAAATGATTCAGTACAACGTATCTGTCAATTGACAAGTACTCATGCATTTTCTATGTATGGTTGGATGTCATTGACAACTTCCTCAACATGAATGGGGTGGTTTCATTTGTCAGAATCAATGATCGCCGAGGGAATTATTTTGTATTGATGGTAGAATTAATTCCTTGTGAATTGAGATTCTTTATTAGCGTGGCTGCCTCTTCCTCTGATTGGTGCTCATCTTCAAGTATGATGGATATCAAATCATACTAATAGACACTGGATTTCATAGGAGTATGTTGTTTGTAGAAATATGATTTCCATGACTTTGTCGTTAAATTATATACGAGATGTAAAACTTGAACTCTGTATGCAATTGATATTTTGCTGTTTGTTTAACTGATACAATTGTTTTGGATAGATCTTTGTTCACTGATTAGATATGCTCCTTTGCTTTAATATGCCAACTTACAGGACCAAGCACTACAAAAAAAACGACAATTAGTAGCGGTTAAAATGACCTATTTGTAACGGTTTTAGGCGCAACTAATGACATTTGTAGCGGTTAGACAAACCGCGACAAAATCCACTGTGGCAAGCTGATTTGTAGCGGTTGAAAAAACCGATACTACATACATATAAACCGCTACTATATCTATTGCGGTTAGATTTAATCCGAATTTAAATTAAAATTTGTAGCGGTTGTTGTAGCGGTTTTACAACCGTTACAAAATATTGAAAAATTGAAAAAAAATCGTAATTTGTGTCAATTGTTACAATATTATATTGAATATTTTTATTATTTAAGTGACAAATTAAATGATAATAGTTAATATTTAAAAAATGATTAACTTAAGTTAGATAAGTATAAATATTATGTAGGTATAATATTGAGAATATGTAGATAATAAGGATTTATTGTGTTGTCCACCTCTGAGCAAAAAAATTATGTTGTGCATTAGATGATATTTGGTTATATAAAGAAAGTTGATGATGATAGAAGGAATATTGAGGAAATATACTTAAAGTTCGGATAAGGAAAAAAATAGTATCGTATTATAAGAAGTAAAAATAAAACATTGAAATCAAAGATTTTAGAAGGAGTGGGAAGAAATGAGAGAAAACGAGAGAGAAGTGAGTGGGAAGAAATGAATGAGTGTGTGAGATGAGGTGTGGTGGGGATATTTATAGGGATATACGTAACATTTGTAGCGGTTGATGTGACAGATTTTGTAGCGGTTTAATGTTTTGTAGCGGTTTTTAACCGCTACAAAAATTCATTAGTATTTTAAAATATATATATAATTTTCAAATTTTGTAGCGGTTACACTAACAACCGCTACAAATGAATGAACGTTGGCGGGATTTGAAATATTCAAATTTCAATGTTACACACTTTGTAGCGGTTGATGTAACCGTTTTTGTAGCGGTTCACATTTGTAGCGGTTTTTTTTTTTTTTTTTTTGCTTTTTGTAGCGGTTTCAAAACCTCTACAAAAATTCATTTGTTTTTTTTTAAAAAAAAAATCAAAATATCACATTTTGTAGCGGTTATACTAACAACCACTACAAATATGAACATATATATTTTTTTTTTTAAAAATAAACTTGGCGGGATTCTAAATATTCAAATTTCAATATTACGAACTTTGTAGCGGTTGATGTAACAGTTTTTGTAGCGGTTCACATTTGTAGCGGTTTTTTTTGCGTTTTGTATCGGTTTCAAAACCTCTACAAAAATTCATTGGTATTTTTTTTTTTAAAAAAAATTCAAAATATCACATTTTGTAACGGTTATACTATCAACCGCTACAAATATGAACATAGTTTTTTTAAAACAAAAAACTTGGCGGGATTCGAAATATTCAAATTTCAATATTACACAATTTGTAGCGGTTGATGTAACAGTTTTTGTAGCGGTTCACATTTGTAGCGGTTTTTTTTTTTTTTTTTTTTTTTTGCATTTTGTAACGGTTTCAAAACCGCCACTAATGGCGTGCCATAAGGCGCCAAACTGGCGCCATATTTGTGACGGTTTTTATAAATAAACTGCTACAAAATAACCGCTACAAATTTGGCGCCAACTTCGCGCCATATTTTGTAGCGGTTAGTTTATGATAACCGCTACAAATGTCGTTACGAACCAGCGCGCCACTTGGCGCGAGTCATACCGCTACAAATTCGCATATTTGTAGTGGTTTATTTTGACCGCTACAAATTAACCGCCACAAAGTGTCACTTTTTTTGTAGTGAAGGAGAAATTCCCTTAAATAGAAGAGGATAGGACTCATCCATGCTTGTCAATTCTGGAGGCAATTGAAATGCTTTAGTTATGACATCTGTTGATCATATCTTTGTTTGTATTAGTGATTGATATGTGAAAACATGAACTTTATTCATGGTTTTCTTTTCGAGGGTTTAGCCTTTATTCATGGCCATGAGATATTATTTCATTCATGCATGTTTCGAACTTTATCTATGGTAATGTTATGTTGTTGTATTTGATTTCATTTTTTATGATGTATTTTAAATCATTAGGAATAATTTATGTAAGGTCTGTTTTCAGCCTGTTTATAGTGAGCCTGTTTTTGGCCTGTTAACAGTTGGCATGTTTTCGGCCTGTTAATAGTTGGCCTGTTTATAGTTGGCCTGTTTTATATTGAGGCCTATGGCTTGTTAACCTAAGTACAAGATTAAAAAAAAACAGGTCTCTTAACAGGCCACAAGCTAGGCCAAGCCTGTATACACGCCAGGCTCAGGCCCAAAAATAGGCCTGTTACAGGCCACAGGCCAGGCTCAGCCACTTCTTTCCTTAACAGGCCAGGCCTGTTAAGGGCGAGGCCTGGCCTGGCCTGTTAAGGGCGAGGCCTGACCTGGCCTGTTTCCACCCCTACGTCTCACTCTCGCTCTCATTCTTCCTGCTCAACACACACATGCATAACATATATAAATAGGAGAGTGGAATGGCGGTTTGAGGGAACTAATTATTCCCCTCCCCAAAAAACTGGCAGCATGACTGCCAAATATATATTTTTCTTTTATTTTTTTATTCATTATTTTTTTTTGTTATCTATTTTTTCCCCTTTCTTTTTCTGCACACGTTTTGGCCTCTCTCTCTCTCTCTTTTTTTTTTTTAACAACAATAAAATAATAATATTATTTCATTCATTATTTTTACATCCTTATTCTACTAATTTCTTTTATTATCATAAATGACATTTTATATGAAAACCTTTATTTTGATAATTACATAATAAATTCATGTATCATGATTAATCAAGGTTTTTAAACCCGGACCGGACCGGCGGTTTGGACCGAAAAACGGCGAACCGGCTGGAAAACCGGTCCAAGCTAGGGGTTGAACCGGGGTCACGAGTTGACCCGGGGTCAACTCGGCCTGAACCAGCCGAGTTGGCTGAGTCACAGTGAGAGAGACACAGGCAGAATGAGAAGGGGAGAGAGAGAGAGATCTGAAACGACGCCTGTGATGGTGCTATGGAGCCGAAGGAGGAGAAGCTCTCTGGTGCAATATGGATTTCAAGCTTCTTTGAGCTTCTTCTAGTTCGACCTTTTCTATGGGATACCGAGACACAGAATGAGAAGGATAAGAGAGAGAGGGATCTGAAGAACAAAGTGAAGCAGGTGAGGCTAAGGAAGGAGAAGAGACATTGTGAGTTGTGAGTCTTGTGACCATGCGTGATACCCGAGAGTCTGAGGAAGGAGACGAGGCTGGAGAGATAGAAGGGAAGAGGACGGAGTAGGTGAGGGAGATGAGAGGAAGGAGACGAGGCTGGAGAAATAGAAGGGAAGAGGACGAAGTAGGTGAGGGAGATGAGGCGATGTGATGTGAGGGTGACAAAAGTAAAGAAAGTAGCAGGTTAGCAATAATGACTAGTCTAGAGGGAGCTAATGAGCTATTCACGTTTTATCCCTCTATATAAGTTTTTTTCTTTTTCTTTTTTATAGTAAAATTTTATTAATAACAACAGGTGGGGAAATTGAGGGTAGGGAGTGTTATGGATATTGGGCCTAGAAATGGATTTGGGCTTGTATTATTACTAACCACAAAATATTTTGTATTATTAAAATATGAATGTTTTAACTATTTATTAAATTATATTTTTTAATTAATACCGGTTTGACTCCGGTCTGATCCACTGACCCTTAACCCAGTACCTCCACCGGTTCAGTGACCGGTCTGGATTTCAAAACCTTGTGATTAATTAATTTTTCTTATTTATAATTAAATCATAATATAAAATTAGGATGTTACATACTGTGTCCTTGTGACTAAATCTGATGTACTTCATCTTGCAATGCAATGAAATGTTTCTTTTATGCCTTTAAGTTATTGATTCATTATCTGTCTATTTCTTCATTTTCTCAAAGGATTTTTGAAAAACTGTCTCTGAGTTTACAAGGGCTGTCATCATTAAAAAGAGAGAGAATGTTAATTCTCTATGTGTTTTGATGATAACTGACCCTTGTAAGCAAAATGAGGTTTATGATTCAAGCCAAAATGGTTTTAACTTGTTCAATCTTGGATTATAACATGTTGTCACATTTGCTATTAGATTGACTCTAGTTTGAGTTGTCAAACTCGAGCCAAGCATTATGTGACTTGAGTTAGAATGATTTCTTGACTTGAGCCACACTTTGATGACTTGAGTTATGATGAGAACTTGAGCCAATGCTTTGTAAATCCAGTCAAGCTTTGCAAACTTAAAGTCTTTTAAAAAATACAAAGTTAAAAGACTCAAGTTTAAGATCTGTGACTCGAGCCTGTTTTGAACGTCATATTCAAATGTATTTTGAATAACTCAAGCCATCACTTAATGACTTGAGTTAGGAGAGTTTTTCAAACCATTTTCAAAAGCCTCTCTCGATAACCTTTTGTTAAAATGGTCCTTGACTCGAGCCAGCAATATGTGACTCAAGTTTCACCCTGAACTCGAGTCAAGCCTCTGTGACTTGAGTTAGAGCTAGACTGAGAACATCTTCAATTTTCTTCAAAGCTATTTTTCCAAACAAGATGAACTCGAGTTTGGTATGGGTGACTCGAGTTTAAACCTAGACTCGAGCTGGTTTTCAGTGACTCAAGTCTATGTAACGTTTTCAAACTTGTTTTATTGATCTCTTAACTCGAGCTTGGAAAGCTTGACTCGAGTCAATCTATCTCTGTTTGTAAATCATCGTGTTTGAACTTCTTAAATCTTTAAGTATGATCTACCTACTTCATATCATCACTTATTATTATTTCTAACAATGCTTAATCAGTTTGTTAATGAGTTTCAGATGATTTAGATATGGATTAACACCAAATTGCATTAAAGCAATTATGTGTCAGAACTCATTTAATGCTCTGCTAAGTGTTGGGCAAAAACGACAAAGTTTCTCTGAGCACACAAAAGGACATATGACCATTCCATTCTTCATTCATGTTGTCTCTCAACGGACAAATGAAATGTGGAATGTCATTAAAGAATGTCTGCGCATTATTGAAGAATCAACGCTCAAGTCCAACGGCTATCTGTTCATCAGTGTTTATCAATATCTGCTTTGTAAGAGAGTTTAAATTTATTCATTCTTGTAAGAATCTCAAGGTTGTGGAACCTTTGAGATCGGATTATTTGATTACAACTTGTTAGGGGGAGTAAGTCCTAGTGAAAGGATTACTCAAGAGTTACAGAGTGTGTAATCAAGTTTTGAGATAGTGGAAATCCTGGAGTGTCTGGGGATTAGACGTAGGTCAAGGATTTGGATCGAACCAATATAAATCTCTTGTGTCAATCTTTCTCTCTATCTCTCTGTTTAGCTTTGTTTTAGGGAGTGTGTTTCAGGGTATTTCGTTAAAGTTTTTAAATCACCCAATTTACCCCCCTCTTAGGTGATATTCCCTCTTGCAGTGCTGAGTTTATCATGGATGATTTTTATAACCAACATGGTATCCTTCATCAAACTAGTTGTGTAGAAACAAAGTTATGTCTTATATTTAGGACCAAGATTAAGGACCAATATAAAAAATATGTTTTATATTTATGATCAAGATCAACTCTGTGAATATGTCTTATATTAAGGACCAGAGGGAATATAACAAAGTTCTTAGAAACCAAGATTTATCTTCCACTATCATTGTAATCCATGTAGAATTTGTTGATATGAACTTCTGTATTGAAGGCTACTATGGGAGAAGAGAGAAACCTAGATGGACCTAGAACATCTACTACAACAAAGTTCAATCCTTGAGGCATTGTGACTGAACCTCTGAAGCTCCCAGCTGCACTGAACGTTCCTCCAGTCATTATCAACAGCATTGCTAAATGTACACCATTGGGAGCCAACCGACCAGCAAGCCCCCTAAAAGCATATAGGGAGGGGCCTCTCGAGAATACCTTTAGTCCAATATCAAAAGTAGTCGCTTGAGATGGTGATAAAGATATTCAAGTTTATAATTGGCTAGTAACTAAGAATTATTATTCCTTAGTCAATAGCAGATCACTTCACCAATTGTCCTGAGTCATCTAAAATTGAATTTAGCCTTTTATTTTCCCCTTTAACTGAGTTCATATTGAAAATTCTAACCTTTCAAGTATTCTCCTTAGGTGCTATCAATCATTTTATTTAACGAAGATTATACTTCAATAACACAGTAAAGGGAAACCAATGGAAAGCATACAAGTTTTAGCAGGCCAAGCATGGATAATAAATTTGAAGGAATGATACCCTTTAGTCAAGCAACTGAAGATAATAAATTTGAAGGAATGATACCCGAGCAGGACCAAACAATTTGCCCGAGCAACATCGGATTCAAGGAAGAGAAGCTATGGATGAGAACCTTGCTTGAGCAGCACATGTCCATTTGCCCGAGCAACATCGGGATTTAAGGAAAAGAAGATAAAGGCGATAGTCTTGCTCGAGCACCAAAGATATCTTGCCCGAGCACCATGCTCAAGCAACATGAAATAGTTGCCCGAGCAACCTCCCAAAGTTCGCCTAAAGTGTTGACTGCCCGAGCATGGATTTCGGCATGCTCGAGCACCATGCCCGAGCAACCTATATTGCTCGCTCGAGCAGCAACGAAATACTCTGATTTTCGCCTCTGGCTGAAGCTTGCCCGAGCACCAGAAAATAGCCTGCCCGAGCAGCAACGGGAAAAGCCATCTCGTTTAAGGCTTGCTCGAGCACCCGAGTAAACCCTGCCCGAGCACCATGCCCGAGTAACTTATATTACTTGCTCGAGCAGCAGTGAAATATTCTGTTTTTCTCCTCTGACTAAGGCTTGCTCGAGCACCACAAAATATACTGCCCGAGCAGCAACGAGAAAAACCATTTCTCCGAGGCTTGCTTGAGCACCCAAGTAAACCATGCCCGAGCACTATGCCCGAGCAATGGGAATAAACATGCCCGAGCATCAGCGAGAAATTCCCTTCTCTTGTTAAGACTTGCCCGAGCACAAAAGAACTCTTGCTCGAGCAAGGTCGTCCCAAACAAGAATCCGAATATGATATCTGTGATTGATTTGCTTCTGACTATAAATATTGATTTGCCATTATCACTGATTATATAAATTGATTCATTTCCATTTCTAATGATTCTATTCAAGTAAGTTTCAGGAATCAAAATTGACCAAAGAGAGAATCGCCACATTTACTCTCACGCGTCGTCGGACAGAGGAAAGTTTAAAGATCTTCATTTGGAAACAATTCATATATCAATTACTCTGATTTATTCCCAGATCAAATAAATGAGAAGATGATAAATGATGCAACGGTCATAATCATCAAAGCAGAGCAATCATCGGCAATTCAAAAAACAAGATTTCCCAACGACTAGTTTTCCGAAAGATAGCTGATCGACACGAATCATGAACCTTATAAAGAGACAGCTGATTCAACTGGAAAACACACATACTCAGGAGCATATACAATATTCAATTTATCACTGTGATTATCTTGAGTATTCATATATACACTTCAGTGTTCATATCTTATTTACTCGTGAGGAGTCTGTTAAACACTTTCATTTTTGTGTTCAAACTTAAGGTTGTGGAACCTTAAGTGAGGGTGTACAATTGCAACTTGTAAGGGGGAGTGAGTCCGAGTGTGAAAGGATCATCCTAAGTTACAGAGAGTGAGTAATTGTACGTTTGTTAAAAGAGTTAGTGGAAATCTCAAGGTGTTCTTGAGGACTGGACGTAGGTCAAAGTGTTAAGACCGAACCAGTATAAATCTCCTTGTGTTCATCTCTCTCTCTCTACTCTAGCCATTCATTTATCGAAGAAAAGCAAAAGAAAAACAAAAGTCACCTATTCACCCCCCTCTAGGTGATATTCCTACTGTCAAAAAAGTACCTTGCACATTACCCAAAAATGTGTGTTGAGTGCTACAGGGCTAAATAACTAAAGACACTTTATTTAGTGGCTATATGTCCTACCCTTTTGCCAAAATAGTGAAGTCAACTCTGCAACCTTAAAAAGCATCTTTCCCTTTTGCTTGTGTTGTTTGTGTCTTCAATTCCTAGGTTTCCTTGCTTAGGTCTTGCCAACGAATGGGGTCCTTTCAAAATATATTCAAGAAGTCCTAGAAAAGGATTTGGTATATTCAATGTTCTGCATGTGATTTTGTTAGACAGCAACCCTAATAAGGCAGTTTTATCATTAAGACCCAAGCCAAAGTGCAAAGTATAGGTAAGGTTAAGGGGAATAAACAAATTGTAGAGTTTTGAAGTTATAACCTCGTATCCAGCTCCCATAAGTATGGTGCCCACATCTTAGAGTGATGCTCTTGGCAACAATTCTGAAAATTCCTGCTTCCGGATGGCCTCAGCAGTGTAAAAATGACCATCTATGAAACAAATTAGATCTTTAGTTGCCAAAAACTATATATATCCCATCTCAAACATGTAAAAGCTTTAACTCACAACCCAACCTTCTGCGACCTTTACAAGTGGGACTTGTGTTGTATAAGTGCAAGCCATAAGGGATGCACCAAAAAGAACCAACATTCCAAGAAATACAGATGATGAGAACATGTGATCAAAACCAAGGGTGAGAACCCATTTCCAAGTGAAAAGTCCCAACACAGGATGATCTTCAGGGTATTTCTGGAAATAGAAATCCGGAGCCTCACCTTGTTCAATAACAGTTCCTGTCACGGAAGACTCATATCAAGTCGCTTTTTTTTTTTTTTTTTTTTAAATAATGCAAATTCTTTTAAACAGAAGTTGAATGTATATCTTCTAATTAACGAGGAAAAGGAGCATGCAAGTGTTTGCAATTTTTTTTTCTTTCTAATCATGATGAGAAACAGTGTTGATTGAATTCAGCTATCTTAAAGTAAAAAAAGGAAGAGAAACTTAATTTGCATACCTAGAGCCATCAAAGCTGCAATGACGAACATTTTCCCAATAGCCAAAGGCAAATTACAGAACCTTCAATACCCTCTTTATCAACATCTTTCCCATCCCAAAAACACCGCCTTTACTCCCCGAGCTGTCAAAGTTTAATTAAAGATACATAAACTAGATTAATCCCTCTTCAAGAAGAATGGTTGAGATTATATACATATATCTATCTCTGTGTTTAAGAATTGTGAAGCTATTTTGCGGACTAATTTAAGAAAACAAAGGCACTTGAAAATTGAGGTTCATTAAAAATTAGGTTACACTCTTCTTACTTGTGCGGAGATTATGGGAATCTATGAATCGCTTCGCTTAAGTTGAAATTGGGATCATGGTTATCGCTTCTTACTGCTGCAGAGATTATGGGATCTGTGTTGGGATCATGATTATCGTAAAATTGTTGTCTTTAATGGCTCTGCACAAGCATTGCATATAATCAATAAAGACATGAACGAGATCATTCCCACAGTGCCCACATCAAACAAATTCGCTACCTCCTAATGTAGGATTGGATTATTACTTTTGATTTATGTAAAGAGGCCAACCACTGTGCTTGATAGGGGGTGCAAGGAATGTTTAATTGTCAAATGAGTCCTATGGGTGTCAATGTAACTGTAACCGCTCTGAATTTTGGCCCGTGGCTACTATGAGTGTCTTCAAAACAATCCACAATAATCATCTTCCAAAATACATGTATCCTGAAAAAAAAAAATCACCATCACGTAAGATGAATTCAGGTAGCTAGGTTTTGGCACATGAGTACCTTAATTTCTCAAGCACTCAGAAGATTATTTATATAGAATCCAAATTCAACATGTGAACTAAACTTTCAATATAACTTACATTCCGTTTGGAGGGAGTGAATGCTTGGCCACCCTTGAAAACAAAATCAAGCATTCGTTGCTAAAAGCTCGATGTCAGCTCCCACTTTAGCAATTTTGATTTCCTTTGTGTAAGCTAAATAATTTGAATATTTTGTTTCATTCATTTAAAGAAGGTACATATATATACAAGAGATGAGAGCCTTAGTAATAATGGCTCTTAATGATTGTTAATGAGGATTTCCCTAATCCCTGACTTGTAGGGATTTTACTTGATTATATATTATATTTTCTGATTTCCTAATACTCCCCCTCAAGTTGAAACATAGATGTTAATCATATTCAACTTGTTAAAAGAAAACGTAATATAAATAAATCCAAACAAAATAATTTTCTTCCTAAGAACCTCCTCACCCAAATTCCAACACAAGTCTTCACCCAATTTCCAACACCAGTCTTCACACACACCCCCTTCAAGCTGTAAGCAGCTTGAATGTGAGCAGCCATTAATCACCAATAACTTGCTTCTTCATGAGATCTTGAAGTAAACAGCAAACGGTACCAAATAATACTCCAAACGTCTCACTAGAAACCAAATATCAAACGGTCTCTCCAGGGACCAAACGATACTCCAAATGTCTCACCAGAGACCAAACAATCCTCCAAATGTCTCACCAGAGACCAAACACCTTACCGGAGGCAAAGCAACGAACGAGCCAATGAAATTACCCAACCACAAATACGACATTCAAGACAAAAGAGCACTTCACGAACGTGCTGGAAAACGAAACAAATGAAGAACCCAGCCATTAGAGACAAGTGAACGTGCATGAAACAAAATGCCGACCATGCTGAAATAGTAGAAACCCAGTCTCACAACGCAACCTTCGAAGCAAAGAACCGGCCTACATATACCGGAAATGAAGGCTCGACGTTGTAGAACAAAACATGACCATAAAATGGTCATAGCAACCAAATGAGGTATCAATAACCTCTACAACAGAAACCTCTTTAGTCACAACAGAACAATCTCACCTGAGATTACAAGACCAAACAAAGGCTCCACCGTCGGTTCTCTCCCCCCACACCACCACCAGTCGCCCATGTGGTAACCAAACAGGTAGAGGAGACAACCCTGAACAAGTTCTAGCATCTAATCAAAGAAACCATAACAACCAGATGAGGTACTCCCCCTTGTGAACAAGGCCTATTCACAAAACAACACCACGAAAAAGTACCAAAAACATCAAATCGACACAAACGGAAAAGAAATCCGATGTCGGCGAAGGAGCACCACCAAAGGATAACAAAAAAAAAAAATGAAATGACACGAACACACACACACCAGAGATGAGAGACTGGCCACTGTCACTATATAGTGATAGCGGCCACCGGAAAACTCAAATTGGCCAAGAACTAACCAAGCTTTGATACCATGTAAGCTAAATAATCTGAATATTTTGTTTCATTCATGTAAAGAAGGTACATATATATACAAGAGATGAGAGCCTTGGTAATAATGACTCTTAATGATTGTTAATGAGGATTTCCCTAATCCCTGATTTATAGGGATTCTACTTGATTATATTATATTTTCTGATTTCCTAACACTTTGAATTCTTGTCGGCTTTTGCAATGTTCAAAACATCAAATTCTAGTGCTATTTTCTTTACAAGACCTCAAGCATCTATATCAAGAGGATTTGACAATTATAGTCTGAGTTAGTAAGAAATTATAGCGCAGGCAGAATGCTTCAAACCAAATTCTGATTATACAAGAAAATAAGGGCATCTGCCCCCAGCCAGTTGCTAGTTGTAAAGCTATTCACCTTCTCATTAGTTTTGTTATAAATATAAAAATATTTTTAAAGAAACCGGCCCAAGGTGCAATTCATTAGATTTAAGTGTTAGGATTTTAGGATCCCACCGGACAGAATAGCAACAACACGCAGATATCTATTATGAAAATCTCACTATGGGAAATTCTAAAATTAAAACCTCTCTTTAATTACAAGGAGAGAACAATCTTATCCCTCTCTTGAATTATGAGAATTCCTCACAAACTCAAGAAATTATAGAAAGAAAAGAAAGGAAGTTGTGGTGTCGTGAATTGAAAGGAGGGAGAGAGGCTTTATTTCTAGCCTCCCTACCTCCTTCTTACATTTATTCCCACCGATGTGGGACAAAATGTATGACAATCTCCTACTTGGAGATATGATTGAGAACCAATCAATCTCCACACTATCCTTGCTATCTTCATGTTGTCCTATGTCTCTTCCTGGCCAAATACAGATCTACACCACATGAATTTATTAATGTTGATTACCTTTGTTAGTACATCTGCTAGGTTCTTTTTTATGTGAATTTTTTGCATGTTCACACTTCCATCTTCTACCACTTCATGAACAAAATGATATTGAACTCTTATGTGTTTCATCTTGGAATGAAATGCTAGATTCCTTGCGATGTGCAAGGCACTCTGACTATCACAATACAACAACATATATTGTTGTTTGTGTCCGAGTTCTTCCATGAATATTCTTATCCAGATTGCTTTCTTATAAACTTGTGTAGCTGCCATATACTCATCCTCTGTCGTAGATAGTGCTACAACTGACTGTAGTTTAGATACCCAGCAAACAACTCCTTTTCCAATTGTGAACACATAGCCTGTGGTAGATTTTCTTTTCTCAATATCACCTTCAAAATCAGAATCAACATATCCTCTGGCAATAAATTCAGGTCCTCAATAACATAGAGCAACATTTGAGGTTCCTTTGATAAATCTGATAATTGAATATTTCATACACTTCTTTTTTATCTCTTGATTAATAATTTAGGACTATTTAGTTAATAAATAATGATTTTTATACTTATCCAGGCTTTGGGCCTATGATTAGATTTTAGACATTTTTATTGATAAAATTCCAGTTTTACATTGCTTCACTACTTTTACCATAATTCTTGAACCAAACATTGGATTTGCCTCATTCTTGTTTCATATTTCAGATGATTCAAAGAGCTACAATTGTTATGAAGACTTGAAGGGAACATTCGGACAAGAGGGTAGCCAATTTTGGAGCCGAAGTCAGATATGTATTTCTGGATTTTTATTTGGGTTCGAATTTTGTAATTAAAGTCCAGTTTTATTTTATTTTTGTTTTGGGCCAAACTGTTAGAGCCTATTTCGTTTGGTAGCTAGGTTTTTACCTAGGTCAGCCACTAACACTTTGTCATTCACGTTTTTGGACAGTTTTTGGATTAATGATAGAGACTTCGGCAAGTGCACCGGTCGTTATAAGTAATAAAGTAGTGAGAAAAAGATTGTCCCACGAGGAATAGTACTCCAATCACTAATTCGCTATTTTTGCTTTAGTTGGATGAATTGAGTAATATGGGGTGAGTTGTAACCAAACAGAATTTAAAGAATTAAATAAAGAACAAGAATCTAAAATCAAGAATTTCAAGAACAATTTTTAGAGAAGATGAGTAATTAAGAAAAACGCAGCTAGCTAGGGATGAGAATCCCCCTATGTTCCTCCAAGTATTTGAATTGAATCCCTAACAAATTATTATTCCCACGATTGACGATCAATTCTCTAATGTTAGACTAAGTCCCAATGTCTTGATGCTACCTTAGTCCGTTATATTTGAAAACAACCTAATGTCTTAGTATTGTTTGGAAAGATCAATTTATTTAAACCAGAATTATGAGATCGCATAAACTCGTAAGCCTTTGTCTAGGTCATGCAACTCTACGATGAATTAACGGTTCTAGTTAAATGCACCAACATCTCTATTATCATACACTAACCTATGAACAATCTAAAAGGTGATCAATCTTTAAGAAAGCTTTAAGCAAAGATAATTCATTCAATCAAGAAAATAACGATAAATAAAGAATCCAGCCAAATACTCTAAATTCGCTTAGGGTTCATCCTTGCCCTAACTACAAAAGAAAACTAGCCAAGCATGGCTAGGTTAACAAAATAATAAAGAGATAAAAATCAGACTTGTTCTCTCCTCTCCTTTTGTGTCGTTCTGTTCTTGTTCGCGGCGTCCGTCTCTCTGGAACTCCCCTCCATTCCTTTTATATATATTGCTTGGGATGTGCTTCCGTTTTGTGCATGATCTCCCTCTAAAGATATATAATATATTTTTGTTTTATCCTTTCCTTGTGTGGACCCCACGTCCTTGTTCCAATTACTTAAAGATATAAAGATATACGTTGGGCATAAGTTGCTTTTTGTCTTTTTCTCAAATTGATATATCCTATATATCATATTTTATATAATATATGGATATATGGAACTATCCCCGATGCTTTTTCTCCTTTTATATATATATATATATATATATATATATATATAGATTCCTTTTTATCTTCTTCTTAGATAACATAATATCTCCTGCACAATCAAATAGGATATCAATAGATTTTTTGTTATAATATTCTTTTATCCTATATTTAATTAAAATATAGATAAGTACATAAAGATAATTAAATAAGTACAAAATGAAAGCCGGAATATTACCAAGAGGGGGGGGGGTGAATTGTTATTATAAAATTTTCTTGCAAGTTTAAAACAAAAGAAGCAAAGGAAGAATAAGGGGATGAATACAAGGCAATTTATACTGGTTCGGTCCTAATCCTTGACCTACGTCCAGTCCCCAGATACACTCCGGGATTTCACTAACTTGTGAACAAATGATTACACACTCTGTAACACTCGGAGCAATTCTCTCTCTCGAATTACACTCCCCCTTACAAGTGTAATCATAGACCCAACCTCAAAGTCCCAAAACTTTGAGACTCTCACAATGAAATGATAATTGAAGAATAACTCTCTGTAGAGCAGATAACAAGAAGCACTGAAGTACAAAGTATCACACAGTATCAACTGGAAGTATTGCAGAATATTAGGTGAAAGTATTCGAAAGTATCTGACAAGAGTATAGCGGAACTAGACACTTGCAAGTATCTTTCTGATTCTATTTGTGCGTTTGCTCTGCAGTGTGTTGGTGAGAGAAGGTGGTACTTCATCTATTTATAATGCTTTGAAGATGACCGTTGCAGATGCTGATATTTTGAATTTCATTCAAGCCCATAATCTGATCGGATTCTTTTTGTGATTCTCATTTGATGACATTACTGTTGGAGCGTCTTGGTCATCCGAGATACTTTCCCGTGATGTAGTGTTTTCTGAAAATAGCTTTAATGAATCATGATTTGTGGTTGACTGTCCGTTTGAAAGAGATCACCCACGATTTCAGTGTCTTGTTCGTTTTCCATTTCAGAATCAATTGATAGCAATCATTTCTAAAAAATCTCGGACAAGCTTGAACTCGGTTTAAGCAAAACTAGATCTCGGTCAAGTAATTTGATTTCTGATATTATCTCGGCTCCTTGATGATCCGAGTTGGAGGGAAACCGGTCGCACATACAGAAGCCCAAACCTCAAATGCAAAAGAGCTCATAAATCTCGGAACTCTTCCCTGATCCCTGTTAGGCTTTGTTGGGATCCTTAGCCGGGTTGGCTTTGCCTGTATTCTCAGTAGTGTTGACTTTGCCGGGATCCTTAGCCGTGTTTGGCTTTGCTGGGATACTTGACTGGGTTGGCTTCGTTGGAATCCTTATCCGTGTTGGCTTCACCGGGATACTTGACGTGCTATCTCGGAATTTGCTTTGTCGACATGCTATCTTGGAGTCTTGGCACATAGGATCTTAGAATCTTGGCATTGGATAGCTGATCTAATTCGCTTACCGACATGTAATCTCGGCATAGGATAGTCGGTATATCTTTCTTTCTGAGCGACTTTGGCATCTCGAATATTCAGTGTAATTTTCTTATGCTTTCTGCCTTGATATAGCTCCAAACTCATTGTATTTCGTCCATTATCATCAGATGATTTGCAACATTCTGAACTGACCGTCCACTTTCGAGGGCCATAAATATCTGGTATGAACTCATACTTTAGAAAATTATATATCCCTGGAACGCTCTCGATCTCTGCTTTCATATGCCACCAATTTAAGATCAATGGAATTTTTCGTTTGTGAGATACACCCAAATTACCGAAGCTTGGTCTGCTGTGTGACGTTGATTTCACTGTCATCTTCCAAAATTCATATCTCTCTCATCCAAACTCCTTTAGACTTTAATCTTATTTCAAAATGACGCACTGGAAGTCTAGTTTTCAACAAAATTGGTTTCACCTCAATCCGATCTCTGGTTTGAGAGATATTGTTTATTTACCAGAGGTCGCCAGCTGAAACGCGAAACAGAGTAGAACAGAGGTACTGAAAAGGCACAATTGGCTCGAGTCAAATGATTCTGGCTCGAGTTTTGAGGCAAACTCGAGGTTAAAATTGCTGGCTCAAGTCTGGGCTTCCTTTGGCTCGAGTTTTGACTTTCTGGACCTTGATTTTGCTTGTTTTAACTCCGATTTGAGCCATTCCAACTTTCATATCATCGTGGAGGCTTCTAGAGTCAATCTAAGAACTTGTATGATGATTTTCTTATTCCATTGAGCAAGTTCTTTCATCTTCCAACTCCCATCTTGATTATTCTTCATCATTTAAACTTCACTTCTTCTTTGATTCAATTCCTTTCTTCTTGAGCTCCCATCTTGATCATTCTAACTCTTTCCTTCTTCTTTTCTCCTGATCATTCTATATAATTTAACTTCATATCTACATTTAAATATAAGAATCAGTCCAAGTATAAGATAAATGTAGTATGCAACCTTAGCTTTTTGCTCTTAAGAATGACATCTATATAAGACATCATCAAAACTAATCATATCCAACACAAAATATTAATAAATTCAATCCAATATATCCCAGAATCTACCCTTATTTAATTATAAAATATATACTTATCAAACTCCCCCACACTTAAACATTTGCTTGTCCTCAAGCAAAAGAAAGAGAATTAATTATCTGAAAAGAACATTGCCTATGAAATTCCTAAACAGAGAGCCTTTTACCACCACACTTAGATTATATCATCAAATCTTATTTAAGTTAATGTTTTATAAGAATAGGTCACTAAGTCAATAGCCTTAAACAATTGTAACAATCTTTCCACATCCTATGATCAAAAGATCGACAAGCAATAAGTTCAACAATAAGATTAGTGAAAGAATATTATGCTACTCAATTTTTCCAGAAAAATTCAAATGCCCCCATTAAACCAAGCTTTTTATTAAACTTAATAGGGATCCTCATAGTTTTTTTTCCCTTTTTTTCCTCTTTTTTTTTTTTTTTTTTGTCTTGAGCCGTTGTAGGTCCCCTTTTGACGCGACCCTGCACATGAGTGATGCAGCACCGGTTACTCGGTTACTCAGTTACTCCAATAGGCACCTCAAGAGGCTTTTAGCCTAACTCATAACTCTCTTGGACTTTACCGTTTGACGCGACCCTGCACATGGGTGATGCAGCACCGGTTACTAAGTCAAGTCTAGAGATGTCAGCGGAGTTGTTGTTGTTGTTTTTTTTTTACCTGAGTCATTTCCCTAAACAAAAGTTATACTTAACTAGCAAAGGTCATCATCTAATTTTCTAAAAAAATCATGTAGCAAAATATTCATAAACTAATAATATGTTGATCCTATTACAAACTATTCCCTATTCTCATAGTCCATATCAAGATTGCTATTCAAAGCTTAGAGACTTAGTTGAAACATTCTTTTCTATTTTAATTTTTTTGACTTGATAATATTCACTAAGATGGGGAAAACTCAAAATTAAGGTCAATCCTAAACAATAAAAAATATTTTCGATTGTATAAGGACAAGAATAACCAAGGAAATCATATCCCTCCCCCATACTTAAATCAAACATTGTCCTCAATGTTGCAAAAATATAAAGAGGGAAAGAAACTAGTACTCCCCTGGTTTAGGTCTTTAACTCCGATGTGGAGTTCTCCATCCGGTACCATCCATGATGTTTCAAATTTTAAGAGAGGAGCGAGTGCACACGCAAGACTTGGCAACAACAAGAGGAGTGATCATCTTTAAACCTAGAAAAATGAAAGAAAAAACAAAATAAGAATAATAATAACTGCAAGAAAAACGTATTGGGTTGCCTCCAAATCATCGCTTGTTTACCGTCCCGAGCCTGACGGATGTCACCTTAATTCTCAACTTTCAATGCCACAGAGGTTCTTCCTCTGTCAATGTCTCCGCCGTGGTAATGCTTTAATCTCCTTAATGCCGAGAGCTTTCGAAACAGATAAGGGCATTAAATTTATACTAGCTCCCAGATCACAAAGTGCTCTGCCCATATTGACGTTCCCTATTGCACAAGGAATGCTAAAGCTGCCCGGATCTTTAAGCTTTGGTGGCAACTTTGTTTGAATAATGGCACTACACTGCTGAGTCAATGCCACTGTTTCGGCGTCTTGCAACTTATGCTTCTTGGAAAGCAAATATTTCATGAACTTTGCATAATTAGGCATATTTTCAAGAGCTTCTGCAAAAGGAATGTTAATTTGCAGTTTCTTAAAAATATCCAAGAACCTGGCATACTGTTGCTTCTGAATCTGCTGCTTCAACCTTTGGGGGTACGGAGGTTTTCCATAAGAAGGAGTGGGAGACTTCTTTGTAGCTATCTCCTTTGGAACCTGCTGCACATCATCATTCTCAACCTTTTCCTCCTCTTTTTCTAAAGCTTTTTCATGTTCTTCCACCCCTTTTTTAGATTTTTCCTTCACCTAATGATTTCTCAACCGGTGAATCACTATACCACTCCTTGTAGATATGGCCTTACAATGCTCCTTTGGATTGACCACAGTATCACTAGGTAAGGACCCTTGGCTCCTCTCTGCTATGTTCTTTGTTTACTGACCAATCTGATTCTCCAAGTTTTGGATTGAAGCCTCCTGATTTTGAGAGAAGACTTTGTTTCATTCCGGAAAGCTTCTGAACCCTGTATGTATTCAGTGATCGTACGGGTCAACTCTATCAAAGCCTTTTCCAGATCAGTAATGGTGGTGGTGGGTTGGTGGAACTGCTGAGGTGCTGCTTGGGGTTTATAGGAAAAGTTTGGGTGAGATTTCCAGCAGATTGTACGTGTTGCTATATGGATTAAACTGATTCCTAGGAGGATTACTCATGTAATTAACCTCAGTTGTTTCTCCAGTACTACCAGCTTCACAATCTCCATTAGCGTGTTCCCCTTGTGTGGACCCCACGTCCTTGTTCCAATTACTTAAAGATATAAAGATATACGTTGGGCATAAGTTGCTTTTTGTCTTTTTCTCAAATTGATATATCCTATATATCATATTTTATATAATATATGGATATATGGAACTATCCCCGATGCTTTTTCTCCTTTTATATATATATATATATATATATATATATATATATATATATATATATATATATATATATATATATATATATATATATATATATATATATATATATATATATATATATTTGATTCCTTTTATCTTCTTCTTAGATCACATAATATCTCCTGCACAATCAAATAGGATATCAATAGATTTTCTGTTATAATATTCTTTTATCCTATATTTAATTAAAAGATAGATAAGTACATAAAGATAATTAAATAAGTACAAAATATTAATAAATTCAATCCAATATATCCCAGAATCTACCCTTATTTAATTATAAAATATATACTTATCAATTAAACACAAAAGTTTCATTTTCTCTGCAATGTTCTTTGCGTTCTTTGTTTGTTCTTCATTTTTTCCAGTCATGCTTGGCTGAGCTCCTATGATTAACCCAATGTTGAGGATTCCATAATTCGTCCAGAGAGCTTGTGCTTGATTAGTAATTTTACTCATTTCTGTTTTCATCTTATCGGATTCGATTTCTGGAAGTAGTTCGAATATTAGATTTAATATTCGGTTTGGTTCATCCCAAGGACTGAGTTCGAACTAGGTTCTAGTGTTACTGTGTGATTGCACAGTGAGACGCTATTGTTTGGACAGATGCTAGGTGATCGTCTAGTCGAGGGATTTTCTGGACAAACACAGAGATTTCGATTCGTCCAGAACTAATCGTGAGTTAGTTCATATTTCGTTCAATGATGGAAGTCTCTGGAATCCAAATGTTGGGTTGATCGATTTTAATTTGATTATTTTCATTTCATTCTGTTTCTGTTTATTTCGTTTTTATTCTATTTGAACCAAAAAACCCCCATTTTTATAGTTTCTATTTCGTTGTTACTGTCCAATCAAACCTGTTGCAAATTCGTTGGGAAAACGATCCAGGTTCTCTATTACTGGAAATCTTTTATTTAATCTAGTTATTTTGAGAGACACGAAAAATTGTTGGTTCTGATTAGTTTTGATGATGTTTTATATACATGTCATTCTTAAGAGCAAAAAGGTTGCATACTACATTTATCTTCTACTTTGACTAATTCTTATATTTAATGTAGATGTGAAGTTCAATATTAAAGAATTATCAAGAAAGTAGATTGAAGAAAGAAGTTCTTGCACAATATAATGGGAATATCATAATGTCAAGGAAGCAAGAAGTTATCAAATCTGATTTTGGGAATGTTCAAGAGAAAAGAAGAAAGAAAGAGTTAAATTATGGAGAATGATGAAGAGAAGAGAAGAAAGAAGGAAGAACTTGTTGAATGGATTGAGAAAATCATTATTCAAGTTCATATATTGATGCTAGAAGTCTCCAAGATCATATGGAAGTTGGAATGGATCAATTCAGAGTTAAAACCAGCGAAAAATCAGTTCTAGGATGAGAAAACTCGAGTCCAGATGTTAAAACTTGAGTTTCCTACTTCGCTACAACGATTTGCCTCTCTGGTATGAGAAAACTCGAGTTTGGAAGTCAAAACTCGAGTTTGGAACTCAAAACTCGAGTTAATCATTAACTGACTCGAGTTTGTAATGTCTTCAGCAACTCTGGCGTCTCTGGACAAGGAAAACTCGAGTTTCCATTTCAAAACTCGAGTTTACAGCGGTGATCAGCACTTCAGCAACTCTGTTTCACGTTTCACTCGGGCAACGTCTGGTAATTCGATGATATCTCCCGAACCAGACATCGGATTGAAGTGAAACCAGTGACATATGAAACTAGACTCCCAATTCGTCATTTTGATATAAAATCAAAGACAAAAGAAGTTCAGATGAAGGAGCTATGAATTGTAGAAGTTAGCAGTAAAATTCACGCCACACAGAAAACCAAGCCTCAATGTTTTGAGTATATCTCACAAAGTACAAGTCAGATTGAGCTGAAATTTGTGGCATATGAAAGAAGACTCAAAGGGATTTCTGTCAAGCTTTGAACGGACCAAAACGGAGTTCAGAACAGGAAGATATGGCCCTCGAAAGTTGACTATTTTTGGGAAAGACCGAAACTCGAGTCATTAAGTGACTAACTCGAGTTTCCATCAGACAGAGAGCAATCCTGAGTAAAGCAACAGCCTCTAAACTCGAGTTTACAAACAAAACTCGAGTTTGCACCTCTGCTTCAGAAAATCAGCGTTTCGAAAATCTCGTTTTTCATCAAGAACATCCAGATGATTACCCAAATGATCTATAATACTTCCTAACATCATTTATATCATTTGAGTACATGTTTCAGATGATTAAAACGAAGGATTAGAATCAAATCTCAAAATCTCAGATTTGGGTCAGAACATCAAAAGCTGTGCAAAAGTTCTAACGGCTAGTTTTATCTGAGTCTAACAGCTATATTTCTTTACCCAACAGTCACTAAATCTTCAAACGGTCATATGCTGATCTCTGCCTATAAATGAAGACAGATTCAAGACAGAAAAACGTGGAGATACAAGCCTACATCTTCAATATGCTGATATGCTGATATTCTCACCATTTACTCTCTGTTTTCAATGTCTACATAGTTTATCATAGAGAGTGAAATGTTTTATATTGTTCTTCAGTGTTTAACCATTCACTTCTAAGAGAGAAGGTTTATTTGTAAACATCCTATCTTTCTATCTGAGAGTTACTCAAGATTGGGTAATCTTGAGTGGGAAACCCATTGTATTATAGCTTGTAAGGGGAGTAAGTTCTAGTGAGAGAATTACTTCGAGTACAGAGTGTAATCAAGTGGGTGTATTGATTACAGTTTGTAAGGGGGAGTGAATCCTAGTGAGATGATTACTTCAAGTGCAGAACGTGTAATCAAGTTGAAAGAAGATAGTGGATTGAAAATCTCAAGTGGAGCTTGAGGACTGGACGTAGGTCAAGGATTGGGCCGAACCAGTATAAATCACAGTTTGCATATTCTCTTCCCTTATCTCTTACATTCCAGCGTATATGTTTGAATGATTGTTTATCACTTTGTAAATTACTATTGTCATTCAAACTACTTTCAGTAAGTTGTGAAAATATTTTCAAAGTTATAAGATTTTAATTAGACACCCAATTCACCCCCCTCTTGGGTGATAGCCATCTCTTTCACAAATCTCTGTCAATATCTGAGGATCCTCTTAACAACCTTCCAATGCTCTTGAACATAATTTTCCATGAATCGACTAACCACTCCCACTGCATGTGCAATGTCTGGTCTTGTACAGATCATAGCAAACATTAAACTCCCTACTGCTTATGCATATGGTACTCGAGACATCTCCTTCCTCTCTATTTCACTGCTAGGACTCATACTTGAGAATAACTTGAAATTAACAGGAAGAGGGGTAGACATTGGCTTACAATCTTGCATATTGAAGCGCCGCAAGATTTTCTGCAAGTAATTTTTTTGAGATAGCCAAATCTTCTTGTTATTTCTGTTTCAGTGAATTTGCATCCCTAAAATCTTGTTTGCCACTACTAAAAAAACTGTTTGTTGCGGCGGAAAAATTCCCTTGCAAAAAAGCTATTTTCCGTCGCAAAATTGGTTTGCGGCGGAAAAAGTTCCGTCACAAAAATGGCCCTCGCAAATCACTTAGCGACGGAAAAATTCCATTTTCCCTCGCAAAATTGAAATTTGCGAGGGAAAAATTTTCCGTCGCAATTTTACTCACAAATCCTAAATTTTGCAAGGGAAAAATGTTTCCCTTGCAAATTCTGGATTTTTTCCCTCGCAAAATAATGGAGTTTGCGAGGGAAAATATTTTCCCTCGCAAAGTTCTTCATTTTGCGAGGGATAATATTTCCCTCGCAAAATTGAGGATTTTGCGAGGGAAAAGTTTTTCCCTCGCAAATTCCAATTTATTTTCAAAAAAAATATAAAAAATCAGGAAAAAAAATAATTACATAAAAAATATTAAAAATTAGAAAATAAAAAGACTTGTATATATCATAAAAATAAGTTCTAACAATCATAAGAGGTTTACATAGTAAAAACAAAATATTACAAATGATAATGTTGCGTCCAAAATGAACTAAAAAAAGTCTAAACTGTAGCAGCTTGGTCATATTTACAAACTTCAGCTTTTGCCCATACAAAATCCTAGTGTAATAATTCAAAATACAATACTTGACCCCAAGATGCGTACGCAACCCAGAACAAGCATCAAAGACCTTTGGATATACCAGTAGTACATGAAGCCATTTGGAACTTTTCCAGTGGAAGATCAACAAGCCAAGGGAATATTGGTAAAACCTACTACATAGAAGTTTAGCATCGATAAGCAAATTGTAGAAGAGAGTTAGAATACTTTTGTGTCTTTCACTGATTCTGATAGAATGAAAACAACAACAAATGTCTAACCAATCAAGGCCGAAGCCATAGGGATATAACAGGATACAAGGAATAAAAGTAAATAATGTATCTAATAAATATATATTTACAATTCAATCATCAGATTTCCACACAAATCAACATAACAAAACTTTTTCCAATTAGAAGGCCATTGATTTACAAACAAAACTGGTTGAAGATTATGATTTATCCTCTTGTAATTGTCTATATAAAACAAACAATATCTTAGAAGATTAAAACAGACAATATCTTCACTTCAAAAAGAAACTCATTAGTATTAGCAGCTATGATATGCAGGTTAGGAAATGCAAATATGTGCTCTCAATTCTAATTGATTTCCCTCTAAATAACTTCTAAATCTTCACTTCAAAAAGAAAGAGGGAAAGTCTGTGCACAAGGAAGAAACTAGTGCTCCATAAAGAAACATCAAAATCCTTGCAAAACAATGTACTCACTTGTAATCAGCCCAAGAAATTGCAAGTTAGTTCTTATGGGTGTTGATTCTCACATCCAGCCTAGGTTCTTACCTAGAAAAAAGTCAGAATAGATGAAACAGAAAAATCTAAATTACTTGATCTATCACTAAAATAATTGAATAAGTGAAATCAAATGAAGACACAAAAGAAATATCATGAACAGGGATATAATAAGTTTCTGAGCTTTGCGAAAAGCTAAAAGCACAATGCCACGTGCAAAGCTAGAAGTTTCAGAGGCAGACAATATTGGTAAGTCCAATTTGTGTGTTGCGACTATAAAAAGTTTTCACATTTGAGACGAAATGCTTAAAACAACTTCGTGGATTGAAAGAAATTGTGTACTTTCGGCCAGATCCCAAAAAACATATATACAACATGACAACATAAACTACCTCATCAAGGGGTTTCTCGAATTGGAGGTTTACACTCTCAGCGTGAGCTCTCATGACAGGAACTCGTATGCACGTAGCAGTTATTCTAACATCCTTGTCATTCTGCAGAAGATTCAAATAAAACATATTATAAAAGGCTCCAGGCAAGTATGCAAAACGAAAAGTCTAAAACCATAATGAAAATAATTGTAAGATAAGCTAATAAAGAAAATACATTTTCAACTTACCCAGATTTTCCTTGTCTCCTTTACCATTTTCATCTCCTCTTCATTATACCCATTTGAGAGAACAGATGCATTATGTGAGAAAAGATTAAAATCATACTGCAAAAAAACATTATTAGAAAGCATTCCTTTGACATTTGATACTAGCAAGTACATGTAGATAAGGCCTGTTCGCCTCGCAAGTGTACGAGATTCGCAAGTAATAAAGTGATAAGTAAAGTATCGTTCCCATGAGGATTTGTTTAACAAATTGGTCAAGCAAGAGGCTTAGTGAATTTCATCACGTTGAGCTAAAAAAAAGTTGAGTTGGAATGAGAATTTTTAAAGACTATTTCTAAAACTTAAAATTGATAAAGGCAAATGACTCTTTGACTTCAAGGATAATTGAGCCTGGGGTTCTTTTCCCCTTTTTTGCATTTCATAAAACTTGGTTAATTTCCTCTCTAGTAGCATTTCAATACATATATGTGTTAGTCTAAGGTTCTAAAACACTTGACCCGCTCTCTCAAGTCAAAATCAAGTTTCTCTTCTCATTAAAATGCACATGATCTCTTGCTACAATTAATGAGAATCAATATTTAAGCAACAACCCTAATGTGACAATGCAAGGTTAGTAAATATATCTCTATTTTACCAACAAACCATCCATTTATCAAGTAAACTTCAAGACAAGCATGATTTCAATCAAGTTCTACACCTATATTAGCTCTCTCAAGTCAAAAACTAAGTGAATAAATCATCTAAATGGAGGCCATTCACTTAGAAGCATTAAGCCAAGGTTGAAATCAACACATACATATATTAATCCACCAAAAGAGAGGAATATTCAAGTATTAATCCACACAAAGGGTCAAAAGAACCCTAGAATGAAAGATTTAGCTACTCATGTTCAAATACAAAGAGAGTCTAAGCAAAGATACTGAATACATGAAGAATGTAAGAGGAGAAAAGAGGAAGAACCAAGGTGAAATCCCCAAAAATCTCTTCTAGGTTGAGCACCCAAGCCTCCAAAGCTCCAAGATCTCTCTCCCAAGCTCTTCTCTTGTGTGCCCACTTGTTCCCTTGTGCAAAAAGTGTGTTTTTCGGCCCTTCCCTTTAGGTTAAATAGGGTTTTTCTGTTTCTAATGTGAAAACGCGCAGCTTGTACTTTCGCACTTTTTCACGACCGGCATGCGGCGATTGTCCACTTTCCGCGGCAGTCTTGGCTGCGCGCGCTTGTCCACTTGCTGCGGCCGGTTATGCAGTTCCTTCTAACTTTGTATTACTTCACTTCCTTTATTTATTCCCTTGTTTCTTGGTTCTTATAGAGCTTCAAAACTTGACTCCATCCTCCTACAAAAGAGAAAGGAATTATCAATTCTCACTTGAATTACAAACTCTACAAGATATAACAAGAAATTCTTTGATTTTCCTTGATACTTTGATATGCACATTTTCTTCTATACACTTCATTTTCTATGCATACTTAAAGCCCAAAATAGGTAAAAGAGACAGAAAATGTGCTGGAATGTTGTCAATTTCCCCAAACTTAAATATTTGCTTGTCCCCAAGCAAAAACATATATCTTCACTAAATTTCTTCAGTATTTGCCATTGACGCATGAGTAAATTTGTCCTCATCTACTGCTCAAAGAGTTATATAAAACAGGAAACCAAGTAAACATACACAAATGAACACTTCATAGATTGAAAACATGCTTTTCAAGAATTTCTAAATGTGAGTGTGTGAATGGAGTTGACATGTACTCTTTTTGCACTTGCTAAAGTTAAAAGCAACAATTCAAGTCATATAACTATATTCAAACCATTAATTCCATCATTCTCTAATTTTTTTCCTCTTTTCTTCTAATTCACTTCACTTGACTTAAAAATCAAAGGGACTTTTCAGCTTGTAATGGGGCTAGGGGTTGAGGTTCTCAAAAGAAAAGGTAAAAGATAATCAACAAATACCTCAAGATAGATGATAACCACTCAAGGGGTTTCTTCCTTTTCTCATTAGACATACTCCCCCAAACTTAAGACAAATTGATCTTTTCCATATCAAGCCTTCTTGGATGACTAAATTTTTTTTTATGACATTTTTTTTGTAACATTTTTTTTTCATTTTTTTGGCTTGATTTCTATACATTGTGAACCCTTTTACTTTCTACACTCCTTTTTCTGATCATTTGAATTTCAAAAATCACCAAATTCCACAACTCAATCAATTATCATCTATCTCAAAGCAAGGGAATCATGGTTTTTCATATTGGCTAAGGTAGGTAGATGTTAGGTCTTTCAAAAAAAAATCTTTAATTGGTTTTTCAATTAGGCTCAGAATAAGGGTTCAAACAGGAATTGAATCAATTAGGTAGGCTTGAAAGGCTCAATCGCATTTTATGAAGTGCCCAAATCCTTTCTTTAAATCTTATGAAACAAATCAAAAGTTTTGAAGAATTCCAAAGATTATTTTGAAATTAACAGTTTGAAACAAAAGGCATATAACCTAATTTGCCACAAAGCCTTTCAACAAGAACATCCAGAATAAAATTAACTCCAATAGTGCTTTCTAGTTTAAAAATTCCTGAATAACATGATTTATCACTACAATACATCCATCAATGCACATCAAACAAAATTTCCCATCAGATATAAAAGATTGAGCAATAATTATATCATCGGACCATTCAAGCAACTTTGACAAATAACCTAGAATTTTAGTTCATCTTTAACATTCTTCACAAACAAAAATTTTAACCATGAGAAATTTCAAACATTCCAACAATTTTCTTTCAAAAATTGTTCAAATTTCTCACTGTGCACTCATCAAAGTTTCAAGATTTTTTTCAAAATTGCAGCGAACTTTCACTCCCAAACTTAAAACTGACAATGTCTTCATTGTCAACTAAAAGGATGGGAAAGTAAAGAAGTAGCATATGTACCTGATGCAGCTCATATCTACAGCAGTTACAAACTAACAGTTAGGCGCTCAACAAACTAGCCACAACATTTTCAATTTTTTTTTTTCATTAATAGCTATCAGTAGCTAGAATATTAACAATCAGAACAGGCAAGTCAGAGAAAATCATATCAACCACTCAAATTAGTCATCAATAGTTAGGAAAAGCATATTCACATGCTAACAAGAGTGTCTTCCATAATGAAATGATTTTAGTACAAGCAAAAGGTGCAAAACAAAGTGACCAAGAACTAGTTCACAACTTTGCAAAGTCTGGCCAAATCAAGCAACTATATAAGTAGTTCTGAATTCTAGTGGATTGGGGTCCAAGCTGGGTTTTCACAAATAATAATCACATTGCCATTTACATATCAATATGTAAAGGCATGCTTTCATGGTTCAAAACTCAATTGCAACCTTTTCCAGTTAGAATCCACAACCCAAGAAAAATTCAGAGCATCCTTGTTTAGAAACAGTTAACCGTGCTTAATCAATCAAGTATGTTATGAACAATATCAAAAACACACCCAAAATGAACCAGCAATCACAAAACCCATTTTCACCCACAATTATCAGTCAAACAACATACTACGCCTCAAATCACCATTCAAATTCAAGCCTAGATGCCAATATGCTGCATAACAATTCAGAGCATTTTGTATAAAGACAAATTCCAAAAACAACCTTGTACAAAGTAAAACTCAAACAGCTACTCCAGGACTTAGTTCACCAAACAATAGTTCACCATTGCAAAAAATCATGTGACAGTATGCAACTCTACAAGTTAATCTGAAATCTTTTGTAGTTGGATCAGAACTGGTCCTTTCAAAAATGAATTTCAATTTTTTCATTTAAAATCAGCAACCAAAAGATTCAGAGCAATTCGTAGGTTTAGAATTTACAGTGCTCAATCCCAATTATACTGAAAACAATATCAAAGAGGCACCGAAAATGGCTTATCAACTCCAAGACAAAATATAACAAGCAACCATAAGTAATTGCAATATACTATGCCTCAAATCACATCTAAATTCAAGCCTAATTCTCAATAGCCCCAATAACAATTCAGAGCATTTGGCATCAAGAAAAATTCTAGAAGCAACCTTGTGTGCTCAGACTTCCACAAAGGTCAGCTCACAAATGCACAAAATTCAGAGTGTAGGACTTTGGAAAAGACTCACAATGCAACAATTGAGTGTTGGAAATCACAGAGAAAGTGCCATAGGGTTTGAAACTCATTTTCACTAAGTACAACTCCTACCCAATGTCTCAATCAGAATGCAGTCACAACTATGGGAATTACAGAACACAACAAAATGATGGTAAGTAACAACAACTTAACCACCAATATGACAGCAAGTAATGCACAGTTCATATTTAATTTTCAGCAGCCAACATCCAATATAAACCAGAAATGAGTTTCAGTCAGCTTATAATTACGAATCAGAACCATATTTAATCAGAGCATAAGTTCAAACCAACTACATTGAATCAGAGCATGAGTTCAAGCCAACCCCATTTAATCAGAAAATGATCTAATAAGATTCTAATCCTCAACCCAACCATATAAATTCACTCCTAAGTTTAGCATGCTTTAACATTTAACCAGAACCACAGAGGCTTCATACGATCATGGCCATGAATCTCAACTCTAATCTAACCAAATCCAACCCAAACATGGAGAAAGACCTGAGCTTTACCTCA
This sequence comes from Acacia pycnantha, assembly GCA_025563575.1. NCBI lineage: Eukaryota > Viridiplantae > Streptophyta > Magnoliopsida > Fabales > Fabaceae > Acacia > Acacia pycnantha. Next base: position 2,438,793 of record JAMWYP010000010.1, on the reverse strand, counting down.
GAGGGCAGCAACGAACGGACCTGGACTGCCGAAAAATAAAGCCTGGGAACATCACAAAACAGAGCACAAGAGTAAAGAACTCCAGCGCCACGGACCTGGAACAGAGATGTCGTTTCTCTTGTGATGGCAAACAGGGAGCTCGCGACGCTAAGAGTCGAACAGGGGAAGGGCGACGATTGCAAAGGAGTGAAGGCACGGTGAGGTCTAGTATGACGGAGGATCTACATAGGGAGGTCGACGATGGTGGTGGCTCACAGAACTAGGGTTCGACGTGGCGACGATGAACGGTGAAGGGGACGATGGTGGTGTGGTGATGTAGAACAACGGAATAGGGCGACTGTGGGGGAGAGAGGGAAGAGGGAGGCAGACGGTGGGAGGTTGGAGGTGTGGAAAACCGAAGGTGGTGAAAGATGAAGAATGGAGGTGGCGATCTGAAGAGGGACGATGGGTGCTGGAGGAAGAGGGTGTGAATTGGGTTCCAGATTAGGGATGTGAAGCCACAGTTGGGATCTGGAGAACGGAGGAGGAAAATGAGAAAGGACCCAACATGTGACTAAGGTTTGAGGGGGAAATTACATTTGGAAGTTAGGGTTTGAAATTGGGAATGAATGTGGTCTCAATGGTGGCTAGATTCATTGGGTAAAATGGGAATTATGTGAAATAATGAAGGGCAAGTGTGAAAAACCAAATTTTATTTATTTAAAAATTTTCTTTCATTTTTCTTAAAAAAATCTTTTTTTTTATAATTATATATATATATATGATAAATTTTTTTTTTTTTACAAAATCGAAAAATAATTCTTAACTTGCCTCAGAAATAATTTTGGGAACACTGGCCACAGCCAGTTGCAAAACTTGCCGCGGAAAGTGAACACAGAGAGCATTCTTGGACCACTGGCCACGACAAGTTGCAACACTTTCCGCAGAAAGTGAACACAGAGAGCACTCTTTGACCACTGGCCACGGCAAGTTGCAACACTTTCCGCAGAAAGTGAACATAGAGAGCAACTTTGAACCACATGCCACAGCAAAATTGCAAATCGCAAGAAACATTCCCAAACACCACAAGAATCACCCAATAAGCTTTATACCAATCATTAACAACCAAATTACTCAAGATCAAGCATTTTAGACCATCCAAGACCATAAGGCACTCATATTCACAAGGAATACAACAACACATCAAATTTGAGCACTCAAGTAATGGTCACAAGTGGATTTCACCTAGAGAATTAACCAAATAATCACAATAGCCACAATATTACTCAAAATTGACTAGTCATCATAATTTCATCATAGAATTATATATATATGGACTTAGAGTCAAATGGACTTCCCTCAAAAGCATTCCCCTTAGCACTCATAAGTTCTTTCTCCTTCATGGATATTCCTTCTAGCTGTAACAATCCATTTCTAAGTTGGGTACCTTTTCTTCCTACAAAACAAAAAGATCAAACATAAACCTACTAAAGAAAATAAAGACACACACACACACAAATTGAAAAGATTTAGTTTAGAACTTGGGTCGCCTCACAAGAAGCGCTTAATTTATAGTCTTTAGCTTGACTCTTCATGTTGGTCACTCCTCATTAACCAAGTAGATAGTGGACACAAAACTATCCACATCTCCACCCCAATAATGCTTCAATCGTTGACCATTAGCCATGAATATTTCACCTTTTTCATTTTCCAGCTTCACATCACCAAATTTAGATGCTTGAACCACCGTGAATGGACCGGACCAATGAGATTTTAGCTTGGAATTATAAAGGAGGACCTTTTGACCAAGTTCAAAACTCTTGGATATAGTTGTGCTGTCATGATCCCGCTTGGTCTTCTCCTTGTATATCCTTGTATTCTCATAGGCATTAAGGCGAAATTCATCTAACTCATTAAGTTGAAGTCGCCTCTTCTTCCTCACAGCTTTAGGATCAAAATTTAGCTTTTTGATAGCCCAATAAGCTCTATGCTCCAATTCCATCGGTAAGTGGCATGCTTTCCCAGAATAAGCATACTTGAGATGAGAAGGTAATGGCTTCAACTCTAGAACCGGAGGAACTTCAATAGAAGGCTTCAATGGAGTACTTGAGGCATCAGACAACTCAAGTGGTTCAATAGTCCTTGATCTAGAATGAGGAAATGAGTCAAAATGAAAGAGCTCTTCAACAACATCTTCATCAAACTTCTCAAAGCTCTTCTCACCAATCGAGAATGCCTCTAAAGGGTCTTTGATCATGGAAGCATATGATTCTTGAGGAATAACTGCATCTAATGTATCTACAAATGAACATTGAGCAGAATCATCATGAAACTTTGAGGCTTTTTGCATGTTGAATATCACTTGCTCATTATCGACCCTCAAAGTGACCTCACCCTTCTCTACATCAATGAGAGTCCTTGCAGTGGCTAAGAATGAACGCCCAAGGATGAGAGGAATTTTCCAATCAACTTCACAATCAAGCACTACAAAATCCACCGGGAAGATAAACTTGTCAACTTTTACTAGGACATCTTCAATGATTCCTCTCGGTTGAGAAATGCTATGATCGGCCAAGAGCAAAGATACCGTAGTAGGTCTTGGCTCTCCCAAGCCCAATTGGTTGAAAACAAACAGAGGCATCAAGTTAATACTTGCACCCAAATCACAAAGAGCTTTACCATTAAAATTTGTCCCAATGTTGCAAGGGATGTAGAAGCTTCCCGGATCTTTAAGCTTAGCAGGTAACTTCCTTTGAATGACAACACTACACTCTTCAGATAATGCCACAGTCTCAAATTCATTGAATCGTCGCTTCTTAGACAAAACATCTTTAAGGAACTTTGCATATTTAGGCTTGCTCTCCAAAGCTTCGGCAAAAGGAATGTTCACATGGAGTTGTTTGAACATGTTCACAAACTTTTTGAACTGAGCATCTTCCTCCTTCTTCTTGAATCTTTGAGGAAAAGGTAGCAGTGGCATAAAGGTAGGAGTGGTTGGCTTTCTCTTTTTCTCATCATTCATCTCTTGCTCTACCTTCTTGTGTTTGCCAACATCATGTAAATTTTCTTCAATTTTCTTTCTCTTCTTAGTGACATCTTCTTCCATTGCACTTTCTTCATCAACATCAACAATCACTTGGTCATCTTGCTTTGGTTGAGGAGTACTTGAACTAGGCACATCCGGTAGCACTTTGTCGCTTCTCAAGTTAATGGCATGACATTCCTCTTTTCCAACTCGTTTTGGATTAGGAATTGTGTCACTAGGAAGATTGCTTCTTGATAAAACATTTACCTATGATGCTAATTGCCCCATTTTCACTTCAAGATTTTTAATAGCAGTTTCATGGAGAGAAAAAGTAGCCTTAGTTTCAACCCTTGAAGATTCCACCTCAGACAAGATTCGAGCTAGCATTTTGTCGGTTTTAGATTCCTCTTCCTTAATAGGAATTTGCCTTGATTGCATTTGAAAACCAGGTGGAATAGGCTTAGTACCAGATTTAGACCCATGTGCTTGATTCAAACTATTACCTTGACTCCAAGAAAAGTTTGGGTGAGCTCTCCAAGCACTATTGTAGGTTTGTGAATAGGGGTTGCCTTGAGGATGTTAAAACTTGCCCATGTAGTTGACATATTCAGTAGCCATGTAAAGAGGACAATGGTTAGGCATATGGATATCATGGCATTGATCACATGCAATTGGTGTAACATGAATAGAATGCACACCTTGAGAAATGCTCTTTTGCATCTGAGACTCTAGCACATCAAAACGCTTATTCATAGCGGATAAGAGAGTTGCAATTTGTGAGAAAGAGTCTTCTTTTGCATTAGACATGGCTTGATTAGTTCTCCTATCATTGCCTTGAGTATTGTTTGCAGACAACTGATCCAACAATCGAATCACCTCATTAACATGAACATTTTGGTATCCTCCATTGGTCATAGAATCAACCATTGCTTTAGATGGAGGATTAAGTCGAGTACAAAAAATTTGGACTACAACCCATTTGTCCACCCCATGATTAGGGCATTGCTTCATTAACATCGTTTATCTCTCCCAAGCGGCATAAAGATGTTCATCGGGATGTTGTTTAAAGCTGAAAAATTCATCTCTAGCTTCCACAGATTTGTCATCAGAAAAGAATCGAGCTCTAAACTTAGCCTCAAGATCGGCCCAAGAAGTGATAGACCCTTCCGGAAGATTGTTGAACCAATCTCTAGCCTTGCCTTGTAGAGAAAGAGGGAATAATCGTAGCTTCAAAACATCTTGGGAACTCCATTTTGCTTGAAAGAATCACACACTTCCAAGAAGTACATCAAGTGCTTGTTGGCATCTTCATTGTAAAGACCATGGAACATCCCATGCATTTGAAGCATTGTTATCATAACCGGCTTGATCTCAAAGGTACGTGCTTGCATTTCCAAAGATCCGAATGCAAGATTGAGGACCTTGTATATTTCGACTAGCAAAATCATTGACGGTAGCTCTATCATATTCATCGTCTGCCATGGTTTCAGATGCAGATTCAGACTCTTCTTCAATGAGAGGCACTTCGTCAAGTACTTCTTCTTCAATGAGAGGTACCTCGTCAAGTACCACTACCAATCCGTCCGGATGCAAGTTTTCCATATACTGAAATGGTACCTACAAGAGAAACAAGCAAGAGTGAGTATCAAACTAAAACAAAAAATCAATAAAGGACAAAAGAAAGAAAAAATGTAAACCTAACTAAAAGCTCAAGCAAAGTTTACTAACACAAGCCCAAGGTTGACCAAAGGATTTGTTTGCACAAATCCCCGGCAACGGCGCCAAAAACTTGTTCGCCTCGCAAGTGTACGAGATTCGCAAGTAATAAAGTGATAAGTAAAGTATCGTTCCCATGAGGATTTGTTTAACAAATTGGTCAAGCAAGAGGCTTAGTGAATTTCATCAAGTTGAGCTAAAAAAAAGTTTTGAGTTGGAATGAGAATTTTTAAAGACTATTTCTAAAACTTAAAATTGATAAAGGCAAATGACTCTTTGACTTCAAGGATAATTGAGCCTAGGGTTCTTTTCCCCATTTTTGCATTTCATAAAACTTGGTTAATTTCCTCTCTAGTAGCATTTCAATACATATATGTGTTAGTCTAAGGTTCTAAAACACTTGACCCGCTCTCTCAAGTCAAAATCAAGTTTCTCTTCTCATTAAAATGCACATGATCTCTTGCTACAATTAATGAGAATCAATATTTAAGCAACAACCCTAATGTTGAAAACGAAAGGAAATCACCAAGAGGGGGGTGAATTGGGGATTTTAAAACTTTTAAAATAACTTTGCACTCAAGCTGAAGCTAAACGTAAAGAGATAGGGAAGAAGAGCTTGACACAGAAAGTTTATCCTGGTTCGGTCTAAACTCTTGACCTACGTCCGGTCCCAGACTCTCTGGGTTTTTACTATCACTTAACTCGATACACACTCGTACTCAAGGATTATCCTCTCTCTAGGATACACTCCCTTTACAAGTAGTAATCAAATCCCAATCTCCAAGTCCCCTTGACTTGAGATTTTTACAATGAATGAGTAATTTATATAAAAGCTCTCTCTCAGAGAAGATATTGATAAACACTGAGGCTATTTGTATATCAAAATACAGTACAGAAAGAAAACTGAATGTATAAGTAACTCTTGAGCTTGCTTTTCGTTTCTGCTTTTTCTTTTCGTATCTTTCGAAGTTTGTAATCAGCTCCTTATATAGTGCTCGAGTCCATTAGTGATTAGGCTCGAGTTTTAACCCTATTCATGCCTAAGAGTTTTGGTTACTAGAAAGAGTGGACTGGAGCACGAATACAAACTCTGGAGTTTGTACACTTGTTTTTCTTTCTTCAGATGAAGGGCTCGAGTTCATATTCTTAGGCTCGAGTTCAGCTTAGTTTATTTCATGGCTTATTGAAGTGAACTGGAGGTTTGAACTTAAACTCGGAGTTTGTAAAGAAGGAAAACTTGGGAGCTCTTCACAAGGGAAAACTCGAGCTTGCAATAACAGGCTCGAGTTTACCTATTTTGTAAACTCTTCTTCGTTTGTCAAACCATAGAGTAAACTCTACACAAAAGTATTAGGCTCGAGTCCATATACTTGGGCTCGAGTGTTCATCAATTTATAGCCATAGAAACAAGTGAACTCTACTCAAAAAGGATAAACTCTGAAGTTTAAAGAGATACATTTTAAATAGAAAACCTTCCCGCCATGGGCAAACTCGAGCTTGTCTATACAGGCTCGAGTTTACTCATTTGTAAACTCTTTATTATTATACCATGAGAGTTTAGGCTCGAGTTTATTTACTCATGCTCGAGTTCGTTATGTTGAAGTAGCCTGCAAACTCGAGCTTGCTTAGTTAGGCTCGAGTTATTCGGTGACAGAATGATTTTGACTCTTTTGTCATTTTAAAACATTCATACTTGTTTACAATTGTTATTAATCATCAAAATACATAGAGAACTAACAAATGTGACAATGCAAGGTTAGTAAATATATCTCTATTTTACCAACAAACCATCCATTTATCAAGTAAACTTCAAGACAAGCATGATTTCAATCAAGTTCTACACCTATATTAGCTCTCTCAAGTCAAAAACTAAGTGAATAAATCATCTAAATGGAGGCCATTCACTTAGAAGCATTAAGCCAAGGTTGAAATCAACACATACATATATTAATCCACCAAAAGAGAGGAATATTCAAGTATTAATCCACACAAAGGGTCAAAAGAACCCTAGAATGAAAGATTTAGCTACTCATGTTCAAATACAAAGAGAGTCTAAGCAAAGATACTGAATACATGAAGAATGTAAGAGGAGAAAAGAGGAAGAACCAAGGTGAAATCCCCAAAAATCTCTTCTAGGTTGAGCACCCAAGCCTCCAAAGCTCCAAGATCTCTCTCCCAAGCTCTTCTCTTGTGTGCCCACTTGTTCCCTTGTGCAAAAGTGTGTTTTTCGGCCCTTCCCTTTAGGTTAAATAGGGTTTTTCTGTTTCTAATGTGAAAACGCGCAGTTGTACTTTCGCACTTTTTCACGACCGGCTGCGCCGCTTGTCCACTTTCCGCGCCGGGCTGGCGCGCGCGCTTGTCCACTTGCTGCGCGCCAGTTGTGCAGTTCCTTCTAACTTTGTATTACTTCACTTCCTTTATTTATTCCCTTGTTTCTTGGTTCTTATAGAGCTTCAAAACTTGACTCCATCCTCCTACAAAAGAGAAAGGAATTATCAATTCTCACTTGAATTACAAACTCTACAAGATATAACAAGAAATTCTTTGATTTTCCTTGATACTTTGATATGCACATTTTCTTCTATACACTTCATTTTCTATGCATACTTAAAGCCCAAAATAGGTAAAAGAGACAGAAAATGTGCTGGAATGTTGTCAATTTCTAAGAGTTAACAAGGCCAAACCTGTTCCTTAAATATTTTACAAGTCGGCCTTCCATCCAATACCTTAATTCACACAAATGGTGACATTTAATTATTCAAAGCAATGAAATTGATTTCACCACTCAAATAATCATCACTGATAGAACTTTGAAAATAAAAAATGACAATTTTCTTATACACTGAACCTCATGAGTTTCCTGCTCAAGCTCTTCCATTGAAGGAAAAGTGCTCATGAATTATTTAAAAGAAGGAACATGAAGTATGTTGAAGCAAAGTCAATAATGAGGAAAAGAGATGCAGAAACTAGTCTTGAAAGAGATCCCTCATGTCAACTCCAGGATCAACTAGTAGGACCTGGTTCGTGAGTAGAGCATAAAGAAATGCAGAAAAATGAAATCCAAACTACATATTTACAGCTTGAGGACCCAGAAAAATGACTAGAGCTGAGCTCTTTCACTTTTTTGTTATAGGATTCAGTGTGAGGTCCACATTTTTTGTGGAGAGCTTCGTATTTTCTTAACCCAGAAATCAGATAAGAAGAAGGCTTTCCCGATAGTCCTTTGCCATACATGCCTGACATATACCGCTGAGACAAGATCTTTCATCAAACCCAGCAGTAAGAAGGCCACCCAGGAGTTGATCTCTTGGCAACTCAACTGAATCAGAGAAATCTTGGTTCAAACCTAAGTCAGAAGAATATAATCCATTACTTGATTCAAGTTTCCAGAAAAATCAGTCAAGAAAACACTCTTGCAATGGGAAAATAAGATTTTTCAGAGACATCGGATGAGAAATATAAAACAGAAATTAACCACACGCTAGCAAGGTAATCAACAGCAATTGAGATATTATCATTTCAGAAGGAGAAAAGGAGTGAAGAAGAAAATTTCAATATTTTATTTATATATATATGAAGAGGATGCTTTGATTTACAAAAATAGCCACTCTTTTTCTCAGTTTTAAATATTCTCCCCTACCTTCTAATAATTGGAAGATGGAAACTAAACCCTCTTATGGGCTAAAAAATCAGCATATGCAATGCTAATGTCAATATAACATCATATAAAACTTACAAAACTAAAGAAAGGACAGATTGATGTTCAGAAAAATGACAACAGCGGAAAGAAGCTAGCAGACTAGCCACTATGCAAATTTTATACAGAAAACTTGAAAACAAGAATCTACGTTCCACTTTTGTAATAATTGATCCAAGTTAAAATGATATCCATGTGGGCATTTGTTATTCATCAGTAACATTTCTGGAAAATTCTATTCCTCAGTTGACTGAAACAAGTAGATATTCCTTTTCCATATTACTCTTTTAAAGGGAACAAAAATACTTTTGCCCATTTTAGTAAACAGAGTAATAGGAAGAGCAAAAGGAAGGGAAAAGAGGATGTCCAGACTCTTCCAAGGCAAACGACAGCATAAGTTCAAGAAGAAAGAAAAAGAAAAATACAAAATTTGTCTCATTCTACTTCCTTTCCGATTCTCTGGTTTATTTCCCTTGAATTGGGTTAGTGGTTAAACAGCTCGATCAAAAAAAGAGTTCACTGGTAGACAGCTAGAACTAGAAGTGCTAATTTTATCAATTTATTTGTCACCAATATGATGCATATCAGTTATAAGGAAGCAACAAGATCCATCAGCTTATAAAAATTTAGAATGTAGGAGGCACAAGAGAATCACAGATTTAGAGCAGAACAGTTCATACTGATCAAAACAGTTAACTATTTTGAGGTTAAATTCCTAAGAGAATCGGTAATGCAATTTCCAAAATAAACTTAAACACATGAACAACCAAATACCTTCACTTTGTGTAGCTTGAGATAAAACAGATTTAGATGCTTCGAGTAATTGGGATTCGCGATGAGTACCCCTTTACCCATTCCAAGCTCAATATTTTCCATGGCCTCAGGATTCACTTCTGGGATCACAAGAGGAACCTTCTCGTCCATCCGGAAAGCCGAGCTATTATCCAAAAAGTCTTGTTTTCAGAAAAAAAAATCAGGAAAGGAATTTAGGCGCTTGACTTACAAGTTCAGGTGAAATAGCATTTAATTGACGAGGCCGGTTTAAGGTGATCAACCTCATATGATCAATCTCTTCCCCAAGAACAAGCTTAACATCAAAAATCTTCTATCAGTCATGTAATTGCAGAATCTCATTACAAATTTACCCCCAAAAAGCATAAAATCGGAGATACGCAAGGATAATAGGTAATAAAAGAAATTAATAAACACTTGCCTATTCATCTAGATCTGGTTCGAGGAACGTCGAGGATGATGGCGAGGACGATCGGGATTCCAGGTCCAGAGGTCTCTATCAGTCTCGCATCTCAGCTATCGTCCTCTTCTTCTCAACCACGGTGCTGGTTCTATTTTCCGACGACTGAGGTCGGTGGTGCACGGAGGTGACGGTGGCCGAAGTGGTTGATGGGACGATGGAGGTAGTGTAGGTGGAAGAAGATGATCCAAGGTCAGGACGTGGTTCCCGGTGTTGTGCTCTCCGTCCTGTGTTTTTCCTCCTTTCCCTTTCTTTTTACCAGCCCGCTCCCCGCGTGTCTCTGCCTTTCCTTGGCGCAAAATGCCTCAGTTTTTGCGAGGGAACTATTATTCCCTCGCAAAAAATGTTATTTTTGCGAGGGAATAAGGTTTCCCTCGTAAAACTGAGGCCATTTTGCGAGGGAATAAGTGGTCCCTCGTAAAAAGGAGGGTATTTTGGCCCATTTTGCGAGGGAAGTTTTTTTCCCTCGCAAATTAACCAAAATTTGCGACGGAAATTTGTTCCCTCGCAAATTCTGTCGCAATTATTACATTTTCTAGTAGTGTGCTGGTCCCAAATCCTTCATTTCAAACTTCCTAGCCAACTGTGCCTTTAATTCTTGAATTAGATCTATGTTGGGCCTGCTACCAACATATCATCAACATACAACAGTAGTATAATGAAATCATTATTACCAAACCTCTTGAAATAAGCACAAGGATCTGAATTTAGTTTGTTGTATTCAAGGCTCAATGTACAGAGATTTGTTCAACCTGCAAACCAAGTTCTCATTTTTTATTCTTCAAAACCTTTTGGTGAAACGTCCTCCATTTAACTTAACATAATCACTTGTCAAAATATAAAAACTAAACCAGAGTATGCAAAATGAGCCCTAACGTGACAATATACAATCATCCAACATCAACCAAAAAGACAGAAGCACTACTTTTAGTCGAGTAGTCTAAGCTTACGAGGTCTTTCCTGATGGACCCGCACGGGAACTATCACCTGAAAAATGTGGTAACCATCAATCCAACTTATTACGAATACTAATATGTGCTAGTGAGGTGCCAAGTGGAACAATTTATATAACAAAGTATTAAAAATATAATTCACCAATATACTCGACACAAATTTTCATGTCAAAAATTCTGTATCAAAATTCCGTATCATAGTTTTCATTAACACAATTGTCAATATGCCTCCCACCAATCCAATCGAACCGCCTTATTTCCTCCGACTAGACCCATGGGCTAAGTTACATCCATGTTACTGGTTACTTAAAAGCTCACTGGTCATGTGATGAGATTCGGCCAAAATTTTCAGAGCACATGTCTCAGACCATAGGTCTTTTCCCCTCATTGAACTAGTGGGGTGTCGTAAGCCCTCATTGAACTAGTGAGCTAGTCCCTCATTGAACAGGTGGGACAATATAAAGCCAACCATCGTGCACCAATGGAGGCCTTACCACGTGGTGGAATAAACTATACTCCATCTCTTCCCAATTCAACCATTTCCATAATTATCATAATATATAACTCAACAGGAATTTTTCCAAGATTCATAAATAAATATATGTATATATTTCACAATTCAAATCACAAGGTTCCACAAGGCAATTTCTAATAAGATATTAATAATCATTTCACAAAATACTCACAAACAACATACTAATATACATAATAAGTGGAAAGTGGTTACCTCTCGCCGAAGCTAACTATTATCACACTGCTCCTAATCCAAGAGCCCAAACACATGCCAAAAATCAATATACCACAACCAATTTACTAACAATTAATAACTCTTCTAAACTCTACATAATCGAAATTATAACTTATAATTTCATAAAATTTAAAATATACAAATTTTAATAATAATATAGTTGGAAAGCTTGAAGTAGGCACATTATGATGGGACTGAAAAATTAATGAGACCATTGTAACTATTAATTCTCCTTTCTATTTATCATTAATTAATAATATCCTTTTCTAATACTTCCCTTTTTTTCCCTTTTTTAATAATAATGATGATGATGATATTTATTTATTTATTTTTCTGTATTTATTATTATTTCTCTACAATTACTTTAAACTCTTAGAGGCTATCTTAACACTTTAAATTAGGAGTTTATAAATACCAATTATGATATAATTTATGCCTTGATGTATATAATGTTTCTCATGGTTTTCCAACTGCAAAGTCTCAAGTGTACACCCTATTATTTCCTAAACCAAGCTTTTGGGTTCAATATCTACCATTAAAACATCCAGCTCGATTGATTGTTTTGGAACCAACAAAGCCTGCAAAGTCACGCATTACACACACACACAGTGAGCTTTTGGTTCCCAAAATATTTCTATATGCTTTCATATGCTTATATATTTATTAGTAAGTTCTCTTACTTCTTTTCCATATGCAGCAGGTATACACACGGAATTTGTCTTATCATGCTATATAGGTATAATATATGACACAGGTTCCCTTTTCTCTCCACATGCAGCGACGCCAATACATCTACATGATAGCAAAGAAAGTTTTGACAGCAACTCTTCCTTTCTTTTGGTTTCATATGCATTCACATCCATATTTAAACACATGAGAGTAAAGCTTCTATATTTCTCATGTCAGTAACGTTATATATATGTATGCAGCTATTTCCTATTCCCTTCTCACGGCAATACGTGTGTGTATAATAGTAACCTTCTTTCTCTTTTCACAGGTGCAACAATATGGGTTGATTATGCATATCTAAATATATCAGTGGTTATATCAGCAAGCTTTTCCTGTTATACATTATATATATATATATGCAGCGTTTTAATCACACCAGCAAGCTTTATGTACCTATATATACCTATGTGTATATTACATATATTCATTAGTTCCATCTTGTGTAGTTTAATTTAATAAGCTTATCCCTCAAGCAATATATATATATATGATATATATACATACACCGAGTGCAGCGTTATTATGGCAAGGGAAGCTATATGACACCAAGTTCATTCTTTTCAAACTAGCGCCATATATATACACACACTACCCAGGTTTTCTATTCTCCTTCCTAGTCGAGCGATATACATGGAAAACTAACATGGGAAACATTGAAACCAGAAGAAGAGAAGCTTAAAGGTACCTCTGACTTTGGAAATCTTTATGCAGAGAAAGATGGATGGCTGAAGCTCTCTCTCTCTGCCTTCCCTCTCTTTCTCGTTGAACGTCGTTCACTACCCCTGTTTTCGAAACTAAATGCAGAGGAACAAGACAGGTGGACTCTCACTTTCTTGGCCTCTCTCTATGTTTCGTTTCTGAATAAGAACCAAAGAAATCAATATATAAAGACCTGGGGGGTGGTCAGACCGAGAAGTGTGACGAACGGAAGGGGGTAAGAGGTATGGTGTTGCTGCCACACAGAAGATAAAGAGAAGCAGAGGGTATGGCGTTACCGTCGCTGGGCTCAAGAAGTACTGTTGCGTGTCTCCCTTTTCTGTGATTTCGGCGCTGAGACCTCTGCAACGTAATTAACGCCGAGATTGGTAACATGTTTCAGTTTGCTGTGTGATTTCTTTTTGCTAACTACGCTTCTGCATTTTGACGTGTTTTGGCCGAATGAGAACGTGATAGTTGGAATTATTAGGATGGATTGGGTTTGGATTTTAGTTGGGCCAAGAATGGGATTGGAGAATGGAAAAATAGATGGCTTTATATTTTTTTTGATAGAAGAGGAGGCCAACGGCCAAGATTACAGTAGAGCTGCTAAAACATCATGGGAATACATTCCCAAACTCTCCCGGGCCACCAAGGAACGGAGCGACCCCGGACAATCCTCAACAATGGTAGTCTAACTAATACCATTCTTGGCTAGAATATCAGCCACACAATTTGCCTCCCTCGAGACATAACACAAATGGACCTGCCAATTCCTCTGCAACAAATCTTTAATTTGAACCACTAGAAGACTAGCAAAAGATGTTGAATCATTCACCAGCATCTGCACCAACTCCAGAGCATCCACTTCAATAATCATCTTTTTAAACCCCAGCTCCCAAGCAAGATTCAGACCTTCAAAGAGAGCCCACTCCTCCGCCACCAAAGCATCACAGATGCCCAGTTGCTTCATGAAACCACAAATCCAATTTTCTCCACAATCCCTTAGGATCCCTCCACACCCAGCCGCGGACGAAGCCAGAGCCACAGCCCCATCAACGTTTAACTTCACCCAATCCGACGGCGGCTTCAACCAAACACCAAGAACTTCAACACCATTCCGCCCCTCAGGATTCTGCAGATTACCTAAAGAGGCCGATCCCAACGCAAACTTCCTCCAACAATGGAGAATAACCTCCATAGGGTTAGAAGCCTTGACAAAACTACTCTCAAACAGAGATGAGTTCCTCCAACCCCACAGAAGCCAAATTGCCACACCAAAAATAACATTCCATTGAGGAGTCGAACCATAAGCAGTCTTATCCTTGAGATTCATCATCAACCAATCCCTTAAATTCAGAGCAAAAAACCTTCTACTACTCTGGGCCTTAATAAGTTTAGACCATAATGATCTAGCATACCTACAGTCTCTCAAAATATGTAACATAGACTCAACTTCGACTCCACAATAATCACAAAGGTCAGAACCGGATCCCCACCTATTCCTTCTCTCATTGGTAGGAAGCTTATCAAAATAGGCCTTCCACATAAAAACTTTTATTCTGTCCACACCTTTCCAAGCCCAGACCTCTTTTAGATCCTTATAACAAGTCGAAAGGGAATAATCCTCAACCAGGAAGTAAGCACTCCTAACTAAAAATAGCCCATTCTTGGAAGCACCCCACACCAGCAAGTCCAACCCTGCATGGACATTTGGGGGAACCTGCGCCCTCAGCCTACTAATCACCTCCAAGGGAACCAAATCCACCAGACCCGCATAATTCCAATCGCCATTAATTACCCAATCTGCCACCAAAGAGGAATCTTCCACACTCGAAAGTTGCCTCAAGCTACAATCTTTCAACAGTTTCCCTTCCATCAGCCAGCAATCATTAAAGAAGCTAATAGTTCCACCGTTTCTGACTTGCCATCTGGTACCCCTCTCAATAATGTCCTTACTGGAACAAATAAATTTCCAAACTTTCGAGTCCCCAACCCGGTATGACAACAAAGACTCTTCATCCCGATACATATAACGCTGATGAAGGATCTCAGCCCATAAACCTGAAGCACCCATAATAAGATTCCATGCTACTTTTGCCCCACAAGCTCTATTGACAGATTCCAATCTTCGAAACCCAAGACCCCCATATTGTTTAGGTCTTAAGATTTGCTCCCAACCTATCGAATGGTACCGGAAGGAAGATTCATCATGCCCCCATATAAAATTCCTTTGAATCCTCTCCACTTCTCGACAAACACTCTTAGGGATAGTGGCAACTTGCATCGGATAGAGAGGAATAGAACTTAACACCGATTTAGCTAAGGTAACTCTTCCCGCAAAGGAAAGACAGCTCGCCTTCCAATTAGCCAACTTCGATCTAGTCCGCTCCACAATATAATTGAAATCCTCCTTTGGCTTCCTTCCATTAGAAAGAGGGAAACCAAAGTACCTTCCAATTTCACAAGATATCTTCATTTGAGATAAACCCCTGACTCTTTGTTTAATATGCAGAGACACCTTAGGAGAGAAAAAAATAGAGGACTTATTCTTGTTAACCTTCCCTCCAGATGCTTGACAGAATTTATCAAGACAATTAATCATACACAATGCCTGACTCTCTGATGCCACTCCGAAAAGGAGCAAGTCGTCCGCAAATAATAAGTGAGAAACATCCGGACCAAAACTAGTCACTCTTATCGGCCTCCACCTACCATCTGCAACCTCATCACAGATTAAATGTAAAAGTCTATCCATACATAAAACAAATAAAAGAGGAGAAATAGGATCCCCTTGCCTAAGTCCTCTCTTCGGACAAAAGAACTCAGTTTGAGCCCCATTCCAGATCACATTGTAAGTAACCGATGAAACACAGGAAATAATCAAGTTAATAAAATTAGTAGAGAAACCTACATCTTTAAGAATTTGTTCAAGGAAATCCCAGCGGATTCTATCATAGGCTTTTTCCAAATCTATCTTCCAAGCCATCAAACCCTTCTTACTCCTATTCCTATTCATAATATGTAAAATTTCTTGACCGACTAAAAGGTTATCCTGAATATGTCTACCCTTAATAAAGCTATTTTGAAAAGGGGACACCAAATCATTCATTATTTCTTTGAGCCTAAGGGAAACGATTTTAGTTATACATTTGTAATGCACCGAGCACAAGGATATATGTCTAAAATGAGATACCTGCTCAGGAGAATCCCTTTTGGGAACCAGAGTAATGAGAGTTCTGTTTGCCTCAGCTACAGAAAGATCACCCTTGAACACATTTTTGACAAAATTGCAAAGGGATGGGCCCACAATATCCCAATTGTTCTTATAGAATAATGCAGGAAAGCCATCAATTCCAGGAGCCTTGAAGCTACCCATAGAAAACATAGCTTTTTTGATTTCCCCATCCATCGGCACCATTCCAAAGTCACCATTAGAGACACTCTCCAATGATGGAAAATTAGCTCTGGTTAGCAAGGGAACATAGCCACCCCCATCCTCACAGAATACTTTAGAGAAATGCTGGACCACAAGCTCCTTCAAATCTTCCTCCTGATCCAACCAAACCCCAGAATCAGACTTCAGAGCATGAATTTTATTACGCCTATTCCTCAATTTGGCCTTAGTGTGATAGTACTTAGTGTTCCTATCACCATTCTTGATCCAAAGGTCTCTAGATTTTTGAAACCACTTGATCTCCTCCAAAGCCAGAATTTTATGAAGCTCGTTTTGTAACTCCAATTCAAGCGAACACAAAAACCTAGAGAAAGGATAAGCCACAACGTTCTGGATCCCATATAATCTGGCCATAATCCTCCGTTTCTTACTTTCTATAAACCCAAACACATCTTTGTTCCACCCCGTAATAGCATCCTGAAATCGGGTCAACGACCAATTAAAATCCCCCTACGATTCCCACTTCTCAGCAAGGAAAGAATTATAAGCCTTATGATGAAGCCACATCGCCTCAAAACGGATGGCCGGTTGATATGATGGGGCTCACTCCCTGAACCCAGGCAAAGACTGATCGGATTATGGTCTGAAAATTTAACCCTCGCCAAGACACGCACCCAACATCGATCAAAACAAGAAAGAAAAGCCAAATTAGTTAAGGCCCTATCCAATCTTTCAAACAACCTAGCAGAGTTACCCAAACAAGGGCCCCGCCAAGTAAACCTAGAGCCACAAGAACCAATATCCGTAAGCTTACAATCATTTATACGGTCCATGAACATCCTCATCCGATAGGCACTGGGACTCACCCCACCGACCCTTTCAGAAAGGTGCAAAATGTCATTAAAGTCCCCAACTACAACCCAGGGGTCTTCAATAATTGACGCTAACTTACGCAATTCCTCCCACAAATTATGCTTAAAAGCTGGCAGGGGAAGGGAATACACCGCAGTGAGAAAGAAAGAAGACTCACCTTCCCTTGAACACAGAAGATAGAGAAATTGCCGATCACACCGGAGAACTGAGACCCCCAACTGATCAGACTTCCACACCGCCATAATCCCTCCAGAACGCCCAACGCTAGGAATATGAACAAAGCCATCGAAACCCAGCTTCTTCAGACAAAGAAGCTTAGCCTCACTCTCACATTTTGTTTCAGCCAAAATAACCATACAAGGCTTTGGGCCATTACACATTAAATGAACCTGTTGGAGTAAGCCCTTCCCACAAGCTCCCCTAATATTCCAGAATATGATATTAGCCATTGAGCTAAAAACAAAAATAAGGCCCAATACACGAACTAGATATCCGGCGACTCAACTACCACAGAACACAAATCGTCCCCTGCTCCACACTCTTCACCCATTATCAAATCGGGCCCCTCTATATCCGGCCCAGACCAAAACTTCCCCTAGAGCCCCAGAGGCACATCCACCCCACCCGGTTCCAGCACATCAAAAACAAAAAGAACCTCCTCTAGAGACTCTGACACATTCTGACCATCCACTTTTCCATTAGAGCATACACACACCATTTTGCCCACCTCAGCATTTCCCTCATTTGTTGAATTCTCCAATGTCCCCCTTACTACATCACCGCCCTCCAACTCCCTAGGCACCCTCTCTCTTACACGTTTCTCAACTCTCAGATATTGTCTACCAACCCCCTGCTCAAGGATCTCTTTCTCAGTTTTCGATCTTCTCTCACCCTTCCTCTTTGTACTACCTTTCTTTACCCTTAATGATTTCATCGTACTATCCCCATTCTTTGAGAAACTCGACGGCTTTTGAGAACTAACAACAGCCTGCACCATCGCCGCCGGCAATGGAAGCACCGGAGCCCCTTTTCATTACCACCCTCTTCCTCAGCTAAGACTCCAAACTTGGAACCACCTGAGCTCTGCTGAGACACTCTTCCTTGACTATCTTTTGAAGGTTTTTTCTGACGCCTAGGCTTCTGGACCACCCTCCACTCATCACAGTCAGTCCCCTTCACTGCCTCACTCCCCTCAACAGGTTTTTCAGTAGTTTTATTCATGGTTGAACACTCCCCAGCTGTCGACATTTTCAGTTTGGAGGGGCACCCCGCAGAACTATGGCCATAAATACCACAGTGCAAGCACAATCCATGCAGCCCCTCATATTGAAGAAAATAGTCCTCCTCATCCAGAGTAAACCCAGCCGTCAGTTGTTTCTCCAGATCCACAAGAACGCAAATCCTAGCATAGTGTCCTCAGATATGACCAGAAGTATTCATATCAATTTTAATAATATCCCCTATCCGATTTCCTATCCAGTTTAAAACTTCCTTGTCATAATACTCAAGAAACACTTTAGGTAATCTGACCCAAACAACAACTTTATTAATTTTAGCTCTCCAAGGATGGAACTTCAGCTCCCATGGTCTCACTGTTAAATAATGGTTGAAGATCATCCAGGGGCCCCCTGTAAAAGCATTCCGGTAATCTTCCTTGTTGGTGAACTTTACCACAAAGAAACCGTTTCCTATGTTGATCAAGGAAATAACTCCACGTTTTGCCCACATGGATTGAAGAATAGACAAGAGAAGCTTATAGCCAATTTCTTTGCCAAGAAGCTTCACAATGACCGCATTACTCCAAGCCTTGTATAATCTTTTCTTCATCTTGTCAGAGAATGTAAATTTAGGGAAGTTACGCTCAGCATCTTCAGTAATGACACAGAGGGGTTCATCATCCTCATTATCCGCCTCCTTCAGAGAATGTTCAGAAAAGGAATCATCCGAAAGAGGGTCCTCTACAGTAACCTCCCTCAAATCCTTCTCAGCATTAATACCTTTTAACTTTTCAACAAAAGACTGCCCATAGGCCCACTTCTTCACTGAATCCTTCCCCACAATCGGCCATTCCCCTTCATTAATACTAACGAAACCATTCTTGATCTTCTTAGAGCTCCGTTGGAGCAGATCCTCTTCTTCTTTAGAACACAACAGCAAAGCAGAGCACTCTTCAGGCGAAAGCATTTTCTCTCTCTCCATAGCGATCTCTATTTAAAATAGATGGCTTTATGTTTAATAGAATATGGGATTTGTTTTTGTTTTCTATTTCTCTCCTCTGCACTCTCGTAATGCCTGAATGAAAGGGGAATATAATGCAGACATTATAAAAATATGAGACAATGGTTAGGCCTTATATGATAGCTATTGGTTAGGTATTATATGTTGTTCATGGGCTTTATGCCTAATAACAATATGGGCTGAATAGTTCTTATTGTTGATCTGTAGGTATTTTAATCCATTGGATTTTGAATAATGAAAGGAAACAAAACGCTGCATGAACAAACACATGGACGAGATTGATTTATGCTTGTTACACATATATATATATATAGAGCACGTGAACTCAGTGAAATTTAGAGATAGTTTTTGGGCCTCAAACCAAAATTATCCTAGTTGATCCTTTTTCATCATCTACAAGGCTTTCATTTGCAATTAAGTCCCGTGTTCCTTTATTTGAAATCATTGGGTAAGTTTTAAAATTAAACCCCTAATTCCATTTATGGATATTCTTTCTCAATTAAATTTCTTTTGACCTTAATATATTATTTCTAAAATATTTATGCCAAAAATTATTCCCTAATTATTCAAATTTTGAAATCCAAAAATTTGGGATGTTACATTTGGTGTGAGGATAAAGATTTCCTCTTCAACATCTCCATGAAGAAATGCAGTTTTAACATCTAACAAGACTTTTGACTCGTGCGATGCACGGATATGTTAAAACTGTTGATGAGATATAACAGATAACAAATGCTGCAATGTTATTATTCCATCATTTCGTTACATCATTTACATGATACATGTTACATAATCTTACGGTGATAAGCAAGATTGACTTCATGATATTAATGTAATAAAAGGTTTTGAAATACTTCTCTATAAACTATATTTATCGTTGTACTACTACATTTATTGAACTTATCCAATATAAGTAATTTCAATCCAGTGAAACTCGTAACCCTTGATAGTGCAATATATAGTTACCCATATGAAAAAACCGGGTTCGGTAGGTAGATACCTACATTGGACATTGATTGACCATGGCTTTTGCTTATCATCTTGCTAATGAAATTATGATGAGAAATTGCCTTCTTGTCATGTTGAAAGGCAATTTAGATTCAGATGGGTTCATATACATTCTGTGTATCAAAATCTCTTCTGATGTTCTTCCCAAGTTGTGTTATTTGTAGCCTTTTATGTACCATTGCACAACCTTGCTTCCTGGTCAATATTCTTTATTAACATAATTGGTAAACCAACTTTCAATATCAATTTATGATGAGGTATCCCTAAGAAGTAAATTGCATTTAGATATTATGTGTCATACAAATCCTCACAACTTCCATTAGCATTATATGTACGATTTATAGAGTTAGAACTAAAGTACTGTACTGCATCACCTGTCAACAAAGAACAAATGTACTCATTCAAAATGTCGACATTTTCTGTTGTAGGGGTAAGAATGGACCTATTATTGAGGTAATCTTCATCCACTACACATGTTCTATTAAATTTGGGTAAATAGAATCAACGATGCACCTAATTGGATTATAATCATCATGAAGCAACAACTCTAAGGGTATCGTTAT
The DNA here is from genome assembly GCA_025563575.1 of Acacia pycnantha. Classification (NCBI taxonomy): domain Eukaryota; kingdom Viridiplantae; phylum Streptophyta; class Magnoliopsida; order Fabales; family Fabaceae; genus Acacia; species Acacia pycnantha. Next base: position 2,417,919 of record JAMWYP010000010.1, on the reverse strand, counting down.
GTCTGCAATACCATCGTGTAGTAACCCAATTTCTCTGTCTCCTACATGTAGCAACCATTTTGAAAATATTTTAATTTTCTCTTGTTCGACTGGATCGCTTAAAGAATTCAACATCATATTCTTGGTTAATCAAAGTAATCTTCATTCATTCCAAAGATGAGAAGCATTGATAGCTACATTTACAATTTCTTTGTTGTAGTTTAACTCCTTCAAAATGAGCTGGCTCGAAGTGTCAAATGAATAAGTAATTAAACTCCCATGATTAGCTCATTGTAGTTTCTTAGAAAAATGAACAATTTATGTATTCCTCAAATGATCATTTCAATCACATTTCCTTCTTTCATAAATTATTTTCTCACTTATTAGAACCATCAAAATACAACAATATCCTCAAATCCAAACACTTGATTTCCTACAATCAAAGTTTCACCCAAAAATTTCAAATATACACATTTTTATAAATCTCAAATCCAACCTGTTTAATCCTCAATATAACCTCTAATAAATTAAAATGAATTATGAATTTGGATATAAGAGACCTATTGTCAAATATCTCAATTTTTCGACCTAATACCAACTTATATGAGCATAACCTAATTTTAAACAACTCTTCAAACCTCCACATAATCGAAATTATATCAAACTCTAACTCAAATATCAAATCCCAACTCAAAATTTTATATAGTTCAAGATTTAGTAAAACTAAACCAATTAAACCTTTAATAATACATCTAGTAATCCAAATAAATCACTTAAACCACATATAATCGGTAGAAACATCCTATAGGATATAAATCCAAAACCTTTTAAATAGGAAATTAATTTTAAATTCCTACTACAACCAACTAACAAATCTAAACCGATTAAAAATATCTATTAATCATCTTCTACATATATATAGTCATCTATTGTCAAAACTCAAAACTCTCTCAAAATTCTAACCCCAAAAATTTCACTAATCAACACTATATTTCCCTCATTAGAAAGAAAAAATATGTGGAATAACTTTCATGAAGTAAGTTTGTTGAAAATAAGTTATTTTAACTACCTAAATGATCTTATAAGCTTACCTTAGAACTGAAACAATGGATGACAGTGCCAGAAACGCGTCTGATAGCTCGATGGTGAAACCCAATTATTGTTTTGCAAATGAAGATCAATCAAGTGGGGACATATATAATACTCCAAACACACATGAAGAGGCCATGTGCCCCTTATTAACGGGTGGGAAGGGTATTAAATTTCCCCACCTACCGTTTGATTAAAGGGGCAATTGTTTTTACTATTATTTTTTTTATCAATTCCCCCTTTATTATAATTTAATCCTAAAAGTAAAAATTAAGATATTACACACAACCCCTTCATCTGCATTGTAAGGTAGATCATCGATACATTGGATAATTACTCTAATTGTTATGGTAAATTTGTTATCATGATAAATTTGATTTTAATTTTACTTATTTATCTATTTATTTATTTATTTGAAGATAAGATTGTTTCATGATAAATTTTTATTTATTTATTCAATTCGATGGACTGTCTCGAACGAATTGTCATGTTGAATGGTAGCTTTGATTTGGAAGGATTCATGTCCATACAATGAATCAGAATCTCTTGTCCAACACTAATCTCATTCAGCGATAGATCTAGCCTTAATGACATGTTTACAAAGATAGGTAATTTGTAGCCATGTACCATTGCATAATCTCGTTGCTCGATCAATGTTCCTTAATATAAGATGAGATGTAAAGTACGTGTACCATTGTCCCTATTAATATAAGATGAGATGTACAATTTTTTGCGAAGCTAACTAAAAGACTTACCTACTTTGATTGTTCCAAATATCTTTTCATCCTTCAAAGTCTACATTAATTTGTGCAATTTGACGTAGAATATCATGTTCAAAACTTCTAGTTTGTCGCATGATTTGAAGACAAAATACTGTAACATCCCATTTTCAAAAGCAGTATAATTTTTTTTTTTCATCAGAGTAGAGCACCGGAGCAAAAGAGTAACTGATATATATATTCAATATGCCATAAGTCTGGCTGGATACAACAGTGGTACAGAAACCGTGTGGTTCAAAAGTAGATAACAACATCAAAAGGAAGGCTTTAGACGGAACAAGAAAATAAATCTCCGGCCGGGTTTCTAGGCGTGCTGCTTCCCTCTCTCCTCGGTCCTCGGTCCTTCCGACCCTGAAGCTAAGTTAAGGGCTGGAGTCCATGCATCGAACCCCAGGTAACGTTTAACCTCATGTTTACATTCACATATACGGACAACAAGTACTCACAATATCAACAGCACAAACAACCGATCTATCACAACCATTGCATATGTATTGCTCCCAGCATGCAGACATATTGCTCCTAGCATACAGACATATTGCTCCCAGTTAGTGTTACAGTACGCGAACGTACCTTCGTTGACGGTAAACGGTACTTCTGTCGGAATACGGTACGACAGTAGGTCAGAACGTAATCAAGGATATCCTTTCAACATAACAACATACTTGTTAAGGATCTATCATTACGACGGACATTTTTAGTCAAAATGACCATTTTACCCCTGACCCCCTAATCGGCGGAATTTCGCCAGCACTTCGTTACTTTGACCCTAATCTTTCAAAATTTCAACATAACTCCTACTCCAACATAATTTCAAAATATATATCATATTGATTAGTGATTCACTTCATAACAGGCATTTTAGGTACAAATTACCATTTTGCCCCTGATACCCCTAATCGGCGGAATTTTGCCAGAGCTTCGCTATTTTAACTCTAATCTTCCAAAATTTTGCCATAACTCCGACCCTATCATGATTTTTGAAATAATGACTAAAATACCCCTATCATATGATATCTAATCATACTTGGAAGATTAAAGACTAATATAGCATTTCTATTCTAACTACCGAAAGAACTACGAAAGCTTAAGACTAACTACCGAAAAACTTACTCAGAGCTTCGCTGCGAATTTCCCCGGACTCCTCCTCCTCTCCTCCTTCTCTCTATTTTGGCCTAGGCTTAGTGATTTTTGAGTGTGAATTTGAAGAGAAGTTCATGCCTATTTATAGGCAAAAATTGTGCCAATTTGGTAATTTTCTCTTTCATAACAACCATGCATTCTAGGGTTTCTAGATGAATCACTCTTGGCCACTCAACACTCAAAAACGTCCAGCCCCTCCTCCAAGCAAAGATGAGTCACCAAACTACTTTTGCTTTTTGCCTCCGGCCCGAAAAGTTCCCCGTTCGGTATCCTAATCGCGTAATCTTACCAAATCTCAAAGATTCAGAATCACAACTTTGCAGACCTTCTCTTACTCATTAGAAATGTCTAAGTTAACCTAATTTTTGATTCCATATAGGGTTTCAACGGTCCTGCTGAAGTTTTACGGAAAAACGCGTTGGTTACGGAAGAAATTTCCGGAATCATCAATCTCTGGACAACAATTCACTGATTCCAAATATGTCCAGATAATTATAAACTCACCCCTAGATGTTGAGTTATAATTTATTTTCTTCAAATTCTAAATTTGTGATTATCTGCCTTTTTCACATATCATCCTATATCGTCTTATTACTTAAGTATTCTACTGATCTCGGAAATGACTTCTGTAACAGCCCAATCCGAGATAAAAATCCACTTATCAATATTATACTCTGACTCTAGAAAATTTGTTCATGGTTTTCTAGATAGGATCCAATTTCTATCGGTGTTTATTTACCTTTTTTACTTTTTACTTTAATTACTATTTTAATTAAGTGTTTTAATATAACACTCCACCATTATTAAGCATTTTTTTCCCCACTAGATGTCGGCACACACACACAATTTATATATATTTTTATTTTATTTTTAAATTAATTATTATATAATTTAATAATTATGTTTACAACATTTTTCCTATTGGTCCATACTTGCTTTTAAGCTTAAAATTACTTAATCTCACCAATTTTTCTTCACATTTTCCCATTAATTATCAAATATATTTATGCTAATTTTTAGCCATTATCCCCTAATTATAGGGTTTTACATAATTATCTTCGAATTTTCCTTTGTTCATGCTTAAGTAATTTGCCAATAATTGCTTAATTAATTCCTTAATACTTGCTGCTAATTTTCTTAATTAGAACAGCTCATTACCTCACAAATTTTATACTGACATTAGTGTTTTATGCCTCATGCATTATATTAAAATTCACGGGGGCATTTTGGTCATTATAATACTTTTTAATTTTCCCCCTTTATTTTTCCAATGTAATAATTTAATAAATTACCTAAATTAGGGACAATATTCTTCCCTCTTTCAAATAAATATTTACTTGTCTCTTTATAATTTTCACAGGGTATTTTATAACCCGTAAATGCGTTTAGGGACCTATTTGCAAACTTCCAAATGTTTTAGGGACCTAATTGCAAATTATTCCTTTTCAGAGAAACTACCCCAAAAATAAGATAAATTCTCCACAAGGTCTTTGAGATCATATATTCACCTATTTCCAATAGGTATTATTTACTCAATATGATACTTATCATAAGTGAGATTTTCAGGGTATTACAAATACCTTGTGTGTTGTATGGGCTTGTGTTTTCTAAAAAAGACTTAAATTGACCAACACCATTTCAATTCATTCATTCAACGTTGAGATTTTGGAAAACCTCTATGTAAACTAAATTGGTCATTTGATTCACACACTTTTTCCACTCATCTAATACTAATAATTTAAACCCATTGAAGCTCTTCACTTTTGATAATGCAACAAACAATTGCCCGTGAAAAAAAAGGGGACTTGGAAGGTAAAGCCCGACAAATTCATCTGGTTGAAAGGTAGTTTAGATTCCGACAGAAAAAACATACAATTGCATGCTTCCTCATCTTGTTGAAAGGTAGTTTAGATTCCGATAGATTCATGTCCATGCGATGAATCAATATATCTCCACCAATGCTTATTCCATTCAACGCCTTCGCCCTGATGAAGTTTTTTCCCCAAATGTGTTATTCACAACCTAATCCCATTGCACAACCCAGCTGCTTGGTCAATATTTCTTATCAACATAATTGATACACCAACTTTGAGAATCAGCTTATAGTGAGGCATCCCTAAGCAACTGATTATATTGAAAAATTCAGTATCATAAAGATCTTCAAAGCTATATCAGTCACATTACATATGCGATGTATGGAATCTAAACTTAAGTACTCCATTGCGTCACCCAACAATCGGACTTAGTACAATTTATGTTATGAATACATATATTAAAAAGAACATGAAAGGATAAAGAAAGCTTATTAGTAAAGTTAAGAAATTTTTTTGGACAACCTCTTCATCAACCAAAATCATGTCAATCTTCTAGACAGGATATGGAGGCGCCTTCCTATGGAACACCCATTTTCTTAGCAACTTTGCATGAATAGACTATGTGTCTTTGCTGTCATCTCAACACTCTTGAATAGATCATTCTTCATCATCTGACACAACAACATGAACGAAATGTACACAAATTTAGTATATCCACGCTGAATATGAATTTTCCAACGTAAATGATACGTAGAACGTGTACACGGCTTCTTTAATAAGCATAAGTTTAGAGTTTCACTCTTAATTTTATAAGTCATACGGATATTGAATGAATAATTTTAAAAAAGAAATTAAAATAGACGGTGAAGGAGTTTAACTCCATACTCTAATAGCAGTGAACAGCATTAAATGTTACAAAGAATAAGCTGTGAAACATTGATATCAATTTGGAAATGAAAAACTTAATATATAAGTGATATACCTTACCTAATGTTGTAGATTCATATTTTGTCAAATGTACCATCCATTCGAGCAAAAATAAAATAAAATGTACCATCCGCAGGTACTTAGTACGAGCATTCAACTCTACTAATTGGACCTAGTAGAAACCATATTCATTACCATTAATCATAAAGTTTACACTTCAATTCCTTTATAAAATAAAAAAAGTTTAGACTTCCAAATCAACAACTTAAAGACACCATAAAAAATATTGTAAACCCAAAAAAGACTAACAGTGCTTAACATAGATTAGAAAGAAAACGAAAACAAATAATAAGCCAGGCAAGAACACAGGCTGTTGACAAATCAAATTCCCATGACAATCCTCTTAGCCTCAACGACCTCATCATAATTGGGATCAATAAATAATTTCCCATGACAATTCTTTACAGTAGGCTTGTGATCACTGCTTTCATAATCCACGTACCGAGAGATGATACGATCTATATTAACCTTCAGAACTCCTTTTAATGGACTGGTTGAAGTTGATGCACCTGGATGTAGATTGTCCAATCTCCATTTTTAAAGATAATGAACAGGTATCTCTAGGTCAGAAAGACTTTTTCGATGGGTGTAGGTAATCAACCATTACTTAAATAAAAAATCATATAAAGACATAAATGAAGGAGGCAGTGATAACATGAAACGAAATCAGCAACCTATGCGCATGGGCTGGTGCTTGACCATATTTTAAACTTCGGGTTAGTATGTGAAAATTGTCCTTGCTGCTTGCTGACATTAAACAAAACTAACCTTCAATGCCCTTCCAAATTCCAAAACATATTGGATTATGAACGTCTTCATAAGTTCAATTACCATGAATATTACATATATGGCATCAAAATGTAGAAATTAAGAAATGTCATTTGAATGGAAACAATAACGTAGACTAAGACAAGCTGATGTCGACAAAAATGATGTGAATAATATGAAGGAACTTGTATATACAAAGATAATTTCGATATAAGTGTGACACGGTCAGGTTAAATTGTTAGATAGTTGTCATTTTCAAGTTGATGTCATCACATCTAATTAAAGAACTAATTAATCTGAGGATGTCATGAAGTAACAAAACTAAATGCATGGGTTGATCATTTATGAATAGCCCAAATTATAAATGACACAAAAACATCCTTAAGCTTCAAAATAATTTTTAAAATTTGGGTAGAGGACTGTTTACATATATATGACATTCATAATAATTACTTCAAATTGATTTTTAAAATTTGGGTATAGGACTATTAACATATATGGCGTTGATAAGTCTATAATTATGTTGAACAAATTAATCTCGATTTCAACCAACCAATAAGAGTAATTCACACAAAGAAATACTAAATAAAGTGACTACTTAAATTTGAATACGATTAGCCAAAAACTGATTGGTATAAGTTGTGCACAATGAACTTAATAACTTAAGAACGAAATGAAGACCAAACAACAACATAATGACACAACGAAGGACAACATTGTCGAAACTGAAATGACAAAAACCACAACGAAATTAAGCCCTTAGTAGACAAACACGAATTCATCAAGGTAGATAACTTGTGAACGCCAATAAGTAGAAGAGCATAAACACTTTTCCTTCTTGATATTTTTCAGTGGCTTGGATGAGCCAAAGTTCGAAGTGTTCAATTTAGAAAGTCCAAGTCCTTCACGTTCAGTATATATTACTCTAGTAATTATCTTCTTTCTCTTGGTGCTTGAATCCGGTGGGGTTATCAGCTGGGACAACCTAGGGTCATCATCTTCAATGACATTTGTTTGCGAGGCATTGCGGTCAGAATCCCTTGAAGCGGATGATTCCAGTTATCAACACAAAATATAAATTCGTTCACTACAGTCACACGAAAAGAGATTATATCGTTGTTTTACGACAACACCCACATCATGTTCTGATTTTGGTCCTGGAACATAAGAGAATGAAATGGAAAATATTAACATATAAAACCTTTGCATCTGTTATAATTGCGTTTTAAGTAACTTGGTGATGACTCCTTGCATGCGGGATGTCCCAGACGTTGGAGATGACCTTCACACAAATGCACCAATTGTTGTGGGTGTTGTCGGTTTGCAAGAAGGAGGATACATCCGAAGAAGCCATTGCAACGATCTGTTGTATTCTTCTTGATATGAAAATGAAACAGCTGTCTGGGTGGTATCCCAATTGCTAGGGTTAGGACCCTTTTATAGAAAACATGTGGTTCAATTAGGGTTTTTTGAAAATCACCTTTGGAATGAATCATTTATGGATTGCCGTTTGGAAGGACCAATAGGATCCCTGATTTTGTTTCAAACTTTTACAATCAGATTCAAGTGAATGTGGAAAGGGTTCATGACACGGGAATTAGGAAGAATTAAATGGTGCTTTGAGAATTGTATTATGACCACCAATAGTACATGGGAAATAGTATATGAACAGGTTAATTAAAACAGATTGTAAGCGTTGCATTTAGAATATATAAGCGGTCCAATAGCAGATTGACTAAAACCAATATTGCATAGAGAATAGATCAGTTTCATTGGAACACTAAGCCCATAATAAATAGTTAACTGTAAAAGGTCTCACCATTACCCAATCAAATAAATGCTTACGCTGACCTTCATCATCTGCATACTCAAATAGATGCTCCCAAACACGTTGGACGACATAGTTCATACCATGTAATTACAATGACATTTATTGACCAATTGCGGTGATATACATGGACCAATAATTGATCTGCTACAACGTTTAGTACTCCCTCCGTCCCTAATTATAGGAGCAAATTTTGGAGTTGGTTTTGGTCCTAATTATAAGAGCAAGTTTTAAATTTTGTCACTTTTTTCCTATAATACCCCTATTTATAGGAGCAAATTTTGGAGCTGGTTTTGGTCCTAATTATAAGAGCAAATTTTAAATTTTGTCAATTTTTTCCTATAATACCCCTATTTATACTTATTATTAGGAGCATTATATATATGTGTGTTTACATATATATGTATATTTGTGTTTATGTGTCAATATATATATGTGTGAACACACACACACATATATAAACATATATATGTGTGTGTGTGTAGATATATGGGTGTGTGTCTCTATGTATGTAAATAGATCTATATGTATACACATATATATACACATATATATACACACATATATGTATACACATGGCTATATAAAAAGTAACTAATATACATATATAAACTAATATATCATGGATATCTAACGTAAGGCAAAATTAGAAACACTTATAATTAGTGCAACTTGTGTCATTTTAAATTTATATAAGGACATTTTAGGAAAATGAGTAAATTTAACTAATTTAACTCCTCTCCTTAATTCTCCCAAAATCGGTTAAATTGCTCCTATAATTAGGGACGGAGGGAGTAGTTTATATTGATGCTCTAGATGTAAATCCAATTCTGCAAACATAGCCACTACTATACGAATTGTAGTCAGACGAGCCACAGGTGAAAATATTTCAGTGAAGTCAAATTGCGATGGAAAACAAAATTGCAACGGAACGAAAAATGAAATCCATCTCAAATTGATATGGAAGAGGAAATATGTCACAATTTGCGTCGGAAAAGGAAATCCGTCGCAAAAATTGGGGATTCCTAAACTTTTAAAATCGCCCCACGAGTTAACCCAGCTCTCCGTCTCTTGTCTGGCCTCTCGAACTCCGTCTCTCGTCTCTCCACCAGTGACCTCCATCTCTCATCGTTGCTCGTCTCTCTGGCTTTCGCTTCAGAGTCAGATCACAGGGTAAGTTCAGCCTTCCTTATCTGTTGCCCATTTCCAAACCCTTCCCATGACTATCCGTTCTCTGTGTTCCCTCGTTCTTCATTTCTTTCCGATTCTGCCCTGTGGATCTGGTTTTTGCTTGCTTTTGATTTCTGAATTGGGATTAGATTTTCCAGTGAGTGAGGCTTCCAGCTGTTGCATTTGGTGTTTTGGGTGATCATCTCGCTTTGGAATTTGATTTCAGTAAATTCACACTATTTTCCTTGGTTTTTCTCAGTTGAGGGATATTGTGGGCGTTTTTTTGCTTGTATTGTGTGGAATGGTCGGGCGTTTTGGCGCTAGATCTTCAGCGGGCTTTGGATTTGATTATGCAGTTTTTATCATTTTGGCATCTGTACAATGTAGATGGTTAGACGTGATTCGTTGTTCCTGTACGTATATTAAATTTAATTTCACTTCTTCCCCATATTATGGTCAACTAGTGATCTTGGGTCTTTGTTTTTTAAAAATAAGTTGGACGGTATTTTCATCTTCTGATGGGAATTTACGCTAATGTGTTTTGAATTTGGCATTATATAATATGGAAGCAAATGGAAAATTTCGGATAAGTAGATATAGAAAATGCTGGCAACCCAGAAACTATGCTGCAGTTCTTTCAAATTAGTGGTTTATTGTTCATGTACCTAGCAATCTAGTTAAAAGTCTCTGGACAGCTAGACTAGCGTCTATTGTTTTAAATATTCTGTTAACTCTAACAGACATGAATCTTGGTTTTAGACATCTAATGATAGAGGTTTGAGGTGTGAGGCAACAGGGATAGATTCGTACTGGGAGGCATAAGCTAGAATTAAACAGGACAGATAAATCAGTGTTGTTTAATACCTTGACTGCTCCAATAGTTGGATTTCAGTGCACTCAGACTTACACTTCAATCTTCTTTTTTGATTTAAACTGAGAATTTGACTTTGAATCTATTGAGCACACATAGAATCACTTTTTAATTCCTTGATCTGTAGATTTCTGTTTCAAAGCTTGGATTTAATTTTGTTGCAGTATCAGCAAGGAGAACCGGTTACCCTTTGGGTGAACAAAGTTGGCCCTTGTAACAATCCACAAGAAACATATAACCATTTTGTCACCGCCAACTGATTACCTTATACATAAATGGGGCGGTCTTGGTGAGGTACTGGGTGGCAATGAACTCAACGATAGCCAAATTGACATCAAGTTTCAAAGTACGTAAGTTTCTCTTTATTTTATAGAATTATCAATAGGCAAAGCAGTGCTACTTATGATTATCAAGTCTTCCGATTAGATCATAAGTATTTTGCAACTATTCATATGGTTTCAAGTTATTGCTTGTGTTCATTTGCAGACTTGGTGTGGTTGAAACTTGGACAAAAATCGATTTCAAGCGTCGTATAAATTTGGAAAACGATATTGACTAATCATAAAGATACTCAAGAAATAGAATAATAAAGTTATATTTTAGATTTTGGCATTACTTTTCGATCAGTTTTGTGAGGCTAGCTACTAAGTATATCTTGATTGATCTAGCATGTTCATTAGTTCCACCAAAGTTCATTGCTAAATGGCCCTGGTTCTTCTTGGTTAGTGGGTTCAATGAGTGATTTACTGTAGATTATATTGTTATATCACTTATAAATTTATCAGTAATTCTCAGTTGTACTATTTCAGAAAAATGAAAGCCTAGTGAACAAATCCATGTTTGCTTTGTGCTCAGTAAGCTCAATAGCTTTTGGAACGTTATCACCATTAGCACCATGCATCGTAAATGATCAATATTTTAATTTCTTAACTCTTGATTCATCTTCATCGTTTTTTATATTCTGTCCGATGGTCAATGGATATTCAGAGTCATGATTTGACTATCCATGTGTATTTGGAGATATGTTTATTATATGAAGAAATTGTTGCAGAAGATAAAATTTTGATGACGGAGTGACCTGGCTGAACTATTTTTCCTTTGTGGTCAGGTTTGGTCGCTGGTTAGGAGATTTGATCAACCACAAAAGTATAAGTCATTTATTAGCAGATGTACTGTGGAGCAAGGGGACCTTGATATTGAGAGTGTGAAACAAGTAAATGTTAAATCTTAATACAGAGAAGGTGCTCTTTGGAGGAGTGGATGACCAACATGGCCTTATACAAAGCTCTAATTTATTTGTGTTTTTTAGTTCATTTTGTTGGCAACATTGTTATTTATATTTCGTTTTGTTTATGTATAATTTTTTAGGATTGCTACTGTATATATTTCTTCATATACACTTTTTGTAATAAATTATTCAGTAGTTTATTTAATAACATTTTCTTTATTTGAGTTGTTGCTGTGAAAGAGGCCTAATAATTATAATATTTTTTCTTTATTTAAGTGGTTATTGTGGAAGAGCCCTAATAATTTTTAATAATTTTTTCATAATTTTTTATATAATTTTTAATTTTTTTAGTAATTGAGTTTTGCGACGGAAAATGAATTCCATCACAAAAGTCCATTTTTGTGACGGAAATTAATGTCGTCGCAAGACTCAAATTTTGCGACAGAAAAGGCAGTTTCCATTGCAAAAAACGCTTTGCAACGAGTTTTTGTTTTTGTTTTTTGCAAGTCGCAAATTCCATCGCAAATCATTTTTGCGACGGAAAATGCCTATTTTGCAATGGATTTTGTCTGGCGCAAATTAGGACTTTTTTGTAGTGTCCTGATCGTGCCAATACCAACAACTTCCAAGATCCGATTCTCACACGTATACACAGACCCTCTAGAGATAGATCATAAGTATGAAACCACTCCCTATGATAAGTCATATGCCATTAGAGCTGGGAATTAGGGCCTGGCCCTACAGGGCCTGGGCCCAACAGGGCCGGCCCTACAGGGCCTGGAGTAAGGAAAACATCTGTTTTTCAAAGCCCGGCCCGATAGTACCAGGGCCAGGGCCGGCCCTACAGGGCCTGAAAATTACTATTCCAGATTTTAACTATTTTTCTTTCTTTTTCCTTCGATTTTTTCAAAGAAATATAATTAGTAAATTGCAACCATTAAAGTTCTAATCTATCAAATAAATGTTATCAACATTAATATCTAAACAATATAAATCATTCAACAAATAAACACATTTATTAATTCGTAATAAAAACAAATAAACACAAAGAATATGTTTTTTCCTTTTTTCTCAAAAAATATTAAACAAAGGAATTCCTTTGTGTATGCCCACGAAAAATGCCTTTCCTCTCGTAATTTTGTGTGTGTCTGCAGATTCCTTCAATTCGGGCATGATTTTACCGACGGTAAAAATAATTATACTTATTTTATACAAAATATATTTATAATTTATTACTTATATAATATTGTAATACCAAAGTATGTGTTTATTTAATATGAAAACATCCATTCTTTAAAATTTATAATAACTAATTATGTGTTTTAATACGAATAATAATAAACATAAAAAAGGTTATAGTTTAAACTAAAAATCTAAGTAATTACGTATAAGGCCCTGCAGGGCCGGCCCGATTAAGCCCGAGGCCCTACAGGGCCAATTTCAAAATTTTGACCTATTTTCCAAGCCCGAGCCCTACAGGGCCAGGGCTTAAACGGGCCGGCCCGATGGGCTTGGCCCGATTTCCCAGCTCTATATGCCATGTTGCACCTAAATCCATGATCCATGCATTAGTGAGTTCCAATCTATCTTTAGTTGTTCCTGCGATGCTACATAAAACGTCAGCAACAACAACACATCCTTGAGAATTTGATGCTTCAAAGGTTTTGTCTCCACCCTTCTTGAATCGACATTCACTCTTAAAGTGTCCTCTCTTGCCACAATTATAGCACTTGAAATTCTTCTTACTCCTAGATTTTGATCTTCCTTGTTTGTGACTCCCACTAGAATCACGTTCCATTGATCGTCCTCTCATCATCGATAAGGCTTTCGCTTGACGCAAACTTGCCAAACAGTCTTCTTTGTTTGTGCGTCGACTTTCTTCTTCAAGAACAGACGCTGCAACATCATTGAAGATCAAAATATTTGTGAGGATATTGCTAGTTATGTTGACGATAAGTTGATTGTATGAATATATCTAGAAGACTTTGGAGTAGAATCTCAGCACGTTCCTTTGGGTTAATATTATGTCCCAACGACGTTGAGAGTTGAGAACATAGAGAGGTCAAAGTATTGATGTGCTCTGTTACTAATGTAGATTCAGACATCTGAAGAGTGTAAAGTTTCCTTTTCAAAAATATTTTGTTGTGAAGTGACTTTGATTCGTACAACTTTGTGAGATGATCCCATATCATTTGGCTGATTTCTTTTCCTCTACACCTGATAATATATCATCTGATAAGGACAAATGTAGATCAAAAATGGCCAATTCATCAATTCTTTTCCATTTCTCGTCATTTGTGAACTCCTATGGTCGAGTACTGATGGCCTCCAGGCAATTATCTTTAATCAATAATGCCTTCATCTTCAATTTCCATAACGAGAATTTTGTCCCCTCAAATTTGCCAATATCTATCTTTGTTGTCATGGTTGTTACACACCTACCGGCCTCGCCCTTTCGGGTGGCGGGTAGTGTGGTCTTTTACTTTTAAAACCATTTTTATATTCTTTTAAAATCCATTCTCAGGTTAATTACGTTACGTATCAAAGCATAAGCAGCAGAGCACGTACTGGTTTGGACAAAATATACAGATAAAATAAAGTGCGGTAAATAAAGATTATCCCCGGTGGGATTAATATACAGTTATCCCAAATGAAGTTCCCATCGGGCCAAAATAATAATCATACAGTTATCCGGGAACCAAAATAAATATCCAAAATAAAGTCACCCACAGCCGCAGCTCAGTCTTACTCTGCACGTCTACCTACGTCACCCAGCACTGCCCTAGAAGCACTCCCAGAATCCTTGCAAAAGCCTGGGATTCAAAATTGAATCCCAGAGTAACCATTAATCTCATAACATGTATGAACAATGCATGTAGAAAAACCATAAATAAACAAATACCACATAACATTCAGTATCAAGACACACAGCCAAATCCGAAACTAGTAATCCTAATAGCACACAGCACAGACTGCAGTGGTCTTAATAGCACACAGCACAGACCACCGGGCATAGCACACGACAAAGCCCTTAATGCACACAACATGTTCCGGTTCCAGAACGCTCGGAAACAAACGATAACCAAATGTATGCAATATACATGGTAAAACATACATACACAAGTCACACAGAGTATATGAGGATTAAGGTTACTACCTGGTAGTTGATCACAAATATTAATAAATTTTTCCAGCACACGATTGGCGAAATAGCCCTAGAATAAACAATAATAGAAATAAATTCCCAATACTTAAGAAAATTCACTTTAATATGAATTTGACTTCTTGATTTGAAATAAGGCTTTTCCAAGCTTCCACAATCTCTAAATCCCTTTTCTCAATTGAAAAACCATTATTGGTGGAAACCCCTTTTATTTTCGGATTGCACAGAAAATTTCAGAAACAGTGACTGAATATTCAAAAATTCATAATTACTTCTATAAAAATCCAATTGGGGTGGTTCAAAATCCCAAATGACCCTTAATATGTCTAGTTGTGGATAAAAATATTTCCAGAGACTTTAATTATCCGTACGATTTTTCTGTGTCCAAGATCCACTCTCAGGTCCGAGACGGAGACCTATTTTCTGGGCCATTTTAGAAAATTAATTTCTCCTGATCCATAGATTTAGAAATTACATATTATATACCAAAATAATGATTGAGATGTATATTTTCTCCCTGTAAAATTTCATAATTTTTAAAGTCCATTTACTATGTCAAAAATCGAGTTGAACCCAGCTGATTTACAGAAATTCCACAACTCAGCAACCCAACGTTTTTTACACTTTCATCTAGGGTTTCAAAATTTTGATCCAAGTTCATCCTTATACAAAATCTCATTTTAAACACTTCAAAACTCTCAAAAACACCAAAACCAACTCATATCCTTAAGAAAACCAGCTGCACGAAATTTACCATTTACTCACAAAATGTCAAACTTCTATTCCAACTTCATATCTTCCATATCCTAGGTTTATTCTTTCATTTTAGACCATAGACCTTAACTTTAAACCTTTGTTCCTTCTTTTCATTAATTACCCAACCAAGTATACAAACAAGCTCAAGGTGATAGATATTTCCTAACTCAAACAACCCAAGGAAAATGGTTGAAATGTTTAAGAGTGACTTACTTGATAGCTTTTAGCACCCTTGTCACACTTGCTCCTTGAATCTTCCTCCTTAAATTTTCGGCCTATACCTTAAAATGCCAAGGAGATGATGATCTTTAATGTCTTAGCCACATTAGGAGAGGTAGAAGAGAGTGGTTTAAGGTTCCAAAGTTAAACCACTTACCTTAGCTTCAACTTCCTTCTTCTTCTTGAGCTTCCTTTAGCTTTTCTTGCTTGGAACCACTTGGGCTATGTTTGGTTGGAGGTGAGGGAGGGAGGGGAGGTGCCTCTCCCTAGTGTGAAAAGTCAGATATACCCATGATGTGACATGTTTCTAAAGTTAATGTGTGGAAAACGATGCAAAAAGTTATGTAATTTTTAAAATTTCTCATGGGTAATTTGGTCAAAAAAATTCCTCCCCTCCCCTCCTCCCCTAACATTCCTTCAAACCAAACATAGGCTTGATCTCACTCTTCCCTCTCTCTTCAACAAAATGCAACACAAAATGGTGGATGTGTTGGCCTTTTAAAATGCTCATTGCTTGTGTTGGAAATTTACCTCTATACCCTTGTTTTCTGCACATTTTTCTAGAATTTTCTTTGGAAATTTTCTTTTCTTCCAACCCTTCTCTTGTGCGAAAATTTGGGCTGATTGGGAGGGAAAAATTGGTTCAGATTTTTGCTTGAATAATCTGCCCAAAAATCCTCATTTAATGCTTGTGTCCTTTCCCTTTTACTACCCATCATTATCTCTAGGTAATAGGCACTTAAAATGACTTCATCAAATGTCATTTTACCCTTCATTTTTTTTTCTCTTCCTTCTCCTCCCTCCTTGCTGCACAAAAATGAGAAAGAAATGGGAAAGCAATATGACGTCCTTCCTCCCAATGGTTCTTACACACTCCATTAATGATGCACTTGGTGATATGTGTTATGAATATTATATTTGTGGATGTCCATATCTCCCATTATTTCCTATTCTCCATAGTTTCCTATTCTCACCCATTAATCACTATGATTATGGAATCACATTAATTGTAGATTAGAGAGTTGTGCCTATATATAGAAGGCATATGTTATGTATTTGGGACACACTGAAATAAGAATTACTCTCCTCTTTCTCTCTTCTCTTGTTCTTGTTCTCTATCTCTTATCCCAGATAACCCTTTATTTTCATAACACGTTATCAGCACGAAAGCTCTAATGAAGGGATGACCGTTTCTTTAACAATTTAATTTACATTATTTAGTTATATGTTTATTTTATCTATCTGGGATAATCTAAGCCACTATATGGAATTAAAGAGATCGTTTTACTGATTGTTTTATGCATCGACTTCCATGGCTAAGATTGGAGATAATTGCTAGATAAGTTTTACCGATTGTTTTATACATCAAGTTCCATGGCCAAGATTGAAAATAATTGCTTGAATTTCTTTCTTTTACTCTTTAAATGTAATTAATTCAATTACAGACATATACTGTAATTGGAATTAATATGACTTCAGTATGGAAAAAGTGTAATTAATTCAATTACAGACATATACTGTAATTGGAATTAATATGACTTCAGTAAGGAAAAAGTGTAATTAATTCAATTACAGACATATACTGTAATTGGAATTAATATGACTTCAGTATGGAAAACGTGGAATTAATTCAATTACAAACATATACTGTAATTGGAATTAATATGACTTCTGGCCCCAGATAATTGCTAGTTTTATATTTTATCTTGATTTCCTTTACGAATTCTTTATATTATTAATATTGTTATTTTAGTATGGCCAGAAGCCATACACTCCTAATTTCATATTCTGAAATTATATGACCAAAAGTCATATTGTTTTGTTTTCCTGTTACATGGTCAGAAGCCATAGTCTTTTTATTCCTACTTTGAGATTATATGATCAGAAGTCATATACATTTTGATTTATTGTTTTGACATAAATGACCAGAAGCCATATTCCTTTAATTTATATTTATATATTATATGGCTAGAAGCCATATTCATTTGATTTCATATTATATGACTGGAAGTCATATACTTTCATCTTCTATCTTATTGTATGGCTGGAACATACATGCTATCGTTGTGGTGGCAAAGGTCATTGGTCCCGTACCTGTCATACGCCAAGACACTTAGTGGAACTTTACCAAGGATCACTAAAAATGTGCAGTAAAGGGTCAAAGATTGAAGTGAATCATGTTGAGGATCCCAAGTTTGAAGATGTTGATTTTACTCATCTAAATATTGAGGCCCTGAAGGTTTAATGTATCAAATATTGAATGATACAAAGTGTTTTTAGTTATTGTCCTGAAGACAAATAACTTGCAAAGAATTATGTCACTCAAGAGTAATAATTCTAAAGGATAATAGTCTTGAAGACTAATTAGCATATTCTGCCCAACTTATAATGCAAGAGGCCAATGTTTAAACTATATTTGGTAGCATAAATTTGATTTAGGGCTCCAGAAGAGCTAATATTTTGTTACTTGAAGAAACAAAATTTTGTATTGATTATTCTACCAAGTATAAAAGAAACTTATTGAGTTTTAAAGATATCTACAAAAATGGATATCATAGAAAACACATGCTATGTAAACCAGAAGTTTGCAAACAATATACAAAATAGAATTTTGCTATAAACCAGAAGTTTGCAATAATATTTGCAAGGGATTGTAGTTGTAAACCAGACGTTTACAAATATAGCAAATTAAATGTTTGATAATGCAACCAATGAGATATTAAAAGGCAAAGAGTTGCAAAGCAATGTCTAGATTTATCAAGAAAACTAAAGCCCAGAAGGTAATAAGTTTAATGTTTGTATAATGCTATAGATATTATATTCAACAGAGAAATATGTGTAGATTTATTTTGAAGCCAAGATAAATAGAAAATAAGCCCAGAAAGTTATATAATGCTCCCTTTTGTTGTTATAGTTATTCAATTTATTGTGATCACAATATCATAAATCTGTTGTCATGAGAATTTTTCTGCTGGAGAATTTTATTGTGTGATTCTAAGTTATTTTGATTATTGAATATTCTCATATGTGGTGGACTATATATTTTGCATATATAAGTTAATTGAAGTATATTATTAATGAGTAATGAAATTATCCAATATGTAATATTCTATGGTAGTTCCTGAAGAACTAATATAGATTTTCCTTTCGAACTTTAAAGGGTTTGAAAGTGATTTTGAAATACAGATATAAACAAAGTATGTTTATATGACTCACACTTGCGGGGGAGATTGTTAGAAAACAAGTGTGAGTTAGAATACAAGTATGAAGTTATATACTTCTCACACAAAGTCTAATTGATCTCCCAAAATGGATGTCATCATATTATGATTTGTTATCATAATTTTATGGAAATTGAAAAGTTTATGATTGGTTGAGGTATATGTTACAGTAAACCAGAAGTTTACTGATCCAAACAAATTTATTGTTGGCATGACTTGTTTGATCATCCAAGTCATATATATATAATAAGATTATGTATTGACATCCATTGAAAAACCAGAAGATTCTTCACAAATAACCAACATATTATTTATGATATATGTGCTGCTTGTTCTCATTGATCATGATTAGTAATGGATATCAGTATTTCTGGAAATATATCAAACAGTATTATATGGGCAAATTGAAATAGCATGTAAACCATATAAATTTGAAAGATGCATCTATAAAATGGTTACATGTGAGACTATTAGCTTGCAACCTGAAGTTTGCAATAATGTTTGTAACCTGAAGTTTGCAATAATGTTTGCAACCTGAAGTTTGCAATAATGTTTGAATAAATTAAGCGCGCTATTTCCAGATTATACGATCCATAAATCATGTATTAAAGCATCCACAAATAGCTAGATCAATGCTTATGAGAACCAAATTTCTATGTTGGTATATTTGATCTTATAAATTGCAGCATTTATGTAAGCCAACAAAATTCCCCATGTAAAATTGGCTTCTGGTCAGGAGCTAGAAAAATTTCATCTTAAAAGGTTTGGATGTGCACGACAATGCACATAGATGGAAAAATGTTGTGTAAGGACCTATTCCTTCTTGTTTGTCTCTAAATGAAACAAAATGATGTTCTGGAAGTTCAAAAGATAATTCATTTGTAGAATTTAGCTAATCAAATGCCAGAAGCATTTACTGACCTAAAGAAAGTGACAAAGTCACATGTCCCACCTGTTAATGCTCCTATTCGAATTAATGTCCCTGTAGGACAACATATTATAAATAAATTTAAAGCACGCCTGAAGCGTG
Organism: Acacia pycnantha; assembly: GCA_025563575.1. Lineage (NCBI taxonomy): Eukaryota > Viridiplantae > Streptophyta > Magnoliopsida > Fabales > Fabaceae > Acacia > Acacia pycnantha. The sequence goes on along the minus strand of JAMWYP010000010.1, from coordinate 2,397,874 downwards.
GTAGGTCCATCGGTTCCAAAGATATATCCTCGAAAGAGAAAAGGAGCTAAGAATATATATGATCAAGTCGAGGATAATTAAGAAAAGTTAGTAGCTCCGGAAGAGCATCTCCTGAAGAGTTATGATTTCTAGCAGAGATATCTCTAGAAGAGAATGTTGTAGTCCCAGAAGAGACCCAAGTACTTGAAATATGTGAAAATAATGAGATCTCAATAAATTATGTTATGAATGGAATCCGATGGGATTGAAAGGATGTCCATGAAGGATTTAAGGTGCCAGAAGCACATGTCCCCGAAGGACTTAAACTGTCAGAAGCACATGTCCCTGAAGGACTTAAGGTGCCAGAAGCACATATCCCCGAAGGATTTAAGGTGCTAGAAGCACATATCGTCGAAGGATTTAAGGTGCCAGAAGCACATGTCCGCGAGGACTTAAGGTGCTAGAAGCACATGTCCCCCAAAGGACTTAAACTTCCAGAAGCACGTGTCCAAAAGGACTTAAACTGCTAGAAGCACATGTCCCCGAAGGACTGAAGGTTCCAGAAGCACAAGTCCCTAAAGGACTCAAGGTGCCAGAAGCACAAGTCCCTGAAGGATTCAAGATGTAAGAAGCATCTAATTTAAGTTCTTGAGAACAATACTCAATAAATCTATATGGCTTGAAGCTATTAGGACGCATGTGGTATAACCGTTTCAAGGAATATTTGTGAAAAGAAGGGTATAAAAATGACCCAATATGCCTATGCATCTTTATATAAGTGAATTTGCTATAATTGTTGTTTATGTTGATGATATCAACATCAATGGAACTCCTGAAGAGCTTCAAAAGACAATTAATCATTTGAAGAAAGATTTTGAAATGAAAGACTTGGGCAGAACAAAATTCTGTCTTGGATTACAGAATGAGTAACTATAGAATGTGATCTTTGTATTTGAAGAAGATTATACAAAGAAGGTCCAAGAACGATTTTATATAGAAAAGTCACATTTATTATGTCCTCCAGTGATTGTAAGGTATTTGCAAGCAAATAAAGACCAATTCCAACCTCGAGTAATTAGCAAAGAATTTGAAGAAGAATTACTTGGTCCAGAAGTATCATAATTTAGTGCCATTGGAGCACTAATGTATCTTGCTTATTAGCAAAATATAGTTCTTCATCAACACAAAGACATCGGAAGCAATGTCATCATCAGGGGGAGTAAAACTGATGTTATCAAGAGGGGGAGTCGATACACGCTGTACTCTTTTTCCCTTATCTAGGTTTTGTCCCACTGGGTTTTCCTAGAAAGGTTTTTAATGAGGCAGCACTGGACAGTGTATCAATGAATGTTGTACTCTTTTCTTTGGCTAGGTTTTTATCCCACTGGGTTTTCCTAGTTAAAGTTTTTAATGAGGCACATTCATAACGGACATCCAAGGGGGAGTGTTATGAATATTATATTTGTGAATGTTCATATCTCCCATTATTTCCTATTCTCCATAGTTTCCTATTCTCACCCATTAATTACTATGATTATGGAATCACATTAATTGTAGATTAGAGAGTTGTGCCTATATATAGAAGGCATATGTTATGTATTTGGGACACACTGAAATAAGAATTACTCTCCTCTTTCTCTCTTCTCTATTCACTTGTTCTGGTTCTCTATCTCTTATCCCAAATATATCTTTATTTTCATAACAATATGATAGTATTTCTTCTTTTTCTTCTCTTTCTCTTGCAATTTTCGAAAATGGAGAGAGATGAAGAGATTATATGTCTTATCACATATCTCTTGTATTTATGGAGAGGAGATTATGTGCTATATAATGTCATAAAATTTCAAATCTTCAAAAATGGCTTCTAGAAAATCCATTTTTTTATGAGCAAGATTTTTGCTTCCTCCTTTCCCCTCTCTATGCGAATTGGGCCCTCTCCTTTGGGCTTTAAAAATTGTCCATAGGAAAATGATAATTTACCAAATTCCAAACTACCATTCCACTTCCTTTTCCTTTAATTAATTTTTCATGTTGATAGAAAAACAAATGAATAAATAAATAGATATCCTTGATTATAATCTTGATGAAAATTCATATATTTCATTCATCAATCCAATACATTAGTTGCATGAAAACTGGGGATGTTACAATGGTTCTATCGCCAGTGGTGGACTCAGGAATTTTAATGACGGGGGATGAAAAAAAAATATTATATCATAAATAAAAGTATTTAAAATACAATACAGACTTAATATACAAAAAATTGAAAGAAAACTATTACATAAATTAATATAACTTCACTTGACTCTTACTCTATGTGTTTTCATTTTGGTTAAACTCATCTATAATTAAATCTGTGCTAAAACTCAAAAAAAAAAAATCAATGTATGTAATCAAAGAATCACAAAGAAATTAGTCTTTCATTCTATTTTAAAGCATGTTCTTTACTATCTTCATAGCAGAGAAAGATCTTTCAGTAGTTGCTATAGAAACTGAAAGAGTGAGTATAAGTTTAATCACTCTATCAATAAGAGGGCGAATGATTGACATATGTACACACATCTATGAATTCTTGTGAATGTTTTGTTATCTTTGTTTGTTTTCTATCCTTATGGATGGGAATGATTAAAATTGTAAGGGGAAGGAAGGCTTTCTTATGTTGGGACGGCTTCAGGCGGATGTATACGTTTTGTGGAGAGTTCCAAATGTTGTTGCTTAAAAAGCATGGTTCATTCCTCTTCACATTGGCATGGCTCTTTATTTTATTTTTTTAAAAACAAATTAGGGGGGTCGGGGGCCCACCCTAGCCCCCCCTTGGGTCCGCCCTTGTCTATCACGAACTGCTTTTGCTTCAGGATAGCTCCCGTTGTTTCACTTGGACTCGGGCTCCTTCAACCAGTATTTGGTTTGATTATAGTACACCAGGAAAGACTGGAGGGGTCACAAATGGTCCCACTTAAAATCGCGTCTCCTTATACCTTTTATAGTATTTGTGACAACTTTCCTAGAGATGCACTTAATCACCCAATATACTTTACTAGAAAGATACCTTAAAAAAGATAGGTCTAACAGTACCTCGATCTGTATATGTGAACAGTACCGGACATCACCTCTGCACCGAGCAGCACCTCCGTATATCACCGGCAGCATCTCAGTTCTGATACCACTTGTTGGGATTTTGGGATCCCACTGGACAGAATAATAATAACAAATGAAGGAAATTGGATTTTGGGATCCCACTGGACAGAATAATAATAACAAATGAAGGAAATTGAAAATAATAATAAATGACACACATATATCTACTATGAAAATCTAAAAGTACAACCTCTCTTTAATTACAAGGAGAAAATAATATTTTCCCTCTCTTGAATTAAGAGAATTCCTCACAAATTCAAGAAATTATAGAAAGAAAATAAAGGAAATTGTGGTGTTGTAAATTGAAAGGAGGGAGGGAGGCTTTATTTATAGCCTCCCTACCTCTTCCTTACATTTATTCCCACCAATGTGGGACAAAATATATGACATTAAGAACAGAAAAAATTGTTATTTCTTTGATGCACCATTGTACACAAGGACAGACCCTTATTCAAGAAACCCCAATGCGTATTTAAACAAAGATCTTCCATCCATTAGGGCAGGGGCGGACCCACACTAGTGCCAGTGTGGGCAAGTGCACACACTAAATTTTTGATAATATATATATAGTTTGAAGGATCTTTTTACCAAAAAGCCCTTGTAGTCTAATGGTATGTTGTTTTGTAATGCACCCACAAACCCAGGTTTGATTCCTCCAGTGCGTCATTTTTTCCCTTTTTTTGCAATTGAAACTACACTCATACACGTTTCCCCAACACCGTCATTTTTTCCCTTTTTTATCGATGCAATCATCTCGACAGCAAATGGGCAATATAGCTCATGGAAGATTTTTATTCATTGAAGGTGACCACACTCATACACGTATTATAGAGAAAAAATTACAACAACATACCCACTGTTTCCATTTTTTATATATTTTAAAAAATTATAAATTAAATACATTTATCATATATAATTTCATTTTTGATTATAAATAAATCCTAAAAGTAAAAATTAGGATATTACAAAAGTCGTTGAGCTCATAGGGGTATCAGCTCTGTTGCAGTGATTTATTCCATATTTCTTAAGAAGCTCTCGCAGATATTTGGTTTGGAAAATAAATATTTCATTCTTCTTTTGCTTGATTTAGTCATAAGAAGAAATTTAATTCTATTATCGTAGACATTTCAAACTCACCTTGCATGATCTTAAAGAACTCTTGACACACTTATGTTGAACGTGATATGTTTGATTAGATTAATGATGAAAATATAATGCAATATTTTTAAGGAATGAAGAATCGAATAATACTTTTACAATCGTTCTATTGTAATAGCTTAGTTGACTCTTGATTATTATTTTTCTATGTTAAGTTGAAGTTTTTTTTTTTCTTTTTTTTTTTTGTCTATATTCTTTTGTTTTTTAATGCATTTAAAATTTTCCTTTAAAAAAACTTTTCGGGGGCGCTGCCCCCAAACCCCCGAATCCTTCCACTAATTGTGCACACATAAACATTAAAACCTGGGTCCGCCACTGCATTAGGGTATATGACACCTAGCCAGGACCCAAAAAAAGAAGAAGAAGGAATTGCTTCGCAACTTAATATCTTCAGTAGATTGGTGATAAATTAATTTGATCATGTGCATGCTTTACAAAAGCAAATTGTAATGTAAAAGCAATAGATGAGTGACGTGAAGTTGAATTGCAATGTGCAAAGCAGCTTCATGGCATCATAATAAACGACGCAACTTTGCATCTACTCAATCACCAAATGAAAAACAAATTTACCGGTGATCCAACAGCAACAAAAGCACTGAATATTTTCATCTTCTATGATCTGGGGAAAATAGCACATCATCAGTAAGTACAGTAGTAACTCCCATATACCAACAAGAAATAGCATCATCTGAAATCGGTCTCTCTGATAGTTTATACAGCCTAGAAATGCACAAAATGTCAAAAACCACACACTTACACAGTCCCATCTCTTACTCTATTTGAGTATCTTCCCTAGGTAACAGTGCAAAACATACCTCAAGTGATGCAGATAAAACTTGAGAATGACCTTCTAGATCTTTTATTTCAATCAACAGCACCGCATAACAGTGATTGTCAAATAAAACTAAAGGGTTAACACAAGCTTAAAACATCATTGATCCTCCATATTGCAATTCTTAAAGCGCGCATGTGTTGTCAATGTTAGCCACCATGGCAGTCATGGCAGAGTAGCCAACTGTGCGTCAGCCCTATTGCATCTTGGGTGTGGCAACAGTCAATTATGTTGCTATTGCTATGGAATCCACCAACTTTTGCACGTTTCACAGTCCGCCCTAGAGCCTGTGATGCATTGAGGTATAAGGGTCATTTAACCTATCTAAGTGAAAATTAAACATGACAGACCAAAGGCAATTCAACGCTGCATCTTTCAGATCCTCAATGGAATAAAATTTAAAATCAATACAAAACACCTTAAAATCATGAGATACCTTTTTTTTTTTTAATCTTTTCCACGAAAGAATGCCATTTTGGTTTCAGCAGAAATATATTTCAATTTTGTACATTTTTCATATGATATTCGTACTTCTCCTGCACCTTTTATAATTTTTTCACAAAGAATTAGTCAATGTCAACGAGAATAAAACTTCAGTAGAGGTTTTCATACGTTGTTGTTAGGGCCCGTTTGGTTCAAGGAATTTGGAAGAGGGAATGGGAACTTAATAGAGTTCCCTCCTAAAAACATGTTTGGTTCACCAAGTGCCCAGGAACTTAAGTTCCCGGGCCCACACTGGGCCCACCACTCTTCCCTCATTTGTGGGAACTTGAGTTCCCACCAAAATTGGTGGGATCTCAAGTTCCCACGTCACTATTCACATTTTTGGACAAATTTGCCCCTGAAATTTAAACTTGGCGGGAAGTTCGAACTTGGCGGGAAAGTTCGAATTTGGCGATTTTTTTTTTTTTTACAAAAGTTCGAACTTAATAAGAATATATTTTTTTTAAATATATTTTAGCAAAAAAAATATTTTTCTTTTTTATTTTGAATTAATTTCTTTAGAGGGTAAAATAGACTTTTTCTAATTCTTTACCAACTACCACCCCTTCATTTTCTTCCAACCAAACAACTCAAGCCATCTTCCCTCATCTTTCAAATCTTACTTTCCCTTCCTTTAAGTTCCTTTCCCTCCTCTAAGTTCCTTTCCCTCCTTAAAAGTTCTTTGAACCAAACGGGCCCTTACTGTCATCAATGCTATGGCATTCGTTTGATGGGAGTCATGAAGGTCTTGTTAGATTTTGAGTCTAAATCTCATGGGTTATGAATAAGGAGTGGGTTGGAGAAGAAGAGGAAAAGGGGAGGTGAAAAAGGTGTGTGGGTAGAAGTTCCACTTTGGACAAAACATGAGAAGTGGAAGGGTATATGAGCCTCCACTTCACTCCTCTAAATTGACCCCTTGGGGCACCCCACTTTTGTGGAGGAGAGAGGACGTAGAAGGGCCTTGGTCCACCATGCGCGCATGCTCCACCATCTCTATTTCACTCCTCTACATTGGCCCCCTAGGGACACCCCACTTTTGTAGAGGAGAGATGACATAGATGGGCCTTGGTCCAACACGAACGCACGCGCCGCCGGCTTTGTTCGGTTCGCTTTATGTTGTTTCAGTGATGGTTCACAAATGACAAGGTAAATAGGCCAATATCGAGCATCAAATCACTAGATTTCACACTTATTATTCTTGTTCAAACGTACCACGAGTAATGTTATCAGACTCACGAGTTTAAACAAACTCGTGACAGTGACGTGAACTCGAATCGTAAACTTTTACGTATAACCAAATACCTATGAGTTTGACTGAGTTTACAGCTTATACGAGTTTACTGGCGACTCAACGTGATTTAATAAGATATAAACGGTAAATTCAAATATTCAACTAGCGAGTTTAACAACAATGACCACGAGTTCTCGTGATGAACACAAATAGAGTTGGTTTTTATGCTTTTCTTCATGTTTTAAGGTTGATTTTTGATTTTTTTTTTTTTTTTTTTTTTGCTCAAGGATGTTTTAAGGTTGATTTTCAACATATAATTAAGTTAATGAATAGGGAATATATTTGACTAAACATATTGCATTCATTTTATTTAAGTCACAAAACCCTTACATTCTAGGAACTAGATTATATCCCTTGATTTTGGATATATTTATGTGAGTGTTTAATCTAGACTCCCCCCAGAATATCATATTGTTAAATCCATAATTAAGATATATGTGTGTGTGTATAATTTTAATTTAATATCTTTCTAGGGTGCATCCCTTTAAAACAAATATTTGTAAGATTATTATTATTTTTTTTTTGTGATTTTTTAAGTTTTCAAAAATAACCAAAATCTCTAAGTTTTTTAAAACAGTCAAAAACTAAAAGGAGGTAGATTTCTGATTATTTATAGATTCTAGATTATATTTTAATTTTAGTAATTTTTAAGGTAATCCAATAAATACAAGAGAAAATATTATAAAAATATTGAGTTTTATATACATTATTTTTTAAATCAAAATATATATGGAGATATTATCAGATTTGATAACTAACAGTCAAATAGTTAAGATGGGGAGAAAAAATTTTTAATAAGCAAATTCGTATAAAATTTTAATGCAGAGATTTAAATTAAAAGAATATCAAATTAAAATTCATCAACTATATAGATAGATATTTTGCAAACATAAAACCTACGTGGCAGGAGCACAAAAAAATTTAATGAAGAAACAAACTTAGTCAAAGGGAAATAATAATACAAATAAGTTAGAAAAATCCGGTTAAAGCGTAGAATTTTAATGAAGAAACAAACTTAGTCAAAAGGAAAAAATCATACAAATAAGTTAGAAAAATATGGTTAAAGCGGTAGAATTAATATTACGAGTTTGAACAAGCAATAAAAAAAGGAGGCAGTATAAAGAAAGATAATAAAATTTAGAATAATTCCATATAATATCGATAATTAAGGAAATAAATCCGGTGTTGTCCTTTAAATATGAATTTATTTAAGAGATAATGTTCGAAAATATTGAGAATTGAAAATAAGGATAAGAACTTATCAAAAAAATAGGGATAAGAACGATTATAATAATCTCACATTTTGTGGTAACATGATCATATATGTGATTATGTTAGCCACATCTATACATATATAGATTGTCGCACTTCTTCATAGCAGCCTCCTCCTCCGTTCTCAGCCTCCTCCTTCACCATCTTCCATTCTCATTGCACAGTCCTTCCTACACTGACGCCCAAAGGAACCAGAACCAGCAGTTACTGATTAAGATGGCTGATCCTCCCACGAAGCCCAAAAGGAACCAGAAACAGCAGTTTTCTCTCGCTTGTGCTTCTTTGGCCTCCGTGACTTCCTTATTGTTCGGTTATGGTCAGTTACATTCCTTCACCTCTCTTCAATTACTCTGTAAATCCTGCAAGTTTTTTAATTCTTTTAGTTAATAAATTACAGATATCGGTGTCATGAGCGGAGCTATTATCTACATAAGGAGAGACCTAAATATTACTGACGTTCAAGTCGAAATCCTCATGTGGATTGTCAACCTATACTCTCTCATAGGCTCCTTCCTCGCCGGAAGAACCTCCGACTGGATTGGCCGTCGTTACACCATCGTCCTCGCCGGTGGGATATTCTTCGTCGGTACCGTTCTCATGGGCCTCTCCCCAAACTACGCCTTCCTCATGTTCGGCCATTGCGTCGCGGGCGTCGGCATCGGTTTTGCCCTCATGATCGCCCCGGTCTACACCGCCGAAGTCTCCCCCACCTCCTCTCGTGGCTTCCTCACTTCAATCCCTGAGGTAACCTTGTTTGCTCTTCGTCGGATAAACACCATAAACGTCAGATAGACACCATAAGCGTCGAATACACACCACCCATACTGCCCCATAAACCTCTCCTCTCCAATGTAGGACTCGCGGCGTCACATCTAATTTTTTTTTAAGAAATATTTTAATCAATAAAAAATTTAATTTTTTGATTTTAAATTCTTTTCTTAAAAAATAAAATAAAATCAAGTCTACTAAGATGAGACATCTGATCAGTATGCGAGGGTCTCGATACAAAACAAGCATTGAATTAATTAACTCCATTTTTGTTTTCAGTTTTCAATCAACTACGGGATTCTGGTAGGTTACAGCTTCAATTTTTTATTCTCTGAGGTAAAGGGCTGGCGGCAAAGGCTCCGAGTCAGCGTCGTTCCTTCAGTCTTGTTCCAACTGGGAGTGTTAGCCATGCCGGAGTCGCCACATTGGTTGGTGATGAGAGGTCGGCTCGGCGACGCGCGCCGAGTCCTTCAAAAAATTTCAGATTCTGAACAAGAAGTTCAGCAGAGGCTCGCCGATATCAAATCGGTGGCTGGGATCCCAGAGAGCTGCAACGACGATGTCGTTGAGGTCATCAACAAGCAAAAGTCAGGCAAAGACGAGTGGAAGGAGATGTTCATTACCGCCACACCGGCCGTTCGTCACATCATCATCACCGTCATAAGCATACACTTCTTTCAACAAGCTGTTGGCTTAGACTCCGTCGTTTTCTACAGCCCCACCATATTCGAGAAGGCTGGAATCGCATCCGATAGCCAAAAGCTTCTCGCAACTGTGGTCGTCGGATTCACCAAGATGATCTTCACCCTGGTCGGTATGTGCTTATTGGATCGGTTCGGGCGACGAACAATGTTGCTCACTAGTTTTGGAGGTCTCATAGTCTCACTTTTCACTCTCGCCACGTGCCTTACGGTCATAGGACACTCAGATAAAAAAGTGATGTGGGCCGTCGTATTGAGTATCGCCACGGTGTTGTCCTCCGTGGCGTCATTTTCAATTGGGGCTGGTCCAATCGCGTGGGTTTATTGCACGGAGGTCCTTCCGTTGAGGCTACGTGCTCAGGGTGCGGCTATGGGAGTGGTGGTGAATAGGATGATTTGTGGCGTCATCTCAATGACTTTTCTATCCTTATCGAAGGCTATTACCATTGGTGGGGCCTTCTTTTTGTATGGAACCATTGCGGCCATTGGATGGATCTTTTTCTTTATAGTGCTCCCTGAAACACGGGGCAAAAGCCTAGAGGAAATGGAAGCGTTTTTTGGTAGTTTCAGAGCAAAACCAAAGCCCAACGACGTAGCTAAAGCACCCAACTCCAACAAAGATGGAACAACAAGCCCATTTAGATAGACTTTAAAATATGAAGGTTTTGTTTATTTATTTATTTTCTGGTTAAATGTTTGCTTTAATTTGCTTGTCCTCATTATTGTTTTTTTTTTTTTTGGACTTATGATTATGATAATGAGTGATGACAAAGTGTTGTGTGGCTCAAAAGAATGTGGGGCTAAATTTTGATTATGTTGCATACATATAGTAATTACAATTAATTGTGATTTATATTATTATTGATTGTATTGTAGAGTTTCTCTCAATTCATCAAACCGTTAGTTAAGATAACGGATATATGCTCTGGACTAATTAAAACAAATGATATTATATTATCTTTGCTAGTATCAAACCAGGCTAAAACTATATTAATTAGTCCACAATACTATAGGCTAAATCTTGTATGAAAATGTTCTATCTATGTTATGCATCTATCTATGGTTGCCGCCGGTGGTGGTTGCCAACGGTGGTGGTCGCTGGTGGCCGACCGGCGGTGGTGGCTGCCGGTGGTGGGGGGTTGGAGGGTTTTTTTTTTATTTATTTAAAACTAATGGCAAAAGAATAATTTCACGCGAATTTGTATATCCCTCATAGGTACTTGGTACCTCTAAGTCTTTTTACAAATTCGAGAGACTTCTGAGGGTTTTGCAAATTCAAATGGTATTTATTTGGAATTTTCCCTTTTCTTATTCATGAGTAAAAGTAATGATCATGATTATTTGTTAACACGTGCAGTAGGCGAGTCTTATTAAATGTTGCGTGATATGTTACCTGCAGAAGACAGTTTTATATATGCAATCATTGCATGAAAAATATAAAAACAAGTAAAGGCATTGGAATCACACTCGTGTGTCCAATAAAGTGGAAAAACACCTATAACTATTTTAAGGGTGGGTTGAATAAACATATAGGAGTCTGAGTTGGAGTGTTCCTGTACGGGGAGATATTGCATTATCAATCCTGATATGTGCATATTTGAATTCTAGATCAATTAGCCTTCATTGCATTATGATTTTTATTTCTTTCAAACGTTTAGTATTATTGTATATAGATAGAAACTCTTCTTTAGAAAAGATCCCATGAAGATGCTGGTCACTTCTGCGGTTTGCCCTATAGTTGTTCACTGTTTTTGAGATTTTAAATTTGCAAGTTGTTAAGGAGACACTGCAACAGTATTCCATCTGTGTGGAATATGAATCAAAGTGATTATTTAGTTAAATATTTAAGAAATGAGTTAGGAAGCTTGGTGAGTGGGAAACATTGCGTGAACAATGCCATGGAAGCTCAAAAGTCCAAATCGAGTTTCTATAATTGCCTGCGTACTTTGTGACACTTGGAAATTAAAATATTGTTCATGTCTCTCTCATTTCTATGGCTATATAATTCAGAAGAGGCTAACCACAAGAACTCAGCTTAGAACAAATCTGTCTATATCATCTCCAATTCTTCTGTTTGTTGACAAGAGAAAAATGGCAGCCACAGCTATGCATATTCGATCCAACAGTTTTCCCTCTGCATCTCACCCTATTTTATCACAATTTGAGGAGAATTTAAACAGATTGAAGTCTTCTGAAACAGCTTCATCTTCTTCAACTTCTATATGCCAGAAACTCAGTGACTTGCAGGATTTGCAAGATTGCACTGATAAGTTGCTTCAATTGTCAACCATCCAACAATCCTTAGCCAGAGAATGCAGCAAAAAATCAGTTGATCAACTACTTGAAGGATCTCTCATGCTCTTGGATGTCTGTATTCTTGCCAAAGATTGCCTGCAACAATCAAAGGAAAGCGTTCAAGAACTTCAGTCAGTTATCAGAAGGAGAGGCACTGAAGCTGGATGCAGAATTGAGGGTGTAAAATACTTGGCTTCAAGGAAGATGATGAAGAAGACAATAAGAAAGGCCATGGTAAATTTGAAAGGAGCTTTCAAGGATTCTTCAAACAACCAAGAGAGTGAGAATTTGTCTGTACTTAGCATCTTGAAAGAATCAACAGATGTAACTATGTCTATGAACACATTAGAAGTTTTGTTATGTTTTATTTGTGATCTGAAGGGAGAAGTAAAGCAAAGCAGGTGGTCAAATATTAGAAAGATGAAGCAGCCTAAGAGAATAGTCTGTGACTCTGAAGAATAAAAAAAAAATGAATTTGAAAAAGTGGATGCAGCTTTGAAGTCTCTCATCAGTGACAAGCATTCATCCACAGAGAATTTTCAAATGCTTTTGGAAAATTTGGAGTTTTGTATTCAACATCTAGAAGTAGGAGTTGAAAGCCTTTCAAGGAAATTGATTAGAACCAGAGATTTCCTTCTCAATATCTTCAACCACTAGGAGGAAAAAGGGAAAAAGGAAAAATTTTGTCCCTGAATGCCTGATAAATATAGATGAATGTGAACACAATTTACTATTTTACTGAAATACACATTTTCTTGATGATCATATAATAGTTGCTTTATCCTCCACATTTCAGTTCTCTATTTTTTTTTTTCTTTCTTAAAGTAGAGTTCCAATAAGGATAAATGGAATATGATTAACTATTTGGAGTTGTCTTGAATCAAATTAAAAATTTCTTAACCTCCCCTTTTCCCCTACCCATGCGCACAGTTAAGAAGATTATGAAAAAATAATTAAAGACCTTAGTAGTTCCACATCGGTTCAATTATTCATGTCAACTTGACAAAAACAAAGCACTATAATGATTGGTTCAAGTTGTATAGGCCATGATTGAAAGTTTGCAATGAAGAATTAGGTCCCTCTCTCCTACTTATGATTTAAAATTAAAATAATTTCTGTGATTATTGGTCTACATGTGCAGTAGATGAGTTTCCGTTAATGCTGTATGACATGTAGCCTACAAAAGACAGTATAATTTATGAGACTCTTGTGAAAGGTAGGAATATCAGCTAGAGAGGGGGTGAATAGGTGATCTCAAAAACTTTTCGTGAAACACACACAGACTTAAGTAATATAGAAAGAAACAAAGAAGAGAAATTGACACAGGGCAATTTATACTTGTAACGCCCTCCATTTTACTTAACATAATTACTGATTAAGAGTTTATCAACAACTAAGTAATGCTTCATCACTTACCAAAATATACAAAATAAATCAGAGTATGCAGAATGAGCCCTAACGTGGCAATATACAATCATCCAACATAAACCAAAAAACCAGAAGCACTACTCTTAGCAGAAGTAGCTTAAGCTTCCGAGGTCTTCCCTGATGGACCCGCACGGGAACTATCACCTGAAAAATGTGGTAACCATCAATCCAACTTATTACGAATACTAATATGTGCTAGTGAGGTGCCAAGTGGAACAATTTATATGACAAAATATTAAAAATATAATTCACCGATAAAATTATGTATCACAGTTTTCTTTGACACAATTCCCAAGATGCCTCCCATCAATCCAACCGAACCGCCTTATTTCCTCTGACTAGACCCATGGGCTAAGTTACATCCATGTTACTGGTTACTCAAAAGCTCACTGGTTATGTGATGAGGACCGGCCAAAATCCTTAAAGCACATGTCCCAGACCATGGTCTTTTCCCCTCATTGAACTAGTGGGGTGTCGTAAACCTTCATTGAATTAGTGGGCCAGTCCCTCATTAAACAGGTGGGATAATAGAAAGCCAACCATCGTGCACCAATGGAGACCTCACCACATGGTGGGATAAACTACTTCATTCTTCCTCAATTCAACTCTTTCCATAGTTATCATAATAAATAACTCAACAGGAATTTTTCTAAGAATTTCCATGTACATATCATGTTATTTAAATCACTTTCATATACATGTCATAATATCAAAATTCTCAATCTTATACATACATACATACATACATACATACATACATACATACATACATACATACATACATACATACATACATACATACATACATACATACATACATACATACATACATACATACATACATACATACATACATACATACATACATACATACATACATACATACATACATACATACATACATACATACATACATACATACATACATACATACATACATACATACATACATACATACATACATACATACATACATACATACATACATACATACATACATACATACATACATACATACATACATACATACATACATACATACATACATACATACATACATACATACATACATACATACATACATACATACATACATACATACATACATACATACATACATACATACATACATACATACATACATACATACATACATACATACATACATACATACATACATACATACATACATACATACATACATACATACATACATACATACATACATACATACATACATACATACATACATACATACATACATACATACATACATACATACATACATACATACATACATACATACATACATACATACATACATACATACATACATACATACATACATACATACATACATACATACATACATACATACATACATACATACATACATACATACATACATACATACATACATACATACATACATACATACATACATACATACATACATACATACATACATACATACATACATACATACATACATACATACATACATACATACATACATACATACATACATACATACATACATACATACATACATACATACATACATACATACATACATACATACATACATACATACCAGGATTTTATATTTGTGGGTGCACAATTAGTGGGGAGATTTGGGGGCTACCCCGAATTTTTTTTTAAAGAAAGTTTTAAATGTATTAGGGAACATGTTGCAACCTATAAGCTAGCTCATCTCAATGCTTCCTCTATTGAAACCTATAACATTGACCTTTTTTCATATAGGGATACTAAGCAACTGAAGCTATGATTTCCAATTCCAAAGCAACTTGACCACAAGAAATCAAAGATCAAAGAATGAAGAATTATAGTAAATGGAAGGTGGGGACAGATCAATTGAACTTAAGACACTAATTTTAGTGCATCAAAGCACAACAAAAGACATTTACCAATGAACAACAAAGAAAAAGGACTAATGAAATTAATCACCGTTTTAATCAAAATCATATATTTCCCAAATGCACCCTGTCAAGCTATATCAGAATGTACACATCGACAAATCAACTCTAACAAGCAAACAAAAATCAGAAGTCATCTACTGAAAGATTGATACAGAAATTGTTTTAATCAACTTCTCATACAATTCTAAGACTTGAAAAGATGTAGAGCATAATTGCAATCCTCCAACCAATTCAACAACATATACAAGTAATATACAATGCCATGAAATTAAGTGTCTCTTTTTCATACAAAGCCAGACATAGAAAGATGTATCATTGACACAGATAACCCCAACTTACCAACCCGTTTACTCTCAGGGAATCTCTTCTGAATTAGTATTCAGAGCCACAAAAACATAGAACAGGTAAACATTTGACAATAGTCCGCTTTACAGGTTCAGAAATTATACCATTACCACAATTATAACAATATAATTAAAAGCAAACTTATACAAGAATGGTGATTCATTAACATGAAAGCCCTCAACCGAGCTTATAATTCCTTGTAGAATTCATAAGACCCATCTTACACACACTAGCAGAAATCCAGTATATAAATGAAAATAGAGCAGAGCTAGAATCACTAACCCTTTATATATTGAATGAAAACAAATCAAGTGATGATAAAGCATGTGTTTTTCTAATCAAGTGATGAAATTCAATTGAATAGGCAAGAACCAGAAATCCACATCGAACCAAAGAAACACAAGTAATAAAAACCAACACAGAAATCCACATCGAACTATTAAAAACACAGCACAAGAAGCAGCATAATAAAAAAGAAATCCACATCGAAGGACCTGAATGGAGAGCGATCCCTCCAAGCATTGTCGGCGAGCGATCCCTCCAAGCATTGTCGGCGAGCGATCCCTCCAAGCAATGGCGGCGAAACTTTCTGAGTTTCTTTCCAAGCGACAATGCCGTCATCTCCGAAAGCGATGAAGAGGAGGAAGAAGAACAAGAAGTAAAACTCCTGGAAGAAGCAAATCGCAAAGGTAGGGAAGAAATAAATAGTCAAGAAGAAGAAAAGAAGAAGAGGGAAGAGAGAGAAGGCGGCGAGGAAAGAGAACGGAAGGACAAGGAGACGACAAGTCATAGGACTGAAGCTAACAGAAACGAAGACCAGAGGAAGAAGGAGGAGGCGAAGGGCATGGCGAAAGAGGAGAGGGGGAATCTGGAGACTGGAATCGAAATTGGGGGGGAGGAAGAAGGAGGAGGTGAAGGGCATGGCGAAAGAGGAGAGGGGGGATCTAGAGACTGGAATCGAAATTGGGGGGGGGGAGGAGAAGGAAGAGGCGAAGGGCATGGCGAAAGAGGAAAGGGGGGGGGATCTGGATTCTGGAGACTGGAATCGAAATTGGGTGGGAATGGAAATGGAAAAAAAAAGGCATAAGTGGAAGAGGGAGCTCGAACCGGTGACCTATAATCAAATTTGCAAAGTCTTAACCAACCTACACTACCAATACTTGTTGTCACTAAATGCTTTTAAATTGTATATATTGTTTTTATGGGTGCACTTGCCCACATTGGCACAAGTGTGGCTCCGCCACTGCATACATACATACATACATACATACATACATACATACGTACGTACGTACGTACGTACGTACATACGTACGTACATACATACATACATACATACATACATACATACATACATACATACATACATACATACATACATACATACATACATACATACATACATACATACATACATACATACATACATACATACATACATACATACATACATACATACATACATACATACATATATATATATATATATATATGTATCACAATTCAACTCATAAGGTTCCACAAGGAAATTTCTATTAAAATATTCATAATCATTTCACAAAATACTCACAAACAACATACTAATACACATAATAAGTGGAAAGTGGTTACCTCTCGCCGAAGCTAACTATTATCACACTGCTCCTAATCCAAGAGCTCAAACACACATCAAAAATCAATCTACCACAACCAATTTACTAACCATTAATAACTCTTCTAAAACTCTACATAATCAAAATTATAACTTATAATTTCATAAAATTAAAATACTCAAATTTTAATAATAATATATTTGGAATGCTTGAAATGGACAAATTAGGACGAAACTGGAAAACCAATGAAGTCATTGTAACTATTAATTCTCTTTCTATTTATTACTAATTAATATTACCCTTTTCCATTAATTATTAATTTCCTTTATTATTTATTCCCTTTTTTTAATAATAATAATAATATTTCATTTATTTTATTTTCATTGTTGTTGTTGTTTATTTATTTAATTCATCATCATTATTATTTATCTACAATTATTTTGAACCCTCAAAGGCTATCCTAACACTTTAAATTAGAAGTTATAATACTAATCATCATATAAATTATATAAATTATGCTCTTTAAATATGATTAAAATTATATATACTCCTTGGATATTCAAAAATATAGTATCTTATTATTTCAAATTTCTAAATTATAGTCAAAGTAGCTTTTGGCTTTTATTAAATAACTACAACAATTCATGTACTACACGAATCACATGCAGAATATATCCAAATCCCAATTATAGCAATATGTGTTTATATAAGTAAAGAACATGGTAGCCACGTTTTCTTATAATTCCTGTGCGTAGGAATTTGCATATATGAGATCACAAGTTTCCTGATATATTTATATAAGGAGTAAGGCATCACGGTTTTCTTTCATAATAATAATAATTATTATCTATTTATTTTGTAAATGATATTATAAGTGAAATAATATAGGAATTAGTTAGATTGGATCCTATTATATAGGAGTAAGTTGTACCATATTCTATTTATTTATTTATTTTATTTTTTTGAATATCAGATTCCCTAGATGCTCTTAATCTGTTTTAACAGATTGCAGTAATCTATATATTTCATAAATACAGTTAAGTCCTAAAAATCTACAATATAAAAGTAATGTTAGTATTATTATTATTTATTTTATTTTATGATATATATGTATTACAGCACCAACCAAGTTTTCAAGAACAACAACTTTTATTTATGTATATATATTATAGCTTCTTGATATATGTTACGGATTAATATAAGGCCCATTAGTGATGCGGCACAATAACAAGTAGATCTATCATGATCACCAACGGATCAGATAAGATCATAACCAACCTACAATCAATGAGATAATCAAGGGAAATCTCAATCACAAATAGAGGGCCCATGAGCCCAAGACCAACAAGTACACTCTATAAATAAGAGTTAAACCCTAAAGGTACACATCTTCTACTCTCTGGCTATTTACATACCGCCTACATAGCACACACCACCCCCTTGGCTAAACGCCTCCAGTAATCCTCGAACTAGCCCCTTAGGGCAAGACATACGTGTTCTACACCAGAACTATATATATATATTGGATCGGCATGTTTTCTTCGGCTAATTTCTGAATTTTCCCCTTATTAAATAACTATTTACCAAAATGCCCCTGTCAGAAAACTATTTCCCAAAATGCCCCTGTCAGAAAACTTTTTTTTTTTTTTTCTGATTCTGTGTGTGCCTTGAATGAGTTATAAGAATTAAAATAGAATTACGTTTATTTCGAGAATCAGAATTGTTAACACAATTTTTTTTTTATTCCAAGACATAGATTCATCATCAAATTCAGCCACAAATCAAACCAGAAACAATCAAATCTTAATATATTGATTCAGATCAAGTGAGTATTGAAAAAAAAAAAAACTGGAAAGAATTAGCAAATTTCTTGACCAAAACAAGCATCTACGTATAATAGCAAAGAAAATCGTAGGGTTGGCATCAAGCATGGCTTTGAAGGGTTCAAATCTGACTCTGCTTCAAATCTGAATGTAACCTTGCAGCAAACCCAAAAGACCCACTATTGCACCGATATGCTAATCACAATTCGAAGCTATAAAGAACCGACTCCAAAGGTTCATGAATGGCACTCCCTCGTATGTCGTGTCCCTATTACTCGATCAAACCCAGATGAGGTGATGAAAATCGACGATGCCGTAAATGCAGAACCTTCAATCCTCAGATGCGGACATGCGGTGATGGGGCGGGCGTCGGAGCGGAAGTTGGATCCGGTAACAGCATCGCCGAGAGGCTGAGAAAGAGAGAGAACGTACTGAGATTGGGGAGTTGAATGAAGGAATGGAGGGTTTGAGAGAGAGAGAGAGACGACGGAGGGAAGGGATAAGAGAAAAATGATTTTGAGGATTTTGTGTCCTGGAATGGACTTCTGTTTTTTTATTCCCACCACACACAAAAAATAAAAAAATATCATTTTTTCATTATCAATATCACTACCACTTTTTTTCACTCTTAGATTATAATATCTAAGAGAGAGAAATGATAAAAGTATATGAGATTTTAAGTGAAAGAGTGGTAGTGATATTGGTAGTGACAATATATTATCTCTTTACTATATACATTTCTTATCCATTTTTATTCTTGAAAATAGAAATTTAAAAAAAAAAAAAAAACTAATTCTGGAAGCGTTACCACTTACCATGTACACTCTTAGGCCCTGTTTGTTACGCAGAAGATTTGAGGAAGGAAAGGAAAGGAAATGAAAAGAAAGGAAGATTAGGAGGGAACTTTAAAAATGTGAGTTGTTTGGTATACTAGGGAAAGGAAGTTAGTTGAGGGAAAATGTAATGTTTGGTATGAAGAATTGGGTGTTGGTTAAGTGGGAAGATTAGGTGAAATTCCAAGATTGCCCCTAAGATGTTCGAACTTCTGAAATACGTTCGAACGTAAGTAACTAAAAAACGAACGTGATCAAACCAAAATTTTGATAAAGTGACCAAACTTCTGCATAATTTCATATCTCAGAACAGCAGAACGAAAGTAAGTCCAAAATTCAATACTTGACAACAACCAAGCTTGTGCTATGTTTATTTGTTACAAGAAGCAAGTACAGTAACATAAACCAAAGTTTCGAGAATTTGCAAGAAGCAGGTACAGTAACATAGACCTAATGTTTGAAAATTTGGAAGAAGCAGGTATAGGAACTTAAACCATCGGACAAAATTTCACACAAAATCAACACCCATTTCGACTTACTTGGATTCGAGAATTGTTTCCCCTTCCTTAAACTTGTCCTTCGATTGCCGTTTAAGCAGATCCTCGTTCTCGCAGATCTTCGTTCTCGCATCGTAGGTGTTTACAGGGGTTTTTTCGTCCCATTAATTGCCTCTCCCGGAAGATTTCAACATTCCATCCTTTTTTGGATGGAAAGCACTTTTCAATGGATGATGGAAGATTCGAACTGGAGGGAAAGGTACTCGACGGAAGATGAGACAAGCAAACACGTTTTTTTAGTGGGAAGTCTCTTATTTTCCCTTTCCAATGCCCTCTTTCTGCATAACAAACGGCTCCTTAGTGTTTCTTGGTTCATGGTCGCTCTTTGGGCTCGGATCTTGGGCCTTCCCCGTTGATGAAGAAAAGTAGTAAAACAAAAAAATAAGGCTTCTTTTCAAGAAAATTCAAAACGCAGAAGAACATGAACCAAGAATCAAAAAGGGCTGGCAACAATTAGGCCCCAAAAATAGTCTGCTCTGATACATGTAAAACTCATGGGCTTTTGCTGAATACTACATAGACTATATTGAATAATAATAATAGTCAATCAATTACAAGGGCCACAATACTACATATAAAGGCCCTACACCAAACCAAGATAAAGATCAAGAAATCAAGATAATATTCCTAACCTATATTCTAACCAATAGGAAAGTGAGAGAAAATTATACCTTGAAAAAAAAAAAGAAGTGAACGAGAATAGATCAGAGTAAATAGTAATGAGAGAATGGAGAAAGAATGAGCTATTGAGACAAAGTAACGGTTTTGGATCTGTCAGTTCTTTTTTTTTGAGAAGATCTGTCAGTTCTTTATTTCTCTAATAAAGCTTGATCATTGGCGTGCTACGGTCCCTGCCTCAGACCAGCTCCTATCTGAGATTTCACAGGAAAGAAGACGCGAGTCAGAGACGGAGACCAGACGCGAGAGAGAGGGAAATCCCCTCCTTTTTCTACATTAGTGTGATGGTTTTTTTTTTCTTTTTCATTTCAGATTTGCATATCAAAAAGGCCCTAGCAATGAATTTTATTTTGGCCTTTTTGAGATTATGTTGGTTAATAGGGTCCTAAGGAGGATTTTCCCTAAAAATTACTCTGTGCTATCTAAAACATACGTACGATATCATATATTAGATTGAGAAAATTAGTAAAGATAGTTAATATAATAAGTATTTTTAAGAACAGTTATCTTTCTTAATTCCCTCGTTCTTTCATCTTCTTAATTGTTGTTGATAGAGCATCAACATGGATAAATTAAAAAAAGATTAACAAATATAAAAACTATGTCTTATATTTAATATCAATATCAACTCTCCAAATATATATTATATTAAAAACCGGGAATAATAAACATCTTTTATTTGTGAAAAATATGTGTGTGTGTGTGTGTGTGTGTGTGTCTTCAAGATATATTACCTCCGGTCTTAAATATAAAATCTAGTTAATTTTTTTGAAAGATTAAGAAAACTAAATAAGTTACTTCAAAATATTTATTTAACTTCTTTAATCTCTTCAAAACTAATATACTACTATATTCTAATAGATATAGGATCATGGTAGTCAAAATCGCGCTTTAAAACGTAAAAACGCCGCTTTTACGATTTAATATGAGCAAAACGTGTTTCGTTGTGGGAAAAAACGTATTCTGAGTAAAAGCGGTAAAAGCGGTAAAAAAACGTAAAAGCGGCGTTTTTTGGAATAAAACGCGATTTTACATATCGCTTGATTTATTAGCTTAGATTGTGAGTTGTGAACTTGTGAATTTAAATTAGACTTGCATTTTGAACCGTATTGAGGTTGTTTGCCTTTGTTTAAATGGTATTTGATGACAATGTTGGATATTTTGATTGATATTGCATGAATGAATATATGTATGGAACTATGGATGATGGTAGGTGCCTTGCTTTTTTTGAATTTCTTTATATATATATGTAGGTAAAAACTACGTTTTGAATTACGATTTTACGTTTTACGCTTTTTCATTGCCCTTCCGTTTTCAGGTGAAAACTACGTTTTCACTACCATGTATAGGATATTGTCACTACCAATTTTATGTCACTACCAAGTCACTACCACTTTTTCACTGTTAGATCGGAATCTTATTTACCTTTATCATTTCTCTCTCCTATCGAATTTTTGATTTAACGGTGAAAAAGTGGTAGTGACTTGGTAGTGACAAACCTTCAATTCTTCCCTCTCTCCTTCGCCTTACTTCTCGGTGGCGGCACTATTTCCTTCTTCCTTTGTCGGCGTCGAGTTGTGAGGGCTTAGACCTTGAAACAAAGGCAGGAGACACATGTACGCTTGACCATTGAAGTCAACGAGGAGGAGAGGGAGAGAATCGAAGGGAAGGAGACGTAGCAGTCTGATCTAACTGAGAGAGCTCAGATCTGGGAAGCTTAGAGCCATCCTTCCTCGCCATGGGAATTGAAAGTCTGATCTCATTGTCCTCGCCGTCGCCGTACGTCGCCATCGTCATGAGAATGGGAGATGGAGGTTGTCGAGAGGTTGAGGATGAAGGAAAGAAACAAGAGGGGCAAAGTTGGAATTTAATAAAATATATGAGGGTATAATGGTCAAAAAAATTTCCTCCCCTCTCCTTCCTTCCCCTACCCTCCTTTCAAACCAAACACAACCTTAGGACCCGTTTGGTACGCTGATTTTGGGTAAGGGAAAGGGAAAATGACTATCTTCCTACGACAAAATCTATTTGGCGCGCCACTCTCCTGCCAAATTGATCTCCCGCCAAGTTTGATCTTGCCACAAGGGTGGGAAAATTAAATCCCTAAAAAATGGCGGGATAGTGATTTGGTTCCCGGGAGAATGCTTTTGACGGACAAAAAAGCCCCTGTTAAACAGTGGAGCTGTTTCAAGGCTGGAGTTGAACGAGACAAACCCGAGAGGAACGAAAAAAAACCCAGAGCTCCATAGATTCATATTTGATCCTTCCTTCTCCATTTCCGTCGCCGGCGACTCTCACCTTCTTCATCATTGTCACCGGCAACATTCATTTCTTCCCTCACCCTCCACCACAGTTGCGAAAGACCCGACGTCAGAAGCAGAACAGAGAGCTTCGACTCTCTTCCATCGTCTTCATCGTCTTCTTCCTTTCTACCAAGCATCGTCGCCGAAGAGGAAAGGCTAGACCACCATCGTTGGCCTCCTCTGTTTCTGAATTCTTCTCAACCCTCTGTTCTTTCCATTTAAATTATTCCTTCATCCATTCCTCTACATGCGTCCTGTGTTCTTGTGGTCTGGTTTCTGTCTGTATGGTTGTGAAATTGCTGATGTAAAAACCTCAAGATACTTTCAGATTTTGCGTTCGAACGCGCAGGCGGTTGGGTGCCTATCACGTTCGAACGTAACTGTTACGTTCGAACAATCTGAGGGGGGCATCTTAGGAATTTCACCTCACCTTCCCACTTAACCAACACCCAATTCTTCATACCAAACAAATCATTCTCCCTCAACTTAAGTTCCTTTCCCACGTCTGCCAAACAGTTTAACTTTTAAAGTTCCCTCCCAATCTTCCCTTCCATTCCTTTCCCTCCTTTAAGTTCATTTCCCTCCTTAAATCTTCCCTGTACCAAACGGGCCCTTAAGGAAGGTTTATATATATATATAATTTTGGATTGAAAGAGAAGGTAGGAAACCCAGTTACACTAGGGATCCATTTGGTACAAGGAACTGACAAGAGTTCCTGGGAACATAACAGAGTTCCCACGGGCAAAACATGTTTGGCGCACAGGCTTCCCATCAAACCGAGTTCCTGCCTAGCGCCATCTTCCCACAAACATGGGAAATTGAAATCCCTCCAAAAATGGCGAGATCGTAAAATCTTCTCGGGACAGTGAATTTGTGGGACAAAAAAACCCTCTAAAAAGTTATAAACCAGATGTGAGCGACAAGCTGGAAAAAGGAGGTGGTAAACAAGCTAGCGACGACAGTTGAAGCTAGAAGCGAAGCAATAAGCAACGAAGTTCGAATCGAGGTAAGAGTGAATCGGTTATTGTTCTTTCTCTGAGCTGTGAAAATCGTCGATGCCCTGTTTATTCCAGTTGGGGACTCAGGCACAACTACGATTAGGGAAGCAAGTTGGGTGATTTTTAATTAATTCATGTGTTGGTAAGCCGTATGTGTGTGGTTTGGGTAATGGTGAGGAAGGAAATGGAAATGACAAAGACGTGGGATTTGCTTGTGCTGGATACTTGTTGTTCTTTTCGTATGTATAAAATGAACTTCCTTAATTGCACTTAAAAATTTGATGTAGTTGACATTAGTTAGTTTATTTATATATGGCTATTATCAAACATGTATGTTGAAATCTTAGCTGGCAATATATCCTGTATGTCTGTGGGTTGGTTAATGGAGAGGAATTTGGGTTAAGTCAATATTACTTTGTCTTTCATGTTTAAAGGTTTTTTGTAATGATACACGATTAAGTTGCCTAACATTATAAGTCATACTCCAGCTCACCTGTTTAGTGTACTGGTTGACATTCTGTAATGTGAGTTTGAACTTCACTGTTTGGTTCGAACTTGAACATTTGTGTTATTTTGCAACTTCAGTGTATAACTATTTTAGCGTCCTTCCATTTTACTTAACATAATGACTAATTAAGGGTTGATTAACCACTAAGTAATGCTTCATCAATTACCAAATTATACAAAATAAATCAGAGTATGCAGAATGAGCCCTAACGTGACAATATACAATCATTCAACATATACTAAAAAGACAGAAGCACTACTCTCAGCAAAAGTAGCCTAAGCTTCCGAGGTCGTCCCTGATGGACTCGCACGGGAACTATCACTTGAAAAATGTGGTAACCATCAATCCAACTTATTACGAATACTAATATGTGCTAGTGAGGTGCCAAGTGGAACAATTTATAAACAAAGTATTAAAAATATAATTCACCAATATACATGTCATGAATTCTGTATCAAAATTCATGTATCACACTTTTCATCAACACAACTCTCAAGATGCCTCCCACCAAATCCAACCGAAACGCCTTAATTCACCAATAATAAATGTTTTCAGATATGGAAGAATAAAAATACACACATGATGTATACGTTTAGTCATCTATATCTAAGTTGACATAATAAGGGACAACCATTGATAAAACATGAAGTTTACCTTTTGCATATCAGAAATGATTGTAACAGTCTCACCAATTCCTAAGCCTAGAGAGTTACGGAGCCATTGTAGGAACCACGACCAATTAAGTGTTGTTTCCTTCTCAACCAATGCAAGTGCCAAAGGAAACAATGAGTCATTAGCATCAACACCCACGACTGTCAACAAAATTCCTCTTGATTTTCCTTTCAAGAATGTGCCATCGACACCAATCAATGGCCTACACCCTTCTTTCCACCCAACCTATACAGTGAACAATAACCGTATGTTGAAAATCACAGTAATTAATTTGAACAGTATGCAGAAACATACAGTATAAAATATCAGAACAGTTATTAAATAATTGTTTTACTTTAATCAATTTGAGGCAGTAAAGCATGAGAAATAATGAAACTAATTATACCTTTGAAGCATTAAAGCTTAGGTACATCCTCTTGAATATTCTTATTCCCTGTTCCAATGCCTCTGTACTGACCTCGACACACAAATCTGAACCAGGATTTGAAAGTTTCAACTCATTGCAATATGCCTCTAGTTTTCCAAATTCATCCTTGAATGTAACATCCCAATTTTTAAAGCGGATTTTTTTTTTCCAATCAGAGTAGAGCAATGGAGCGAAAGAGTAACTGATCATAACAAAACATGAACCATAGTGTAATATAGTATTGACATTACAGTGATCCTACTTGTTCAAAAGGTAAGTACAGAAAGTGATAATATAACTTCGGCCGGTAGCCTACTCCTGCTGCTGCTTATCCCTAGCACCGATCCGTGGTCCTCCGGATCCTGAAGCTACAGCTGAGATTCAATTCACCGCATTGAATCTCAGGTAACGGTTAACCTTATGCTCAAATAAAACAGTATATAGACAACGATATTCATGACATAACAATGGGTACCTCATCGATAAGTGTGACACGGACAAAACATAAGCATGGAGCAATACGTAAGGTCCTACACATCAATATTGTGACACGGACGGGACATAAGCGTAAGCGTATGTAAAGTCCTACACAAAAATAGTCTGCACATTATCCTGTGCCACGAGCACGTGTCCTCAGCGCTAGGAAAACTCAAAACGGTATTATCATGTCTTATAACCCGTACAAAGCTGTATGTAAAGCGACGACCCTAAGCAGAGCCCCGGTATATGAACGTATCTATGACATATATGTATATGAGAACTATAGGATTAGTGTTACAAGACGCGTCCGTACCTTCGTTGACGTACGTAGACGTTTCGGCGAATCGTGCTTTCGACGGAAAAGCGGTTTGTCCGACAATGCACGTTGGACAGCGTAACGGCAGTAGATCAGAGTTTCTGATGTCCTATAAGAGTAATATCACTTTCATTAGTGATTTGACATCATAATTGGCATTTTAGGTAAAAATTACCATTTTGCCCCTATACCCCTAATTGGCGGAATTTCGCCAGCACTTCGTTATTCTGACTAATTTTCTTCCCAAAATTTTGCCAGAACTTCGACGCCATTTTGATTTTTGAAAATAAAGACTAAAATAGCCCTCCCATATGATATCCAATCATACTTGAAAATTTAAAGGCTATTCTAGCATTACAACCCCTACTTTTGAAAGAACTACAAAAGCTTCAACTTTTCGGAGACTCAATCCCTACCATGTTTTTACCTCTTCGGGCATATTTTTCAATGCAATGAGGCCTAAAAACAAGAATAGGAATTTCATCCCCTACTTCCTAAATCTAACTAACAATTCTACCAACTACCGAACTAAAAACTAGAACTTAAAAGCTAAAGACCGAAAGACTTACCCGTTGAAGACTTCTGCAAAAATTTTCCAGAGCTTCTCTCTCTTCTTTCTCCCTCTAGATTTTGGCTAGAAGAAGTGAAATGGTGTGAGAATTCAAGAGGCAAGGCCTCTTATTTATAGAGAATTTTTGGGTCCTAAAGTGTAATTTTCCCTTCTCAAATTTTGGGTCCAAAGTTGTAATTTTCCCTTTAATATTTTGAAGAGTGATTCTTGGCCACACAACACACCAAAACGTGCTGCCCCTTCTCCAAGCCAAAGTTGAGCCAATTGGATGATGACACGTGTCCTCATCCAATCCAATTTCCCCGATCGGTACCCGATTCGCGTAATTTCGGAGAAATCTTAAAATTCTGGAGACATAGCTTTGAAGATATTCTCTTCCTTACTAGAAATTTCTATTCTAATCTAAATCTTGATTCCATACAGGGTATTCCGTGTTCAGCCGAAGTTTCTCGAAAACGTGTCCGTACGGTGCAGTTACGAAACTCGTTTCTAATCACCAATCTCTAGAGAAAAATTCACTGATTCCAAATATGTCCATGAAAATTCCCAATTCTTTTTCAAATGTCACAACATAACCTTTTCGTCCTCTTGGTTATCTGGCCTTTTCTCAGAATTTCCCTATTT
The DNA here is from genome assembly GCA_025563575.1 of Acacia pycnantha. Classification (NCBI taxonomy): domain Eukaryota; kingdom Viridiplantae; phylum Streptophyta; class Magnoliopsida; order Fabales; family Fabaceae; genus Acacia; species Acacia pycnantha. The sequence goes on along the minus strand of JAMWYP010000010.1, from coordinate 2,369,883 downwards.
CGTCTTATTAGGAAAAAGCACAAACGGACTCAGAATTGATTTCCGGAAAAGGTCACTTGAAGGTAAAAACTCACTGATCAATATTTTACCTTGACTTTGGAAATCTCATTCCTAGATCTCTAGATAGGATCCATTTCCTAAATATTAAATTACTATTCATCATTTTTTACTTTAATTAATTATAATATTAAAATATTTGCAAGTTGTAAGAATTTATTTTTCATTCATTTTTTTTTCTTTTCTTGGGGAACATTTCGGCTGTCCCCTTTATTTTTTTTAAATAAATATTTATTTTTTTAATTAATTAATTAATTATTTATTTATTTACTTTTTCCCAAAATTTCCACAAAAATACCTAATTGGTCCATTCTTATATTTAGGCTTAAAAATACCTAAACTCAACTATTTTTCTCCAAAATTTCCAATTAATTAATAAACATGTTTTTACTAATTTTAAAACAAAAACCACTAATTTTAGGGTTTCATATAATTATGAATGAATTTCATTTACTTATACTTAAGTAATTAGCCCGATATTACTTAATTACTGTATTATCACTTGTTGATAATTTTCTCAATTGAGATACCTTATTACCATCATATTCTTGTATTAACATTAGAATTTCCATGTCTCTTGCATTACTTTAGAAATTACAAGGGTATTTTAGTCATTTCAATACTTTTTAAGTATTTTTCTGCAATTTCTCCAAGTTCATAATTTATTAGATTACCATAATTAGAGATAATATACTCTCCTAATTCACTTGATCATTTTACTGCCTTATGATATTTTTTATAATTTTTTCTAAGTTAATTACCCTTTCCAGGGGTATTTTGGTCATTTTGACACTTTGGCCCTTAAATTTCTTAATTCCCTACAGAATTTTAACTTAGAATAATAGACTATAATTACACAAGTCTGGAGACTTTAATTTCACTTATCAGAAATATCCAATTTATTCATAATATTCCAGATAATAAAATCCGGGTATTACATTGAAACTGCCTTCAATTTCTTCCATTATATTCTTCTTTGCCCTCTTGCATTTATGGATACTCACACTTACCTTAAGATCCCTCTGCATCTCTTTCTTCATCTCTTTTTTCTTAAATTGAGGGTCTTCTTGGACCTTGTCCTTGAAATACTCCGCCAACCAGGTTGTTGAAGCTCTAGGATTTTCATACACCCGTGCACACATATGTTCGTAAACCAGTGACTTCAACTGCCACCCCACGCTTAAACCATTTGTAGATGCATACAGTGTGAAGAGGCATCCATCTTCACACACCACCCTAAAAGTCTTCTTATCACTTCGGACAATTTTTAGGTTAACTCCAAGTCTAATAGCGTACTTATCTATAGCCCTCTTAAGCTCTTTTTTATCTTTAAATGTCATGCCAACAACAAAAGAAGGCCTACTAGCCACGGCCTCAGCCTCTTGCAGGACTGTCAGCTGTAGCAGAGGCTCATCTTCACTATCACCCAGCCCATCGCCATCAATATCACTCCCCTCCCCCACAACCAGCTCCCCAACTTCAAATTCATCAAACAGACTTTCTTCAGTATCTGAACAAAAACTTTGCCCCATATAACTGCCATCATCACTATCATCATCACCTTCAGACCTATTACACTTTTTATAACTAACATCATTCTCTTCCTCATCCCTCTCAACATTCTCGTCAAAGCCCAGAAACTCAATATCATTATAGTCATCAGGCCATCCCATTTCCTCGATCACACCCTCCACATTTCCTCTTACATTGTTATCGTCATTGACTTTTTCCATTTCCTGGACTGTCTTTTTATCATTTCCTTCAACTCTATTTTCACTTTTCCCACCCACATCAGCATGTAATATACTATCTACAACTAACTTATGCCCACCCCGCAATTGAGCCTTAGTCTGCTCCCACCCCTTAATAGTCATTTCATACTTTTCAAGAACGTTTTCTGTTGACCTTTGACGAATCTGTTCCCCATTGTCTCCATCTTCGATTACTGCTTTCTCCTTTCCCTTTGCTGCCATTACCACTACACAGAAGAAAATATAAATTGATCACACGACATTATTAACTAAAACCACATGGCACTGCCTTGGATCTTGAATTTTGTCCAACACATACATGTACATAACTAGCTATATGACGTCTACAAATTGCTTTTCTATACCATACGAACTCTAATAAACAAATATAAGTATGTATGCTTGAATTTATTATACTTTTCCCTCACTAGCTAGCTAGCTAATTTCAATATTTGATTTGCCCCACTAAGACTTAAATATATTTTCAATTTGTTGGAAACAAATATTTTCAATTAATATTTATCACTTTTAAGTTCTTAAAGGTTTCCCTCTTAATTTTTTCCTTTTTTTGCCAGCCCCCGCCTAATTTTTAAAATCATATATTGAACAAATTTTTTAATTTTTGTTTTTAACTTGTCTCTAAGATATCAAGGATGTAAAAAGAACATATAGAACCCCAGCTGGCCTCACAAAATCAAAATTTTATGAAAAAATGAGAAAAATGCAAGAAACTTGAAGAAATGAACACACACACACAACCAAATAAAGTGAAAGAAGGCAGCATCAATATAGTAAGTTTTGATTAAAGAAATAAAAAATGAGAGACACAAAGCTGAAGAGAATGGAGGCAACTAATAAACAGCAAGCACTACTTCAATAATGGCGAAGCACGCTGAACACAAAATATATTTGTATAAGTAATAAAAAACAAGGTTCAATAATATGTAATACATTGATTTAAGACAAAACTGATGGTATACATTCTTGAACAAGGTTCTCAGAAAAGAGACATATTAACCGAACAATGCTTGACAATAATTAAAAAAACATAAAGGTTATAGAAAGGTAGCAGAAGAAACAAGCCGAAGCCAGAGAGGAAAATGATGAGCCTGCACTTCCCTGAAAATGGAAAAGGAAAAAAAAAAAAATTCGAGGATTCAAAGAGGTTAATGAGGATGAAGAATTTAATAATTTAACAAACTTGAACCTACATGACCCGATCAATATTTGGTCAGCCACTCATCATGTATTTAAGCCTTGTTTATCTCGACGAAAACAAAGCAAAGCAAGCAAATATTTATGGGTCCCAATCGTTGCTTACCTGGAACTTTTTGTCCGTTGTTGGCCTACACCTTCTGAACGAATATTCCCCTTTCACATGCTTTTCCTCTTTTACTCGGCCAAGATTCCCCACTTCCACGACGAATTCCTATTTGCTTCACTCACTCGGTTTAGACCCTATCGCAACTCACAACTCCTTCACTTCAATGTATCTCACAAATTTCTCGCCAATCGCTTGTCGTTCACCATCGAATGAACCGTGGCTCACCAATTCTTTCCTACTGAAACCCTAGCACAGAGTCGATTTCTCTCCACGTTGAAGATGGATCAAGAATCACGAGCTTCAGCGTTTAAATCAACAAAACTCATGAGATCGACCCAGCCATTTCTTCTATCGTTCTCCAATTCTATCATCCATAGTATTTTTTGCTCTCCCCAATCGTTCTCCAATTCTCAAATCCGTAGGTTCTTCTTTTTGGTTCGGGATGAAAGTTTAAGCTTTAGGTTTAGGTTTTTGTTAATTGTTTTATTAATGTTTGTCCCCAATTTTAATTTCAAAATTTCGTCCTTGTTTTTTTGTTCAGCTTTTATTTTCTACGATTTATCCTCCTCCAATATCACATCATATCCTAATCACCCATGAGATCCCACGTCACCCTCCCCTTCAGAGTCCACATCAGCAAAAATATTAACTCCGTCCAATTTAACGTTGACCTAACGGTGAACTAACATCTAATGTGATTTTTGCACCCATTTGGTAACCATATAGTCACTATTGGACCTAAAAAAAGCACACGGTGTTGGACGCTCCTTGAGGTAAATCACATGTGTATTTTTGCACCTTAACCCTATATTCTACAAAATAAGTAATGTTTGCAAATCATTAATATCACATCCACCTCAATTCTACTATTTTTTTATAAAATAATTTTGAGCAATTTTTGTTATATTTTTATGGGATAATCCCAATTTTGTCACGGAAGTTTTGGTTTTGGAGCACCCAGCACCCGGAAGTTTTTTTGGTATCATTTTTGCTCCGGAAGTTTCCAAACGTAGCAATCTTGCCCATCGATTGATCTTGATCGTTGGATTGATCAGTTTTGGTATCATTTTTGCCCCGGAAGTTTACAAAAATTTGCTCCTAAAAAAAACTTTCGGGGCAAATTTGCTCCTAAAAAAACTTCTTGAGCATATTTGCTCCTTTTGGTAAACTTCCGAGGCAAAAATGATACCAAACAAACTTTCGGGTGCTGAATGCCCCTAGTCAATACTTCCGTGGCAAAAATGGTATTTAACCCTATTTTTCTCATATCACCCTGTCTAATACTTCGTCTACAATAATTAATTTAATAATATGCTTATATTCAAATTCTATTTTCTTTTTTTTTTAAATAAAATAATTTTAAGATTTCTGTAAAAATATTTTCCTGTCTCCGTCCAAAGTAAATGTAGCGATCTGTTAGATTTTTTCGTGTAATACGCTTATATTCACTTTCAGTCTACAGTGTCAATATTAGTTCAAAGTCTAAAGTCTGCGCAGGGGGTTGTTAGATTCAACAATCGATGCGGTTTTAAATTTTAAATAGGGATATTTAGAAAAAGGGATAAGGGTCTTAAATGCTATGTAAGTTTTTGCTGAGGAGTACTAGGTGGACGGAAGTTGTTTTTGGACCAAAATTACCATGGATGTTCACAAAACGTAACAATTTTGTCACTCCGTTAATTTTGACCGTTAAGTTTAACTAAGTGCACACGTGGCATGCCACCTCATCAATCAAGTATCATTTTTGCCTTGGAAGTTTTTGCTGAGGAGCAATTTTGCCCCAGAAGTTTACAAAACGTAGCAATCTTGCCCTTCTGTCCCCAATATTAAATTTGACTATTAAATCAGTCAAAGTACACACATGTCATGCCTTGAAAAGGTCGAACTTGGAGTCAGAAAGGGAGATCCTTGAAAGTTGAAACGTTGAGCTCAAGATAGCCAGAATCTGTGAAGTCGAACTGGTCAAAGGGATTGAAAGGTCAATCGCAAAACCCAGATGAAGTATCACTTATGATCTAAGCGAATGAAACAAAAAACGAGAAATCATTTATCGAGATCAAACCAATATTTGGGACAAATCAATAATGAATTGTCCCAAATATTGGTTTAGTAAGCATCACTTAAAATCACTAGAATTTTTAGGAGCAGTATAGATTTACCTTGTGGAACAGGGTGGGTGGCCTAGATCAATCTATACAAAGGTAAATACTATCACTATTGATTTGTCTTACTGAAAGGGAAATGGTTGTTGGATGTCATTTTCCTTCTCAACTGAATTTTCAAATAATAATCTAAACACTCATCAGTTTAGAAAAGAGCCACTTTTGCAAAAAGTCAAACGGGCAATTCAAAAACAAATCACATTTATAATCTGACTTTTTTCTTACCGGGCTTTTACAAAAGTCAAATAGCTTTTAAGTCACGCTCCTACCGCTAACCCAAACAGGCCCAATGGGCGTGTTTGGGATATCGGTGGGTAATCGGACTTATAGAAAAGTCAGATTGTGAAACGTGATTTATGTTTGGATTGGTGGTTGATAAGTAGTTTTTGTGAAATAAATTTGTTTGGAATGAGTTATAGATAAGTGACTTTTGAGATAATTATAAGAGGAAAAAACCATAAGCTCCTCCTATAAGCCATAAGCTCTTCCTATAAGCCAGAAAATGGAGCTTTTCAAACAAGTCGCTCCTCCCATAAACCATAAGCTCACTTAGCCACCGTTTTTATCCAAACGGAAAAAGAAAAAGCCATAAACCCGATTGAAATAGTTAATAAGCCCATAAGCTCCTTCCATAAACCATGGCGAGTTAATAAGCCCATTAGTATACTTAATATTTATTTATTTATTTTGATCACACAATTAATACTTTAATTTCAACACACATTTTCCTCCCTCTCAAAGCAACATTTAATACGGATGAAGTTGGAAGGAAAAAAAATCATTTTAAGAAATCATTAATGAGCTAATGCTCTTAGTTGGTTACAATGATGCTTTAAAGATGACTTATAATACTCCTTTGCCAAAGGGGGAGAGAAGGAGTTTTTTGTTCATATTATAAGTAATATTATTAAATTTTTTGAATGAATATATAATTTTACCCTTCATTTCTTGTAGAAGTGGCTTTATATTCGTGGGATATAATGCACGTTAATTAGAAATAAAGATGGAGAAGTTGAATTTTAAGATAAATCTAATGAAATTGAAAGCTTTTATTGATTTTTGAAATATATTAAAAATGATTCATAAATTAATCAAAGGAGTATTTTTGGATTGAAGGGAGTAGCTGTTTCTCAAATTTTAAGAACTCCTATATTTTTTAATTATTATACCCTCCTCGTTTTCTACGCCTTCCCCATTACTATGAATATCCACATCATTTGTTTTTACATAAACGTGAATACGCCACCTTTTATGTCCGGTTTGGTACCATGAAAGAGCTTTTATTGAATTGGAAGTGAAAGTATGGTGGAAATGGAAGCGAAACCGGCGCCATATCATTCACCCGTTGTGACCCTCTTGCATCATACCCAGTGGCGGAGTTAGGAATTTTAACGAGGGACGGAAGATGAAAATAAAAAATATTATATCATAAATAAAATATTAGAAATACAATACAAATATAATATACAAAAGATTGAAAAAAATCTATTACAGAAATTAAGATCACTTCACTTAACTCTTACTCTATGTATTTTCATATTGTTAAACTTATCTATAATTGAATCTCTGCTGAAGCTTAAAACAATTTCTTTTTCAATGTATGTAATCAAAGAATCATCAATAAATTGATCTTTTATTTTATTTTGAAGTCTGTTCTTGATTATCTTCAAAGCAGCTTTCAGTAGTTGTTGTAAAAACTCGAAGAGTCCATATAAGTCTAATCACTCTATCAATAAAAGAGTAAATGATGGAATTTTCAGCTCTTACTATCCCCGTAGGTGTCGCAACGGCAAGAACCAAGCAGGTCCTCACCCTGAATGATGACAAGAACAACAACAACAAACTCAACTTCTGCATTCATTTTGCCTGTAGGTGTTGCAGTACTGGGGAAGCTCTCCCACGAACTCGCGAAGATGAGGTCAAGATTTCGGACTAAGGGGGCGAAGTTGACCCAATTTTTTCTGCCTTGGGAGGGAACTTGGGTTGGCATCAGTTTCGGTGGGAGTTCCCATTTTTAATTAAGGGAAGATTGACGCTTCTGAGAATTTAAGCGAAGGGGGCCTTTGAGAGCCAAACATATTTTCAGAGTGGGAAGATGCTCATCTTCCTTTTCCCTCCCTAACATTCTACATACCAAACATGCCCTAAGTGTGGACATCTTGCCAAAAAAACCAAGTGTGGATATTATTATTCCTCCTCTAATCTTATTCATAATAAGGTACTTCTAATAAGTGTTACACAAATTTATAACAACATTAAAGTTTATTAACTCTACTTAAAAATTAACAATTTCCCTACCTTATCTCTACCTAGCTATTCATTTTTTCCTTGTTGTATTGAGGGTTAGTGTCTTATAAACTAGTTTCTTTCCTTATCAAGCTCGGCTTGCTTTTATTATAAAAAAAAGAAAAAGAAAAAGAAACACGACGTCTGGTGCACGCGTCTATGTTTTTTGTCCTAATAAAAGATTTTATGGTTAAAAAATAATGAATGACAGTTTTCACATAATTATTCGCATTAATACACATAACCATTTTAAAGTATTTTTCTATCAGCACTTAGTATATTAATTTAATTTTTAATTTATCCCACGTCTTAACATATTTTTATTTTCTTAGTAATACCAAGCCAGCCTTTATCCTAAAGTATTTTTAGTTAATCAAGTAAATCTTTATTGAAAATTATTACAGTCATATGAATGTTTTTATCGATTTTTGTATTAATATATTTGGTTGAGACTATTTTTTTTTTTTTCTTATTTCCGCTACATGTGCTAATTTCCTCCAAAAGGACAAAGGAATTTTGGATAATTTTAATAAAATGTTTAACTAAATATTTAAAACAAAAGATACATCAATATGATTCAAACAAAATTCCGCGGAAAAAAAAAAATCATAAACCTGGTTAACTCTATCCTAGAACTTAATACATCACTTTAAACTTTACTCAGGTTTAATATCAAGAAATGATAGATAAGAAAATACTCTATCATTCTGCCTTATAAATAGAACTATATGAGAGTATTTATTTTGGTACAACTTTTTTAAAAAGTGAAATTAAAATATATAGGTGGGGGCAAATGGAAAGGCATGTTGTGATGTGTGGGACAAATGAAATTCAATAAAGACTTTTCTGATATTATTTTCTTTGATTGAGACCTAAAAGTGATTCTCCCAAAATTAATATCCTTTTGTGTGGTTATTTTCAACTTTATTGTTCAACCTAATCTTTCTGGATCTTATTACGTGCAGTAACTTGCTTCTCAAGAAAAGCACGGTCTCGTTTTCAATTCCAGTGGTGACAAAACCTTGGATCCTCTTTTCAATATTAATGCATGCCAAACTCATCAATCCATCCAACTTTTTTAAATAGGAAAAAAAAACTATGAGAAACGAGATGAGACGGACCATTCAGATTGAGAATGGCACCTTCTAAATTATCCATATTAATTAATAATTAATAAATAAGATCATTGCTTGTTGTGTTATTAATATAGTCAACAATATCATGTCACCTACTCAAATAATTGAGACACATTACCGTTTCCAGCACCGTTATCGTCTCCATCCACCGTCTCTTAAATAACATCAATGTGTCAGTGTAAGTCATTATAATTTCGATTGAAGGTTGAGCCAAAAAAAAAAAAAAATCATATTAAAAGCAAGCAAACCAAACCAAGACAATATAAATAAATTGACCCAGTTTTAAGTTTTAAATAAATTAAAATCAATAAAGTTGTCTTAGAACTTAAGTAATTTACAGTATTACTCATACTAATTGCACGAAACTCTAATATTATATTAATTATTATTTTCACCCACTACCCTCATTAATTAGGGGCAAATATGGGGAAAAAAAATTAATGCTCCTAAGAAACAAGCAAGTGCCTTATAAAAAAACCCAAATAAACTTATTAGTTGGTGTCTTATAATAAGGACCCGAGAGAGTATAATCTAAACTGAATTTTGAATTAAAATATTCCCTGTGAGATAATTAGTAATTGGTAGTGGTTAGCAAAAGAAGGTTAGATTTCTTTCATCATCCCTCATAATCTCTAAATCATGTCCGTCTAATCAATACTCAATACTGTAACTTTTATCTCATTTTTCCAATCAACGATTCAGATAGGCCGATGAGAGAAAATGAGAAAAAAGATTAAGAGACGATCTCCTTCCAGCAAAACATATTTCAACTAAAAACATAGGGATATGATATTGTCACTACCAATTTTATGTCACTACCACTTTTTCACCGTTAGATCAAAATCTCAATGAGATTAACGGTGAAAAAGTGATAGTGACATAAAATTGGTAGTGACAATATCTTATCTCAAAAACATGAACCACAATATGGGCAATGGGCCCTTTTATATTTCCACACATCACAATCCAATACTTTCTCCACCTTCACCCAATATGACTATGTGATCTTTCATCATTTATGCCTTAACCTAGGGTAACCTAGGGTATTATGATAGCTCCGCTCGCTTCATATAAGACGAAAATTAACATTCCAATTAGGTCATATATCATTTATTTTTTTTAAGATAATGGAGACTGTGCAGTAATCAACAACATTTTTGACCTTTTAGCGAACTTCAAGAGTAAGCAAACACAACATAGTACTGTGCAGCCGTGTACTCTTTTTCTTGAGAGAATGCCTAAATTTGGTGGATGCATTAATTGCTTTCTTTTTAAGAGATCCAACCCCAATTCTCGTCCTCCTTTCATCCTCAGAGTTCTCAAAATCAAATCTCCTTTCTCCTTTCTCATCGCTACCAGAGAACCCCTCAAAACCTAGCAACATCAAAACACAACAATACACATAAAAGACATTTCAAGAAGGAATGCTTTTGAAAATTATATGAGTATATAGATATATTGGTCTGAAATGATGGTCAGTCTCCGAACAGATAAAATCCCAAACCCGATATTTCACAAATTCTAAATCACTTAAAGCCTATCCAGTCCAATTGTCAATGGCGGGTAACCCTGATGAACGGATCAATCACTTTATCTGTAGGTCTATAGTTGACAACTAAGTAATTTAGCCGAATCGATTTGTGGAAACGGGAAAAATCGATTTCTATCTGCCTAAACTGAAACCCACCACTTGAACACACTGTTTATTGCTCAATTTTGCTGATCTAAGCGCTCCCTACCCTTTTTCAAGCTAGCAGACAAGAGAGCAAACCCTGGACTCAGAAAATTGACACGCATTTACCAGGGACGCAATCAAAACAAAACCCAAATTTGCTAAACACCCAAAATGCAAGGGAAAGGAACTCACAAGGTTTGGCAAAACGATCCAAAGGGCCAGACATTGTATCGATAGCAAGTCTTTACATAAATCAAGACCTCCAATGAGCGTTGCCTCAAGCCTGATCCCAAAAATTCACGAATCGGACACGAAATCAGAGTCCAAAAGGGGCCGGACCGCGATGCCGAGCAGAAAATTCCAAATGTATCTGTAAGTATTGTTTTTCTGTTTTCCGTTCTTAAGATGTGAAGTAAATGCTGAATAAAATACATTAAACAAAAATGCCATTGCTGTATAATACGAGTATAATGTAATATTGTATAATGTTACTGTATCCTGGTCAAAAAAATGTAATGTTAATTCATTGGTCAAAGTAATACAGGGTGGACTATTTATGAGAGGTTGCCCTTTTAAGTATTTAATTCTTTGAAAAAAACAATAATTGGTTTTAAAAGCTTGTTTTTAACCGATCGTTTTAGTAAATCTTGTTTCCATCAGACTGTAATACCCTAAAATTTGACTTAGGGAAAATATCATAAATTAAGAAATAATACTTATTAAATAGGTGAATATGTGATATCAGATTTGAAGGGGAAAAATCTCTTGAAAATTAGAGTGTCAAAATGACAGAAATGCCCTTGTAGGACATAAATAACTTAGGAAAATTATGAAAAATCCTGAGAGGTAGTAAAATAATTATTAAAATTGAGAGAATATATTGTCTCTAATTTTGGTAATTTAATAAATTATAAGCTGGGAAGAATTGTAAAATATCAATTATAAAGTATTTGGAGATTATAACTAACTCCATAATTATTGATATTTTACATGGGAGATAAAATAGTAGTTAGTTCAGATTCTGAGAGGAACTAATTAGTTCTAGATAAGAAAATTATCAACAAATAATAAGTGATTGATTAAATAATTATTGGTTAATTATTTAAGCTTGAACAATGGAATAATTGTGATAAATTATGTAGAACTCTATAATTAGTAGGTTATGGTTAAAAATTAGCATAAATATATTTGCTAATTAATTGGAAAATATTGAGAGAAATATTTGAGATTAAGTATTTTTGAGCTTAAAAACAAGTATAGACCAATGGGAAAATTTTGTGAAAAATTATGTAAAAATAATTATTTTATATAATAATTAAATAATAAATAAATAAATAAAAATTAAAAACAGAAATGTGTGTGTGTGCCGACATGAATTAGTGAATAAGTGAAAAAAATAAATAGAAAGAGTATAAACTTAGAACTCTTATATTAAATATTAATTAAAGTAAAATAGTAAAAAGAAAATAATTATCTATAGGAATCGGATCCTATTTGGAGAACCAGGAACAGGATTTCTAAAGTCAGGATATATTATTGATCAGTGGATTTTTATCCTGAATTGAGATGTACCTAGAGTCAATTCTGAAATAGGTAGAAGAAGTTAGTAATAAGACGAAATAGGGAAAATCTGAGAAATAGGTAGATAGTCACAGATTTAGAATTCGAAGAAAATAAATCATAACTCAACATCTAGGAATGAGTTGAGAATTTCCTGGACATATTTGGAATCAGTGGATTTTTGTCCAGAGGTTGACGTTTCGGAAATTGATTCCGTAGCAAGCACGTTTTCGAGAAACTTCGGCTGAACCGTTGGAACCCTGAATGGAATCAAAAATTAAGTTAACCTAGATACTTTTGAAGAGAAAGAGAAGGTCTTCAAAGTTGTGAATCCAGAATTTTGAGATTTCGCGATTCGGGTACCGATCGGGGTTTTATCGGTATAAAACCTTCTTGAACAAGTTGATGACATCATCATTGATGATGCAATTTTGTGCCACCTAGGGGCTGCATGTCGACCAAGAGAGAAAGAAGAGAGAGAAAACTTGTTTGAGAAGTTTTCAAATAAAGGGAAAAATTACAAGTTTGGAAAGGGAAAATTACCAAGTTGGACCCAAAATTTCTTCTATAAATAGGACCCTCTTCCCTTCACAAATCTCACACCATTCCTTCTTGCCTATTTTGAATTCTAGAGAGAAGTTAGAGAGAGGAGCTCTGGAGGAAAATTTGTAGCGAAGCTCTGGGTAAGTTTTTCGGTACTTAAGCGTTCGTAGTTCTTTCGGTAGTTAGAGTAGAAATGCTATATTAGTCTTTAATCTTCCAAGTATGATTAGATATCATATGATAGGGGTATTTTAGTCATTATTTCGAAAATCATGATGGGGTCGAGTTCGGCAAAATTTTGGAAGATTAGAGTTAAAATAGCGAAGCTCGCGAAATTCGCCGATTAGGGGCATCAGGGGCAAAATGGTAATTTTTACCTAAAATGCCTGTTATGATGTAAATCATTAATTAATATGATTTATATTTTGAAAATGATGTTGGAGTAAGAGTTATGTTGAAATTTTGGAAAATCGGAGTCAAAGTAACGAAGTGCTGGCGACTTTCCGCCAATTAGGGGGTCAGGGGTAAAATGGTCATTTTGACTAAAAATGTCCGTCGTAAGGATAGATCCTTAACAAGTACGTTGTTATATTGATAGGATATCCCTGAATACGTTTTGACCTACTGTTGAACCGCTGTCCGACGTGCTAGTTTCCGTTTTCCGTCAGAAGTACGGTTTTTACGTAAAACGTGCTAGTATAACATCAACGAAGGTACGTCCGCGTACTGTAACACTAATCTGATGTTTATGGTATGCATGTATGTGCTAGGTGTATTGTATGTGGTAGTTGATAGCTCTGTGATATGTTTATGTACTGTTGATATGTTTATGTTTGCTATGGGCGATATATCTGCATGCTATTGGGCGATATATGTATACATGCTATTGGGCGATATATGTATGCATGCTCTTGGGCGATAAGTGCACATATACTGTTGTTGAAATGATTGTCTGTAGTTCATATGTTGTGTATGTAAATATGAGGTTAACCGTTACTTGAGATCCGGTGCGGATCTCAGCCCTTAACATAGCGTCGGGTTAGGAGGACCGAGGATCGAGGAGAGAGGCAAGCGGCCGAGTAGAAGACCCGGTGAAGACTTTCTTTTGTTGTTCAGTGGAAACCTTTCTTTGTTATATACTTTAGAACCACGCGGTTTCGTACATTGTTGTAACCAGCCAGACTTACGGTGTTTTATATATACATATCAGTTACTCAATCGCTCTGTTGCTCTACTCTGATGATTTGAAATGATGTTTAGGAAAAAAAAAATTATACTGCTTGTGAAAGGTTGGGATGTTACACAGACTCGCAGCATAATTAATATGTATTTGTGATAAAAAAAAAAAGTATAAATGACGATGTAGAATAATAAATATAAATTACTTAACCTCATTTGTAAAAGTAAAAGTATAAAACCAGTTATGAGTATAAATGAATATTAGCAATTTTATCCATTAAATATATTTAATTAAGGATTTTATTGTTTATTAGTTTTTTAAATAATAATTTAACTTTTTTCAAATTTAAATTTAAATCTTCAATTATCGTAGTATATACAACTAATATTAAAATATGTAGTATTCAATAAAATTCATGTCTTTTTTTAGTCATTTTCTATTTCAACTGAGTTTAATTAAAATGTTTCAGTTATCCAAGATGAATTGTTCCGCATTTTCAGGTTTATATAACATTATGAACGAGATGCAATGGTTCGGCATCATCCTCAGGAGTTCCTTAATGGCACTTCGGACGACCAGGGGAACATACATGTATATACATCACTGGTTTTTAATGTAAGAGGCCCAAGTAGACACAGAAATTGTAAAGACCGTGTAAGAGCATGGGCGGAAATAAGTTCCTAGATCGGCTAAATGTGGCACCCAACACCATCCCAAAAAATACAATAGGTAGCATCGCCTGTGAATTGCGATGCGCAATAGCAAAAAAAAGTGAACTAACTAGTATTGCACCCCATACAGGTATATATATAGAAAGAAATGCCATTATAAAACCACGGAAAATTATTTCTTCCCATAAAGGGGCATATATCGATACTTTTATCAAAAGTAACCACTCTGCCCTTGAAGATGGAAATCTAACACGTCTTAAAGGCCTATGTAGTGGTGGTGGCGATCTGATCAGGTTCTGGTTGAACCGCCAAAGCTGAGGAATCATGGGAAACGTCAGACATCCTAGGATGACATCCAACAACCATTTCCCTTTCAGACTAAACCTAAACCAACCAGCTGGAAGGGTAGAAAGGCAGAGCCAAAGTAGCAGTAGGACAAATATCTAGTAAAAATGAGCAAATACAACAATTTATCATATTTTAATCATAGTAAGCTAATTACTCATGTCAAAAAAAAAAGTTGAAAGAATGACAGAAAAATAATTCTAAAATTGCAAAATCCCAAATTAGGTATTTCCCATAAAATGAGTTGTGCATTGCTTATCACGTCGTCATTATTTTATCAATTCTTAGTAACAAAGTTGATTTGAGATTAGCTCAAATTAGTTCAACAATCCCTAGTCATTGGTGATAACAACAAAACTATTCATATTCAAGTATTTATGCATTAGAGTGACGAATTATCTCATTCCAAAGAACCGTGCAAGCATAATATTCTATTCCTTCTGGTTTTAAATATAAGACATAAATGATTTTTTTTTAGAGAAATTAAAGAAGCTAATTAAGTTATTTAATCATATCATATGTTATTTATCCTTAAATTATATACTACTCTGGTCCTATTTATAAGTCCAAATTAACTAATTTTCACGTACCAAGGAAATGTTGTTAACTCATTAACTAAGGGGCAAATAAAAATAAAAGACCTAGAGAAAATAATATTTATTATAAAGGACCATGAAAATTATAATTACTTAGAAGGACCGAGCATTATAATATGAATTTAAAATTACTAATTGTCCCTAACCAAACCCTTTATATTATCTCTTGTTTTTTTAAGGATATAATAGATTACTTAGATTTTTTTTTAATTTTACTAACACCAAATGAATTTTTTAACCCACATAAATTGCTTCTTAAACAAAAATAAATCATATAACCTTTCTTGGTTTAACATATATGATAAATTCTAAAAGACTTTGAGTGTTTTTTTTAAGCTATATAATTCTATTTTTAATTAAATTTTTTATTTTAAAAAAATATAATTCTTACAAAATTGAAGAATGTGTAATTTTTTCTATTGAAATGTAAGAGGTATAATCACTCTCTATATTGTCTTATTAGATGAAGAGAATTACAACATATTTATAGGAGAAGCAAGGGAGAACAAAGAAGGTAAAGCAGGTAAATTAGGAAATACAATAAAGCCTAATAAAGACTCATAACTACTAATTAAGACCCTCTAATCATGGAGCTAATCAAGGGATCCTAATAAATGAGAGATATATTTCCTAATATTCTAACACTCCCCCTCAAGCTGGAGAGTATATGTCGATCAATCCCAGCTTGCCACGAAAACCTTCAAACTTCGTTCGACCGAGTGGTTTAGTTAGGATATCTGCAATTTGGTTTGCAGATCTTATGTGAGACAGTGTCATAATGCCTGCTTCAATCTTTTCTTTAATGAAGTGTCCGTCTATCTCAACATGTTTAGTTCTATCATGATATACTGGATTCTTGACCATTTCAATGCTGGCCTTGTGATCACACCAGAGTTGCATTGGTCCCTCATGTTGAATTCCCAACTCTGTATTGACAGCTCTTAGTTCGCTTCGCCTTTGCTTGGTGACACCACCGTGCTTTCTTGCTTCTCCACGTAACTAGATTTCCCACACGTATGTACAGTACCCGAGATTGACCTCCTGGTCTCTATCTCTTGCATAATCTGCATCGGTGTAGATTTCTATGTTCCTGGTAGTACCTTTCTTAAAGAATATTCCCCTTCCAGGATTAAGCTTCAAGTAGCTCAGAATTCTGTGGACTGCCGCCATGTGTTCTTCTTGGGGCTGATGCATAAACTGACTTACTATTCCAATTGCATAGCTAATGTCAGGACGTGTATGGGTTAAGTATATCAATTTTCCCACAAGTCTTCTGTATCTCTCTGCATTAGCTGGAATACCTTGTGGTTTGATCTCTAAGTGGCATCCCTCTTCCATTGGTATCCCTTCTGGTTGAGTGCCCAACATTCCTGTCTCATGTAGCAAGTCTAATGTATACTTGCGTTGAGAGACATTGATACCTTTCTTAGTTCTTGCAACTTCCATGCCTAAGAAATACCTCATTTGTCCAAGGTCTTTTACCTGGAATTCAGCTGACAGGTCCCGTTTTAGTTGAGCCATGGATTCTTCATCATCCCCTGTAATGATTATGTCGTCAACATAGACGATCAATATGGTGACTTTGCCATTAACAAGTTTGGTAAACAATGTGTCATCAGCTTGTCCCTGAGTATATCCAAGTCCTTTCACTGCTTTGGTGAATCTACCGAACCATGCCCTAGGAGATTGTTTTAGGCTGTACAATGACTTCCTTAGTTTACACACAGAGTTATTAGGAGCTAAAACTCCATCTGGAATCTCCATGTATACTTCTTCCTCTAGGTTGCCATTCAGGAATGCATTTTCACGTCCAGTTGGTATAGAGACCAATCCAAGTTTGCTGCAAGTGATAACAGTACTTGAATGGTATTGAACTTGACCACTGGAGCAAATGTCTCCTGGTAGTCGATCCCGTATGTCTGGGTATATCCTTTTGCAACAAGTCTCGCCTTGTATTTGTTGATACTACCATCGGGATTGAATTTTGGAGTGAAGATTCACCTGCATCCCACTGGTTTCTTTCCTTTAGGAAGAGTCGTGATCTCCCATGTTCTATTTTCCTTGAGTACCCTCAATTCCTCTTCTGCAGCTTGCTTCCAATTTGGATCAGCCATAGCTTGTTGAAATGTATTTAGAACGGTTATCTGTGCACTGTTAACAACAAAACTTTGCATTCTTACAGACAGATTACCATATGAGAGAAATCGTTGAATAGGATGTTGAGTACACGATCTTACCCCTTTTCTCAAGGCAATAGGCCAACCCAATTCTTCAGGATTTAATCCCGGATTGGATTCATGGTCGTTCCTTTGAATGGGAGAGATAGTTCTACCAGTGTCTGGTTCAGCTTCTATTTCTTGTCGTGATCCCGCATCCATCCCTGAATTGATCTCAACATGTGTTTCCGGTTCATTGGGTTCAGGTTGGGGTGGAATGTATGTGTTAGGCTGGTTTGTGGGAGCAAGTGAGTCAAGAGGGTCTATAAGGCTAGGTGGTTCAGATGATGTGTCAGGTGAGTTTGAGGTGTTGGAATTAGATGTTTCCAAGATTAGCCATTCAATATCAGAATACTCCCCCTGAATGGGTAATTTAGGATAATAGGCTTCGTCTTCCGAGAAAACGGTGTCCCGGGAGACAATGAGTTTCTTGGAAGATGGACAATAGCATTTGTACCCTTTTTGAGTGGAGGAGTAGTCAAGGAATATACACTTTTCAGAGCGAGCACCAAATTTGTTGCCCTCTTTTTTGTGAATAAAGACAACACAACCAAATACCTTGGAAGGTATTGAATTGATGAGGGGCAATTTGGAAAGAATTTTAGAAGGTTTTGAAGTGGGGTATCGTATTTAAGAACTTTAGAAGGCATGCGGTTAATGAGATAAGCCGCGGTGAGTATGGCATCACCCCAGAATATGGTGGGAACATTCCGTTCCATTAGTAAGGCACGGGTTACTTCCAACAGGTGACGGTTTTTCCGTTCGGCGACCCCATTTTGTTGAGGGGTGTAAGGACAAGACGTTTGGTGATGAATACCTTGACGATCAAGAAACTCTTTAAAGGCTGTGCTCATGTATTCCTTGGCATTATCACTTCGAAGCACTTTAATAGACGTGTTGAATTGGGTTCGTATAAAGGTATAGAAGTTTTGAAAGACTTTGGCGACATCGGATTTGTCTTTCATTAAATAAACCCATGTGGTGCGAGTGTGATCATCGATAAAAGTAACAAACCACCTGGTATGAGTGAGAGTGGCTATTCGGGCAGGGCCCCAAATATCACTGTGAATCAATGTGAATGTGGAGGTGGGAGTATAGGGTTGTTTGGGATATGAGGATCGTGTCT
This sequence comes from Acacia pycnantha, assembly GCA_025563575.1. Taxonomy (NCBI): domain Eukaryota; kingdom Viridiplantae; phylum Streptophyta; class Magnoliopsida; order Fabales; family Fabaceae; genus Acacia; species Acacia pycnantha. Next base: position 2,351,255 of record JAMWYP010000010.1, on the reverse strand, counting down.
GTTTTGCAAATTGGCAAGTTTCACAATGAAAAGGAACCGAATTTTTATTGAATAAATTTGGAAACACATGTTTCATATAATCAAAACTAGGGTGGCCTGACTGAAAGTGCCACAACAATATATCATTATTCTGTGAATTTGAGCTAACCAGCGCTCGTCTTTCCTTCCACGTTTCTTTATTCTTTGAAGTTGACCCTTCAAGGTAGAACAATCCATCCCATTCTCTAGAAGTCCCAATCGTCCTCCTCGTTCTTAAATCCTGAAACACACATAAACCATCATCAAAGATCACTCGACATATTTTACCTCTAGTCAACTTGCTTACTGAGATCAGATTACAGGTAAGTTCCGGCACAAATAGAACATTATGTATTGCCAAGTGGTCAGATAATGTAACAGTACCAATACCCTCAACTCGTGTGAATACACCATTAGCTACTTTTACTTTGAGGTGTTCATGACAGAGTTTAAGATTATGGAATAGAGTTTTGTTACCGGTCATGTGATCCGTAGCTCCTGAGTCAACAATCCAGGTATCGTCATGGGTCATCACAGCATTGAGGGCAATAATAGAATTACCTGATTGTACAAGATTCACGCTGGGAACAGAGTTAGACTTATTCTGTTGTTCGAGCATTCTACTGAGCATCTGTAATTCCTCTTGACTCAGGTGATTGTCACTCTCAACCTTTGGTTCAGCTGTGGTAATTGGAAGTTTGATTTCCCCCCCAGAGGGTTTTCCATGGAGTTTCCAGCATTCTTCCTTAGTATGGCCCTTTTTCTTACAATAGTTGCACCATTTATTGGTTTTGCGGTCCCCAGATGGTCCCTGAACTGCAAGAGCTGAGCTTTCAATGTTGCTTGGTCCACTCCGGTTCAAGAGTTTCCTACTTTCCTCGAATTGCACTAAGTTAACCACGTCAAAGAGTTGTGGGAGTGGCTTCAGCCCCATGATTCTGCCCTTTACCTCCTCAAAAACATCATTTAGGCCTAAGAGGAAGTCGTGTATCCTTCCTTCTTCCACAATTCGTTTGTACAATTGTACATCTTTGAGAGTTTCCCAAGGGTGGACCTCAAACAAGTCTTGTTGTTTCCAGAATTTCAGCAATGCATTATAATATTCCGTTACGGACTGATTACCTTGTCGTAGATCTCGGAGTTGTCTCTTCAGGTGAATCAAGGCAGCAGTGTTTTCAAGGGAGGAGTAGGTTCTCCTAGCGGCATCCCATATTTCCTTTGCCGTGTGTGCAAGCAGATATCCCTCACTGATCTCCAAGGTCATTGAATTACACAACCATGTCATGACTTGGTTGTTTTCAGCAAACTATGTGTCAAAATTAGGGTCATCAGGGGCTGGTTGAGGGGCTGCCCCAGTAATGTATTTCTCTTTTCTCTTCCCTCGAATATACCTCAGCACGCTTTGTGACCACTGGAGATAGTTTCTACCATTAAACTTATGGCTAATAGCCATAATGTGATGGTCTGTAAATTCTGAAGCCATCTCTGAGGTTCTGTTTGGTACTGGGTTGACAGTAATAGAAGAAGAAGAAGAAGAAGAGTTTTGAGTTCTAGAATCGGTACCGGTCATAAAACCCATGGGATATGTTTCAGGAATTGTTCCGAACATAGGAGGACCCTGAGAGGAATCCATGTTTCTGGAAGAAGGAAACAGTCGCCAGAATCTGGAATTTTCGTCGGAGAGTTCGCCGGAAAATTCAAAAAATCACCGGAGGATGTAATAATCATTGGGCTTCACCGAAAATCAGAGGAGGAGGCCGAATCAGAAAGTCGTCGTCGAAACGCCCTTCTCACGCGCTGTCACAGCGCCGCTGGTCATCGAGCGCGTGTAGCCCACGCTCCGGCGGCTCACCGGAAGCTGGGGTTTTGCCGATCGGAGTCTCACGGTCCCTCTGGGCTAGGAGGTGTAGCCTCACTCGCCGTCGATAGAAAGCCCTAAACTCGCCGGAGACTTTCACTCACTGTTTCCCTCTCTCCCTCACGTCACTCACTGTTTCTCTCGCTTTTTCTGGCCTCGGACGGATGTCCTCAGCTTTGATACCATATTGAAATGTAAGAGGTATAATCACTCTCTATATTGTCTTATTAGATGAAGAGAATTACAACCTATTTATAGGATAAGCAAGGGAGAACAAAGAAGGTAAAGCAGGTAAATTAGGAAATACAATAAAGCCTAATAAAGACTCATAACTACTAATTAAGACCCTCTAATCAGATCCTCTAATCATGGAGCTAATCAAGGGATCCTAATAAATGAGATATATATTTCCTAATATTCTAACACTTTCTATAGATATCTGTGGAAGTTGTGAAAAATGTTTAATTTAGTAAAACTTAGAATTTTGTATTAGTTTTAAAAATAGAGTGCGTGAGAGAATATGTTAGAGAATCCAAAATATTTTGTTAGGGGTAGTCTTGAAAATGGTACATGACAAATAAATTATAGTTTAAATAACATCCTTAATGACGCCATTTGAATAAGAGAGCTTAATATTCGCTTCCTAGTGGACTCTTTACGGACAATATTGTCATTTAGAATTCGTATTGTCAAACCTATTTAGATAAACAGACTAGATATATTTTCATAAGGCCTCCCCACATATATTTTCATAAGGCCTCCCTACAAACCCAGCGCCAGGCCTATTTAAATTTTTAAATTTTAACTATTATATAAGTATATATAATATCATCTAAATAATTTTATTAAGTTATTTAAAAATTTACCAACTTACCTTAATTCTAAATTTCACATTACATCATTATTACACAGCCCTGGCTTTCACATAAATAGTTCACCGATACCTCTCTTCTCTTTGATCGCTCACTCACTCTCCCTTGATTTACATCGTTTTACTAAAGAAAAATAATTGCCATGAGTTTATTTGAATGCCAAATGAAATATTATAATCTTAGTAAGAGGAGTTTGTTCCAATTTATATGGGAAGAGTGAAAGAGGTAAAATCTAGTTTTACATGCAGCTTATTATTCTTGGTCAATTTTAGAAAATATATTTTATTAGTCACTAGACGGTTTGTTTTTCTTATTCCTATTTACTAGTACAAGTGTTGTCGCTAGACATTCTTTTTTTTTTCCCTTAATAAGCCCTAATATTACGACGAGAATATATATTAGGCTTTTAAGACGTAATATAAGATTGTAAATAAAAGTGAAGGGTTATATATGGATTCAAAGGTATAGGCTTAAAAGACTATTTAAAGGCTTACATTTTGAATGTACTTTTAAACAGGCTTTAGGCCTTTTGAAAGCCTAGTCTCAAACCTAAAAAAGGCCTACATACAAGCTCAGGATTTGATTTTTTGTTGTAGGCCCAAACCTATTTAAGTAAATCCTAGCCTAACTTATATCCCCACAAAAATTAAACATCAACAAATTTTTTTGGTCTTATACACGTCTGAGATTATTACGCTAGTAAAAGAAAATTCGAAGCATTTTATCATACAGGTATAGGTATACTGATCAAAACATGTGCATGGTACATTGATATGAAAGCACCATAAGCCATAAGACAACATCATTTTCAACAGTATTTGACATCATCCAAAAGTTGTGAGGATTTAATGTTGTGATATTTTTAGGCATGGCAATATAACAAAGTCCCCCTCTCCCAAACACCAAGCAAACAAGAAAAAAAAAACAAGAAGATGAAATAATCAAATTACTTCTTAGAGTGAAAATCTCAAGTCCTAAATTCAAATTCCGTTGAAAACTATATTTGTTTTCTTAAAAAAGAAAGTGATGCAGACTGAGTATAAAATATTTTAATCATTTGAAAATACATGACAACTAAATTATAGTTTAAATGACATACCTCATTGACGCCCAGGTTCATACAATCCTCACATAAATTCAGTAGATTTTTCTTCCTAACAAAATTTTCATGGATAAAATTGTCCTTTATATTTTGTAGTTCTTCAAGCCTTTGCTGCAATTTCTTTAGAAAGAAATAAAAAATAAATAAATACTCAAATGATAGACCAATTTTTTAAAAAAAGTACATTGCTGGTAAATAAGTATTTTAATTTACCATTTATTAAAAATCTATATGACAATTTTCAATATAAGAACTATAATGAAACAATCAATATCTCCATATTATTCAACACATGGGCTACAAATTCTAAAAGTCACTAATTTTTTAAGTCCCAACATCTGATAAATGGATGATAAAAATGATCCTAATTTTCTTTTACTAGCATAATAATCTCAATATATATACTACACATGAGAAGTTAGTAATTAATAATGATATTTTTGGGCATCGCATGCTAAGTGGGGTCCGATATATAAATCGCATGACACTATTGTGCTCTATCTTAAATCATATATTTTAATATATTATTAACCAATAGATCGCTTTTGGTCTTCTTCTACCTCTTTTTAGAGGACTTCATCGTGCCTAATTGACCTCAAAAAGAAACACACACAAAATAAAATAAAAAAACAAGGTGATGAAATAGCCAAATGACTTCCTAGCTAGAATGAGAATCTCAATTTATCTAAAGATAATCATAAATTCAAATTTGCGTTGAAGATTAGATTTGTTTTACAAAAAGAAAGTGATGTAGAGAGAAGTGAACTTTGGATATTTGACATGACTATAAAATATTTTCACCATATGAAAATGGTATATAACAAATAAATTATAGTTTAAATAACATATACCTTAATGGCGTCATTTGAATAAGAGAGCTTAATATTCATTAGATTTTTCTTTTGCTATAACTTTTTGAGAAA